>CM065901.1:2431000-3639000 GCA_033439115.1 Firmiana major | reverse complement strand
CAATCAGTCCGTATATTTCCACCCTTGGTCATATTATCCTCTTGGCCTTTCTAGTATACAAATTCTTTATGATTTCAACTGCTTTGGTTTATGTTTGCTTGGGCTGTATTATTTGATGGAGAGAAACTTAGTCACTCTAATATGTACTACCACTTCAGCTGCTCTGTCGACCATTCTATTCATTCCCACTTCAAGATTACACATGCAGGGATATAATTGGACTAATTTTGTTAAAGGTTCCTACTTGTTCTCTGTTAGGAAAGAGAAGGCCATGGAGAGCTTTTCTGTTGTATGGGCCACCTGGGACTGGGAAGTCATACTTGGCCAAGGCTGTTGCAACTGAAGCAGACTCTACATTTTTTAGGTAATAGACTGATTGGCACATATCTTTATCTGGCTATAAGAAAATATTGACTAATCATCTGCTACTTTTTCACTTTGGTTATTTTTGAGATAATATTGAATCATGGAAATTAAAGGGAAAAGATGATGTTTAATGTGTTAGGTGATGTTGTATTATCTAGCCTTTCTTATGTGATGCACTGCTACTCCCTTTTATTGGGAGAAAGTCAGAGGTGGCATTAGTAAAGACTGCAATATATGTGTCACTGGATTGCTTTGGCAAGCAGGTGGCAGTTTTCACATATAGTGGTTATGGCTCATATCTGCTACAAAAACAATTTGATCTTTTAATATGTATTAGCTTTCTATACTGTAAACTTCCCCACCTTTCCCTCCTCATGTCCCCACCTTCCCCACAATTTGATCTTTTAATATTGAATCACGGAAATTAAAGGAAAAAGATGATGTTTAATGTGTTAGGTGATGTTGTATTATCTAGCCTTTCTTATGTGATGCAGCTGCTACTCCCTTTTATTGGGAGAAAGTCAGAGGTGGCATTAGTAAAGACTGCAATATATGTGTCACTGGATTGCTTTGGCAAGCAGGTGGCAGTTTTCACATATTGTGGTTATGGCTCATATCTGCTACAAAAACAATTTGATCTTTTAATATGTATTAGCTTTCTATAATGTAAACTTCCCCACCTTTCCCTCCTCATGTCCATGTTTGTTGTTCTGTTATTTGAAATTCACAGATGTGGTGCTTAAATGGTTGTGTATCGTGTTATTATGTCCATAAACAAATAATGTTGCTGCAGCATGGCGGAGCTCCTTCATCTTTATGTGATTATAATTTCACATTCTAGGATTTTATATTACGAACTCTAGAATTTCACATTCTAGGATTTTATATTACGAACTCTAGGGATTGGGTCATTGAGGAGCAGAATTATAATTTACAGTTCCTTTAACCTAGGGGTTGTTACTTTGTTGAGTTTATATTAGTTTAGGAGTTTGTAGGCTTTTAGGTTGGTTTCTTGGAATCTAAGTTGTTTTGGTTGTAGTTTTCTGTCATGAATCCGAATCCTAATGAATTTAACGAATAGTTTATTAGTCTTTAAAATACCAATTTAATGTACATATTTCTCTAGTTTTGATTATGTGATTATGAGCATTTTGTTTACCGAACATGGATGCCTAGTGTAACTGTGTTCTCCTCTCTTGTGATCTTTGTTGTCTTTTTTTCATCTGCATTACTACAATGCTCATCAAAGTGTTATTTAATTCTCTAACTTTAATTCGCTTTCTCCTAATTTATAAACCTATTTTTCCTTATTTCCAGTCCTAAGTCATCTAAAATAATGATGTTGACAGGTTACCCTAAGTCTTTCCTACTTCAAGTAGTATAGTAATTATGATAATTACAGCCATAATAGTAGTTATAGTTGGACTAAAAATGACAGAATTTTACAGTTTTTGATCCAAGAATGGGCCTTGGCTTGTATAATTATTATATGCATACTATGTATAATGTCCACAGATGTGAAGGCCTTCTATAATGATTTCATTTGCACAGGTTTTTGTGCTAGAGTATAGTGCAGAGCATCTGGGAGGTGTAGAAAAGTTTCTATGGTTGCATCCTGCTATTTCATTATTTTGTTTTAGCATATGTCTGAAAGATGCATTATGGGGTTTGTGACTCCCTGTGAAAATAAATCATATGCTTTGAAACAGATTATAGTTGGGGAGTAGGGATGGTTGTTGCGAAATCTAATTTAATCTTGAAGATAAGTTAGCAACTATGCTGACAACTTCCATGTTATCGAGCCAGAAATGTTGTCACTGCCTGTCAGTTCTGGTCGTGCTTACTATTCATCCCTCAATTTAGTCTGATGTACTCATACTGTATTCTCTATCTTGTGATTTTCAGTTTGTCTTATGTGTAACAATTGGTCTTAAGTTTCGTTATCTTCTTGTCTTTGTTACCCATAAATACGTGAAAATTGTGTTTCCTTCATATTGTATGCTTTTGTTTTGTGATTGCTAACCCAGGATTTCATTTATGAAAACTGTTGATGTTAATAGAATTTGATAATTTTACCTTTCTGGCTCATGTTTTGGTTATCTTTTCAAACATTTGATCTGTTTATGTGTATGTATATTGGGTTTTGCTTGTTTGTATTTTAAAATTTAATCCTTTTCCCCCTCGTTCTGCTAGTGTTTCTTCATCAGACCTTGTGTCAAAGTGGATGGGGGAAAGTGAAAAGCTGGTTTCAAACCTTTTTCAGATGGCTCGCGATAGTGCTCCTTCAATCATATTCGTTGATGAAATAGATTCCTTATGCGGCAAGCGTGGTGAGGGCAATGAGAGTGAAGCATCAAGACGTATCAAAACCGAACTTCTTGTGCAGATGCAGGTATTTTTCAATATGGTGAAAGTCATAATTTCTTTGCCCCAAGCTTTTCAAGATATTGTTTTATTATGATTTACATTCTTATAATCTCCGAACAGTTTTCAGTTTTATCTTCAGTACTTGATGTGAATTCTATGGTCTTTCTTTTGTGACTTTTTTCTAAGGAATGTTTGCGTTTCCTAAATATTTAATACTAGTAGCAGTAGGTTTTTTTCTATTGTGAAGTTTGTTTAAATCCAAAATATTTGAAGACCTTTTTTGGATAATTACACATTCATTTTGTTGATAAACAAGTCATAACGTGAAAAATGAAAATTTGGAGATCATTCATGTTTCAACCCATTTACAAAAGACATGCAAGATAAGCAAATGACCTTGGGACTTTATGATAACAAATTTTCTTAATCATGCCTGTTCTAGATTGTGACAAATAGATATATGATTACTTCCAAGATTTTAAGCTTAATGAATGAATTTTACACCTTGTGCTTTTTATTTTTTAGGGTGTTGGACATAATGATCAAAAAGTCCTAGTGCTTGCAGCGACAAATACACCCTATGCTCTTGATCAGGTAAAGGAGAATATTAGCATATTATTTCCATAATATTATCTTGAATCAGCAGAGATGGATTTCTTTTACTAATCAATTGTTCTTATAGGCCATCCGCAGGCGTTTTGATAAGCGTATTCACATTCCTCTTCCAGATTTGAAGGCTCGACAACATATGTTCAAAGTACTTGACCGTATCCCTGATTTTGCCCTTCAAATTATTGAGAAAAAAAGAATATTTTTGGTTGTTTTTCCTTCTTTTTCACAATAGAATCATTCTGTCCCTTTTGTTTTTTTGACATGGCTTCCTTGTTTGGGTAAAATAAATTACAACAGGTGCATTTAGGTGATACTCCTCACAACTTGACTGAAAGTGATTTTGAAAGCTTAGCTCGCCGGACGGACGGATTTTCTGGGTCAGACATATCTGTTTGTGTAAGTGCAACACGTATATTAAACACTTGATTATTATCTATTCCCCTTTCTCTGAATTCTGTCCTGGCAGCGAATCATACTATGAAGGGCCAATATAAAGTAACTCACTTGTGTGCACTTTTACACCTTTATTTTGACAGGTTAAGGATGTTCTTTTTGAACCTGTACGTAAAACCCAAGATGCCATGTTTTTCTACAAGACTCCTAACGATATGTGGATGCCATGTGGTCCAAAACAACCAGGTGCTGTCCAAATCAGTATGCAGGAATTGGCAGCCAAAGGACTTGCAGAACAGGTATGGAGTTGCTTGAGATAGGAAGTATTTGAGTTTTTACCTTTGCATCTCTCTGCTTCCAATACTTTTGGAGATTACCTTTTATCTTTATTATTTTTTTAGTTTCCATTTATTCTGCCTTCTGGAGATGGCATTGAGATGAAGTGTTTGGAGTGTGTATTCAGTTATTTAAAATGTCTAAACTGTGCTTATCTTATTATGAAGTCAACAGTGAGATAATTAAGTTAAAACTTAAAATCCATATAATTTAATGAAACATGGAAAACAATATCAAAATACAGAGAAATTTCATCAGATATTCCAGACGACACTTTGGAATATTGTTACCGTTCTGTTATGCAATAAATATAAACAGTCAGTTTTAACATTTGAAGTAACTATAATTTATTTTTCATTGATAAATACACGTGCAGATCCTTCCACCTCCAATTTCAAGATCGGATTTTGATAAGGTGCTTGCAAGACAGCGGCCAACAGTGAGCAAAGCTGATCTTGAGGTCCATGAAAGATTTACAAAAGAGTTTGGAGAAGAAGGGTGATGGATTTAATAGAATAATCTCTGTGATTTGTATTTTATTAATAACTCCAGAGTCATCCAAAGAATGTCTCTATTTAGCTTCATCCAAGCAGGGAAGGTGACTTGACTTCCTTTTTCCTGTATTCAGATGGGACGAAAATTTGATACTGAACTAAATTTCTTGCTTTTTACCATGTAAAGAAGATCACTGAGTAATTAATTTGGCTTAAAATGCTTGAATATTAGTTGTGCCCTTTTTCTGCCTACACTTGATGGCCTGTTTTTTTTGGCAGTCTGAGTATCTGGTCGTCGAAATGATTAGAATTTTCAGGTATCATTTGGAGCATTTGCTATTGCTGCCTACCATTTAGGAGTATGGTTGGTTTAGGGTTGGTTTGGAGGGCATATGAAAGAGGGGAAAGTGTTTTCTTCTTTTTGTTTTTATTTTTATTTGAGGGGGGTGCGGTGGTGGCGTGGTGGTGTCCGTGGTAGTTGTGGTTTGGTCGGCTGATGTGAATCTGGTCTCTAAGGAGGCATATGTATTGATGTCTTAGCATCTTGGTTTATGAATGCCCCTAATCCTGTTGTCTGCTCTTTGGTGAATAATACATTTGTATGCTTACCAGCCAGTATGAAATGTGCATACTATTGAATTTCCAAGGCCCCTTTTCGTCCAAACCTGAAGGTTGGCTCGAATCTTTAACAACGAATGCTGTTCTGGAATCTAAAAATACAAATGAAGTGCATTATTTACCTGCTATATCAGATATATTTGTTTTCAGTTATGTCAAATACTGAATCAACTTCCTGTCAGACAGGTTTGAAAAGCCTGTTGAGTTGCCTTCTCTGCTTGTCATTTCAGCTGCTAATAAAAGTTAAAAAGAAAGGGAAAGAAACAGTAGTGCAGTACTTACCATCGATTGCCATTTCTGGAGAAAATAAGTTGAACGCAAGGCAAGCTAAATTTTGGTAATCAATACGTCTCTATTTGTACCTGGTCTCGCTGGATAAAAGAAAAAAAAAAGCTTGAAAATGAACACGAAAATCTGGGAACTGCATATAAGGTTGATATTTACCAGTGTTTTCTTTCTTTTAAATCAATTTGACAATTCGTGTATATAATTTGTGTTATGTAAAATTATATTCGTGTCATGTGAAATATAAAGATTTTGTGTCAATTTGTATCGACATGTTAAATACAATTGTTTTTAATTTTTATAATATTTATACATAGTTTTTATCAAATTTTAATTCACTTTATTTTTAATTCATGTTGTATCATCGTATTGTTTTTAAAATTGTTCGATATATTCCTTAGAGGGTTTCTCTCTAAATCCGTTGAAAATGGAGTCCTCATATGGTATGCCTAACAGTTCAAATCTGCAGCATGATACATGGAACATGTTCATGATCATCCTGTGCCGGTACCATTGCATTTCATTGTTGATTAATGCATACAATCACTCAAATTATACCAGCATTTCAATATTCATATACTCTTGATACATGCATATAATAAGTGAAACAGTGCAAAAGCATTTAATCCCAAATCTCTATTCCATGAATAATGGAATCATCATAACATCCTCACAATTTAATTCCAAGAATATATAAGACATACTAAAATATATTCTATATTTTCATCATTTTGAATTTTATGAGAATGCATGCCATGTGACTGCTCAATAACCAAGATACCTGGAAAGAAGTCCTTTGGTCATTTGCACAGAAAAAAGCCTTAGTTCACATCCCTTCTCTTACCAGCTATCTTATTTCCTCACCCTGGTACACTTAGGATAGGATGGAAGACCACCATTCTCCTTCCCAATACTAAGATGCAAAGGGTTAGATTTCAGGACTCAAAACAAGAACAAGGATTAAGCATTTAGAAGACTGGTCTCTAAATATTCATGCCACAAACCTGATGCATTTCTATTGTTTTCCAGCTTCTCAAGAATAATACTCTAGATGCTACTTTAATTAAGGGGAAGTCGAGGCGTTCACAATTGAAATAGTAACCGATAAGCAAGTAGAAGAGCATATTTATAAGATAAGGTGGTGGTATTGGGATGATACTTATTGATCAATCTGCAAAAGAGGTTGGCTTCCGGTTTGTGCTCCCTGGCTCTCTATCCGGTCAAAAAGAAGCAGTATCGATACAAGAATACATGCAGCTGACTGAAAGTGAGTACATTGAAAATTATTTATGCACTCAATTACTTCCAACTGGACAATACTAACTACTTGTATAATTACAGGAATCCAGTTGGCAGAATCTACCCAACAATAATAATTCTAAACATGAAACCAGCACCAGCAATGGGTGCATTTTCTTCAATGGGACCAAATATTATAACTCCAGACATCATTAAAGCAACTACTCTAAATTCTCAGTATTTTTCTGCACATGTCTTAATGTAATATTATCCCTGATTATTTTGAACAAGTTTAACGAGGAAGCTATAATCCATAAGATTTCACCTTCTGATGCAAATTTCAAGTGGCCAGATATTACAGGACCTGGACTGAATATTCTGCTAGCACGGTCTCATGTAGCAATTGAAGCAACAGCTGAACGGTCTGTCAACTATAACATTATCTCTGGAACCTCCATGTCTTGTCCTCATATTTCTGCAGTTGCTGCAATCCTAAAAAATCCACCCAACCTTCATGGAGTCCAACAGCCATAAGTCTGCAATAATGACAACAGGTTAAAAGCTTCTTTCTGAAATGAATATTATCAGAGTAATTGTTTGATGCTTCACATATACTCATTTCTCAGTCATGTTTTACATCTAAGACTTCCTTTGGTGCTACAGCTACTGTCTTCGATAAAACTAGATGCCTGATTGGGAGAGAACCAAATGGCACCTAGACTACGCCTTTAGACTATGAATCTGGACACATAAACCCAACAGTGGCACTTGAACCTAGTCTAATTTATGACCTTTGATTCCAGAGACATTGTAAATTTTCTTTGCAGTACGGGTGCAAGCTCCGCATAACTGTAAAGCCTCACTGGGTACCACCAACTATCCCTCAAATTGGCATGTCCAACAAGAATGGAAGTTTATCTGTTCCTCAAACAGTTACATATTATGGTAAAGGTCCGACAGTTTATGCTGCATATATAGAGCATTTAGTTGGTGTTAAAGTTACTGTTACACATTCAAAACTTTGCTTTAAAAAGACTGGAGAGATGTTGTCCTTCAGGGTTGATTTCATCCCCTACAAGAACAGTAATGGAAGTTTTGTGTTGGGGGCTTTGGCATGGAGCAATGACATTCATAACATCAGAAGTCCTATTGGTCTCAATTTGCTCTCTGTGTAGGGACAAGCGATTTACTCAACTTTGAATTTGAGTTCATATAAGTTAAATTTTCTCATGGACTGACTATCAGGTCTAAGGCTCTTATATGAAGCAAACTATTAGCAAATAATATCATACTATTTATATTAACTATGCCTTTTGGTTTCAATTTTCCAACTAAGAAATCCTTGATATTAAGTTTACCTCAATTATTCCTAAGAAACATACTTTTATATAGGATATTATATGTTAAGACGCTGTATCCTACTCACTTGGTCATGTGTAAGGCTTCAGTTGAGAACCTTCATCATCAATTAATGGAAAGTAGCATAAAAAGCTTTTCCCATCTAGAGTTGTTTAATGACCCATTTCGGAGATTCTATAGTAATTCTTAAAATTGAATGCTAATCTTCCAGGGAACTCAATTAACTTAGCACCAGCGTTATGTTCGCCTTCAATTTTTTAGCTGAATCTGCACCTAGAAAAGTGACTGTAAAAAGATGTCTGACTGTCATTGTGAATCAGAAAGCATATTAAAAGTTCGACTAACACATGATGTCTCCAAAGTAAGTAATTATTTTCTCTCTGTAACCCTATGCAAATGCAATAGAAACAAACCTTAGTCAGAATTTTCCAGCCCATGACTTATTTCATGGTAGATGAAGTCCTGGCTTACTGTAATGAAGAATGAGCTGCAAATAGAAACAATACATTCACAATTACTAAGAAAAAAAACCAGGAAAAAAAGAAAGAAAGAAAGAAAGCACAAAAGCAACTACAATAAATTGTCACATACCTGATCAAACAACATGTTTACAACAAAAGTCAGAAACGAATGCAACCATCACTAGCCTCTGATAAACGTGCCTATTGCTCAGCAACCCTTACTTTACCATGAATGACTGCTACATACATAGGATTAGCCCAAGGACATAAATAGGACTGAATTGTCATGCCGAGCACATGATATTCCCATCCCTTGCACCTAGATGACTGGAGTAACCTTTTGCAAACTTCATACTGCATCAATCAATTGTTACCAGTAGTCACCACAAGAACAGCTACCTGCTTTGAAGTGGTGGAACCGGTTTGTATCCCTAACGACTATTTCTCTTCCTTCAATCAGTGATATTAACTTAATAACAGTGTGACAGTCTCCACACACTCTAAGGTTCTTAACAATCTGAAGAGCTGTTCCAGGAGGAGTAGCTATCAATCCAAAAGCAATAGCCAGTCGCTCACTATGTTGAGAAAGAGAGGTTTCTTTGTCTTCACCAGCAATGTCCTGAAGTACATAATCAGTATCAGGTTGATACCCCATGTCCTTTAGTCGAGTTTTTAACTCTTCAAGTTTTGAATATATATAATCTGACATGGGATGAGAATGATCAGCAGCCAAGAATGAGTGAGTCTTGTTCTTAACTTCAATCCAGCTGTAACCAGCCTCCTTTTTCACCTTTCTCTTCTCCATCAATTTCCTTACCATCCTTCTTTCATGCCAATATCCCGCAGCAGCATAAATATTGGAAAGCAGAACATATGCAGCTGAGTCTTGTGGCTGAAGTGAAATAAGCTGTTCCGCAGCAAGTTTTCCCAGCTCTAAATTGCGATGAACATGGCAGGCAGCCAAGAGAGTTCTCCACACAGTTGTACCAGCAGGAAATGGCATCCTGTTTATGATATCCATGGCCTTTTCAAGCATTCCAGCTCTGCTATATAGATCGACCATGCAAGAATACACCTCCATTGTCGGAGAAATTTGGTGATATTTTATCATCATGTTGAAGTACTTTTCGCCTTCATCCACTAATCCAGAATGACTACAGGCAGAAAGGACACCAATAAATGTTATATCATCCATTTCCATGTTTTGTCCTTGCATTTCTTCAAATACCTTAAGAGCTTTCTTTGCGTAACCATGCTGTGCATATCCTGAGATCATTGAGTTCCATGACACGAGGTCTCTTTCCTGCTGCCTTTTAAAAACTTGATATGCATTATCTATATTGCCTCTCTTAGCATACATGGTAATAACAGCACTGCTTACACATAAAGCATCACTTAATTTTGATTTGATTGTCCATGCATGAAACTGTTTTCCCTGTTCTAAAGGAGCTGTGGGTGCTGCACAGGCATTTATAACACTGGAAAAGGTAAATTCATTAGGTTTAATCCCCTCCTTTACCAGCTGGATAAATACATTGCTAGCTCCCTCAGAGTCCCCTATTTGAGCATAACCAGCTAGCATCGCTGACCATGCAACAATGTCCCTCTCGTCAATTTGTTCAAAAGCTTTTTCAGCTTCCTCAATATTTCCCAACTTAACATAAGCATCTAAAATAGCAGTTCCAACAGAAGGCCACTTCTCATAATTGGCTTTGATTACTTGTGCATGTATTTGGAAAGGAGAAACAGCAGGTTGAGCAGTAAGGATGGTAGAATAAGTAAAATGGTTTGGTCTGACTCCTTCCTTGTTCATTAAGCAAAAAAGTTTAAGTGCCTGTTCAGTTCCTCCATTCTGCAGGTGCCCACTGATCATTGCCGTCCAAGATACAACATTTTGAGCTTCATGCATCATTGAGAACAACTTGAATGCATCATCCGTCTCGTTGCACTTATTGTAAGCTACCATAAGAGCAGTTTTGATTTTAGGGTCAAAACTAAAGCCATCCTTCAAAACCTGAGAATGAAGCTGCCTTGCAAAACCCAATTCCTTATGGTTAGCACATAACTTTATAAGGGGAGTAAAAATCATCTGAGTAAGCTTAACACCAGCAAGCCTCATACTGTAAAATGTTTCAAAAGCTGCCAAATCAAGCCCATTTGTCACATAACCAGATATCATACAATTCCATGTCACTGCATTCTTGGTTTCCATACCATCAAAAACAACTCTAGCTTCTTTATCCATCCCTGACTTCAAATACATATTTATCAAAGAATTGCACACAAAAATTGTTGTCTCAAAACCAAACTTTATAATCAAACTATGGATTTGAACACCCTTCTCTACCATCCCTTCATTTGCCAAAGCTCCAAGAGCAGCCGCAAAGGTATATGGATTTGGCTTTATCCCTTCCAATTGCATTGTCAAAAACAATTCGAAAACTTCCTCGTTCATTCCATTCTGTGCAAAGCCTCCAAGCAATGAAGTCCAAGAAACCACATTTCTTTCCCCCATATCATCAAAAACTCTCCTACCATCTTTCACATTCTCTGTTTTCATATACATACCTAAAAGAGAAGTCCCTAAACTGACATTCTCGAGTAACCCAAGCTTCAAACACAGGCAATGAACCTGTCTTCCAGCTATCTCATTAAACAAGCAACCACAGACTTTTAAAACACAGGAAAACGTTAACCCATCGACTGGCAATCCAAAACTATGAATATCCAGAAAAAGATTTAGAGCTTCCTTGTTGTTGTTCTTCCGAGAGAACTCAAAAAGCAAGCCATTGTATTGGGCAAGGAGGGATTGAGGACTTTTGTCAAACAGGTAAGGAGTCTGCTCTAAAGTAGCAGATTTTGGATAACGATTCGACCTTTGAGGGTTCAACGCATTGGCTTGGAAACGGGAGAGAGGTTTGTAGAATGGGTTACTGCCAGTTTTGAGAGAATGTATTCCTTGAGTTTTTGTAATTGTTCTTAAAGAGACGCTCAAACTCATGCTATCCTGTTTGATGGCAGCAGTTAAACAAGTTTTGTGGGGTGTTCTTACTACAAGATTAACAAAAACCCAAGTGAATGGTGGGCCATTTGCAATTTACAAACTTTTTAATATTTCTTTTTTATTTATAGCTTTAGCTCAGAGTAAAGACTAAAAAAAAAAAAGAATTTCTTTAAATATTCATTACTTAATATTTCTATCAAATTAGCAAATTTTGTACTTGAGTACGTAATAATATTACTTTTATGAAATCAATAGAGAAATTATAATTACTAGAAGTATTACATCTATCTAAAAATTATTTAAATTAAACATAAAATTGATATGCAATTAAATTCAAAAAATTGATTTAATGATATAAGATTTTACAAAATTTTTAAATAAAAATAGATCTATAATAAAAAAATTTATATTCGAATCTTCATCAAATTAAAATTTTTTTTGAGTTAGCATTATTTATATAACATTAACAGAAATTAATCTAACATCTAAGCATCTAATATAATATGAAAATACTCATAATTTACATAAAAAATTATATATAATTAAAAAATATACATAATAATATTATATTGAATTTGACGTTACTTTTTTTTTTTTTTACATAAGACAGTACTATAACTTATCTAAAAATCCAATTTTTTTTTACCAAGTTTCATTTTGCCCTTATTATTTAATTTAATTAAGTTAATGTGATAATTAATTTTAACTAAATTTATCTAATTGAACTTTTTTAGGCCATTGAAGCTTTGTCTTAGTAAAAGAAATAATTAAATTTGTTGGTTACCAAAGATTTTAAAACTTTTAGTTATGACTTCTCATTTAAATAAAAAAGAAGTAAATTTCTTTTTTTTTTTTTCTTATCCATTCGGCTTATCATTCTTCTCCCTCTTTTGTTTCTGTCCTTTTTTCATATGTATATATGTAGTGAATAAACCCTATTTTCTCCTTTTTTTTTTTCTTTTAAAATTTAATTAATTTTTACTCTTTGGTTCTCTTTAGCAGTCTTTTGGAATCTAAAACTTTCTCACAGTATTTAAGAAAGAATTTTGACCGTTTAAAAAGACCAAGTTTTATCCTTTCGTGATCTCCTCTTCTTTAGGGTTTATTTTATTTTATTTTAATTTTATAATTTTTTTTTTTTTTTTTTTTTTTACTTTTTGCATTCTTTGTAATCGAAATTAGGGCTTTCCTTCACACCAAGAACAGAAAAAAAAAAAAAACACTCAATTAGCAATTTCTTTTAGTTAAGTTTTAGAATAAGCTTTGGTAAAAAACCCTTTTTTTTTTTAAAAAAAAAGAAAATTATCTTTATTTCTCTTCCCATTAACAATAGTAAGGCCTTTGTTTCTTACTACTTCTAAGCACTCCAAAACCCTAAATTTTCATATTTTCCTTTTTGGGTTTTTCAGAAAACAAGGTAAAGTTTCGTTTATTTTCCTTGGTTTTGGTCATTTTCCACAATTGGTTTATTTTTTTTGGGTTTTGGTGTAAATCTTTAATTTTCTTTATAAGGTGTGGGTTGGTTGTTTTTCTCCCTTGTTGTAAAACTATGAACTTTACTAGTCTTTGTTTGAGTTTTCACCAAACATAGTGAAAACAGAAGCAGAATTTGAAAGTGTTTTGCGAAGTAGCAAAAGAAGAGAAAGATGATTGCTGAGAAACCAAGTTGGGTTAGGCATGAGGGAGTGCAGATATTCTCCATTGATGTTCAGCCTGGCGGTCTTAGGTTTGCTACTGGTGGAGGTGACCACAAGGTAAAACTTTCCTTCTTAACACTCTTTATATTCTCTTTTGGCTTAGGTTTGCAACTGGTGGAGATGGCCACAGTTGCAGATTAGTTTGTGTCTTCTACTATGATATGGCCAGAGATTATCATGTACGCTGACAAACAGCATCTTCTATTAGTTTATAACTTTTGTTCTTAAGTATCACTGTTTTTGCATCGTCATATAAATGCAGGTTCGAATATGGAATATGAAATCTGTTGGCAGGGACTTGGAGAATGATGAATCTACACAGAGGCTTCTTGCAACATTGCGTGATCACTTTGGGTCTGTCAACTGTATTAGGTGGGCTAAGCACGGTAGATTTGTTGCATCAGGGTCTGATGATCAAATGATTCTAATTCATGAGAGAAAACCTGGTTCTGGGACCACTGACTTCGGCAGCGGAGAGCCCCCGGATGTTGAAAATTGGAAGGTTGTAATGACACTGAGGGGACACACTGCAGATGTGGTAATGATATTGTCTTTCATGTAGGGACATGAGGCCACTGATGAGAGCTCAACTCTCCATCACGTGGTTAGTTTTATTGTGCTGCATATTGATTGATTTTTCATTGTTTAATTTTACCTTGACAATCAGCTTTTGCAACATTTTTTTTTCACTACACTTTTAAGTATGTTTTTATTTTGATTTGGTATAAAGGAAGAAGAGGGGGGAGGGGGGTGGGGAGGGGGTGAGGGAGGCGAAGAAAGGATAGAAGATTGAAATCCTCGAGTGTAATGTCATATGCAGCCCCCTTAATTTAAAGTAGTGGTTTCTGATAAGCACTTGATATCGTCTAACTGGGAAGCTTCTTTTATTCTGCGCTTGAAGTAGGTGGATCTTAATTGGTCTCCTGATGACTCAATATTGGCTAGTGGGAGTTTGGACAACACCATTCGTATATGGAATATGAGCAATGGCATCTGCATTGCTGTTCTTAGGGATCATTCTAGTCTTGTTAAAGGAGTTGCCTGGGATCCCATTGGGTCCTTCATAGCAAGTCAATCTGATGACAAGACAGTGATAATATGGCGAACTAGTGACTGGAGTCTTGCTCATAGAACAGAGGGCCACTGGGCAAAATCAGTATGTTTATATGTGTTAATGGAATTTTCTTTGGTCTTAAATTCTGTTCCTTTTTCTAATGGAAATATGTTCTTTTCAGCTGGGCTCTACGTTTTTCAGGCGGCTTGGATGGTCACCTTGTGGCCATTTCATAACTACCACTCATGGTTACCAAAAGCCAAGGCATTCTGCACCTGTTCTAGAGAGAGGGGAATGGGCTGCCACATTTGACTTCTTAGGCCACAATGCCCCCGTTATTGTTGTCAAGTTTAATCACTCGATGTTCAGAAGGAATTTTGCCAATTCGCAGGAAGTGAAAACCACACCTGTTGGCTGGGCAAATGGGGCTGCTAAGATCGGGGCAAAAGAATCGCAGCCATATAATGTAATTGCAATTGGGAGTCAGGACCGCACTATAACAGTGTGGACAACTGCAAGTCCTCGCCCACTTTTTGTAGCCAAGCATTTCTTCTGTCAAAGTGTTGTGGATTTATCTTGGTAAAATTTTTCAGTTTAGTGAAGGATATATTTGTTCTGTCATTGATTTGCTCATTTGTTTGCGTTGTGTAGCCATTTTCTCCTTATGCCATTTTTTCTTTTATCTTTTGATAGCAATCTTGGGAAGGTTGCTTGCAAATGACCTTCCTCAGACCTCACAATGTGGGAGCCTTGTGCTCTAGGTTTGCCCTTTTAATAGTAATCTCCTTTCATAAACAGGAGCCCTGACGGATATTCTCTCTTCGCCTGTTCATTGGATGGGACAGTTGCTACTTTCCATTTTGACGTGAAAGAACTTGGCCACAGGCTAAGTGATGCTGAACTTGACGAGTTAAAGAAAAGTCGTTATGGTGATGTCAGAGGTCGACAGGCGAATTTGGCAGAGAGCCCTGCACAGTTATTGCTTGAAGCTGCTTCAGCCAAGCAAACCACGATAAAAAAAGTAGCTTTGGATGTTCAGCAGAACCAGATACCGGAAAAAACTCCTGTTGAGTTGGGGGTCATAGACAAAAACTCTGAGCCACAGAATAATGATGGGAACAAGAGTGGGATTGCTGCTAGTGATGGATTAAATAAAGCGGTGAGTTCTGCCCAGATTTCGAGTCCAGTGAAACAAAGAGAATATAGACGCTCTGATGGTAGAAAGAGGATCATTCCTGAAGCAGTTGGTGCACCTATTCAGCAGGAAAATATTTGTGGCAGTGCTCAACCTCAAGCACTACACTTCCCTGTTCCATCTTCTGATCACAGAAAAAATGATAATTGTGTAGTGCCTGCTGATGGTAGTTTGAGGGAAGCTTCTGTCAGGGGGACCTTTGGCAGAAGCTCTGACTTAAAGGAGCGGTTAGGGATCACTGCCAGGGCTGCTGTTACTGACAGCTTGGTTATTGAGAAAGTTCATGTTTCTGCTGGCCAAGATCATAGCATCAATGTAGAACAGTCTGGAAGCATGAAGCCTTCAGGTTCCACTGCTTTCTCTACTGCATCTCTTTCAATTAGGGTATTTGACAAGAAAGAAGGTGAGGATGTGACTCCAGTTTGCTTGGAAGCTTGTCCTAGGGAACATGCTGTGAATGACATTGTTGGTGTGGGAAATGCAAGTATGATGAAGGAAACAGAAATTGTTTGCACAAGAGGGGCTCAAACCCTTTGGTCTGATCGCATCTCAGGAAAAGTCTCTGTTTTAGCCGGAAATGCAAACTTCTGGGCTGTTGGATGCGAAGATGGGTGTCTACAGGTAAGCAAGAACGCTCTATCCTAGCCAGGCAGAATTTTTATATCTTTATCCTGTGTAACAACCATATTGGACGGTCATTTGACAACACTATAGGATTTCCCATTTAGAAACTGTATGGTTTTTTTATTTTCTTGTGTGGTATCTTGCTCTGTTATATCAAGTTCATGGTTTTCCCACCTTTTTTCTTAATTGCTGGGTTGGGGTGTTATCATGGTTTTGTGCAGGCATTTCACCTTTTTAATTTCAAGAGTGGGCTTTAGACTTGGGCCTAGTGCTTGTATGATAGACCTAGCAAATCTTTACAGTGAGATTTCATAATTGTTTGGCAAATGTACCTGTAGATGGGTGTCTACAGGTAAGCAAGAACGCTCTATCCTAGCCAGGCAGAATTTTTATATCTTTATCCTGTGTAACAACCATATTGGACGGTCATTTGACAACACTATAGGAATTCCTATTTAGAAACTGTATGGTTTTTTTTATCTTCTTGTGTGGTATCTTGCTCTGTTATATCAAGTTCATGGTTTTCCCACCTTTTTTCTTAATTGCTGGGGGTGGGGTGTTATCATGGTTTTGTGCAGGCATTTCACTTTTTTGATTTCAAGAGTGGGCTTTAGACTTGGGCCTAGTGCTTGTATGATGTTAGACCTAGCAAATCATTACAGTGAGATTTCATAAATTGTTTGGCAAATGTACCTTAGTCTTTTTTGCTTATGTTTTTGAAGGTTTATACGAAGTGTGGAAGACGTGTATTACCAACCATGATGATGGAATCCGCAGCAACTTTCATAGATTGTGATGAGAGCTGGAAATTGTTGTTGGTCACAAGGAAAGGATCTTTGTATTTGTGGGATCTCTTCAGTAGGAACTGTCTCCTCCATGATTCATTGGCATCTTTAGTCACTTTGGACGTTAGCTCGTCTGTGAAAGGTATATGTACTCATTATCATTTGAGCCTTTTTATGATCTTAGAAGACTTATTATTGTGTATTAGTAGGATGACAGCTCATAATGTCTTGTTCATGTCGGATGTTATACATCTCCTGACATTTTTATGTCTGTTTTCAGGCACAATCAAAGTCATATCTGCTAAGTTATCAAAATCTGGTTTTCCTCTCGTTGTTTTGGCTACTCGGCATGCGTTTCTCTTTGACATGAGTCTCATGTGTTGGCTGAGGGTTGCAGATGACTGCTTCCCTGCATCAAATTTTTCTAGTTCTTGGAATTTGGGTTCAATTCATTCGGGTGAGCTGGCTGCACTGCAGGTGGATGTCAGGAAATATTTGGCCAGAAAGCCAGGCTGGAGCAGGTTTGTTGCCGTTAACATTTTTCCCTAAAATCCTGAAGCTGTATCAGATTTATATTTTGTTTGGCATATTATCTCTGTTGGTGGCATGAATCTCAAGTTACTCTTCTCTTACTAAAGTTCCTTTTGACACAGTAGTTGCTAAAGAAATAATTTTAGATAAATCCCAGTTTTTACTTAATTTAGAAGCTCTTTTAACTGTGTTGGTCCTAGAATTTCACCATGATCATTTGTTGCAACAGGGTAACTGATGATGGAGTGCAGACACGTGCTCATTTAGAAGCTCAGTTGGCATCATCTTTGGCTTTGAAATCCCCTAATGAATATCGCCAGAGCCTTCTTTCCTACATACGCTTCTTAGCAAGGTTTGTCTTTCTCCCCTACAATATTTATGAGTGATGGTAGTAGAAAAAAAGGGGTAGGTTCCTCAGTGTAGGCTTATGCTTCTTTGTTACCACTTGTGATGCAAAGCATGTATTCAGTGCATTTGAGATAGTGCTTTGGCATCTATGCATTTCTGCGGAATACTGCTCTCCGCTCATCTGGATGCAAGTATAAAAATAAATCATTGATAAATTATTCTTGCTCTTGTGTATGCAGAGAAGCAGATGAGTCTCGTTTGCGAGAATTCTGTGAAAGTTTTCTTGGGCCACCAACTGGTATGGCTTCCGATTCCAAGAATCCTGCTTGGGATCCTGATGTGCTTGTAAGTCTTTCATCCCAACCTCTTATAAATAATGCTCCATATTGACTTTAGTGCATCCATCTTTATTCATCATATCCTAGAATATTTGAGGATAATTGCTTCTCTGAAAGTATATTTGAGCTGCTTTACAAATCATGTAATGCTTTTTTTCTTCAATTAGTTTTAAATTCTTTCTAGAGGGTTGATGTCCTCAGAAGGTAAAAAATATTGCTTCAAGTAATTTTGTTAATTTCTATTGTCAATGATAGAAGCACCATCTTTGTGGTTCCGATTTCCAGGGAACAAAACCGGCATGGCTTTTTTATTTGTTTTCTGGCTTATACAAGTGTCCACGGACTGGTTTGGTCGGGCCTAGTTGGCTGTTAGGTCCAAGATGCCCGAAAATATTTTTAAAATTAAAATATTAATAACTTAATAGTATTAAATACATTTTAGAATTTAAATAAAACCAATTTTATTAATTAATAATATCCGAGCTGGACTCTAGTTTGGAAAACCTTGTCTAGGGCGTGGCCCGCCGGCCCATGTACAAGTCTACACCAGATATTCTGTATCTGACAGTCCTCGGCTACATGTTTACCTAGGGCTTTAAAATACGTTGAATGATTCTTTCCCTTGACCTATCTGGATCTTTGCAGGGAATGAGAAAGCACAAACTCTTAAGAGAGGACATTCTTCCTGCAATGGCATCCAATAGAAAAGTCCAGCGTTTACTTAATGAGTTCATGGATCTCCTCTCAGAATATGGAAGTGTTGAAAACAATCTAGAGCAAAAAAATCCTTCTCCTCGAACTACATCTCAGCCAGCAATAGATCTGATGGACTCTATCCGATCTGCAGCCGGTCCAACAGATGCTGCCCTGCCAGCAACAGATAAAGAAAATCCTTCCCTTTGTATAGATCAATTGGATACTGCTCCATCAATAACTGATCAACTAAACGCAAACACCCTATCAACTGATAAAGTAAATCAAGCTCCAATGAGCCAAGACGCTGGATTGTGATGATTAATCTTCAATAATGCATGCTAACATGTTGTTTGACATAGAATAGGGATGGCATTGGAATGTGCAACATTTTGCCATCTTCAGCATGGTGCTTGAAAGTGCAGCCTCCTATTTACACAGTTCATTGTATTTTTTTTGTCTGAAGTCTTCTTCTCTGTGCATGTAGCTTTACAATCTCACTTGTTAGTTAAAAGGTTTGTTTTCCTCCCCATTGATAGAAATCATTATCTTGCATAATTGAGCATAGTAGCAATCAGAAACCTGTCTTTCTGGTGCCCTATTCTATAGTTGTTTAGTGATTGGAAGATTAATTTGTTTTGTGTATTACTATTATTGTCCCATTATCATCTCATTCCATATGGAGAATGTCACGTTAGATCCTGCCCACGCAGCCCAAACTTTGAATAAAACCATAAAAGCACCCCGAGTATATGCTTTGTAGAAGCATTTGTCATGGGTTGAAACTTTAGTCGAGCAAAAAGCAACGTGGGGTTTTAAGTTTGGATCTTTAGGTCTGTCACAGTGAGGGGTGCGCTCCTTAGCTTCTGGGCTTCTGTCTTGTGTGCGAATGGTTCACCTAGTCCAGCATATTTAGATATGCTTGACTAACACTAGAGCGTCTATGGAGACTCCGTACGTCGAACATCTGAAGCAGTTACATCGAGTACTCCTGTGCATGTGCGGGTCATGAAACATTTATCTTCCTGTTACAAGAGTTTGACTTAAGTGTTATAATTCCAAATCAATTAGGTGCAATTAGGTTAGGGTTGTTGATTAGGTGATTGTTGTTTTCAGCAGTTGGCAGCTTTGCAAGACTGAGGTTTTAGACCCATATTCACAATTGTTGTTTACCCATCCATTTTGTACAATTATTTGTTTACCAATGGGAAGAATAAACTAGACTTGTTAACCAAGAAAATGGCTAATAGCTATCTTGGACGCCATGTGTATTTGACTATGAAGTTTTTGAATGTAGAAGTTAGATAGAACTGCTCCATTGATGCCATAGACATGCTTAGATCCAAGTGTCCAATAAAAGATCAACAAATAAACGTAATCTTTTGTTTCATTGTGGGAAAGGTTGAGACTTGGGATACTTGCTTAGTTTTTTACCAATTATAAATGACCTATTTTGGAAGAAATTGACTTAAGAGTGAGCTCCATCGAAGCTCCATAATGCGAGCATCGATAATTGGTCATTTCTTCACTTTTAAAATATAAGATTTTTACACATTTGAGACTCAAATTTCACAACTAGCATCCTTGATTTTCTCAAGTCGGAGACTTTTATTGTAAAAAAAATTATTATTTACTCATTAATTAATAGTAAACCGATTTTCAACCATGTGCAAGTTAAGAAATTGGACATGTATAATAATATATATAGATGACTTTCTGGGTCTTGTCTGAGGTCCCTTGTCTTGTACTTCCTCTTGTTAATAAAATCTCAAAATCAAAAGTAAAGATTGGTTCATGGACTATAATCAACTTATTATCATATTAAAATATATCAAATTACCCATTAATCTTTCTATAACCTATAATATATATGTATATGTATATGTATATTTATTAATGTTTTAATTTCCAGAGATTTTCAATCTAATTTTAAATTTGTCAAAATTAGTGCAAGAGAAGGGGCTAATAGATATTTGAAGTAGCTCCAACTCTTCCTAGCCGCAAGTTTGCATTCCCATTAATTACTTTCTTGATGGTCATCTTTCATTTTCTTTGCAAGTGGTCAATTGTCCCAATTTCCAAATAATCTTAATTTATTCATTGACTAGTATATTTATGACTTTTCTTTGCTAAACTGAAATCTCTGAGATGGAAATTCAATGTTGCCTTGTGGTCCTAAATACATAGCATTTAATTTTGCAGCTATGTTATGTTGCAAAATTAAATGCTGGGTTTATTTTTTTTATTTGTTTCAGTGCTGGGTTTATCATTAACAGCCATGTATTCAAGCTGGTATCTTATTCCAATTAAGTTCTTGAATTTCAAAGGTAAAAAAAGAGTAATTTCCTCTTTGGTTAATAGTAATTTTCACAGAAGATGAATGCTCTATATATTATTTAATTCAGATATGTCCAAATTCACTACTATTCCCGGACAAGCAAACAAGTAATGCTCTCAGCTCAGGATTGAGCGGTCCTCAAGAGAGGGATAATTAGCATTTGCCATTTTACTTTATTCAAATGAACTTCATACATAGTCTAGTGATCATGAAATTTTCTTTAATTTTCCTTGTTTAAAAGATGATAAAGTGAAATTTAAATTTAAATTGAAATCGAAATCTTCTTTCTATTTTTTAGGTTAGTAAAAAAAATGATGGATTTAACATATCGATACGGTATGATCGGTGGTCAAATCTCAATTAAGAATAAATTTATAGAAAAATAAAATTGTCTCTTTATTCATATCTTTAGATTTTTTTATTATCTTATTAAAAATATGTATCCTTAATAATTTTTTCATCATTTTTAATTTTATCGAAATTAAATTCATTGTCTATCCAAACTAAATTAATGTAAAAAAAAAAAAAAAAAAAGTAAAGAAACTTGCTCCCTATTTTAACATCAACAACAGCCATCAAAATTATATATGTAAACACAAAGAGGAATTAAGTTAATTTAAGTATATAAAACAATTTATTTTTTATATTTTTTTTTATAATTTCACATAAAATTAAGATTTTTACAAATCAACCCTCATATTTATATGAAACAAAATTTTCATTACGAAAAAGATAGTAATTGCATGAGACAATAGCGAAATGAACCATTGCCACTTTCTCTTATTATAAACCAAACTCTTGCAATTCCATCATCCATGTTCCTGCTCTGAAATTCAAGCAGCTTAGAATGAATAATATGTAGGAAAAAAGGATGAAAAAGCTCTGCAGTTTTCACATCTAGTGATATAGCTATTTTCAATAATGAAGCACTCGACCCTGGACTGGAAGACTACAACCGTATTTACAGGCGATGATGGCACTGCTGCCTGCAATCTTTACAGGAAGAAATTCCAACTACTTGTTTTCAGTGTGAAGACTGTGTCTCACCGTCAACTGACTCAACCATAGCTGATTACTAGATGTATTTTCAGCTACCAACAGTGCTCCTTCAGCACAGTAGGATGGTGGCTATTGATAAGACCATTTTTTTTATCTGCTGTACCTATAAATTGTAGCCCTTGACTTTATAAATTACATTTAAATTAAATTTCACTAATTAGTTGATTAATTTCCCAAACATTTCAGAGATACTATAGAAATAATGTATTTCTAAACTTTAAATCTTAAACTTGAATTTTTATTTTTATTTTTATTTTTTGCTAGGTTAATAGAGAGAAAATTTTTGTATAATGATAAAAATTATTTTTCGTGATAAGTTAACGAAGAAGAAAGATTACATATGGTATAATTCTCTTAAGATATTAATAATATCGAAGTTTTATGTACTGAATTTACCTTTTTATTTTTTTTAGGCCAATAAAATTTCATTAATATTTCATAAGAGAAACAATGTTGCTTATAGACATTCAACAAAACAACAGAGAATACCCATTGTTATAATAGCTTCGGAATCGCTAAAGATATTCAAGACACTTATCAAAGCGAGATTCCAAGTAACTTTTTTTTGACAACAGATTCCAGGTAAGTTATGTTAGCGAAATCATATATAAGTATAATGAGAATTAATGAGATGTGAGGTGAAAGATTTATTTTTTAGTTGAGGTTTAGTTTTTAATTGACAAGACGCCGAGAGATTGAGCTAATAATACAGCAATCCTGAGGTTATAAATTCAACACGAATAATACGAAACCTGTACGAATATTGCAAGGGTCCAAGACAGATATGTGACTGATCTTCCTTTCTTAGCACGTCTTAGGCACATTGAATTAAACCCGAACCTAATTTTCTAGCAGAAACATGAACCTTATTAATTAATATATTTACAGAAAATGTGGAAATTGCTGAAAAATAGTACTGATTTTATAGTTGTTCCATCGGAAATTTAATAATTTTTTTTTTCTCAATCAAATGAGAAAATTTTATTGATGAAAATGGAGGACATTTAAAAGTCTGTACAACTAATAATTAATATTTAACAACTAATAACTCCTAACAATATTGTGTTGACAGGAATGACTTGTTTCGCCTACATGCAAGGTTAATTAACATTTAAAACGTTTGTGATTTTTGCACCGGAATTTTGATTGAATAATTGGTTCCTAATCTTCCTAGTCAGAAGAATAAGGTTCAAAAATAGTTGATATTCTCGTAATTAAGGTATGAGAATTTTGTAAGTTTAAATGTCAAGTTTCAACCGATCTAATCTCGAAAAACTTTTGTAAATATTAAATGAGATAAAAAGTAATCATTAATTTTGTATTGTTCTAAACTTTCACTCATGATTTTTTTTTCTAGACAAATAATAATTTCATTAATAATCCAAAAGAAATACGGACAAGCACCAAAGCAAGCCTTAAGAATGAATAAAAGAAAACATAATCCAGTGTCAACAAAATTATACAGAATGACCACTGCAAGATAAGTCACAAACCCTAAAAAAAAAAAAAAATCAAGGCACTCATTAAAGTATAGTATCAAGAAACTTATGCTTGCCTGCTCTTTGATAAACACGAGAAAGAGAAATGAGACAATTAACCACCAACTCATAGAGAAACCTGCTAACAACCACCAACAAACAACTCATTGGAAAGAACGGTGCAACCTTCTCAAAGTTTTCATTACAGCTATCGATTTTCCAGACACTGGGTAGGCATACATGTAATCATACAGCAAACCCAACCACATTCCAACTAGACACCTAAACAAGGGAAATGAAAGAGATGCAGTCCACCAACAATCTTTGGATTAAGTGGCAAAGGAAGAGTTGCAGTATATCGAAAGATTTTGTTATAAAAATCCTGTTGATATATGACAATTTGGCTTTGAGGCGTGTAGTATTACACTTTCTTGAGTGTAATATTGCTTCACACAGAAGCAAGTTACCCCAGGATACAACAAAGCCTTCAAAGATTTTTTTGTGGATTGTGAAAGATCAAGAGTAATTAATTCTAAAAATCAACTAAGAGTTTTATAGGTTCTGAATAGTTGCAAATCAATGGTTGTAATTATCTGTTAATTAACAACCATTGATTTTCAACTGTTCCAGACATAACTGAAAAAATATGTCTGTTGGAACAGTTAAACAAAATTTAAAATTCAAAAATAAAAATAAAATTCAAAATTTAAAATTTCAAAGCCTTTAGTAATTCAATTTACACTATAAGTTTGATTTCCTCTTATAAACCCAACTATTGCTTTATTTATAAACAATGTGGAATTCAATTACAAGCTATCCAACAGATTTGAGTTCGAATCCAAATAATTTCATTCATTCTCAAATTATCAAATATTGTTCTTGTAAAAAAATGCAGTCCACAATCCAAGTCTTGAAAACGTTTGATTGCTTCTTCTTTAAGTGAAGAGTTTATCCGTCAGATACCGTCATAAAAAATATAACCATCATTATCAGAGATTACAGGAATAATGGGAGTACTAACAGAAATCTTAGAATGAATTTTCTTCCTACTCTAATCATGATTAATTATATATATGACTATTTTTGGAATATTAAATTTTTATAATATTGTCAAGTATGTTTTCAATTTGAGAGCTTCTAAATATAATCAAAAAATTACTCCATGCATCTTATTTTATTTTTTTAATATCAAAATACCTTTAAATAAAAATACAAATTTACCCTTATTTTTTAAGGGATTTGGTACACCTAAAAATGAATTTATAGGAGTAACACTTGCTTCCGTGAAGTGAATAATACCCAACGGAAGCAAGTCTATGGGGTATTTATGGTGCCCAACATGGGGCACTTGGGAGGTGTCCATGTGAGGCACTCAATATTGGCTCACAGTAGCATTGCATTGACCCCACGTAGGAATGCTTCCATGGGGCATTATTTGCATTACAGAAGCGTTCTTCCATAGGGAATTTTTTTTGAAGTGGGGCATTTTTATAATGCCCCACAAAAGTTTGCTTTCGTGGGCGCATCTTTGCCCCACGAAAGTTTACTTAAGTTGTGTAAAGTTTTGCTCCCGAAATTCAAGTCTGGGGTATCAAAAATCTGTAAAAAAATTGAGTATGAATTAGAAAACAAAACCCTATTTTTCTAAACCAAACAATTTCATAAAAAAATTTTAAATGCAAAAAATTCATACAATAAAATAAAAAATAACATATTTAAATAAAAATAGTGAAAGATTTACTTTAATTTGTAGCCAATAATGAAGATTTTTTCGAAATTGAAGAGAAAATCAATGAAGAGTGAGAAAATTTGAAGAGAGATTGTATGGTTAGGGTGTGAGGATGATATTTCAAGTAGAATAAAATTAAATGTAGGTTGTGAGAAGTAAAAATTAAAAGATTAATTTAGGGAATAGTTTTTTTAATAAATAGATTGTGCCTAATAATTTATAAGTTGTATTTAGAAATTCTTTTTCAATTTTCTGATTTACAGGGAAAGAGGATAAATTTTCTTAATTTTTGTGAGTCATGAAATAAACTCTTAATTATTAAATTTTTAATGAATCGAAAATGTAATGAAAAAGAACGAAAAAGATGAAATGGGTTGCAAGAGTCCTTGAGAGCAACTCAGTAAACGAGAAAGCTGAAAGAAAAACCTAAAACTTTCCGACCCTTCAACAACAAAATTCTGCTTTAAATTTTCTTTTATAACAAAAAAATAGACTGAACTCGGTTTTCCTAATAATGTGGTTTTATTAATGGCTCTTTGGTTGATGTCCATGTCTACCCGTTGGAAATTGATTGTCTTCAAACTCTTTAATTTCCATAACAAGTTTAACAGAAATGCATGCTTTACTTAAAATAATGAAGGAAATTCTTTTTTTTTTTAAAAAAAATCTAAAAATAAACGAAAAGTTGCCGATAGTATGGCAGATTGGATGGATAAGCAGTCCAGGAAGAGAATGCTTCATGGGGAATGTTTAAGTCATCTTAAATCCTCTTTGGTCGAAATTTTTGATAAGGATGGAGTACCTGCTCCTTCTTGTTGGCTGTATGTTATTAAGAGATTAAATGTTTGAGTTGTAGAGTTTCTCTGGAGTTTAATCGCAGTATTTATTTATTGTTTGTTCATATTTTTCAGTAATAAATGAGGAAATCCTTTGACCAAAAATTAAAATAAAAAAAAACGAAAAGTTCATTATTCACACAAAACTAATTAAAAAATAAATTGAGGTATATATCACATGTTCATCCTTAAAAATTTCATTGATAGAATAATAATCATATATATGTATATGAATAATTATTCAATATATTGTCAGTAAAGTTTTTTAGGTTCTACACGTGGAATTAAGATAATTACATATTTTTTAAGAATATTAAAAATAATTAAAAAATAAGATGTGATAAATGTCACAATGTTAATCCGTTTGTATAATCTAAAAATTCTATCATAGGCAGTGTATTATTTATATATATATATATATATATATATATATAAAATGAGGAAGGATCAAGTTATATCAATGTAAGACAATTTTATTTTACATCAATTCATATCTTTTTATATAATTTATATTTTGTTAATTTGATTGTTGAATACTACTCTCTATTCAAATAGATTATATATATAAAATTTCAAATTAATCGAAAATGTTTAATTATTAGTTTGATAATAATAAAATTTTAACAGTTAATATATATTAAAAAATATGTTATTCTCAATTGAAATGATAAGTATTTCAGATCGACTCGAAACTCTATGTATATGATGAAATTTAATTGGTTGTTAAATTTAGCAGTTAATTCTAAAAATATTAATTTTATATAAAATATAAAAATAGTGTAAAACAAATTATTTTATATTAATGTAAATGAATTCTTATTTATATTAGTGTGTATATATATATATATATATATATCACATACGTATAAAGGTACTGTTAGCAATTAATAAGACAGAACACCTACAAAAACTGCTACCAATATTGTATGAATAGTTGCGTGTTTTTCTCCCTCCATGCTTTTTGTAAGTCAAATGTTTAATGATTAAAAAGAAAAAAAAAGAACAATTTAAATTTATTTTGCAATTTCTTCCAGCTTTCCAAGTCTTAGTTAGAGACTGATAACTTGCAATTACTTAAACAATTAGGACTCTAGACATAACTCGTGCAATGAATTAATTAGTACAAATAAAATAAAGTCTTTGTCTCATTTAATTTTTTTATTACTAAATTATGAAATTAGATTAGTTTTTGAATAATCTTTTATGAATTCCTTAAATTTAACGTAAATAAATTTATTTTACAAACGCTTTCAATATTTTGAAAGAAAAAACCTGGGTGGAGCAAAGAAAGGAAAATTATCGCCAAGTGGGGCTTAGTTTGCCTTATAAAATGCATAGATTTTAGGATTTATTTATTAATTAATTATGTCTGTATTGATAATTATGTTTGAAAACAGAAGTAATTTAATAAAAAAAGATAAATAATTTTATATTATTTATTAAATTTATTATATTTTTAATAAGTGTTATGTTCATTTAACCCAAAAAAAAAAAACAATTTAAAGCCATTAAAATGAAAAAGGAGATGGGCGCCACTGGGGTGGATGGGGATTAATTAATCAATCTCTTATCTCGTGTCACCTTTATTTTGTTTTACTTCTCGTGTTTCGTGGCAATGCTTTGTGATAAGTCAGATTTTTGTCGTGCTCAACATGGCTTTGTAAGAACAATAATTATAATAACTTTACGTAATCTATATTTTAGAAATATTAATTTCACCCTAATATTAAAAACAAAACCAAAAATGGGTAAAACAAATAAAAAAAATTGCTAATTGAAATTAATTAATTAAAAGATTTTCACCTACGCCAAGTTAATAGTATTAAACTGCTAAAAGAGTGAAATAACTATGATATTTATTTCAGAGTTATTTCATGATATTTCATGAAAAAAGTGAAATAGCTATGATATTTCATGGAAAAAAAAACCATGATATTTTATCACATGAGGACCATTTTTCTAGTAAAAAATCTTATATTAATTAAGATCTAGGGAAGCCAATTTTTTTTTTTTTTTTTGGTTGGGAAAAATGGTGGAAGAAATAACATTTATTTCAAGAAGTGGAGTACAAGAGTACATTCCTTTTCAATAGATATCTTTTCCAATATCTGAGCTTTTATCTTTTGACAAGTAAAATTTATTTAAGATTAATATGTTACTACTAAATCAACACTTTTCAACTTTTGAACTCTTATTTTTTGACAAATAAAATCTGTTTAGGATTAACATGTTACTACTAAACTAACACTTTTCAATTTTTAAACTCTTATATTTTGACAAGTAAAATTTATTTATGATTAACATGTTACTACTAAACCAACACCTTCGTTGGTATCATTTTGTAATTTTTTTTTGTTTAAGATTGGCGTAAATTGAAATCTACGATAATTTTTTTATTTTTTAATAATATTTTACTTTTTTAACAAAAAAAATCTGATTTCAAATAAAAAATCTCCTTTATTTCCATATTTATGGAAATTTCACATTTTTTATTTACATGTACTTGTATTATAGTTTTGGTAGGTTATTTTCTAATTTAATAAATTTCAATACAATATAATAATATAATACAAAAATAATAAGAAAAGATAAAAAAAAAATAACATTAAAACACATCACGAAGTTTAGATTGATGCTATCGGAGGATTAGAAAGAAATTGAATTTCTTCAAAATTTCAATCGTCAATTTGTTTTTATTAATTTCTTTATAACAAAAAAACATTTATTAAAATTTTGATAAAAAATATATATAAATTTAATAAAAAATTTAAAAAATTATTTCACATTTAATTTGTAAATACAAAGTGTCATAACTACACAAAAAAAAAATCCACCTCATCAAATCAGTCTAAGTTTTAAAATTTGGGGTATTTTTACTACTAAAAAATGAATTAAATAATGAGGTTTGTTTTCTTACTCTTATATTTTTATAATGGTATATAGTAAATAGGGGCAACCTGAATATAAATTGAGCAGCAAGAGCAATTACCATCCCAACCACTTTCGTGTACTCCACCCCATAATTGCTCGCTCTGTCTCTTTCTCCCCCTGATTATATAAGATGGGAAGGCCATTAGAATTCCTTTAAAGCAATTGTATATCTGTGTGTTTAGCCGCACTTAAGCGCTATTTTATCTGATTTTTGTTGTTTTCTGTTCTGGTTTCTCTCTCGCTACCTGTCCTTCCAATGGAATTAGGAAGTGCTCTTCAGTTTCTTGATAACAAGTCCATTTTAGTCACTGGTGCTACTGGGTTTTTGGCAAAGAGTAAGAATCTCTCTCTCTCTCTCTCTCTCAGAGTGAATGAAGTTAGGCATGTTCACATGAATTTGCTTCGTGCTTTGAATGCAGTTTTCGTGGAGAAAATATTAAGAGTTCAACCCAATGTAAAGAAGTTGTATCTTCTTTTAAGAGCAGCAGACCATAAATCTGCCATTCACCGTTTGCACAATGAGGTTTGTAATTTACAAATATGGCTCTACTCATTGCAGCCATGATAAGTTTTTTTTTTTCCTTTCTTGTTACTAAGTCTGAATCATTTGCCTTTGTTTTATGCTTTTGAGTCTTCCTTTGTTTTCCCTTTTCTTGCAAAAAATCTTAGAACAGTACTGCACCATTTGTTTTCTTTTGTTTTTTCATGCCTTTTGTTTCCAAAAATGTATGGTGACAGATTTTCTTTTACTGCAGATCATTGGAAAGGACCTGTTCAGAGTTTTGAAAGAAAAATGTGGGAAACATTTCAGTTCATTTATATCAGAAAAAATTACTCTAATCCCTGGAGACATCTCCCATGAGGATTTGGGTGTGAAAAATTCTAATTTGGTAGAAGAGATCCGGAAGGAAGTGGATGTTGTGGTTAACCTTGCTGCAACAACCAACTTTGATGAAAGGTACTATATAATTATTTTATTTATTTACATAGATAAAATAATAAAAAAATCTTGATATAAGGATAAAATTATTTTTTTTAGATGTTACAAATTTAAATAAAAATTACATTTTTAATAATATAGAGAAAAAATTATATATATATATATATATATATGTATAATTTTTTCCAGATCACACATGGTAAAAATCTTACATTGAATTGCTCTCTCTCTCTCTCTCTCTCTCTCTCTCTCTCTCTCTCTCTATATATATATATATATATATATATATATATATATATATTAGACAGTAATATATGTTTTTTTTTATGTTTCTTCAATTTTTATGTAGATAAGACAATATAATATATATATATATATATATATATATATATGTTACTCTCTTTCTTTCTTTTTTTTAATCTTTCTTCAATGTAGATATGATGTGGCACTTGGCCTCAACGCATTGGGAGCTAAACATGTTGTAAACTTTGCCAAGAAATGTGTCAAACTTAAAGTTTTGGTTCATGTATCCACAGGTTGGTGAAGATTATGGTTTTTTTTTTGTCTTTCTTTTTCCTCAGATATATTTTATTTAAGAATTAGTTTTTTATATAAGTAAACAGGTTAAGAAAATATCATATGTCCCATATTTTTATTTTTAAATATTTTAAGAAAATATATTACACTGCTAATCTCACTTTAGTTGTAATCTAAAAATTTCATGAAGCAATAATTTCTTATTATTTAATATATTTACACGGACAAAAGTAAAAAAAAAAAAATACTCCTGAAAGTCTTGGTCTTTCTATTTTATTAAGTACTGTAAAATAGGAGAAACATTAATGTTTTTTTTTTTTTTTTGGGTTGGGGATACAAGCATTAATGCTTATTGCTTTTTTACAGCTTATGTGTCAGGGGAAAGATCAGGGCTTATACTAGAAAATTCATACAATCTGGGAGAAACACTCAATGGTGTGTCTGGCTTAGACATTGACATTGAGAAGAAAGTGGTAGAGGAAAAACTGAATGAATTAAGTTTGCAAGGAGCTTCAGAGAAGGAAATTACTCGAGCTATGAAAGATTTGGCCCTTGAAAGGTTCGTGACAATCTAACACTTTACTTTGTTTTATTGATAATATTATATTTTATATATATATATATATATATATATATACATATTAAATGGTCTGGCTTGATTATGTGAAAATCTAATCCTCTTATTTATATATATATATATATATATATATAGATATACACAGAGAAAAATAATTAATTATTCATGAATATTCGATTAAATAATTGTCACATGTTTTTTTTTTTTATATTTTAATAGAATACATATTATTAATACTTAAAATTTAATCTAACAATTATTAACTCTCTTCAAAAAAGATTGAATCAGAAGTTCACTCAATAATTTTCATTTGTGAAATCTAATAATTTTACTTCATGTATAAAATGATTTCTCATATATGTTAATGAAACAACACAAAATAACTTAAGTTTAACTCAAAAGTTTCATGCAATTATTATTAACTCAACTTCCCATGCGGAAAACAACCTCACTTTTTACATTTGCTTACAAAATCCAAACGCCACGATAAAAAATATTTAAATTTTAACATTTATAATTTATTTTTTTATTCTCAAGTTTCAACCTCATTTGTTAAAAAAAAAAAAACAAAAAGTAAGGCTAATATTTAACAAGAACATAGCATTAAAAACTTACAATTTTTTTCTTTTTTTTTTTTCCTTACCCTAGCTACAAAATTTAACCCTAAAGTGGTCAAATTTAGATAAGGAAATGCATGTGCAATATCTATATCTGCATTCATATTATGGGACCGGACTGGGATTGTTCTGTCGTGCAATCAAGTTAAGTGACTCACCCACTTTGAGAAAGTAGCTGTGACTTTTAACTGCGAACGGTACGTGTGAAAGATTCGTCGTATTTATCAATACATAGCCAGACCATCCATTTTTGTATCTTCAAGTGTCGGCTTCTCAATAATCGAAACTTGGTTGATTACATTTAGAGAAAGTTATTACTACAAGCCACAGTTTTCCTCAATCTAGATTCTCCTTCTTTTTTTTTTATTAAAGCATGATATTCTATAATATATAAAATCATAGTAATTATGGAATTAAAATTTTATTTAGATTCGAAGGTTCGTCTCATCAAAAGAATATTCTTTGTTAATTGAATTTACTAGTTATTGAAACATAAATGAAGAGAATTATTGGTGAAGTAAGAGTTTGATTATCAGAAACTTGAACATTCATTAAATCGGTCGAATCTCCACCAAACACAAGCCCACCCCAGCCGCTCAATTGATGAAATTATTCAAATACTTCCTTCATCTACCTTCCTTGGACCTCATGTGCTGAGAATTAAATTTCTGGAAAAAGAAAGATTTTATGAATAATTTATTTGAAAATAAGGTTATATGTGAGGATAAATATTTTATATATATATATATATATATATATATATATATATATATATATATAAAAGAAATAGAGGGGACGGTGATTTTATTTTTTTATGCTAGCTACGGAATTTTGTCCAACTAGATTCTACAAATCTTAACAAACATAGGAGAATTTTGGTGACCCAAACATTCCTATTTACATGAGAATGCATACCATATAATAAGCAACGTTCAAATTTACATTATTCATTAAAAATAAATTAAAGAATTTATTAATATTTATTTTTTAAAAATTGTATAATTAATTTTTAACTTTATTCACTAATAAGGTAAAGATTGATTAATAATATATAAAAACTATATACTATCAATGTATCAAATATAAACACGTAAAAAAGTATATATATCATATATGATAAGATCTTAACTAGATTTCAGACCTTGTCAAAACTCTTTTTTGTTAAAATTTTCATTGATAATATAGCAAATAATTTTTGGTAGAATAATATATATTTTCTTGATTAGGTATTATTTTTTTTGTTGACAATGGAAAATATTTGTAAACCAGAATATTAATATTATGTGGATGGTTTTGATGTATTCGTTATCTTAATTAGGTCCATGCCTTACTCTTTTAATAAATTGTACATAAGACCTTGAGTTGTGTGCCGATGTTATCCTTATATCTATGATGCAAACCACTTGATAAAATTAATTCTTCGAAGGGTTCCTAAAAGTTGTTGAACATTGCATTAAAAATTGAGTCGATAAATTAATGCATAAAAGCCATCAATTTGAGTTGAAGGTGAGGGTTGGTATGAATCTTTTTAGTATGGAGTCTTTTATATAAATAAATATATATATATATATATATATATATATATATATATATATTAAGGTAAAAATCGAGATTGTTTTGATTTGAATCTAAATTTTATAATATATCTTATTTTGATACATGATTATTAGTAGAAATGATTTTTCTTAATTAGAACTTAAATCATTCCGAAGCTTAATTCTAGTGACAATTAATTAAAGTTAAATTATTTCTAATGATAAATCAGGGCGAGGTTTTATGGATGGCCAAACGCATATGTATTTACAAAGGCAATGGGAGAAATGTTGGTCGGGAGTCTCAAAGGAAACATGCCAGCAGTTATCTTACGGCCTACCATCATAACAAGCACTTACAAAGAGCCTTTTCCTGGTTGGGTTGAAGGAGTCAGGTAAGATACTTCTTTGTGGGTTTTTGCCTAGGATTTTCTCTTTCTAATTTCCTTAATAACTGATGCTACTTTGTGGTTATAATAGAACCATCGATAGCCTAGCGGTTGGTTTTGCTAAAGGGAAATTAACATTTTTCCTTGGAAATTTGGAGGCCATTGTTGATGTGGTAAGTTAAAAGTATCCTCTATTTCTTTTACATTCGTAGACATTTCGGATACAAAATCCGAAATTTAATTCAAATAATTTCACTCACTTCGATTACTAGATGAATTCATTCAAAATTTAGGCTATGACCTCTTTTGTACCAACTAATATTACAAGCATTTGCCTGTCCAGGATTCAAAATCAGATCAAGGAGTCCCTAAGGCTTGTTAATTTAGTGGGTTATTTTTGCAGGTACCAGCTGACATGGTGGTGAATGCCATGATTGTAGCCATAATAGCTCATGCATCACATCAACCAGCCGAGTCCATTTATCATGTTGGTTCATCAATGAGAAACCCTGTAAGATATTCTAATCTTCAAGACTACGGCTTACGTTACTTTACCAAGAAACCTTGGATCAACAAGGACGGAAAGCCTATTATAGTTCGCAAGGTTACAATTATGGACAGCATGGACAGCTTCCATAGATATATGGCAGTTCGATACCTGCTACTTCTGAAGGTGTGAATAAGGGCCGCCATTGATTTTAAACTTTAAAAGGATTTCTTTAATGAAATAATCAATTGACCACTCTTTTTTTCCTTATACAGGGATTGGAATTAGCGAATACAGCATTCTGTCAGTTCTTTCAAGGCGTTTACAACGATCTCAACAGGAAGATCAGCTTTGTTATGCGACTGGTAGACATTTACAGACCATACTTGTTCTTCGAAGCCATGTACGTCTTCTAAACTTTTACGTTGAATCTGCAAATTAATTACTGAAACGCACATTCGTTTGACAAAAACTTCGTTTTTTATCCAATTGGGGCCCAGCTTCGATGATATAAACACCGAGAAGTTACGCATGGCAGCAAGATCAAGCCTGGTGGAGAAGGACATGTTCTACTTCGACCCCAAATGCGTTGATTGGGAAGATTACTTCATGAACGTTCATATTCCCGGCATCGTAAAATACATTTTCAAATGATAGAACTAAAAAGAAGAGAATATAAACTATAGGTTTGTGTTTCTTTAATGCTTTTAATGAGTGTTATTTATTATTCATGGCAGCATGAATTATATATATAAATAGCTGTCAACAAAAGTATTTAGAGAATATCATCAAAGTGTACTATCGATCATAGCGTCTTTCAAATATATATTGTCTTCGTGAGTTTGTTCCTAATTAATAATATTTTCAATCTCGTACCCTTATTTGTGGTTTTTTTTCCTTTAAATAAAAATAAATAGGGTTGAATTTAAAAGGAAAAAAAAGGGGGGGGGGGGGGGTGAGGGGGGGAATTGATTTGTGTAAGCTTCGTTTGGTTCTCGAGAAACCAAAGGAAAAACTAGAGATCTGAAAGGTGATGTCCCATGTATGCAAAGACAGAAGAAGTGCCATAAGAAACATACCTGAAGGAGCCGAGGCATGGTTCCATGAGGGTTCTTGAAGGGTAAATCAGAAGAGGAGCAATAATTAGCAGAGGATGGAACCAGAGAAAGGTTTAGATTTAGCTGTAGAGAGTTCTGGTTCTAAAACTCAAGCTCAAGCTGAAACCCAGATCTTCTTTTCCCACCATCATTATTTTCTCTTTTTGCCACAGATTCTTCTTATATAGTAGCTTAGATTCTATGGTGTAAAGGCAGAGAAAGATCGGGAAAGAAAAGATTTGGGCTTTGAGAGTTTAAGGGACAAAGAATTTATATTTTTATACGTAAAAAATATATTTTATATTAGATTAATATTTCATATATAGTCAATAAAACTTTTTATCTATAAACGAAACGAAATGAACATAATAATATATATTAATTTATTTATTTTTTATTTTCATAATAATATATTTAAAGTACGGATATTATCATTTTAATTATATTTGTAAAATCAAAAAATTATATTAATAATGTATAAAATAATTATTTTTTTATAATTAAATATATTTATTAAAAAAATAATATGAAATACGAATATTATTGGCTTCTCTTTTTCATGGATGCAAAATATTCGGAAATTATATTTAGTTTTATTTTCGTTTCTAAAATTTATTGTTTATATCTGTTTTTGAAATTTATTTTTAAAAGTTTAATTAATTTATATATAATTAATGCATTAAATATAAATTTTTATCTTCAAATACATATTTAATTTAATTTTATCCTAATGTTTTCTATTTTTTTTTTAAAAAAGATTTGGACTATATTGAGAAGAGTGAAGATTAGAAATTTAGGTTGGATTGAAATTTTGAGATAAGTTTTGGGTTTTGGAAGAGAATTGAAATTGGACTATAAATGAAGAAAATAAAATCCATTTGGGCCATTAAGTAAACTAAACAAAGAGGAATGACATCATCTTGAAATGTTTTTGGCCCAAACGAACCTAATTACTGCAAACCCTTTGAATCGATGCAAAATGTATTGTACATACGAGTTCAAGTGGCGTTGTAGGAATAAAATTGGACAAATTTTCTACATTTTTTTTATTCTATTGAATGAAAATTAATAATATATAGAAATGTGAAATAGAATATTAAAATGTGTTGCTTAGCCTTAGTTTAAAAACTCGAATTAAAAAAATAAATTAAGGCTTTCTTTTTTTGGGTACGATGGAAGTTTTGGTCTAAAAAAATTCAAAAGTTAAAGATTCGAATCTTATATTTATAAAATTTTCACAAATTAAAAATGAGAATACCATTATTTAATTCAATACTCAAAGTAAAGATTTCTTTTTGCTAAGAAGTTATGGGTATAAACTAGAAGATGTGTGTAAAATGTTGAAGAGTAGGGAGATAAACTTGAATCAACTAAGGGACCTATAGGCAATTTATTCAAGTCACACCCTTTTTTTCATTGTTCATTGAATTTAAATTTTACTTGCTAAAAGTGGCATTTGTCTTTTCTATTAGTTAATTTTTGAGTTTTAGCAACTTTTTAGGGAATGATATTTTATTATGCAATAAATTAAAAAATTAGATTTTATTTCCACATCTCAAACCAAGTAATAAAATCCACTTCACCATTATTTCTATCCCATTTCCGTAATTCCCATCTATCTTTTTAAGTATGTGTATTATTATTTTTATGTAAATATAACAGTGTTATTTTTAAAATATCATTAATTCAAAAATTAAGTTTTAAAGATTTTGGATAACAATAAAATTTTAAATATTAAAAATGGGACTCCAAGGCTTATATTAATGCTTTAAATTTTTTTGGTGAAACCACATGTATCTTCATTTATTTTACGGTCTGATACCTGTTCGAACAGAGAGTAGTATTTAAGTAAATTCATCCCATCAATGATGGCTCCAAAACTTATATTAATGCTTTAGATGTTTGATATGAATAAAACTATTTTCACTCTCTATTTTCTCTGTTATCCATTCACTTTCTCCCGTTCTCCCCCATGAATACTGATTTTTTTCAATATTATTGAACTTATCTAATAGTAAATTTTTCAAGTAATTTACCTATCACAAGTTATCATGCATGGATGACCGATTTGGTAACTCGATCTTTTACTATGATCTATTTTTCAATTGGATCGTTTTTGAGTCGAAAAAATCCAAATTGATCCACCATGATTAAACAAAAATATGTAACTTGTTGAGTTTCTTTATTGTAATTATGAATGCATTGAAAAATGAATTTGTCAAAAAATTTTAAATCATGGCTAACTCAAATTTTATAAGCTCTCATTCTTTTGTAATTCAATTATAAAAATTATGTTTAAAAAAGATAAATATAAAAAAAAAATTACATTAGAGGAAACTAAAAGTAAAAATAACTCTTACAAACTTATAATTTTGTGGTAATTTTTTAAAATGATAAATTTTAAAATTTTCAACACATGTTATTAAAAATATTTTGTTATTTTTCATACTTAAAAAATTATATTGAACTTGACGATTCAAAACCTCGAACGAGTTGTTGTTAAATTCAATTTCTGAAAGTAAAATAACATAATGAAAAATTGATATTTATAATAAATGAGACAGACATATATAAAAATTCAAACAAAAAATCCACGACGGTGAAATTGACTGCAGAAGGAGGATGCAGCACTCTTCTGATGTATACATAGAGACAGAGATGGCAATATTCAAGCTCAGTTTTTGGAACAAATATCAACATCATGGCCACAAGCCCACAACATATATCTTCCAGCGCGAAGAAAAATAGTGCTTCCACTGCCTCCATGAAACCTGAAAATACCACTACTGTTTCTCTCTTCCTCACTTGTTTAAAACGTGCACAACATTGAACATTCATAGCCTCCACAGGATTTGATCATAGGCTGGTTGATCACGTTATATTACTAATAATGGCAATGGTAATTAGTGTTTTGAATATTTATATGCGAAATACGGTTCCCTAATAATCATGACAACTAATAGTGTTTGTTTTTGTAAGTATAATATCCAAGATCAATGTGAAAACTATCATCTAATAATTAAATAAATTAATTGAAATATCTGTTTGGGTAGAAATAGTTAAAAGCAAAAACAAAGTTATCAAAATCATAGTTATGAAAGTCTTTTTATTTTTTTTTAAATAACTCTCCATTGGTAAATACCATGTGTCGGAAATGTAAAATGGAAACCTAATCTTATTTTATAGTCAAACTTTAATCATTCTCAAGCTATTAATGCTTATACAAGCACCATATCACACTTATCTAATAAGGTGCGTAAAAATTGATCATACCAATTAATTATAATTAATTAAATTTAATTCACTTGCTATATTTTCGTTTCATATCTAAATTAATTATTTGTTTTATTAAAATCATCAAATTTGTGATTAATAGTAATCCATTTATTGAACAATTTTAACATTTTGTAATTGGAAAGAAGGGGATGCACGATCAAATCCAAAAACTAAAAACCTACTTTTATTGTTGCTCATCAAATCATGGTAAAATGGATATGCTTAACAAAGATAAAGGTTTCAAGATTAGCGTAAGTACATTTATCTATGTATTTAAAAGAAGAGAGATTAAGTTACATTATTGTAAAATAATTTGTTTTACATTCTCATATAGAATTAATATTTTTATATATCAATGGTTAAATTATTATATTATAGTTGTACTCTTATAGCATAATTACAAAGTTTTCTGATTAAAAGAGAGAGAGAGAGAGAGGGATGAAATTTATAAAATAAAAATTTACCTTTTATAAGTGACTCAAAATCAAAATCATACATATAAATATTTATATGTAAAAAATCGCCATAGGTCTTTTTCCTTTATATTAGCGTGCAAGAAAAATATGGAATGAGAGAAGAAAATAACACAAAGGTGCAATTTCACACGTTACACCTATCCTCATCATGATGCATTCACATCTTTCGAAGTATTTCTTTTTCGCCTTCCAACTGATTGAAAATTGTGGCACTTAACTTTAACGACAAACTACTTTGTTTCATGCTTAATTTCAAACCCCATAATTAAAAAGCGCGGAAATTACCTTAAGAGAAAGTTCCTTTTTGAAGGATGATCGGTCATGCTTCAATGCTGCGGCCGAAAAGCGATCTCTTCAACAATGCCAACGTGCAACCCATGTTGAACACGAATATTGCCATATTATAACGTTTCTTTTTTGCTTTTGCAGCATTTCTGCATGACACATATCCACGTACCAAGCACAAAAGACCGACATCCATAGAAAGAAAACATTGGATATCTACAAAACTAAGCTGGTGGGAGGTTGTTGGTTGCATCATGGAGTCCTCGTATGCCAACGGAATGCAAACGTACGTACTGACATTGACAAAGATTAGAATTATCACATGGTTTGCTTCGTGCATGTAATTTTTCTTACATATATATAATTTAAGAGAAACAACAACAAAACTTTCTGCGCCTGTTGTTTTGCTGTGTCAGATTTCACTTTAGAAAGTAGAAGTTAGAGACTAATTAAAGATACTGACAAATCACAATGTTAAATTAATCAGATTTAGGAGATGGGTTAAGCTAGAGCTGAAAGTTTCAGGTGGAGAAGGGCTCAACTGCTGCATTTAATCAAACAGGAAATGGAGATACCTTGAGCCGAATGTGGTCCAGATTGAGTCAAATGGTTCACGTTTATAACTTGAGATGCAAGATGTATGTAGCACGATAATGGCGACTTATTACCACGTTTTTCCTGCTAGCTAACCTATTTTTAAATATCTAAATGCTCCAATAAGATCTAGTCCATTGGATTTGCAAATATAATTATATTTTCTTGAATATTATATCATGATTTTTCTATTTCCTTTAGTCAGAGCTCCTCATTTATTGTGCTAAATATAGAAAAATGCTTATTAAATTCATGAATTTTCCTTGTGCTTACAAATGTTTAGAATTGGAAGCCGAGAAAAGTTGTATGAAAATTTAATTAGAATTTTCAGAATAATTAAATCATTTAGTTGTGCAGATGAAAATGTTTATATATACATATATATGACATTCATGAACAATATATTTAATATCAAATTTTAAATGAATTTTAAAGGTTTTCATCATATTTATTTTATTCATTTGAAAGTAACATCAACAAGAAACAAATGATAAGATTTTAACTTAAAATCAACAATGATGAGGTAGACTTTAATGTATGTGTCAATTAATTTACAAATGAAATGGTTTATACTAAATCAATAAACTATTGTTAATAAAAAATAATAATAATAATAATAATAATTGATGAATTATTAAGACAAATAGTATTGTATTTCATTTTCAATAACGATTAGCACCAATTTTGAATTCTGATTCAACAGTAACCATTTAATTGTGATGCATTGATTTAATTGTGCAATATTCTAATATTAGAGTCAATATTAGAAAGAACCAAAGCATGAAATAGTCTATGGTGGCAAAGAGTTGGAATCAAATTGTTGCAAGGCATGTTACCTCCTTGTCATAGAAGAAAAAAATATATTCATAAAGAAAAGTATTGGAATTTGTGGAGTCTAATGAATTCATTCCATATGACACCAATGTAGTATATAGGCCTAGTGAAGTTTTGTTATATTAAATTGTTTTAATTTTATGATATTATAAGGATAATTCAATTTACAATCAATGAAATTTTTAGATTCTTAATTAGGTTGATGATGTATATGTCATTTTATTTATTATTTATTTTTAATGTTTTTTAAAAAAATATGTATTATCATTTTAATTTTTTTTGTAAAATTTAAAAATTAAAAATATATAATTTTTTATTTATAAAAATTAATATCTAATACATTATCAGTGAAATTTTTTGATTCCACGTACGAATTAAGATAATGAGACGTATTTTTTTAAAATTAAAAAAAATAAAAAAATAAAATATGTATCATTATTTTAACTCTACTTATAAAATAAAAAATCTCTACTAATAATATATAAAATAAATATCACAAATAAATTACTCGATTACATAAATCTTATATTTTATATATAATTTTTTTCTTATTTATTTATCAAATTTATCCATTACAAAAATAACGTCAAATCAAATCGTGGGGCGGCAGCCCACATTATCCATGGCCTCGTACAAGGCTACAACCTTTCCCTCATGGTGGGGATATTTCATTTACTATCTTATAGAAAACACCCAAACATGTGAACTTCTCCATGCATGCCTGGCAACATACACCGAACCTTTTCTAATACCTAATATATTAATTTCATTTGGGTTCTTGCTTTAATTAATAATATCTCTTCGCCTCTCTTCATGTGAGACTGGGATAAACAGGCTTTGTTTTCCCCTAGGTCTGCTAAATTCGGAACTTATTATTATATGTTATATCAACTACGTTCGCACATCCGTCATCTCTATATGTAATATGGTGGGGGCCATTAATTAATTAATATATTTTTTAAAAGGGTGGTTATTGGTATTCAATAGGGGTGTAAACGATACAGTGGTACTCGCAAGTTGCTCGGGTTCGATTCGAGTAAAACTCGAATTCGGCTCGATTTTAGTCGAGTCGAGCTCGAGCTCGAGCTACTCGAGCTATCGAGTGAGTCGAATTCGAGCACTTAGATACCTGACTCGAGTAACTCGCGAGCCTAATCGAGTATCCAGTTTTTATATATTTTAAAAATATAATAATATTTATATAATGATTCGAGCCTAATCGAACTTAATCGAGTCTAATTGAACCTAATCGAGTTCGAGTAAAATATCGAACTTATATAATCGAGTTTAATCGAGCCTAATCGAGTAGCTCGAATTCAATTTCGAGCCGAGCTCGAGCTTAAAAAATAAGATTCGATCGAGTTCGAGTCGAGTATCGAGTACCGAGTTTCGAGTCGAGTTCGAGCTCGAGCACCTCACTGTATCGGCTCGACTCGATTCGATTACACCCTAATATTCAACTTTTCTCATCATTAATCAATATTATTTTTTTCTTTAAATAAAATATGGAAAAAAAAAAACGACAATTGCTTTCTGCCCATGGTGAGTTCTATTTGTCGGGAACAAAAAAAATTTTCTTTGTAGTAATCATAGATAAGATAATACGACAAGATTACGATAAAAAAAAATATCAAAATTGCATATAAATTTGAAAAATATTAAAAAAGTTATTTTGTATGTAGCATATCATTAAGAATTATGGGATGTAAATTTTAAAATTTTGTTATAATTTAATTTTAATTTTTAAACTTTTAAATTAAACATTTTATTTTAAAATTATAAACTATGTTCATATATATTAGTAAGTTATTAAATTATAAATTAATAAAATTATATTTTCAAATATTAATAATAAATATTATTGTTACTTATTACTTTTAAGTTTTTATTAAATTATTTATATGTTGGACTTTTATTTCAATAAAAAAAAATTATAGACATTACATGAGAATACATGCTTAGGATAGTGGACTTTTTTTTGCAAGACTTAATGGAATAGTTTTTTTGTATTGTCAAATAAATAATTTTGTATTAGAATGTTCATTTTTTTAATTAATGAATTAATCTTAAATTAAAGTTAAAACAGAAAAATTTATATAAAATTTACTTAAATATTTAACTTTTATGCATATTTGAAATGAAACAAATTGATACAAATATATTAATTATCAAATCTATCTCACTCTTAAAAATGGAAGAATAAGAGCAGTAGAAAGAGTAAAAATAATAATCTTATATATTTGGAAGAGTAATGAGAGGGAAATTAGTGTTAAATAACATTAATATGCCCATGTCAAAACTTGAAAAGCTTTACTACATTTCAAGCTTTTGGAACCAAGAGACAGACATATAATATGTGTACAATGAGCCTGGAAAAATCCCAGAATCTGTTCAAAATATACAGGAATAATCAAGAAACTTACCCCCTTTGAGCCATTATTAGATTTCTGTTAAAAGATTTTCAAATTCAACTCAGATTGTTCAGCTTATACTCCGCATCTACCCCCATGAAAAGGCTCTCCTGTGCAGCCTGTATTGTGACTTAACTATGCATGACTCCCAGGAATTGTGGGCATGGCTAGATTAACTAAGCTCCCCTTTCTTCGACTAGAATCGGTAAGCCACCTCTCACGGTGGCGGTGAGGCCAGGGGCAAACCTTGGTGCCTGGTTCGGATGGGCAACCCGGATTTTGAACCGCCTGATTATGGCAAGAACCACGCATTTCATCTCCACCTGTGCCATTTCCTTCCCTAAACAAACCCTTTGCCCAGCTTGGAAAACTGGGTACTTGTAAGCGTTTTCAGGAACATAGATACCATTTTTCAACCATCTGTCTGGCTTGTAAAGGAGACAATCGGGGCCCCAAACCCGCTCCATCCGACCCATTCCATATGGATGGTAAGTGATCCTGGTGCCTTTCCTGACGAAGGTAAAATCAGGCAAAATGTCGTCTTCTTGAGCAAACTTTGAATCAAATTGGACTGGTGGAAACAGTCTCAAGCTTTCATACAATGCCGCGTGTAAATAGTGCATTTCTCGCATTTGATCAAAGCTTGGAAATTGTTGATCATTTGGCCCCATGACTCTTTCCAACTCGTCTCGGATGGCTGACTCAACTTCTGGATGCTGAGACAACAACCAGAAGAAGCTGGTCAACCCTGAAGCCACCGTGTCACGACCCGCCAAGAGGAAACTTATGACAATGTCTCTAAGATACTTGTCGTCATTGAGTGTTCCCATGAATCTTGATAGAAGATCATTGCTGTCTGAAAAGCCCTTTTCGCGCCGTTGATTAATCGTTTCCTGAGCAAATTCATCCACCATTTTAATTGCTTCTTTAAGCTTCTTTTCCGTGCCCAAATTCAATAGCCGTTTGACTTTCCATATCAATGGTGACGTTGCCAGCCCTCTTTGTGCCGATAATTTAGATGCTAAATCAAAAGCTTCAGCAAATTCTGAAATGGGCAGCGATAACTTCAGGCAACCAGGGTCTAACCCGAAGGAGAATTCGCAGATATTATCGAATGAAAATCTTCTAAACAGGTCTTGTAAATCCAAAACTTGTTTTTTACCAGAAACTGATGATAAAAGAGGGAGAAGCCTGGATTGAATCTCTGACTTTACAATATCATACGCGTGCATTCTTATGGAGATGCTACCAAGCTCAAGGCTGGCCATTTTCCTTTGAAACTTCCATGAATCACCATCAACATTGAAAATACCTCTACCAAGAAGATCACCAAGGAGAGAAGAGAAAGGTTTCCCTTTTGGGTAGTTTTCAAACCTGGTTTTGAGAATGTGCTCCACATTTTCAGGGTTTGCGGTGATGATATTGTTAAGAACATGGATATGGATGGTTCCAGTGGGAGATTTTTTAAGAAGGTGAGTATACCAATCACAAAGATTATCGAATTCTTTGGTCCAACTCGAAGTAAGATAAGCCTGGCAGATTTCACAATTACACCAGAGCTTCAACCTCGATACAAAGATCAACAACGAAAACAAAGAAAACAAGAGAGTGAAAGAGAAGAACATGAAGCAGAAAGCACTTCCCATGGAGCAAAACCACAAGGAAAGTTCTGAATCCATTGATTTTAAAAACAAAAGCTGATGAAATCAAAGAAGGGAAGGTTAACAACACGGGTAATGACTAATGAGCTAGAAGTTGAAGGAAATGAAGAGAAATCATACCTTTATATAGAATTGGGTTTTCTTTTTTTATGAAAAGAAAGTGGGGACAAAAATTATAAAAAAAAAAGTCAATTAATTCAGTTTTTAAAGATTTTATTAATTTGTAATCTTCTACCTGTTTGTCACGAGAGAAAAGATTAATTGTGGCATGAATAAGGCGTGCTGAAAATAAAACAAAAGTCCTTTTCTGCGAAGAAAAATTGCCAAATTAGGGTCCCTTTCAAGATTTCAGCCTCTCATTTTCCAGATTCATGTGGGCTTATTTGGCTTGAAAATGGCGGACCATTCAACCACGTGCGCTTTCAAATCAAAAATTCCTTTTCCTTTAAATTTCTCTTCTTTTTCTGTATGTGGATTTTGCAATTTCCAAGTAGGGTGACAAATTGACAATTGGACAATTGGAAGGCCAACTCGATTTTCATGTTGGAGACTGGGCTGATGATTTAATCAAGCCGACGAGACTCTATGAAAGACGTTTTTAACGTTTTGCTTTAATGTGATGCAATAATTAATGAATCAATATTTTTTGCGTAATTTTTTTATAATTTTTTACTAGTATTATTTATCGATAATTTGATAAAATATTCATATTGTTTTGTACAGAAAAAGGTTTTCATTAAATAAATAGGTGTTTAGTCTTGAATCTTGTATACCTCTCGGATCATAAAAATATAAATATAAATATAAATATGGTTTTTTAAATTAATATTTAAAATTAATAAAATATTGATATTTAGAATAAAAGCTAAAATGCTTAAAAGATTTTAAGGTGAATTTCCTTTAAATCTTTTATAATTTGAATGTTTCTCACGTGATATTGTGGTATTTTTTCTTAGATAGCTTCTTGCGATAAAATTCAGTTCTCACGTTACATCTTTAATTTTAGTGATTTCATGTCATAATTATCAAAATACTTCAATTGAAAGTACATTATTCATTTATTTATATAATTAAAGATATTTTATAAATTTATTAAAAAAATGATGTAACTTTTTTCAAATATAATTTATCACGAATTTACAATTTATAAAATTATTATTTAATACGCATTTAATATAATTTATAAAAATTTTACGTATAAAATTAAAATAATAATATATATATATTTATATTTATATGTACACTACATTTAGCTAGATCTAATTCACATGAATTTTGTTTTAAGACTTCATTTAAAGGGATCTAATGGTATTAAGTACATGGGAAAGTGGTAAAATGATTGAAAAAGTTTTGATCAACACGTTTTGCATTGAAAATTTATCAAAGGATTTGAGTACAAGTTCAATTTTAAGCGTGATGGGATCTGCAATCAAATAATCTTTGCGATATATAACAAATATTTTTTAAGGCAAGAATAAAGATTCGCAATTTGTGAAGTTATTCATTACAGGAGGTCAAATAATAAAATCAAATCAAAATGATATAAAATATAAATGAATATATGGTTTTTTATTATAAAAATTTATATTTATTAATTAATTAATTGACTAGCTTTTGCTTTTAAAATTTTAAAAGAATATTTTCTAATACATTATTAACAATAATTTTAAAATTTACAAATAAAATTAAAATAATATATATATATTTATTATTTTAAAATATATATCATAATTTTAATTTTATTTATAATATTAAAAAACTCTACTTTGAATATATTAAATAATAAATCTTTAAACAAAATCAATTCACATGCACGTCAATTAGAGGCTAATTAATGCAAAACATATCTTTTTCATTTTATATTAAATTTGATAATTCTTTCTCAAAGTTTGAATTTAACATTCATATTTATAACACTTTAAAATTTTAACAATTAATTGAAATGTTTTCTTAACAAAAATATTTTTTTAAAATAACGTGATATTCAATATCACACAGAATGTGAGACTAACTTTCACTTATGCGTCGTGGTTAGCGTTAATTCAAGAAAATTTGATTTGATATAAATTTGAAAATGAGATTTTTCACTATGAATTATTCTCATTAAGAATGTAAACCGATCAAGTACCTGCTAAATTTGGGATATCAAAACCTAATTATTTTTCATAATACATGAACTTGATCAATTACCATATTATTTTGGTTTTGTATTACTTGAACTTTACTCGTATAATATAAAAAAATACTCGTTAACTATCCGAACCTGATTAATTACTCGTTTATTAAATTAAAGTTTGATTTTTTAATTTAATTTTAAAATCAATTTCCAAGAAATTATTAAAAATTTAATTAATAAATTTAATTTAACTCATAAAAATAATTTTAAAATTAAAAATCATAATTATAAAATTTAATGAATTGACCTAATTAGATATTACATTAATAGTAAATAATTTAAAAATAAAAAATCTACGTATCATATAAAAAATTATTATTTATAATCGAATTCGGAGAGTGGATATTGTAAGAAGCCTATCAGAATACATGACAAATAATAATTTTACTATCCGATCCCAACTATATAATAACCTAATCTTACTTAATCGGGATGACTAGTGTTAGATACCCGTTTAAAAGGTACCTATTACCATCTCTAGTCATCACTCAAGAACTCAATAAGCTTATATATTACTAATTTTCATAGAAGTATAATTTGCATAAATAATTAATGAATTATACGTTTATATTTCATTTTATTTTTTCATTTACGGTGCTTTAAAATATTTTCGTTGTGGAACTATGATAAAAAAAATTCTGTCCGATGATTGTGACAAATTCAACCGTTCGGAGGATGCCTTCAATAGCTTTCAATATTACTTTAATTTATCGTTAAAAATTTGGAAGTTCAAAATCTTACTTGTCCAAAAAAATAATGCTTGAATCTGACTATATTAGAATGAAGAGATAAAAAGAGAAATAAAAAGAAAAATAGACTTGTTCACATATTAAATTACTTATACGATGCGAGCTTGAAGTTTTTGAAATTTGGGCACTCAGCATTTATTAATGAGTAAAAATATTTTTAATTAATTTTGAATTTTAAATACATTTAAAAATATTATTAATTTAATATTTTAATATATATTTCAAAAAATTTGATTCTATTGGGTAGGAGAGCGAGGTGTTGTGCAAGGATTTTCAAAGAGCAATCATTCCACTTATATTTTTTAAAATAACAAAACAGTAATGAGTACATTTTGATTTGTACATTTAGTGGAAAGAATATTAAAGCGCATGCTTTGAATCATATTACACATGAAATTAAAATTAATTTAAAAATAAAAAATTATAGTTTTAAGAAAATTTATTAAAAATTTTGTTTATATTCATGATTTAATCCATACTTATTGAATAGTGAAAATTTAGTATTTTTTTTCTGTAAAAGTATCTATCTAAAATAATCAAACATATTAATTTGTTTTTATATTTTGAACACTTGATATATATAAGAAGATTTTTCAATTTTAATTTTTAAAATTAATTTTATTTGATAATTTATATATATAAATGTGTAAAAGCAGCTTTCTGAATTTTGATCAAATGGTTAAAAAAAGTTTTATAATATTTTGTAAAATTTATTTTTGAATTCAAAAAATCTTATTTTATTTTCAAATATTTTTTTAACAAAAAAATACAACTAAAGTAAGTTTTATCCTAAAATTATATTTAAAAATAAAGAAAAAAATCATAAATTTATTTTTTAATGAAAGGTTTTAAAATGGACGAAATATAAAAAAGTATTACATAACTCAAAATCTCAACTACAAAAAAAAAAAAGGGTTTGTCTTAGCTGTTAATGATTGCATTCATTAGCATTAGATGATTCCAAAATAGCCAGAATTAAAAATAATAATAATAATAATAATAAACGATGATTGATATGTCGGCCATTACTGGGCGTGTGCGCCTCTTGGTTTGCGGCAGACAAAAGCCAGATCGGAAGCAGACGCAAGGCGAATTTGCTGCCCACCGTTTACGTTTAAATTCTGGTATTTGTTAGCGTTAGCTGTCCAAATTTCAAAGCTTGCTTCGCCAGTAGCCGCCTTTATAGAGCCGCAGCGCCGACGCCGACGCCGACGCCGACAATTGTTTCCACTACTGTTGCTAGGCTAATTACTAATTAGTTTAACATCCTAAATAGTGAGGGTATTGAATAAAATTTTTTAATTTATAAATTGAGATTAAAATGATAATATATATTTTATTTTATTTATTTTTTATTTTTTTAATATATTTAAAAATATATATATTATCATCTTAATTATATTTGTAAAGTCAAAAAAATTTTTCTAATAATATATATAATAATTATCTTAAATAGTAATTAGATATGTTGAATTTTTCTATAATATTATTTAACCAAAATAATAGATTTAGATTATAGAATCAAGAAAAAAAATGGATTGTAAAATTTGAGAATCTTTTTATAAGAAAAAGGTTAATTTAAATTAGGTGCAATTTTATTTTATGTAAAGATGATTTAGATCATTTTTCTTATTTATTTAATTTTTACAAAATAATTAAAAATATTTTAAAATTTTATTTGAGTTTAATTATCTTTTTTAAGAGATTTTAAAATCATATTCTCTCACATTAATTTAATGAATTTATTATTTTATTAAAATACTCTTCACAAAATCGAATTTTGATTGTTAAAAGGAAAAACTCTTTCGTTTACCAATCAAATTAACTTCTTGTGAGGTTTTTTCTTTCAATGAATATCCTAATTTTTAGAAAAAAGAATGCAATTATTAAAATTTGAATATTAAATTTGTAAAATTTTTATATCTTAGAGGTGAAGAAATTACTATTTGAGTTGATGTGCAAAATCACTTCTCTTACATATTTGTTTTGAAAGAAATCATTAAATCAATGACTTTCATAAAATGATAAACAAACTTAATCAAATGTATCAAATTAGTTTTTAAATAAGTTAAATTCATCTCCATTAATATAATTAAAATTTATCATAAAATCTCCTTTTTTTTATTATAAGGATTAGATATTGAGACAGAATTATTTGAATTCAAATTTAAGTCTTATAATATGATACACTATTTTTTATTAACAGTTAAGAAACTACTGACAATCTATATTCAAATCTTAAAAAAAACAAATAAAAAACTTGATTTTTTTAACCCCTTCACACGTATTTTTTTCAGGTGATTAAGAATTTCTAAAATGAATTAAGAAACCAAATATAAGGAATTCAAAGAGAGGGAAAAAGTTAAAAGGGTTGAAAGAATTTGGTTACCAATTCCGATTTCCAACCCTTTCTAGTATTCTTTAATTAATAAATTGGTGAACAATTATAATTTACAAGATGTTATCTTCCTTACTTTTGTTCTTGTTCCTTCCATTCTTTCCCAATTAATTAAATATCTTTAAAACTATACTATTTATATTTGACCATGACCAAAATCTAAGACCCTGACCCAGAAATCAACTGTGCTGTAAGAAACAATAATCATCTATCCTGGAAGAAGACCAGCTGGCATGATGCTTGCTTTTTCTCCTAATAAATATATAAACTATGTCTGCGGCTGAGCCATGATGTTATCTTTGAGGTTGTCCATGGAAAAGCTGGTGTGTTTCTTTATAACATGTTAACCACGTTTCCTAAACACGTTCCTGTAGACTCTCGAAACATATCTGCTTAGACAGTAAGGGACAGCTGCTTCTGGTCAGCACCAACTTCTGTTTTTTCAATGTTTTGAACTGTTCAAAAGTGGATTATTATACATCTTTTTGACTATGACATAGCTCGAGATTGTTGTTTTTGGGTGTTTTCGAGAGATCAGAGGCTGCAATTGTCATGCTTCACACTGTTGTCAACCTCAGTATCCCCGCAATCTACTTGTGACTTTAAACCAAACCCTTTGGCCAGAAGTGTAATTGGAATTTGGAACCCTACAATTGACAGTCTTTGTTGATCTTGAGCTGTTCTTCATCTGCCCTTTAATTTTACCATTAGAATTCTGAGGGTTTTTTTTCTTTGCAGATCGTTATTGTTTGTTGCTTTGAATTAGGTAAATAATTGAATAAATTTTAGATAAGCTTGAATATAAGATTTCAAAGTTTTAAAATTTTTGTGGTTATTAAAACAAGATTTACTTATATTTATTTATTTTTATATTTCTTAAAAATATTTAATTAAAATTTTAAATAATATTTGAGAAACTTGTTAATGTCAAGTGATCATATCAATATGAAAAAACTCATTGAAAGCTTAACTTCCTTACATCCTCACATAGACATAAAATATTATTTTATTAAATGTAGACTTTTTTCTTTTTCGTTCAAGTTTTGGAAATTACATTCTAATAAAATAATAATACAATTTGATATTTTTAACTAAAATAATAGTCTAAAAGAAGTTTCATTATAAGAAATTAAAATTAAAACTCAAATCATAAACTTTTAAAATCTATACACCTTAAAAATAAATATAAATTATTCGAATTAATATTTAAAATCACTAAAATAATACAACTTGACTACTATTACTAGTCAAGATAAAAAGGTGAAAGAGATCGAAGGAGAGAAGACTTAACTCAGTTATCCATTTTGAGTTTGAATAATTGAATGGTTGAGTAATATTGTTTTTTGTCTTTCAGAACTGCAGTCATGGAAAAAATGTTGCCACCCCACTTTGAAAATTGCATAAATTTTCAATTTTCACGTGCTCTCCATTTTTGGATAAGAAGCAGATCTTCACCTGATTTAACTTTTTTTAGAATCTTTCATTTCAGCCATCGAAAGAAAAAGAAAACCATCCAACAGATTTAAAAAAAAAAAAAAAAAAAAAATTCACTCCATGAAATTTGGCAGTCAATTGAAAAAATTCATGCATCTATGAGATTTTGAATTTTTGTTTGTTTTACTAAAAAGTTAATTCAAAATAAATAAAATCAAGGGAATTGAACTTAATTCAATAATTTGTTAATATATCGCACAATTACGAATAAAATTCATCAAATTTATTATTTTTCAGTTTTATTTCAATCTTTTCATACCAAATACTGCATTATAAGTATGAAATTACATTTTTTTAAATTAAACTAGTTGCCACTATCAAAATATTACATTCGATAAATCGATAATTCTGATAAATATAAATAATAATAAAACACTACACGAATAATAACAAACGGATGAAATTCATCAATTTTATTCATTTCAAGGATTTTTCTTTTCTTTTCAAGTTTCTCGTATCAAATACCGAATACTACTATATAAGTATAAAATTACATATTTTTTAAGCAAAACTAGTTGCCACTTGTCATAAGGGATTGTTTTAAATAATATATTCTCATTAAAAATTATAATAATAATCAAAATATTACATTCGATGAATCGATAATTCTAATAAATACAAATAATAACAATAAAAACTAAATAAATCTCACACTTTGATTAGATTCAATTTAAGACCTCAAAATTTCAAAAATTTTTTCTTACCACTAAATCAAAATCTAGTTAGCCGAATTACAATTTGTTCATTGATTGTTCAAACTGAATGTTTTGAAGATGCAAATATTTGACAATTCGGCTAGATTCAAGTGATTGAATCTCTGGCCCTGGCCTTTGTATACAAGTATAATTTACACATACAAATAAAATTAGACCGATTTTAAAAGAAAAACAAAAGCAAATTAGAGAAAATCCTTGGCCCAAACCTAAGCTATAAGCAGTCTCATTGCTCATTGAGCTAAGTCCAATGAGCTGAATCGGCCGAGAACTGGTAGCTTTAATTAAAGCAGTAACCAATAAATGATTTCTCCATGCTAAATTCTATATCTTTTTTCTAACCTTAACGAAAACATCAAACAAATCATTTTAAATACAATACAAGAGAAGAGAAATTCAACACACAAAGTTTAGAGGATTAATATATAAGGATTTTAATCCAATAAACCGATAGTAAAATGGGGTTAAAAACTGTCAAATATCTATTTTTTAATTAAATTTTTATTATGTGTCATTTTTTTTATTTTGCTTTTGAAAAAACTTCATTACCAATGTTTGGGATAATAATCCATGGAATTAAGTAATTTTCGGTCTTTTTTTCAGCTACATTTCTTCTTGTGTGACAGGGTCATGTTGCTGCTGATGATGACCACAAAAATGTGATAATTAGATCTTAATTTTATGTTTTTCATTTCCCATGAACTTTGAAGTTATTTTTATATGTTAATTTGTGAAATTTTTATGTTTTTTAATGTAATCACTTTTAAAAGATATATGCACTTATAAAATATGAGAGTTTTGTAAATTTAAAATTCGAGTTTCAATATTTACGTTCTCTTTTTCAAGTAAAAGGTTTCCATTGTAATATTAATAATCATCATTATACTTTGATAGTAAGATTATTCAACTATTCACAAGTACTAAATGTTCAATGTACGAGAATTCTGCAAAAAATTGCAGAGATCCTCAGGCTATGATTCTCAAGTAAATAGCAACCAAAACTTTCGTCCTCTGTTTTAAAGATACCATTTGTTGATTAAGCAATCTTCTTCTGTCTGTAATAATTAGCTCTCAAGTATATTTTTCCATCGAACTTTTGCAAATTTAGGACATGGAAATTCAATGTTTAAAGCCAATCGTGGAGGCACTGGAGTTTCTCAAGATCACAGTTACCTGAACACACTGGTTTTCAATGAATTGAATGAGAAGAAATCTTTTATAGTTGAAGTAAAAAATCCACCATTGAAGAGAAACTCTACTGTTTTCTCAGCATCATCGGAATGGACTGACTCATTTCAGAGTGGAGAGCCCCATTGTCATTCATCCTAGTTCTATAGAACACAATGTCATAGTTCTGCTTCAGTGATTGATTAAGGTTGCTGGTAAGTATTCTTTATTGTCTTAGAAATCAATGATTTATGGGGAGATGATTGCTTTTGTGAATTATGTAAAATTTTCCAATCCAGTGTTACTCTAGGAATGAACTGATTCAACTTGATATTTCAAGTTATACAAGTTAAGGGCGTGTTTGGTTGTAGAAACATTACGTCGTTTAATTTATTTTATTTATATAAAAAATATAAAAAAATATAATTATTATTTTATTTTATTTTTTAATTTTCTATTTAAACTTCTTGCAATATATAAACTTACCCCTTATTAATCTAACATTTCACAACAGTTTTTTTTGTTAGCATCAAAAGACTAATCCTTTGAAATAATCCCTCAACATTTTTCACAAACAAATGTGGTCTAATTTAGACTCAACGAGCCCACGTCATCCGCATTGGGCTTCAAGACTTTGGCCCCTTAGATTTTGTGTCTAACTTTTGCCATTGATTTATCGTTTAATTATTTGTGATTTTAGAAAAAGAACAAAGAAAAAGCTTTCACCTTTAGAAATTAGTTCTCATGAAGATTTGTAGGTTCAGACATGAATATCTTGATGTCAAAACCGACAAAGATTATAAACCGAAGCCCTTTTGTCCTTTAGCCTGTTTATGTTATTTTTTTTTCCCAACTGACGGTTTACCTCATCAATGAGAAAGTCGAGGAAAATTTTCTTTGCCTTTATGCAAAACTTTCCATCACTTACAGAAAAAGAAAGTTAAAAAAAAAAAATCTACCCATTTCATGCAAAAAATTCTTAACAATGACATTGCCTATCCGGAAAGTTCTCCTTACTGGGTATTCATTCAGTCCATGCATGATGAGGTAACCCATTTTCTTTTCTTATAGTTTTACTGCAGTTTCAATGCAATTTGGGTTTTGAATTTTTCATTGTTTGATTCTGTTGCTGCATATTCTTCTTGGGTTTCTTGGAACATATTGTTGATGTACTTGCTTTAAATTTTCTTTTTCCCAAATGTGATAGACAGATGTATATGTAAGTGTTCAAAGCTCTTGATGAGTTAGATTACTCTTCAACTGCTTAATGATGCAATTTAGTTCTCTTAATAATTTCCTGGAAATCTTTAATGACCAATTCTATCAGCTGGAGGCCATGAAGGACTCAATTAAGTCTGTTTAAAGTATTGGAGAAGTAGCTGAATGCTGCATCATTAGAATCAGGTTTGGAAACAGGATATTATGATACGATATATGTTAATGCATGTCAAGTTTCTTGATTGGAACATTACTTATTGTCTATTTCCATTGGAGCAGTTGCCCTATGACTTATCTAGATGAATCTTGTTCTTTAGAGAGGCAAATTATACCGGGTGCCATAAGCTTTAAACTCCTTTATCTAAATTTTTAAGTCCTAGACAATGAAGTGGTAATGAATACTAAGGTTCTGTGATCATTAACAATGTTTCTATGTTGTAAGAGCTACTTGTCACAACTAAAAAGGTATGGGAACATATCTTTTCAGAGTTTTACCGAACTGAATTGTCAGTTCAGAATTCTGTGAGCTGGTGTTCTTAATCATTTTGAAAAACCCACTGAATTTACTCTAACCAAATTAGTTGCAGCCTGGGTTTAAAATTGTATCAAGAGGTCACGCTAAACCCACAGGAGGCACAATTCAGTGGGCTAGAGCTTTCTTTCTTTTCACCAGACAGGAAGGAAAATGTAACTATTTGCTGTTACCACCTAGTTTTCTGCATACCATTAACAGTTGATAATTTCATAAAAGTGCTCCAGCTTGCTGAGTGTTTCTGAAGTTATGCTATATATTCCAAATATGATGTGTGCAGAAGTTATGATCTCAAGCTGTTTTGCACGTGGATTGGCTTTCTTTCTGTTGCTGCTGCTGCAAGAAAAATCTGATTTTTCACTATTGGTACGTTTCTTTGGAGCACTCTGCTCCAGGTGTTTCATTAAAGAGCCACAAGCATTCCAAAAGCTTTCAGCTTGCTAGCTCCGAAAAAATTTTAAAAAATCGTTATACATTTCCTATGGAAACCATAATAATGAACATTAGAAAGTTTGTAAATTTTAAATGAAAATCTGAAAAATTGTTAATACTAAAGTTCAAATAGTTTTACAATTAAAAAAGAGGCAATAACTTAAAGCCGTAAATTACAAAAACTGATGTCCCAGTGACAAAAGAACATTAACATCATTGTCAAGAAATTCAAATGTACAAAAAAAGGTGGACATTAACATCATTATAGAAACTGATATCACCTTCACTAATTCTTATGCTAAAAAATTTGAATGTATGAGATATGTCTACATCTTAAATAGACACATGGATGTTTATAATTTGTATGTCCTTTTATGTTTTTGCAAGTTGCTGGTTTTCACTTTTTAGCTTGTTATACTAACTGAAGACAACATTTCTCTGTATTTTCTGCTCATGATGTAAGGCTGCATGAGATATATCATTCTTGTAGACTCTAATCTCAAGTGCAGGTCTTAGTTAATTCAATGTTATCTGGTTAAGTAGAGTTTTATGTTAGTGTCTTCATCAATCTTATTGAAACTCTATCTAAGCTAAGATTCCTCAATCCATGCATAGGAACTCATTCATTATACGCTAGGTTAAGTTGGTTTATTAATCAAAATGAATTTCCCTTGGTCCAGTTAAGAGTGGTTGGTCCATGAGATGTTTATAATACGAATCTTATAATATTGTTTTGTCTAATACAGCCACAACTACAATAAATAAGACAACTGTATATGGACTGTTATATTACCAGATTAAAATATTGGGACCCAGTTAACAGTCTACATATTTCTTCAGTTTGAACATGTGGCATGGACTATGTGTCACTAAGGTGTAAAGTGGACTCACAATGCCTGTCATCATGCCAAGCAGGATTAGAGTGGACTACTTTATTGGTAACCAAAAGTTTTACTGGTAAATTTACAGTGGTTACGTAGTTAGAATCATCACCATTTGGTTAACTAATCGTATTGTGAGTTATACATATAACCTGTTATGAGTTTGAACTTAGAACCATCATCATTTTCTGGATGTGTTTGGAGTCCTTGGATTTGCTGTTTTTTTGTCCTTATTAGCAAGGAGAAAGAATTCATTACTTGTGTGTTATAGTTGTTTATTCTCATGTGCACTAATGTGTTTCATGATCTCTGAAAAAGACTTGGCTCTTGATTTACCAATTAATCATTACAAACTATCCCCATTTTAAATGTTACCCAAATACCTTTTGATTGACAGTTTAGGTTTTTCTCACTAAAGTAAACAAGATGTAATCTAGTGCCAGAAACTCTTGCTGAAAGAGGACAAAGAGATTTTCTTGACATTTGTCATTGGTGTTGTAGGTGTTATCAGTGAAACGCCATGCTAAACTCGTGTTCTGACACATCGTTTTTGTTTGCAATCATTTTGCTTGTTAAGTTGTCACTTGAAGGGGGTGCATCTCATGCAAAGTTCATTTCTTCTCATCTTGGATTAAAAGATTTCTTCAAGTTTCAATTCTGTTCATTTAATAGTATTCATTAACATCAGAAATGGCTTTGTCTATTGTCAAAGGATTGCTGCAACAGTATGTGCAGTCATTGTTCAATGAGGTGATAGATTTTGAGCTCAATCTTGATTTCTCTTCTTCTTTTGTTTTTTCTGTTTTGTTATATCTTTTGTGCCATGGATTTCATTTGGGCTCTAATTTACTATGTGTCTGGGGCTTTGGGTACAAGTTGCTGTTTGATCTTGAGTCAAATATATAAACATGTATAGTTAAAATCTTATGCATTATATTAAAAAATTCGAATTGTTTTTCTATATTCTTTTTATGCTGTTTGGATTATAGCTTCTATTACACAGAGAACTTGTTCAAGCATATCTTTATGCATTAACTTAGTATTGAATCTCTACTCAAAAAAAAAAAAAAACAAAAAACAAAAAGAAAAACCTTAGTATTGAATCTGTGTGGTTTTGCATGTTGTTTTTTGCAGGGAATTGTAAATGATCAGTTTTATCATATCCAGCATTTGAAAATGATTGGAAGAGCTGACCACTTTGTACAGTTGATCAATATGTACTGCCTCGATGTGGAAACCATCTTATCGCAACTTTCAAGCTACATGTATCATTGTTTCTAAAATTTTTGAACTGAAGAAGCTAATTTTCTTTTATATGGATTGTTTTAATTGTTCTGCATATTTACAGTGATCTCCCTAATGTTGATTTTTCCAAGTTGGCTGCTTTGGCTGCAGAAGTAGGGGAGAGAAGTTCCAGGTAATGTTGACCTTAATTTTCATGAAGGAATCCATTGGATAATCTCCCTAGTTTAGCTTTTGTCCTTATAGAATGTTTGCTGGATGGAGAATATTGATTGGAAAGTTCATCATGGTGGTGCTTTTTCTTTAAGAAATCAAAAGGCTAGATGAGTTATTCATTGTCTGCTATTTAACTGTATTAAAATCAATATTAGACTTGAAATAATATGTTCTTCGAGTCAGAAAAGAGTGCATGTATTTATAGGTCAAGGCATGTGTCTTTGGTGTGCCGCATGTGTTTTCCCTAAGTGCCAGTTATGACAAAAAGGTAAACAAACACAATGGTAGAATCACCCTCACCCTCACCCCCTTCCCTCTTTTTTTTTTTTTAATCATTCATGTGTAGTGTAAAAATGAGCAAAAGATGAGCATATCTCCGTTAAAATAGGATGTTGAATTAATAGAAGCTTCCATATATGCCAAAAGAAAATTCAAAAGGTGACAAATAAATACATATAGCTAGCGTGGGTTTTCTTACGTAATGGGATACGTCATTACACTCCATCGTCAGAAGACCAGTTGGCAGAGAAAGGAACAGGAAAAGAATTAAAAGATAGACAGTTTGTTCTTGTAGGAATATTGTGATGTTTCATTTATGCCGCTTTAGCATTTTAAGAAAAATACTTATGTCCAAAATAATACTTACTGTCTTCTTATAAAAAGTTATGGTATGATATTGTTATGTGGCTTAGTCTTAATTTACCCAGCCATTAGTTCCTGATTACTGATTGGATAATATTCCCTACCCCACTAAATGTATTGAAACAGTATTGGTGCTGAGCACGTGAGACTCGCGTCTGTGGATCTAATGCAGGCTTGTGATCAGATGCAGAAGCAGAAGTATGACAATTTCTTTTATGCACTTTCTCATTGATATTCTATCTATATGCTGCCGTGTGAGAAATGTTGACATGTATTCATCAATCCTGGGCTGTAGCCATGCTTTTACTTTTAGGGCATAGCCAATCTTATTAATTGAAGCAGAAAGCTTTTCACCTCATATTTCATTTGTTCCACATTCATATATCTGCCAAGATCATTCAGTTCATACGCATTATGACCTGCTTATGTTTTAAAGATTTTAGATTATTCTCTCCCTTTTACTATCTTATTTTCTATTTGAACTTGTGTCGTGTTTCTATCAGATGCTTTGGCCTTTTTGCATTTAAAATATCCTTGTTTCAGCTTCCTTCAGGCCTTGAGTTGGACAAAGAATGAATTCGCTCGCACCTGTAACAAGTTCCAGGTCCTTATCCAGGTATAGACTCAACTTTAATTCATGTGACAGTTATTTTACATGAATCGATTATGACGAAAACGATCCACACATTAAGTGTTAAGTTCAGAGCCAATCTAGTTGGTTAACATGTTAGGGCTTGAATTTATTTTGTTATCTCTTGTTTCATTTATGTAACGCCTGTCTTCTAAACGTTCTTTCTTGAGGCCTCTCTTTCTACAGCGACGAATGGTCTTTGTACATATATGAACAAAGGGAAAAAAAAAAAAAACCAATTGGAGAAACTCCCAGGATTTTTTTTAGAAGAGTTAAGTTTGTTTATGATCAACCATACAACATAAATCTGGTTCTTACTCGTAGAAACTTCGATCCCTATCTTTCTTTATAAGCTTCATTTGCAAATGAACATACTGAAATATAGCTAAGTAAAGAAACCGTGTTAAATCCAACAGTCATGTGATCTGTTAGTAGAGTGCCGGATTCAATCATTAACACTCTCAACCATCAAAAATGAAATCGTCTAGAATTCTTTCCGATGTGTTAATTTCTTAGCAAATTATCTACTGTAAATAATGAAGCATACCTGTTCTTTCTTCCTATTATCCCGTCTCTAATTATTGTTTGTCCGTGTGTAACGACATTAAACTGTAATAAATTTCTTAGGACATAGATTCCTGTACTTATTTATTCCTTCAAAGACTTGAAATTATTGAAGATCTTATTCTTGTTCATGGCGGTTGTTAATTTTACCTGCCTGGGCTGCATTGAATGCCAGATGGAGAGGAGAATCATGAGGCTGGAAGCAAAACAACAAAACTAGAGAGCGCTATATGTCAATTATTTCTTTACTGTGCCTGTAGAAGTTTCCTTTGGAACCATTTGGAAAACTATACTTCTCAACTGCTTGTCTTTCTGAAAATGGATATGTTTTGTTATCGGCAATTCACAGAATCTCTCACAGGGAATAATGTTTGGTCTTTATATCATACAAATTTTTTTCATGCAATACTTGTACTTTAAAAATGTCTGTCTAACGTAGTATTTGTACTATCATTCCTTGTTTGAATAAACTAATCAAAAAGTTATCATAGTTAAAAACATGCTATTTATTTTATGTTATGTTGTTATTTCATTATTTGATTTGATAATTTTAAATACGAAAAAATATAAAATTAATAAAAAAATATAAAAATAATACAAATTAAAAAAAAATATTGTATTTAAACGTCGATAAGATTTTTGATAAATTCTTACAAATACAGATTATGTTTGTCTATTATACACTCAAGGAAAAATCAATATTTATGTAGTGAATTAAAGTTATAATTTTAAATATAAACTATATGCTTATGATAAATAGAATCCAATAAAAAATTATAAAATATAGACAATCAAGGGTACAATCGTCTTTTTATTAGTTTGGGAAAATTGAAAGAGGGAAAAAAGGCTAATCGGTCTGGTCTGGCTCCAACGGTTTCGACACTTTTTTTTACCAGAAATGGCCTCAGCCACTGTCTTCACCAGTCTCAACCTCTTCAAAAACAGAAGCCCTACAAAACGCACCCCTTCGACTCGGTTTTCCAACTCCCGACTCAAGCCCAACTCAGTGAAATGTTGCTCAACAACAAGCACGGCAACAACGGAGGAGGAGGCTACTCGGCGAGTCACAGTGAAGAACGGGAACGATTCGCTCGACATTTGCAGGCTCCTTAACGGCATGTGGCAGACCAGTGGAGGTTGGGGCAGAATCGACAGAGACGATGCCGTCGAAGCTATGATTCGCTACGCTGACGCCGGTCTCTCCACGTTCGACATGGCCGATCACTGTACGTTCATTTTGTAGACGTGGCATCTTGTTATTGGTTTGTTTTATTAATTTTCCTGACCACACGCCAAGGTAGCGTAGGAAAACCTGCGTGTTTAGTTGTTACACTTGGCACATTCCTGAGCAAGCATGTTTTATATTTGCCCTTTGAGGGTAGTTGATATGATAAACTCATCTATGGACAAGAGGGCAATTAAAAGCAATGCTTATTTATAAAATAAAATAAATCGTTGAGAGCTGAAAGGGAAATATCTAGGAAACATTTGAATGGCAGAATTGTTACAGAGTTGTTTAAGCAATTTCACATTCAAAACAGTTAAATGGGAAGCAAAAACTGGGTATAATGCAATAAGAAAGTTGAATCCAAACCAAATACAGTGTGTCATTACTGAAGATAGCAGAAGAAGCATAGTTAAGAGTGGGAATGATTCACTGGAAATATGCAAGGTTGTGAATGGGATGTGGCAAACAAGTGGGGGATGGGGCAGAATTGATCAAAACAATGCTGTCGATGCCATGCTTCAATATGCTGATGCTGGGCTAAACACTTTTGATATGGCTGATATATGTAATCTTCTTATTGTCTTTTGCAAATGTCTTTCTCTGAAATGTCTGTTTGCTCATGCCTGTGCGTGTCAGCTTGTTGGATACATTTGTTGTGCCTTTTCTGGTTAAGTAGAAAATTTAATAATGCGGAAATGATTATTTGAGAAATTTAGGATACCCGAGCTGCTAGATGCTAGTGGTAAAGCTCATTGGATGATTTTAGACAGATTTTGAGGAGCTATTCTTCTTTAAGTATTTGAGGTGTATACAAGTTCTTCATGTGAATTTTAGTAGATGAAGTATCTTACGTTGTGTTTCAGTTTATGTGAGTTGTCTTGGTTAATATATGGTATTTTCTATTTCCTGTCATTATTAAGTTTCTTTCATTTCGCAGATGGGCCTGCAGAAGATCTTTATGGCATTTTTATTAATAGAATTCGTCAAGAGCGTCCGCCTGAATACTTGGATAAGATTAGAGGGTGAGCAATAGCCACATCTGATAAAATTTTTTGTGTTTTTATGTTAAATATTGGTTAAGATCAGCTTTGTTTTGCACTACAATAGTTTAGTCTACATGCGAAGTTATTTAATTACCTTTGATCAACTATATTTTGTTGGTTTTCATTACCTTGTTGTATTACTGTTGCAGTCTCACTAAATGGGTGCCTCCACCAGTGAAGATGACGAGTAGCTATGTCAGGGAAAGCATCAATGTCTCGCGAAAGAGGATGGATGTGCCTTCCTTGGACATGCTTCAGTTTCACTGGTACTAATTCATGGAGAACCATAGTGTTTAGATAGGGGGTTATAAGCTTTCAAAATCTTTCCGTTTGATTTGATTTTTTATTTGTACTGATTAGGAATGACTTCAGTTAAAAGCTCATAGTATTTGTTAAAGAATATACTCTAGAATTCAACAATGTTGTCTATTAAGGTAGATAGAGTTGGCTGAAAGTATTTTGCTTAATTTGCCTTCCTACTTTACTAAGTAATATCTCTCTTGGAATGCTCTGTTCTAGTAATGATGTGTTTCATATAACATTCAGTTCTTAATTTTTTTCATTAAACTTTGAACATCAACAAATCCTGTGTTGATTCTTGAGGAATTGTTTATGTTTGATAAGGGGACTCTAGAAATATGGCTACCTCTTTAGATGTATGATAGACCGGATGGGATTTTATGAATTTCATTTGTAGATTAATTTCCTTTATATCAATTAGTTTTTCCCTTGGTATTTACTTTTAATTTCCTTTTCTTAATATGCAACCAAAAAGCTCTTCCATTATTTGATCATGCTTGGCTTGTTGAACTTCTTGTATAAACTCTAATTTTGTTAATTTCCTTACAACTAATATTTTCTGTATCCTATTTGAAACAGGTGGGATTATTCCAATCCTGGCTACCTTGATGCATTAAAACACCTTACTGATCTGAAAGAAGAAGGTTAAAATGCAATCTTTGTTATTTGAGCATTGACATTGAACAACCTGCAATTCTCAATTTGATCAAACTACTTTACCGATCAATGTGCAGGTAAAATTAAAACTGTTGCTTTGACAAATTTTGATACGGAAAGGCTGCAAATAATATTAGAGAATGGAATTCCTGTTGTTAGTAATCAGGTATTTATTTATTTTTTTGACAAGTAGTAGACAAGTATTTATTCTATTGGTTTTCTTCACTAACCTATGTTGTCTGTGACATTGCTGATGAGATATCTGGTTGGTTTGATCAGGTGCAACATTCAATTGTTGACATGCGCCCTCAGCAGAAAATGGCAGAGCTTTGTCAGCTTACAGGAGTCAAACTTATAACGTCCGTCTCTCTCTCTCTCTCTCTCTCTCTCTCTCTCTATATATATATATATATATATATATATATGTGTGTGTGTGTGTGTGTGTGTGTGTGTGTGTATCTGTACCACACACACCTCAGCCTTTAGCTCAGGCATCGGAGACAATGTTCTCTAGATAAATAGAACCTACCTAAGGGATAAATTTTTCAATGACAAGCAGTGATTTTGAACCAAAAATGTATTCTCAATCAATATGGCTCTCTTAGATGATGACCAAATTTCTTGCTCATACTGATTTTATGTTTACTGATCTCTAATAAATAACTAGGCAGTGCTTTACCTTATTACTGAATTTTATTTGATGAGAGTTTCAAATGCAGATATGGAACGGTAATGGGTGGTCTATTATCTGAGAAATTCCTTGACACCAACTTAGCCATTCCCTTTTCTGGTCCTCCATTAAATACCCCCTCTCTCCAGAAGTACAAAAGGGTACAAAGGCTCTTTTCCTATTCGTCTTTTTTTTTTTTTTCTGTCGATATACTGAATTTCTAAATCTTAAATTCAATGACATGTCACCAAATTGGAAATTGTGGAATGCTGTAAACCCATTTACAAATTAGGGATCTGTCTAGAAACACCTAAAATTAAGATTTATAAAACAAATTCAATGAGAATTGTGAACATTGCACAAGAAATCCTTAAATATTTGGAATTATCGCTTTATTATGTTATGCAATAATATGAGGATGTAGCTAATTTTGGAAAGAAATTTGTTTTAAGAAAGTATTTGCATAAACTTTCCTCTATGTGTCATTTCTCAAATTTTCATATGGTTTGCAACCACTTTGCAGTCATAAAACTACATCCACTGCATTGATAAGTAGTCGTAATTAGTCTCTAGTGAGTTTGAACATTTTTTATTCTTTTACCTTTTCTTTTTGGTGTTTTAATGCTAATATCAATGTGGCAGATGGTTGATGCTTGGGGAGGATGGAGTTTATTCCAAACTTTACTTCAGACTCTGAATAAGGTAGCGTCTAAGCACGGAGTCTCAATCCCAACTGTTGCTGTCAAATACATACTAGATCAGGTAATCACAAGGTTTTTTCTTTTTACTCTTTTCTTGTGTGTTGTGGTGACCATGATGCATTCAAATATAATTGCCTTTCTGTTTGATTTACTGAATGTCAGCAAGCTGTAGCGGGATCAATGATAGGTGTCAGACTTGGCTTGTCAGAACATATCCAAGACTCAAATGCTATCTTTTCACTTGTTCTTGATGAGGAAGATGTGAACAGCATACAAGAAGTCTCAAAAAGAGGGAAAGATCTGCTTAGAGTGATTGGGGATTGCGGAGACGAGTACCGGCGTGCATGAGATTCACACTTGGATGATTGTCTGCTACTAGTATATCTACTGCATAAAGCAGTTACAAAGTCAGACATAATGGAACATATAGAGGGCAGTTTGTGATATGAGTTCGTAACAATATAGCACTGCTTATAGTGAGTGTTTACTCTTAAGAGGAAATTAGGAGAAAAATAGAAGAATTGAGTGAGATATAAATTTGGGAGAAAGCAGGCAGAGGAGAATTCAAGGGAGAATAGAAATTGTAAAATAAAGAAAATAGAGTTTATTCAAATCTGAAACTTTTTAATACTCCAATAGAATTTATATAGCAATGAAACTAATAATTATTAAAATACTAGATCTTCTATAATAAATAATAATAGTCTAATAATAATAATAATCTTGTAGTTTAGCTGGAGGCCTCCTATTTCACTTCACATGATCCGCTCCACGATCGTTATCAACATCCAGCTTGTCCGCCGTATCACTCCCCCTTTCTTCGAAAACCACCTCGTCCTTAAGGTGCAAAGTTGGATATAATTGCGTTATTTCTTCAGTCGATTCTCAAGAGGTATTTTCTGAAGGACTATCATGCCATTGGACCAATACTTGATTGATAGGATTACTATTTTTTAAGACCTGTCGAGTAGCATAAATCGCAAGTGGCTTAAATACAGGTTTACCCCCAACAATTCTTCAGGTAACGAATAGCTTACATCCTGTCCATCTCCACGAAATGATTTGAGAACGAACACATGAAAAACTGGATGTATTTTAGTTTCAGAAAGTAAATCCAAACGGTAAGTGACAACATCAATCCGCTCCAATATTTTATAAGGATCAAAATACATCTTGGTTAATTTATGTGAAGCACGATTAGCCAAAGAAGTCTGTCGATATGGCTGAAACTTAACCAAAACCAAGTCTCCTTCTTTCAACTTAAGTTCTCTACGTGGCTATTAGCCTTAAGCTCCATTCTATGCTGCGCTTCTTTAATATTGGCTCTTAATTGCTTAATCAAATGATCACGATCCACCAATAACTCATCTAAAGCTTGCACTAAAGTAGAATTAGGAGAGTACCTGAGAATTTCAGAAGGAACTCACCCATAAAGAGCTTGGTAAGGCGTCATTTTAATGCTACTGTGATAACTCGTGTTATAACAATACTCAACCCAGCAAAGGTAAACAGCCCAACTCTTAGACTTTTCATGTGTAAAAGCTCTCAAATACTGCTCCAGTTTGCAATTGACGACTTCAGTCTGTCCATCAGTTTGCAGGTGATACGTTGAACTCCTCTTCAAACTAGTGCCGCTAAGCTCAAATAAACCATTTCAAAACTTGCTCATGAAAATCGAATCCTTGTCAGAAATTATGGAACTTAGAAATCCATGATGCTTCACTACAATCTCAACAAAAACCTACGCTGCCTTATAAGCAGTGAAGTGACTCGACATATCTCCAAAGTGCACATATTTTGACAATCGATCCACTACAACCATTACAGCTGTATATCCCTGTGACACAGGCAAAGCAACAACGAAATTCATAGTAATTTGATCCCAAACTAAGGATGGTACCGGTAAAGGTTGTAATAACTCAGCTGGAGCCTTAGTGGCATACTTTGTCTGTTGGCAGACCAAACACTCAACTATGAACTTCTCCACATCCTTCTTCATGTTCGGCCAAAAGAAATTGTTGGATAATCGGACTAATGTTCTTGCCACTCCTGCATGAGTCGACATTAGTGTAGCATGAAACTTGTGCAGTAATTGTTGTTTCAAGGGAGAATTTGACTCAACTCGATACCTTTCTTTATAGCATAGTATTCCATTAAGGTTCTTATACCCCATTGGTACCTTCCCCGCGGCTATCAACTCATGAATTTTCCCCAATTCAGGTTCCATCTGATTATCACGCTAAAGATCATCTAGCAGTTTAAGTAAAGGCCGACTTTCAAGAATCAATAATTGGCCCTTAGCTTCAGGTATCCTGGATAAAGCATCTGCTACCTTATTGGAACTCCCTAGCTTATACTCAATTTGAAAATTATATCCCATTAGTTTTCGAACATAAAATTGTTGCTCAGGGGTTTGAATTAGGATTTCTTTTAAGTTGCGATGATTGGTCCTCACAATGAAGAACCTTCCCAGTAAGTATTGTCTCCATTTTTGAACCGCTTCCATAATGTCATGCATCTCCTTGACATAAGCAGATGAACCCTGTAGCCTTAGCCCTATTTTGTTACTGAAAAAGGAAATGAGTTTCTCTTCCTGCATTAAAACAGCTTCTATCCCAACGTTTGAAGCATCGGTTTCCACCACAAACGTGAGACCAAAATCTGGTAATCTCAGCATAGGAGCCTTTGACATCGCCTCCTTGAGAACCATGAAAGCTTCATTCGTGGTTTCTGTCCAACAAAAATTGTCTTTCTTTAAGAGATCAGTCAAGGGCGCGACTAGCTTAGCATATCCATGTATAAATCGTCTGTAATACCTAGTCAAACTAAGGAATCCCCTCAATTACTTCACTGAGATAGGTTTAGGCCAATTTACCATTGCCTCTATTTTCTTGGGATCGACATAAACACCTACACCATCAATGATATGTCCCAAGTATTCGATGAAAGTTTGGCAAAACTAACATTTGTTGAGCTTAACATAAAACTGGTTCTCCTCCAAACTCTAGAACACCTGCAGCAAGTGTTTTAAATGATCAGCAAAGGATGGACTGTATATAAGAATGTCGTAAAGGAAAACAATTACAAACTTCTTGAGATAAGGTGAAAATAATCGGTTCATAGCTGCCTGAAACGTCGAAGGAGCATTAGTGAGCCCAAACGGCATCACAATTCACAACAAAATTCGTAATGCCCCTCATGTGTTCTGAAAGTCGTTTTATACACATCTCGATCATGAACTCTAATCTGATGATACTCAGCTCGCAGATCAAGCTTGGTAAATACCATTGCCTTTCCTAACTCATGAAACAACTCATCAGCAGTGAGAATAGGAAAATTATCTTGAACCGTAACCGCATTCAGAACCCTATAATCCACGCAAAACCGATAGGACCCATCTTTTTTTTTTTAACCAACAAGACTGGTGATGAAAATGGACTCTGGCTAGGGCGTATAATTCCCTGCTCCATCATCTCTTTTACCAGCTTTTTTCATTTCACCCTTCTGATAATACGGGTAGCGATATGGCCTGACATTCACCGGTTTGGTCTCAAGTTGGAGATGAATCTTGTGGTGAAAAGCCCTATACGGTGGAAGCTCAGTTGGCGGCAAAAATAATTTCTTATGCCTTTGCAATAATGCCACCGCCTCCTCCGGTAACCCTTTAGGAAATTACAATTCTCCCCCTTTCTCATTATTCCCTGTCTCTTCAATCATGGTTTCTCCTTTCAAGTAATACAACTCATATACTCCTTGTACCATTTCCACTCACACCAAAGCTTGCAAATGATTATAAGAAAATTTTCTAGCTCCCACAGTTTGATCGCCTTGCAACAATATTTTCTTTCCCTTCCAATCGAATTCCATGGTAAGACATGCATAGTCCTGTGCCACCTTGTCCAACTGTTATAGCCACTGCACTCCTAAAACTACATCTGGTCCTTTTATTGGCAATACATAGAGATCCACCTTGAACTCGTTCCCTTGCATCACCAATGGTACTTGAAAACAACAAAATTCGCAAAGCAAGTAGTCCCTATTACCAATATAGACACGGAAGGAATTGACTTACTGTACCCCAAGCTGCAATTTTTTTGGTTATGCCAGGCTGTATGAAGTTGTGTGTGCTACCCCCATCAATCAACACTTGTAATGGTTGTCCATTAATTTCCCCAAGTATTCGTAACGACCTCGGATTGCTTGCCCCAAATAAAGATATCAGACTCGATATATCAACAGTTAAAGCAACATCTTCATTCTTTATCTCATTTAACCCTAATTCATCATCACATGCTTCCGGTTCTCCTTCATCTGCACTTACTAGGATAAAAAATTTTGGTTCACACCGATGATTGGCAGTGAACTTCTCGTCACAATTAAAACATAACCCCTTCTCTCTTCGTTCCTGCATCTCCACTGGGGATAACCGGCGAACTGGTAAGGAGTTGGTATTAGTGAAATTTTTATTGGTTGGGTATGTCAAGGCCAATGGTTTGGTGTTCATGGTCGGGTAAGGGTTTGCAGGAAAGGTTGTGGTTGATCGAGGATTTGTGTTTATCATGGGCTGCATGGAATTTGGATTCATCACTAATGGTCTACCCGCCCAGCGATAAGTGGTTCTCAACTCCATTTGTATTTCCTCCAATCTCTCCTTATGAATTCGGGTTAGGGAAAACGCATCCATGAGAGAATTCGATTGAACAATCTGCAGTTCTCGCCTAATAAGCGGTTTCAATCCCGCCACATACATGGAAATCAACATTGTCTCAGAAATCCAATTTACTTTATTCATCAAACTCTCAAATTCGGATTGATAAGCTGCAACCGATGTCTTCTGAGTCATCAACTTAGATAATTTTCCTTGGAAATCCTCGTATTTAGATTGACCAAATCTAATTTTCACATTCTACAGGAAATTCTTCCACGTAGACAACAATTGATTTCGTTTCATCCACTGGTACCATTCAGAGGCCTTTCCTTCCATGGTAAAAGCTACTATACGTAGCTTTTGTTCATCTGGGGTCCAATGGAAATCGAAGTATTCTTGCACTCGAAACACCCACACAAAGGGATCGCTTCCATCAAATTTGGGTAATTCAACTTTCATGGTACCGGGCTTAAGCAACGACTCAACAGCTTCATCCCCTTCCACCATCATCCCTTGTTTCCATGGTAGGATTTGGTAATATGCCTTTTGTCGAATTGGATGAATCCGACGGTAAAACTCCAACTAGTTTCTTGGACAAATCATCCATAGCGGTGGCAAGGAATTGATATTGCTGATGGTTTTGCAGGGTTTGTTTATCGAAATTTTCTTGTAAACGATTGATAGCTTCTTCTAGGTTTTTGGCCTTGGTAGGGTTCTTTTCTGCCATCGTCGTCTCTCAACGAGAGCACCAATTGATACGAGTTCGTAACAAGATAGCACAGCTTAGAGTGAGTGCTTACTCTTAAGAGGAAATTAGGAGGAGGAAAATAGAAGAATTGAGTGAGATAGAAATTTTGGGAGGAAATAGACAGAGGAGAATTCAAGGGAGAATAGAAATTGTAAGGTAGAGAAAATAGAGTTTATTCCAATATGAAACTTCCTAATACTCCAATAGAGTTTATATAGCAATGAAACTAATAATTATTAAAATACTAGATATTTTATAATAAATAATAATAGTCTAATAATAATAATTTTGTAGTTTAGCTGGAGGCCTCCTATTTCGCTTCACACGATCCACTCCACGATCGTCACCAACATCCAGCTTGTTCGTCGTATCAGTTTGCCAGGTCCAACCACATCTAATCAAGTCTTCTGCTGTAATATTAGCCCTACCTTGTATGCACATTACATGAACATATAATCTTCTTGTTATAGAGAAGTTCTGTTCAGCCCTCGTCTAAATCTCAACTTGGAAGCTTTTGGTGTGTTTGATGAGGAATCTGTATTACATTTTATGAAATGAAAAGTTACATTTGAATACAATTTTGTCATTTTATTCAATGAATTAATAATGTTGTTTATACATTGATCACAAGACCAACACCACCAAGATGCCCCATAAATAAGAATGTATATGCACAGTTACATATTCCATGGATAACTGCTACCATGAATCTTGACAACTGCATTTGCCATCTCTGAAGTGGTGAAAAGTGCAAGTGTCTTTCACAACCAACTCTCGATCTACAAAGGTTGACATGAACTTGCATGCTGAATGACATCCACCGCACATTCTAACACTCTTAATTACCCTTATAGGCATTCCGTGAGGAGATGATGTGAGTCCAAATGCAATGGCCTTCATCTCAGTATGAACAAGACCTGCACCATCATATTCTTCCTCTTCTGCATCATGCAGCAAATGGTTTCTATCTGCAACATATCCCAACTCCTCCATCTCCCTTTCTAGTTCATCCAATTTGGAAGAGACTTCTTCCGTTGGATTTTGGGTTGAGACAAATTCATATATTTTGTTTTGCACTTCTATGAAACTAGAATTTGACCCTATTGTTTTAGTTTTAACTATAGTCTTTGATGCATCTTTCCACTTACCAGACATCACCAGGACCTTCTCAAGCAATAGATTTGCAAAGCAGTCACCTGGATCTAGTTCCAATAGCTTTTCCAGAGCAAATTCTGCCATGTCCATGTTACCGATAATACGGGCAGATGAAAGAAGTGTTCTCCAAATCATTGTGCCTAGTTTATCTGGAATAGCCTCATCGATAAATTTCTCAACTTCTTCTAACATTCCAGCTCGTGCAAAAGCTTCTACAATGCAGGAATAATGCTCTTCTGATGGCTCAACTCCATAGACCACTTCCATGGACATTAACAGGCTATGTGCCTCATTTACCCGACCCATTTGGCCACAAGCCTTCAAGATTGATTTTAACGTGCTTGAGTCTGCTAATTTATTCCTCCTCCTCATATCATTAAACAAAGCCAGAGCTTCAGATGGATGGCCATGCTCCACTTTTGCAGAGATGATAGATGTCCAAGACAAAGAACTCTTCTCAGGCATCAACTCAAATGCCAAATCTGCCTCCGCAATTTGTCCACATCCAGAGTACATCTGAATGAGACCATTGCCACTTGTAGGATGTGAGAGAAGACCCCTTTTTGTCATATAAGCCTGAGCTTGCCTCCCCATATGCAAAAGCACTGGACTTGCACAGGAATTGAAGATATCACAAACAGAGATCGGCTCAATAAACCCAGAGCAGGATTGAATCCTCCTCAGAAGTTTGTGAATCATTTCATGGTCGTTTGCCTTGTGGCAGGCCTGTATCAATAAATTCCATGAGATCTCAGCATCTGAAATCAAGGAACATAGCTTGAGTGCTTGTTGGTGATCTGATAATTCTGAATAAAGATTAATGAGCATGTTAACAACAGAAACATTTGATTTATAACAAGTTTTGAGTATCTTGCAATGCAATTCTCTTCCCTTTCTAAGATCACCTAAAGCAATACTAGCTAGAATAACAGAAGTAAAGGTGAACTCATTAGCTTCAATACCATTAAACTGCATTTTCTGGAAACATGTTAGTGCTTCCACAAACCAACCATTCCATGAAAGTCCAGAGATCAAGGCAGACCATGTTGCAATGCCTGGATCTTCTACTCTTTCAAAAACCCTTAGAGCAGCACCAGGCATCCCACACTTGGAATACATATCAATCAAAGCGCTTATAACATATGGATCAGAATCTACAGCAAGTTTCTTGGCCAAGGAATGGAATAGTTTCCCATTATCAAGATTTGATGACATAGAGCACCATTTTAGCATGCTGGCAATAATAAATCCATTAGATTCTCCCCTTTCTAAGCCAACATACAACTTCAGAGGAAGTTTTTCCCAGTGATCTGAGCTCCCATGCTCAATGCACTCAATGTACATATCCAAAAGAGAGCACATTGCATAGTTATTTGATACTAAACCTGTCCTAACTAAATATCCATGAACCTGCCTGCCATAGTCCTTGTCATGTAAACTAGAAACTGCCTTGAGAATACTTGTTATGGTGAAATCATCACAATAGCAAACTTCATGCATTAAAAATCTAAAACTCCAAAGAGCTTCAAGGTAATGAAAATTATGGACATAACCTATAATTAACGTGTTCCAAGAAACCAAATCTTTCTCGTACAGCTGATCAAAAACTCGTCTTACTCCCTTCAAATCCTTACATTTTGCATAAAAATCCATTAAACTATTGTCCATAAACAAACAACACCCTTTCCCAAATCCTTTCTTAACCATCAAACCATGAACTTGAATTCCCAAATTTAAGTCCTCCAAATTCGAACATGCCTTGATAACCATCGAAAGCAAAAAAGCATCCAACTCAATTCCCTTAAAAACCATATCAAGGAAAACGTTCAAACCTTCTTTTTCAAGTCCATGTTTCACATAAGCACTTAACATAGAACTCCAAGCAACCAAACCAGGCTTCTCAATCCCATTAAAAATCAAGACAGCATCTCCCAATAGACCACAACTTGAATACATATTTACCAAAGAATTCTCCAAAAATCCATCAAGAAAAGCCTTTCCTTTCTTTAAAACTTGGCCATGCACCCCTTTGCCAAACCCCAATTCTCTCATTTCCTCACAACTTCTCAACACAACCGCATAAACAAACGAGTCAGGGCGCACCGTTCTATCACCAGACAACATCTCTTTAAACAATGCCAAGGTTTCCTCAGTAGGACCATGTTTGGCATAGCCTGACATGAGGATAGTCCAAGAAATCAGAGTTCTTTCAGGCATTGAGTCAAAGAGGTGACGTGCTTCTTGCATGAAGCCTGCATTTATATAAAGCTGAAGGTAGAGATTGAAGTAAAAAAGGGTTGGTTTTGGATTAGCATGAGGTTTAAGGAAATGGGTTGGCTTCAGTGGTTTTAAATTGTGATTAGCAATGTGATTGAGTTGAGGAAAATGGGTTGCTTTGGGAATTTGATTTTGAATAACAATAGGAGGGAAAGAGGGAGTTATGGAAGAGCATGTCAGCAGGGATTGCATGTGGAATTTCCTGTGGCAGTAGGAATTCTCTCTTTTTCTTTTTAGATGCAATAAAACGCGCTGCAAAAATGAGTTTAGGCAAAGTTCTTATTGTGAGAAAGCAGGAAAGTTTATAAGGAAGAAGTGCTGAAGCAATGAGGGTGTGAAGGGAGTTTTGGATGGTGGTCCTTAATTCCATGGATGGATAAGAGATCAACCGATTAAGGTCTTTCATTTTAATCTGCACATGCAGATGCTATGCAAGCCATGACGGTGATGGAAAGAGAATCTCTTTTAAAGGTTTTGGTTTGAACTTTGTAAAAATGAGAACATTTTTCACAGTAAGATAAATAATATTATTTTACCTGTAAATTTCATCTAAAGATATAAACAAGTAAAATTATTTAAGTGGACACGGTGATGATTTAAATTCGATTAGTTTATTTTTTAATTAAATTTAAATTTTTAAATATCTGATTCAGACAGTTTGTGAACGATATCAAATTTTTTAATATATTTATTTTTTAATATTTTATTATTAATTTATAATTTTACTTTTATAATACATAATTAAAAAATAAAAATCAAGTTTAACTAGTTGAGTTCGAGCTTATCGAGTTAAACTCGGGTTTCAAAAGTTAAGTTCGATCGAACTTGAACCAAGCTACCAACCTTGAGTTTTCAGGTCGAGCTGTGCTCGAGCCTGATATTGGATATCCGGACTTAACTCAATTACATCCCTAAGTTTGATCATAATTCAACATTAACCCATTAGAATAAAAATATGCACTTTGTCCCAAACTTTTTTATTTCGCAGGACAAGTTGGTTCTTTCATTAGTCAACTATAAAAAGTTTAATTTTGAGACAATTTTATCCCTTAAACCATTTGGAGTGTTTTGCATACCCGAACCCATGAATAATGAATGCAAAAATAATAAGAGCTATTACGTTTTGATGATTTAAAAGTCAAATATACTATTAAATTTTTGTACAAAATAAAAAAAACTCTCAACTTTTAATTTTATTATATAAACTCCTAACACATTAAATTTAAACTAGTTATAAATTATTACAATAAAATAATAAGATTGAAAGCGTATAAAACCTAAACTTCTTAGTTATTTTATTCAATTGTCTTATTTTGAAAGTTTGAAAGTTTATTTTATAATAAAATAAAAGTTTATAAACTTATACAATAAAATTAAAAATTGAATATTTGTATCTATTCTTTGTAAAAGGTTGAAGTTGATTTTTTTTTCAAATTTATTTATTTATTTATTTACTTATTATTTTTTATTTACTATTTTTTATTTATTAGTTACCGTATTAAGTACCACATTATCAGCATTTATTATTTTGATATTTTAATATCAATATTCAAGCGCTGATATTTGAGATATTTCAACTAAAATTTGATTATGATGTGTTAATTTATAGAATTTGAAGGACCTTTGCATAAGATTACGTCTTCTGTAGATGTTGTTGACCTTGATGCCAACCAGCTCCAAGGGCAAGTACCAAGTCTTCCACCATATGCCGGCTATCAGGATTACTCAAGCAACAATTTCCGCTCTGTTTGACCACCTGAGATTGGTGAATACCTCCGGTATTCTGTGTTCTCCTCCCTACTTTCATGGGAGTATCCCCGAGTAATTGAAACATAGCTCCTTATATGTTGCATAAAAAGTCCAGATCAGTAGAATGAAAAACAAATAAAGAAGAAAAATTCATTCTTTTCCTTGGGAATTAAATCAATCAAACTTTTACCAAAATATGTACAGCAACTTTAAAGGGAGATTAGCTTAATGAATTAGATAATCCAAAATTGCTATGGTCAGACGAAGCAAACCTTTCTTACGTCTTTACCATCGCCACCCCAAGACGCCTCGATCATTGCAGGATAACCAGCAATGTGATAAGTTGCAATCGCTTTCGCTTCCTCTTTTGCATAAATGCATGCTTTACGATATATTTCATCTCCAAGGGCAAATAGACAACTTCTGTACTTGTGGGTTAATTGGAGGTTTTGAAGTGGAAAAAAGTCAAAGCAGTTTAATAGGAATAAAAATTCCCTATTTTCCCTCTCTCAAGCAGCCCACTTTTCTCTGGAGATCTAAATGACCGTGGACAACAATTGAGCACCAAGTTTCATTTTGCTGGGTAGAAAACTAACAAGAAAGCCAGCAACCATGGCTGGTATGTGAAGGCTTTGAAATCTTAGTTGATGCATATATACCACCGGCGAATCAATGTTCATCTAATGGGCAACAAATTATTATTATTATTATTATTATTATTATTATTAACAAATATTATCATCAAATTGCATTGGTTCATTTCAAGATCGGGAAAGCATGGTCATACTCATACCGTCTACAAATGCAAGCATCAACAAAATCCATGAGATGCAATGCACTGAGCGAAACAATTAAAGAATGAGCGAACCAATTTTCATTAATGGAGGTAACTTTGAACCTTATGATTTATAAGGTAATACATTTAATAAATAGATGTAACAGTTGAATATATATACATACACATTTCATATATCTTATATTAAATACAGGGTTGAATCCTTGTTGACTTCTAAAATCCATGAAGTACACTCCTGGAGGAGTTGAAACTTTTTTCGAATAGCTATGTTCAAGAATATCTGCATTTTGCTCCGAAACTCAGTCACGTCTTCTTTACATTTAAATGAGCCAGCACAGGCACACTGTTCTGCTAAATGTGCAGCTTTCACCTGTCTGCACCTACAGCACAACAGATCCTGCAGATGGTAGAGTCGTTCTCTCTGACGTACGATTTGAAGAAGAGCATTCTCCATCACCTCGCGATCATATGGCTGCCCACACTGGGGCACAGCGCAGCGCCATTCATCAGCCAGTAATGCCGAGTCCCGGCATAAATCCAGGTCTCTACAATCGTTGCAGTAGCTGTCAAAAGATATTGCAAATCAGCAACAAGTTCGAGTTTCAAAGATCATAATCCTGATTTTGGGATGGTAGAAATAAAAAATTTCATAATGAATGAAGGAATTCATAAGATCGAATATCTCCCTCTGGAAAGAAAGAAAGAAAAGTCAGGTAAGTAATAACATTTAGTCGAAGATCAGTAATCGGTATAAACTCATCTTAAATACTAAACAGATGACAAAGTAGACACAGAAAACTTCTCAAGTCACCAACTCAAGCAACTGCCTATTACCATTAATAATTAAAGCAATTAATTAGTCTGATTAGAATTTAGTGAGCACAATTATCTGAGTGTAAATTAAATATACAGATATTTATTGCCAATTTCTATACCTGCAAATCACATTCGGTAAGATGAAAGAAGGACACGGATCATGAAACTCAGCTTCTGGAGCAAACTCCCTAACACGTGCATATTTCAGCAGATTCTTTCTTAATACCTGTATAATAAGGGTACATGACTGGAACTATCACTTATTGTATGACATTGTATGACAATATTAATCGAGTTAATTCACACATCTAAAAATGGTAGAAGCAAGCTAATTCACACATCAAGAAGTGTAACCAGGGCGGCATGTTAAGCTATTACCAGAACATCATGCTGAACATTTTGGTCAAGGGCCAGAACAGCACAGACATGCTTAATAAACTCTAGTGCAGCATCTCCTTTGTAGACATTACTAGCCAGCTGATGAACCCGATGTGCACTCTGTTGATCACTTTTTTCAGATCCACTCAACCCTTTCATTCTAACAATATCACCAACGATTCCTAGAAGTTTTTCTGTAAAGTAGGAGCTAATCTGTAGAGCATGCACACAAGTAAATTAATCTGATTGAGAACCTACAGGCAACAAGAAGTCAAGGCATTAAACAACCTCTGACTATTATATTCCCAATTCAAACCTGGTCTTTGAGATATTTCACAATATGAGCTTCAAAACTCTCAGCAGCTGTGATAGTGATTGATGGAGTGCATAAGCTGCCATCCAGTGAGGATGTTCTATTTGCCGCTTGGTCTTGTGCATATTTCCAGGGAGTATGCAAAAACTCAGAGACAATTAAAACAAAATGATCCTGCAAAAAGCCCATAAGAAAATCAAGTGAAGTACAATATGGAACAGAAGTTTGCGTGATATTGTTGACAGACACCGAGAGTGGTAAACTCAACTGTCTTATAATAGTGATATTCCTACGGTCAACCTATCTAAGATGGAGGAAAGGGTAAAGAAGCCGCATACCTGAATTTTCTCAGGTAAATACTGGGCAATATTCCAGCTTGAAACAATATCCACTTCTAACTTATCTTGTGAATTTTCATCAGATCCCGCCAGGATTCCCCCATAGTTATACTATCATAGATAAAGCAAAATTATGGTAAATTTACAAGTAGACAAACAAACATAAAATAACTTTGACTTCCTATGCAATATGATTCAAAATTGAAAGCACTTGAACCATTTAATTAGTCAGATTTCTATTCCAGAACTTGGCATCAAGTTCCAAAAGTCGAGCAATACATCTGCTGGCATCATAAATACAATGGTCATGAGCAATGCAAGTTATATGACACCCGTTCTGTCTAGACAGCTACATCCCAATAGCCTATCACTTTTGAATCAGATTGGTAATTCTACGATATGTAGAAAATACAGGTATGAAAAATAAAATATAGAGGATAATTTGCACTAATCTGATTTTGAGACTATCAAGACATTGAAATTTCATTAGGGCTATATTCTCAAGATATATAACACATGATGTTTTAGCTCTAATTATATAATTACAGCATAAACATTCTGTGTGCTGTAATGAAATTACTTAACATAACAGGAAACCATACCTGATCCATAAAGAGCAAGGAATGCCAGAAGTGAATTGGCTCAAGCTCAATCCATTCAAATAGCTCTCTACCAATCCATAATAGAAAATTAAAATATATAAGTATGCATAACAAAAATATTAAAAAAATAATAATAATAAAAATGGAAGGTCTACTGTGAAGCTTCTTGGCAAAGACCAACCTATTCTGCAGAGCTTTCAGCAAGCTTTCACAATAAGGTTTGGCTGCTGAGATATCATATTTTCCTGTGTCAATTATAACCTTAGAGAAGTCCGCAAATATAATCGTTGCACCCAATTTGCGAAATTCAGCCAACAGCAAAGCAAACACCTTTTGCATGACCTGCAGACGTTAGAAATGATTAAAGAAATATAAACCGTTCAATAAGGCAGACATTTAGAAGAACCAAATAACTAACCAGAAGAGATGCCACAACTTTCCAAGTATAACAAATATGAGAAAGCAGTTTCTAATTTGTGATAAATAAAAAAGCAGCTTTATATTGTAAAAAGCTCAGTGCAACTTATCTTAACAGTGAATCTTATTCATCACATTAATTGCCTCAAATTAATATTGCTTTTGAAAGGCGATTATGAAGCACTCAATCAAGCACACAAAAAACAAAATTATCAGATCAGAGTGATATTTTAGTCCAATATTTCACCAGTAAATATTCTACTGGTGAAGAAAAAGAAATCTCAGCATCCAAATGGTACATACCTTGTGTAGTATGCGGTGAAGAGCTGGATCATGAAGCTTTGACTGAGGACTGTTATATGGAATGAAAAACAATATAATTATCTCAAACAATGGCAAAAGGAAAATGAAAGAAGGTAAGAATCTACCTGCAAAGCCACCGATATAGATGTTGCAGTATTGCATCAGCAAACACATTTCCAGAGGAAACTGCATCTGCAAGGCACCTCTGTATCAGTTGTTTCATGACTCGAAATGCAGCCGCAGATGAGGTAGCTTCATCAAAACCACACTGTTCATTTCCAGAATGCATATCTTGGTCAAATCCTAGCAAAGCTCCTCCTTCCATTTCATTGACTTGGTTGCTTTTTAGAAGAGCATCCACAGCCAGGTTATGAATCTGAACACAGACAATAGACTTGCTTATTTGCATTCAACTTGATTATGCCACCCCAACAATATAGATAAAAACATTAGTGCAATGTATATGAAAAAGAAGAGTAGAAGGAAGCAAACAATATAGATGTTCTGGACCTTTAGCTCCACAGAAACTTTTCTATACGCTCCAGGGTATGTAATAACAGGTTGACAAACCTATTTGAAAGTAACCAACAAGTAAGTTCCCCGAATGAACTGGCATTCCAACCAAAAAAAATGAATGAAATTGAAAAAAAAAAGTTCATCAAATAATATATAAATGCGCTAATATTACGTTACAGAGAAATTTCAAATAACAATAAAAGTGGAGCCACTGACAGGTTAGGACAAAAACTAAATTTATTCCCAAAGATTGACAAAATAAGTTACCATAAATTCTTTAGTAAACCCAAAAAGGCAAAGGTTATGACCCTGTTACACCAAAAATTAGTCAAAACTAACCTCATCAGCAAAACATGTATCTTCTTCACCAATGCCTCCTAGGTCAGGGACACCATCATCAGATATCCAAAGTACCTAAGAAATCAATATTTGATTAAGTTGCAATAAAAAAACTACTGAGAATAAGTATATTTAAAAAAGACAAGCGCATACAAAATGGAAAGGTTTTCAGTTGCCCAAGACATCAACCAGAAATCTTTTCTATAGTATTTTATCACCGAACCAAAAAAGACAAGTTTAGTAGAAACAGAATTTCAAGAATCTTAAACATTTAAATTATCAACAATAGGAAAACCTGTTGTTGATCACGTAAAGCTCTAGAAAAGAAGACATCTGCTGTAAATAAAAGCCAATCAGGTTCAAAATTCCCCAAGGGTACCTGTCCCAGCGAATTTGAAATGTTAACATCCTTATTAAGAAGCATATTTAAGAATTGATACAGTTGGCATGGAGGTAAGAGTATTACATGTGCATATCTTGAGAGAGAGATCCTTTCACTCAACCACTGCGATGATGCAGCACACCGCTGCATTCCAATTTTTGCAGCTGTTTGTTGCCACACAAGCAGCTGTACCAATCATGCAAATTAAGCAATAATATGAGTTTAAACAAAGACAAAGTAACTAAGTTAGTAACTGTAAAACAACATATGCACATCAAGTAGGCGTAGCTATTAACCCAGAGCTCCACTACCTGATAATCATTATCACGAGCGTTGGAAGGTATGCTCACACAAGGGAAATCTTCCAGAGCCCGTATATTTGACTTCATTGTTTGAGAGTTTGGGCATTCAATGACAGCAACGATAGGCCCTTGATGTTCATGTCTGTCATATAACATAGTATTAAAAACAAATTCATTTAGGCTTGCATAAACAAAAGAAATGAAGAAAATCCAGAGATTATTGTACACAAGCTGATAACCTCTTAGCTAAAGAAATTAGACATTGAAATGGCTCAAATTACTTAAATTACAATCTTTTTTCAAATAAATGACTTAAAAATTCAACACTTAAAAACTATATTTAAGACCTATAAAATGTAGTTTGTCATTGCTTTATCTTTCCAACTTGCAGTTTTGTGTTTTGAACACAAGTAGGAGATTCCAGATTTCCTAAATCACTAGCAAAATCTCAAAATCTCAATTTCAAGAGATTTTGCAAAAATGCTCACTGTTCTAAAATATCATCCAATAACTTGATGTAACAAAAGATGGTAGAAGTTCATATCAGGACTTGCAGTTCCTGATATCCCCAGTGATATTTCAGCTGTACCAATTACTATAAAGACAGTTTTTAACAGAAAAATCAGAACTGGCCTCTTAGAAAAAGGAAATTTTAAATATTAAAAAAATGTTATAATTGCTATATGAAGTAAAACCTGTGTTCACTTATAGCTCTTTGTAAAGTCTTTTCAGCATCCTTCACATATCCAACATAGTTCACCTAAGATAAGTAAATATGAGAAGAAAATAAAGATACGAGACAAAATAGCTGGAGAAAAAAGTCAAGTTAAACTCAGAAACTATAAAGTTACCTTGAAAATAATAGCATTATGAGCTGGTTGTTCAATAGACAATGCCTGGCAAGCTTCACAAAAATATTTCTCAAGGATATATGGAGATAAACTCTCATTTTCGTGGTGAGGATTAACTACCACCAGATGTACTGCTTGTGATGAAGAAAAATAGACAGCATATATAGCACGGCCTTCGCAGATACTGAAGTAAGAAGAAAAATCAAAATCAACATTGTATGACTAGCTATTCTTCATTTTCATGAAAAGACAACATGCAGAATGGAAAAGAAGCTTGCAATTGATTTTGGAATTTCAACAAAGGACTGTCCCAAATTATAGAATAAAAGAAAATTAAAATTGAAAAGTTATTAGAGTTGGCCAAATATCCTTCAGAGATGATTGCTTGTAAAAAATCTGCATATCTATCACATAAACATATGCAAATGGGTGCATGTACATTTGTGTGCATAGAGGAAAAAACAGTTTTAATGTCATCTTGAAAGCTTCATACTGAAAGATTTCTCTGTTTCAATAGAAATTCAAAATGTATCTTTAATACAAGGGATAAATACGTCCTGCAGAAAAGATAAGGGAAATATGTGATCTGAAAAGAATTTTTTGGCATCAAGATTTATGACATAATATCTATGACCTTGTAAAATTTTATATGTTTAGCTCGTACGTTAATATTTTAACTCCAGATGGTAGAACATCTAAAACGATTTGAATTTTTTTAAAAAAAAAAAGAAACTAGTGAATTTTAATCTGTCAGAAAAGGTTAAGCAAAATTAACAAGCAAAGGCACATCATGGTCAAAGTCAAAGTACTAAATCATAAAAAAAAATTACTATATCAACATTTCTATGCTAATAGTAAAGCCTCACTCTTATAAATGCAGTACCATAATTACCTATGATACAAGTAAAAGAAAGAGATTGCCTGCTCCAGATAAGCACATTCTGTTGTAGTCTTCATGTGCAATTCACTCAGAACCCAACCATCTTGGGCATTTCGTTTCTTAGCTGTCTTATCTACTTTACAAACACAACCAAGCTGGAGAATAGCATTAAACTCCAGTGGCACCTTCCTTTCATAAATCCCCTGATCAAAGGGTTGCATCATTATCAACCAGATATAAAGATAATTAAGCCATTTAGGTGGGCATCCAACAAACAAACCTGAGATTACAACAGTACAAACGACAATTGCTTTTACCAAAACCAAAGAATTGAAAACATTTTCTTCTTTCAAAGTTTTAACCTTCAACAAGAACTTAAAAACATTTTTCTTCTTTTTAGTTTTCCCCAAAGCAATTCTCTGAATACCTTGTAGAACATGCCAAGAACCTTTTAATAAATTCAAGCGACAAGGGACAGCTAACTCATTGTTCGTTCAGCTTTATGATAAAATGATAACAGGTTTCAAGGGCACAAGTGCACAACCACAATATGCGAAAGTATTATGATTTGCCTTTTCAATCATTCCCCCAGATGAAGTTTGAAAGTAGAAAGCTTGTACTTCTTATTTATTGGTCTCATGTAACTCAAACAATTGATAAACCAAGTCATAATCTACACTTTTTCAACAAGATTTGGTATTTAATTGATAAAAAACTTAGTTTTTTTCGTATCACAAAAGATACGATGGGGAACCAAAAACTGTGTTAATAACCTTCTCTGCTTAACACAAAGTTCCTTCATAATTATTAGTTAATTTTTGCTAAGAACAGTGTTAGACCACAGCAAGTAAACTTCCAGACCATAACGTATTGCAATCCATTGCTAACTTGATTCTTAATCGCAACATACACACTGATGGTCTCAGTCAGATTACTCTTCACTTTTACCGTTGCCTAGTTGCACATATACACATAGACTGTATGATTACCAAAATATATAGGCATGCTTAAAGAAAGGAGCAATATTATCCAAGGAACATGGTTATAACTTATAGAAGATGCAAAATAGATTACAAGTCTTGGATTTATATGATAAAATAGATTTGATGGGTTTTCATTGATGAAAACCTTTTTGATTTGCTCAATGATTTGAGGTGTTGTTAATGTTAAACTTTAAGATGGGCGTCCAACATAATACATGTATGATTACCAAAAAGATATAGGCATGCTTAAAGAAAGGAGCAATATTATCCAAGGAGCATGGTTATAACTTATAGAAGATGCAAAATAGATTATAAGTCTTGTATTTATATGATAAAATAGATTTGATGGGTTTTCATTGATGAAAACCTTTTTGATTTGATCAATGATTTGAGGTGTTGTTAATGTTAAACTTTAAGATGGGCATCCAACCTAATACATATGACATGATATGAACTTCACGAGTAGGTATAACATACCTATCACAAAGGGGGCAATGAACAAGCAGTGCTTGATCTAATACCATCTTAAACTTTAAGATGGACATCCAACTTAAAACCAATTGACAATGGGTGGAGATGCCCTTATCATATATATGCGCTCAAGATGTTCTTAATTTAACTGAAGCGGGATTTACTATTATCACCACTTCAGTAATTAATTCTTGTCCACTTTCTCGTAAGGTAGAGTAAGAATGATGATGCCTGACCAAGACAACAGACACCTTAAACCACCTCTGATAAACATAAGCAAGAGCATGGAACAATAAATAGATAAAACAGATAATATATCCTTTAACATGTTTAGTTCATTGATTTGTTAAAACAAAATAAATTAAGATAGCACAAAATGCAAAATAGAGCTCAATCCTGAAATCAGTACAAAGTTGAATTTTGCTAACCAAATGAAAACAATCAACATAATCAGCTTTATATAAGATATACTAATATATATATTCAAACCATAGATGTATCTTTCTGTGAGCATTATGTCTCAAAATTATTGATATACATAGAAGAGTATGCTCACCTCAATTTCTGGATCAGCAAGAAGAGCTACAAGTTTCTTGCTCTCCCTCCTAAATTGGTCTTCATCAATTATAACCTAATAAAATGCAGACAAATGACCAATAAACTCAAATATCAAACTCTTTTTAAATGTGAAGTAAATAAGGGGAGGGAAGATACGACTTTAAAAAGGGAAACAACAATATACTTGCCTCAAATAGGTTATAGCTCTGCCTTCCATGAGGAAGAATCTTGTTTACCCGCCTTCCAGGAAAATTTTCTGATATACTTGCTTTAGAGTTCAAATAAAATACTCTTGGAACAGTTATAGGAACCTTAAGCATGATTCCTTCAACAACAACCCAAGCAAAAAACTGGCCATTCTGTGAACCTGGGACTAGCTGTATTATCTGAAACATAAAAGAAGATAAAGTGATCAAGTTCATTCCAGCCACATTTTCTCTGAAAGAAAACTACTCTACCTGCCAATGGGAATTTGTTAGAGATACTTCATGCCTCCTAAAATAGGAACCAACACCAGCCCTTCCATGGGCATCTTTATTGTTTACCACAGCATTCGGCGTCTCAGAAGAGCGACTGGCATGATGTGACGTTCTCAGATTACCCAACCTACCAAAGCAACTAACATGTTACAAAAATATATTATAACATTAAAAATTTTATAATACTTACGTAGAATCCCCACAATCCTAGAGAATGACAACTAAATATAGGAGGCATACTCGAAAATCAATCAAAAAGATTGCATTACATGAGTTTGATATGTAGTCCAACCGACAACTATAATTTGAATTAAGCTTCAATTAAAAACAGAAAAGAACATGATAGACCCCTCTCTCTCTCTCTCTCTCTCTCTCTCATTAACTATTTCCTCCACCGAATACCAATTTGCATTCAGGAGCTCAAGGAATTAAAATAGCCTTTATCCATAAGCAACAACAAAAAGTACCTTTGCCTCTTCCTCCTTTCCAGATTATCCTTCCATTTTCTCTTCCTCAATTCAAGCCATCCTTGGTAGTCAACATTTCTGTCAATGTTTTCAGTGGATAGAACATCAGGCTGCAATGTTGATGACAACTGTTCTGCGCTTCCTCTTTGATTAGTTTGATGTTGCACAGTATTGGCTTGGACAGCAGCACTGGCAGGATGTTGATCATTATTGACTTCATAACAACGAACAATTGGTATGGGTCCTTTCTCAGAATTTCCCCTCTTTTGAAAGTCTTCTAGATCTCCAACCACATGATTGGCAATAACAGCATCACTTGCCTTTTTCACCATATCATCTCTGACAAATGAGCTAAAGATATCAACTAACTTTCTTTGACGAAATTTATCCTCCTTCTCACGAACCTTTTTATGCAGCCAATCAGGATGAGCCACCCTAGGGACAGGATTTGTAACCTAAAATGCCAAATCATTTTTAACAGGCTACTCAATGAGAGATTATGTTGGGAAGTGATACTAAACAAATAAAGGAACCTTTTGCATTGCAGCAGGAATAGTGATAATTTTCTGAATTGCTGAACTAAGCCGTTGTTTGTAATACGACCAGTCAACAATAGAACGTATGCCAACGTCAGAAGAAGTTTTGCACCACTTGCGTAAATAGAACTTCATTATTTCTGTAAACTTGAAGCAGTTAGTTATTCCATTTAGCATATCAAAAGAGAGAAAACTAATTGAAGTTAAAAATAACAGAACTAACCAGCATCAGTTTCAAAGATCGCAACAGGAATAGCACGCTCACTAACAGGTGTACCCTGCTCACATTACAGTTAAAAAAATCTTTAAAACAGAACATTCAAGGAAGATAGAAAGAACAACTTTTAAATGCCAACTGCATTGTGTTAATTACCTACTAGATAGTTTAAGACCTAAAAGTAACATCAGAAGAAAATGCAAGACCTACTACATCATAAGAAACTAGTTGCAAGTACACAAGTTCCTTATTGAAAGTCAGAACTAAATTGAGTATTTGGATTAATATGGCTTCTAAAATGTATTGCTACAATCTTTTAACAAATTTGGTGTAGATAATGGTAAGTATTTTAACAATTTTGCAATATAGATAACATCAGAAACTGCCATTTCTGTTGGTTTATGGCTGGTTACTCATGGTAAAGTGGCTCCTGATTAGAGCTTTGCTTGGTAGGAAGGGAAGAAATGGGTGAGGATGAAAAATTTCTTAATCCAATGATTAAGCTACAAAGTAGGAAAGTGATTATGAAACTTAACCCATTAGACTATTCCATCCTCACCTCTTTTCATCTTTCCTACTAAGCAAAGCCTAAGACTTTTGAATAGCAGATTTTTCCTTTGATTAGCATGACACAGTTTGAAACTTTTGGATGGTATGCAAAAGAACTCTCATGCTAGGGCAGCCTCAAGAAATAAAAAGGCATCTTAGTAATGGCTAACTTCTCTAACTTCACAACCAAATGTGGTTGTTGACTATATTCAGTTGTTTCTTTCAACATTGGAGACAAACTCTGATTGCTTCTCGACTTCCAGATTAACCATGATCGTATGCTTGAACTTTCAACATTGGTAATTTTCATGAATTATATGAGATTAAATACACAAATGAAAAGATTCATAATATACTAAATGATAGAACTTACTCTTGGTTCACATGCCACTATATACTGGCAACGCAGTCCTTTATCTTTAACCATGGTATCACCAAGAAAATCAGCAAGACGCCTTGCTGTGGTCACTGCACATGACTTTTGTTCGCCATAATCTGCTAAAGACTTGCTCATTGTGCTAGATTCTGATATGTAATCCAGTAACTCACTATCCGCAATATCCTTTCCTTGATTCTGGAAGGAAATGGAAAAAGAAAAGAATATTTTGAACAAAACACATTGTTTTACCCATATTTAATAAAAAAAAAAAACTCAGATAAAAGAGTACAAAAATGATGATAGAAGACCAAAATTTTGGAGCTCTGGAAAGCCCAACCTCGCCCACACCCCCCCCCCCCCAAAAAAAAAAAAAAAAAAGAAAAAAATTGCATACATCAAGAAGATCAAGCCAGCGATTTGCAACAGCAGCAACAGCAGAGTAACATTCCTCTAAGGTAGACCCATTGAGGAACTTATCAAAAAGCTCAGCCTGCAAAAGAGAAAGCATGCATGTAAAATGTCAATTTGGAGGACAAAAATCTAATTCTGAGTATATAATAATCACAAAATATACTGTAATTAACATACTGCAAACAGCAGAAAAAATACAAAATTAAATTTTAAATATGAGACATAGCATTTAGAATAAATGTACCCATTAATTGTCACGAATGTACCTAACCCAAACATACAATTGAAGACAATTTTTATGGGGTCCTTTAAGTACCTAAAACATTCAAACACAAAGAACTGAAAGTTTTCTTTATCTTAAGCTTATTACAGAAATTAAATCAGAATTTTCTTTGACAACAAGTGGACACGCACACACACATATGCCATGCACTGTGCTGCACTAGTAAATAAATATAATATATGGAGAAGAACCAAGTATCTGAAAATAATGATCCCAATGGTTCAAGCATAAGCCTTTGTGACATTGGCATAAACAATCTCAAGATGCATATCGTAAAGAGGGTATATTGAAGAGAGTGGATACCTGGAAAACTTTAATGAGTTTCAGCTCACCTCTACGCTTTATCTCAAAACCTTTAAGTTCCGCAAGGGTTCCATCATCATTAAAAACAGCATATCTTTTCTTAATTAAAATTCCTTCTTCCTTAGACGCAGGTAGAATCATCGCCTAATCAAATAACCAATCTGAGCACTTCGAAAAAGAGTGCAAAATTTTGATATTCAACGACTACTTAGTTTTCTGCATTACCTTGTATGGGCCATCCACTTCAAATTCAATTGAGCATTCACTATGTGTTGCATATGTTTTATTGACAGGATCTACAAGTGTCTGTCAAAAGCTATACTTAGGAACTTGAACACAAAAATAAAATTCTTTCAAAATTCCAAAACTGCCAGAAAAGAATGAATGCATTTGGAAGAAAAAAATTTGAAAATAGATACAGAACAAGGTTCCTTGCAAACCTGGTATTGATTATTTGTATTATTTCTTGCCACATCAACATTAAGCATAACACAGGGATAAGAGATTGTCAGCTTCTTCTTCGAGTCTCTGGCAAACATATTGCACAGATGATGGTTGACATCTTTGAATAAATAGTGAAAAATAAAGCAATGTATTCTCTCCTAATATGAAATCTAGCATCATCTTTTATTGTCATCTTTAAATACAAAAAAACAAAAAAATCAGAATTCAATCACAAGTTTTAACTTCGGTGCACATATGGATATGGATCATGAATAGAGCTTACTTAGTTTTGAAAGTTAAGTTTTCAGGAAAAGATCCAGGAAGTGCACACCAGATACCATCTGTGTCTAATTCAAGTGGTTTCCCAATTTTTTCAACAAGTAAGCGAGCATTCTGAATGATTTTAGCACCAGTATATGTAACTACACCAGCCATTTCCATTGAGTACCATCTCGCACCTCTGCACCAACGCAGTTAGAACATCATTCTAAGCATGAAAAGTATATTCAAAACTAGTAGACAATCAGGTCCAACTTTTTGGAATTCAGAACTAAATGGAAGTTTTGAAACCTGATTCCCCCCCACCCCCACCCCCCGAAAGAAAAGAGAGAGAGAGAGAGAGAGAGAGAGAGAGAGAGAGAGAGAAGTCACAACTTACTTGCGCATGACATATCCATAGAATGAGTTCAGAATGCACTTATGGGCAAGTTGTAAGGAATCATAAAGGACTACCATGTCCTAAAAAATATTGATAAGATAATGAAAAACCATAAAAATTTAATTTGACGATTGCAAATTGACTATAATGTTAGACAAACTGAAGAACATTTAGCATACTTGTGCTTCTTGAATCTTCATAGGATTTCCACCAGCCTTGGCTTCAGACAACTTCCCCTTCCAAACTTTATTAAGTCCTTTGTATTCATACCTTCTATCTCGAAAGCTTGAATCAGGTTAAAAGAAAATATGATTTAGTATAAGAAATTATCCTAGGTCTCCACTTCATGCAATTTGAAGAAAATTTGAATAATAATTACAGATGCTCTTTTACAATCATTATTATCTATCCATGACAAGAAGCAACGTGTATCTATCACTGGGAAAAAAAGGCACTAGATCTCAACATAGATTAAACTACTAACATAATAGAAATGATTATCTAGGGGTAAATTTAAGCATATCAAATTCATGAAACAGGAAAATTAAATAGCTTACCTGCGAACTGTGTCAACATAAAAAGGATTTTCACGCATGCAGATCCCTGCTTCTCGAAGTTCAGTGACTGGCTTGTCCAATACTCGTCTATATACCTACAGAAGAAACCAAAGCTCATTATGGGAATCATTAGTCAGCCAAAAGTTTATTAAATCAACACTTATCTTACCTTTTGACAGTATTTCTTCAAACGGTCTTTCAGCCTGGATTGTTGTTCCAGTTTAGGCAGGTCAAGAAAAGATTTTGACAACTGACTATCAGTACCATCAAAAAATTCAGACTCAATCTGCTTCTTCAAGTGGTAATAATCACTGAAACCATTGAGCATTATGTCCATATACAGGTGTCAGATTCTGCTAATTCTACATAGAGAAAGCCATTAAGCAAGAGAAGGAAACCTTTTCTTTGCCATGAATATCTCCCCACGCCAGACCCATTCAAGTTTCCGGAGGCAAGCCTTGTCTGGACGATTGAAATCACATGCAGTACAGACCTCATCTGTAACTATTGATGGCGGCTGGAATCAACAAGAAAACCACCCCCCCCCCCAAAAAAAAAAAAAAAAAAAAAAGCCGTGTTAAGTACCAAGAAATTGCAATTCACCTAGTAAACTTGTGTAGGCATTCTGTGTTTAGTGCAAAAATTTAAGAATGTATATCAGTGTCTGCTATTTATATTCTAACATAATGCCACCAAATAGCTCATATTTATGTGTAATAAATAAAGTCATTGACATTGTCATCACGATGCATCAAAAGCAGTTTATTGGTAGGCAAACCTGAAGCCTATTTGTCAAAATAATATTTGGGTACATTGCAGCAACATCCAAATGATAAATGAGAGGACATTCTTCACGGATAGGTTCATCTCGCAACTTCACAAGCTGCATACAAAGAAATTATTGATAAATAAAATTATCTTACTCAAATGATATCCACTTTGTTCACTAATATTCATATTATTCACAATTAGTATAAACTGCAAGCCTTTAGAATCTTCAGAAAGATTTAAAAAACAAAAGACTAACATCTGTGATGAGAATAGTGAAGGCTTGGATATAATACACAATATAAATTAATCATTTTACTCAATTACACAGTATACAGTATTGTAAACAAAAATCATACCATTTTGAAAATGCTAACATGTAAAAGTTAACTTGGAAGAAATTGTAGGGAATATAAATTTTCAGCAAAATATAAGCAAGTTATTGCAGCAGGAGTATCAAGGCAGCAATCAGAAAACATGGAAACAGGGTCAACCAAAATATATCTCCACCTTTTCTATTATTTCATTCTTTACTTCATCGTAATTAGAGACAGATTCCAAGTCCATCTTCCCCTCAACTCTAATAGCATATTGTAGATCTCGATCAAGGTTACTGATCAGTTGCTGTATTCAATGTACACCAATGTTAATCTTCACAAAGTTTATAACACATGTACTAAGAATCCATATATTTATGAATATGACAATGAAAAATTTGTAAGAGCAGCGCAGATTATGTACCAATATTAACACGTTCACACTACGATTTTGCCAAAAGATAACATAAGGTTTTCAGCAACTCAAGCACATGGCATCTAAGATAGAAACAAGCACTTCTTAATAGAAAATAGACTACCGTGTTTGTTTTACCTATACGAGATTCGTCATACCCATTTTACATTTGAACAAAAACTCATTTCTTCAAAACTACTATCACACAAAAATATGAACGTGAAGGAAAACAACTAAATTTTGATCTTTTACTCTTTTCCTTCATTTTGGTTACAGGGCGGGGAACCGGAATAATAATTTGAAAAAGATCCATGATATATTAACATTATTTTCTTTTCTCCAAGCTTTTATGATATTATGCATTAACAATCACAACGAATTGATTAAGAATATTGAAAGTAATATATTTCTCAGTACTCTTATAACTTAAACTATTCAAATTACTAATGTTTCAAAATTCCAACCAATTTCATACTATTAATTAGTTAGATCACAATTTCATATCCTATGATTTTCCATTATTCTTTTACAGGAACAATTTAAAATATATGCATAACCCTAATCTAAATTGACTTAAATAGTAAAATTTTTACAAATGTAGCAACTTCAACCTCAAGTAGTTCAGAACAATACTCTGTTGAATATATCAAAATGCAACAACTATTAAAATGAACCAAGTGATACAAAAAGCCAACAACCAAAGTGGCATATGAATGTTATAGCTAGCTAAATAAACACAACATATAAGATACCATACAGACTTAATGCCTAAATGAACAAAGATGATTCAGCCAAGCCATGATTCCAGAAAACCAGAAAAATTAAAGCAGAAACTTGTCAAACCTGCTACTAGACCATATACAATTCATTCAAAGGTACTACGGTTGACAATAGCAGAATACAAGACCTACATAAACAGCTTACCTCATAGGCAGATGGGTCAAGCTTAAAACTAGTGGGAAGATCAGATCTGAAAACACCACTTTCAAGGCATTCCACGTGACCACCGATATAGGTCTCACTCTCAAGAAGGTGATTCTTATAGAACTTCTCAGGGTCAGATTGGTGTTTATTAGGGCAGATAACATTTGCCTTGTAAGCCTGTGAAAATGCAAATCATATTAAAAATAAATTTTTGAAAAAACAAAAAACTTTTGTTCAATGGAGAAGCGGCAAAGTTTAGTGCAAACGTTCACAAGGAGTACCTGGACCATTAGAAGCATTTCACAAAGTGTTCCACTTCCTTTTCGCAAAACCTCATCAGGTGACATGGGAATAATAGTCGCCAAAGAGAAAATAAATGGATGAACATAGGTCATATACAAGTAATAAGTTGCAACGGCATCAGAAACAGAATAGGAGGCCATCATCTGTCATAAGATTGTCAGCATCCCAAACAGAAAATTGAGTGAGAAAAACTCCAGGACGTGCAGAGTAGGCAAAATTCTGTCTGAAAAGATGTTTGCCAAGAATTTAATCAATGACAGGAAATTCATTAACATGATTACAATATCATAAGATATTATAGCACATCATACCAGTTTGACAAGAACAAAGCAGTCATAAATTCACACTTGTCCTAGAGAAGCAAGCAAATAAAGTCATTTCTGTAAAGTTATCCTCGCATCTAATCAAAGTATCACAACACCTTATCTATTCTTCAGCATTTCCAGCATCACTTCTAAATCATCATCAACTCTATAAATTAGAACAAGAAAGAAAACAGCCGATACACTTTTTGGTCATTTATACCTGGGGCTTTTCCTTTGCAAATCGAACCATATCCTCTGGATTCACCTCCAGTGGATCATAACCCAGCTTTGCCTTCGTTACAGCCTAACACATGATCACAAGAAAGGTAGCCGTCAAGTGTCATGCACTATATAAGATCAAGTTTAATTGCAAATCTGAAATAATTCTACCTATATTAAATTTTTTTATGATTAATACATATTGATCCCATTGCTCAAAGTATGACAGAGTCTGTTTACACCACAATCCTGGTGGTTGAATGCCCTTGGTGATTCTTTAGAACATGAATAGTTAGTTGCATGACTTCGACCCAACAGACCAAAAAATAAGGTACCTTTTTCTTTTAGGAAATCATCATGCATGTAAGGCAAGTAAGAGCCATTACTTTTCAGCTGAATTTTATTATTAATAAAGGGAACTCTAGTAGAAAGTTCTCCTAAAGCTTAGATGCATTATCACCAAGCATTGAGATTCTTTCCTCTATTTATTACAACTGTTCTAGCTTTTCACTAGTAACGATGCACTCATAGTGCATCTTTCACTTAACTGCCATTTTACCATTTAACAATTCCTCCTATTAGATCTGTTTTTTCTTTTTTTTTTACTTAGCTGACCCGTCCTATTAGACTTTATCTCCGAAAAAATGTCCATTCACATGACTGAGAAGTATAAATTCAGGCCCCAAATTAATTATACCACTGCCTTAAATGTGAAATATAACTTTACTTTAAGGACTGAATATACGATGTGAAATTTTAAGCACTTACAGTCATGCAAACATTAAATTCATTGAGATTAGAGATTACCAATATTGTCAATAACCTAAACCTAAAAATGTTGTGCGTAACATCATAGCATTACCCCCATGCTCATACTCAGGCATGAAGATTAGAGGTAAAAATACCATGAGTTGAAGAGATTATACTTATTGGTTGAATAAATAATATATGTATTACCTGCCAATAAAGATATCAGCATGAGGGTTCATGTAATATAAAATTTAAGATTTCCCTTTTATGTTTATATAGTAGCCATTTTATTCCTTGAAAAAAAAACGATGAAGATATTTTCATAAATTTAGAAACATATAAATATGAACCTTCAGTTCAACAAAAAAATCACTGAAAATTAGAGTCAATATAACAAGCAAATGAAATAAATTTACATGTCTGCACCTTGAGGCCTTGGCTCCCCTGAGGTAGATAACTATCACGTTTGACCCAAGCAAAAGAATCCAAATGACAAGCAAATTTGGCTCGACATTCCCCCTGATTCTTGTCACATTGAAACCCTACCTCCTAGAAAAATCACCAAAAAAGAAAAGTAACAAAAAGGGGGATATTCTATTTGTTTTAAAATTGAGTAAACGAACTGATGAAAAGAGTATACATACATCACTCATTTTTAATCCATGATAAGCAGCTCTTCTTTCCATGAATGGCCAGTCAAAATAATCACCATTATACGTAACAAAAATACCAGGCTTCACCTCTTGCATGTGGGCAAACCACTGGCGAATAAGTTCTACCTGCAAGAGGCATCAAAATAAATAGTAAGGAAAACGACATCAGCCTCACAAAACCCCCATCAGAAGAACTTATGAAACTTTTTCTACCTCACTTTTCACATTTGTGACTTTGAAATACCCTTGAAATTCTGGTTTAGGAGTGTACTCCAAGTCCTCTATGTCTTGCCCTACACACTGAGAATAAGTGAAAAATGAGGTAGTAAGTTGAAAGGAAAAGCCTGGTGATGAAATATTATTTCTAGAAACACATTCAATGTGGTTACAAATGAAGGAAAAATAGGAAACACACGACAGTGCAAGGAAACATAGAAAGCAATGGATGACAAACAGAAACTACAAAAACGGAAGTTAGATATGTGCAACACATACTATTAACTATAGCTTTTCAATGAATAAAAACAACTGAGTAGTGCATATATAACAAACACGACTAAACAAACCTTTGGTGCCAAATATAGACCTAAAAAGCAAACAAGTCATACAAGAGACAGACAATGAATCATGAACCATCGTCTTTGAACAAATGCATAAAGTAATAAAAAGTATGATGCATACCTCTCTGTTAATAATCAGGTATCCTTGTCCATCAATCATGTATGATATCATCATTATTAAATCATACTCAGCATCTGGAAATTTCAAAGGAAGCTTTGTCGTCTCAATATCAAATGCGCAGACACGTACTTCAGCACGTTGCAAAAGATCAGTCCTCTTCTCTAGCATGACTCCAGTACTAGATACACTGACATCACACCACTGACCACATCTCACATCTGAGTTCAATGAAATCCTCAAAGGGCATAAGTACAATTCTAACTATGGAAATAATTCATAACAAACAAGGATAGGTTCCAAGATCCAGAAGAGTAAAGAAGAAATTACCATTGTCGATGGCAAAGCGAACATGGTAGGGAACATCATACTCACGGAGATCAACTATATAATCTAAAAAATCTAATGGTCTTTGTTCTCTGCAAGGCAAGCACCATTATGGTATCAAAACATACATGGAATTACCACTCTACTAAGTAATTGCTGAATGGAATGTAATGATAAGAGCTGTTGAAAGAGAAATAGGTATTGTTCTATCAATGAATAGACCTACACAAAAGGCCAAAAGTTGAACTTTGTCAGAGGACCGTAAAAACTTACCTTTTCCCCATTAATATCAACTCATATGCTTCAGCAGCTTCAAATTTTGCCTGGTTTCTTTCAACAACGTGCACTAGATCTTTCTTGACATCCATCAATTGTTGAACAGTATCAAAAGATATTTTCAAATAGCGTTTGTGTAGACCTGACAAATGATTTTTCTGTCCATAAGGATATGAAGCAATCAGAACCCATTTGCTTGGACAAATACAACATGTAATGAAAGCCATCCAGATCAAGAATGAGCAAAAATATTGATTCACAAAATATTGATAATTTAAATAACCAGCATAATATACTCTAAATAAACCACTGATAAAAATACATTGAGGTATAATATGTCAATTATATAAATAAATGATTTTGAATTATGGGAAAGAATTAAACAATTTATTGACAATGTGCTTATGCCAACAAGGCCAGGGCATCTAATGCCTACTTCATTAAACTCTAACCACAACTATACAAAAAATGAGATAATCCGACCAGACTAGCCAACAACAAATAAAAAAAACTACAGAACCAATTGCTCTCTTTTTCAAATCTATTGCTAAGGCATCATTACAATTATGATTGGACATTAAAAACTAGTTTTATTTATGAAGCTAATTTCAAAAATTCAAATGATAGAATAGCTTACAAGATCAAGATCTTCCTTCTCCAAAATTTCAATCTCTGCAATTTGACTTTCATATCGTCGTCTCAAATAAGCTTCGACATCCATTTCTGTTTTAGCCTGTCAGAACACAATCAATCATCGTTACCATTATATAACTAGTATCTACTTAATATTAAATAGAAAGACAACATAAGAAAAAGAAAAAGATACAGAAGTGTACCTTTGCAGCCGCATAAAAGTAAGGACGAAATTTGAACTTTGACTTAAAACAAGAACCATCCTACATTTCAATTTAAATTAAAAAATAAATAAATAATTCTTAAAATAGAAACAAATTTTAAAATTAAATCAAAGAACGAGAAGTTTCATTTTCACCTGAGAAACAAAATAAAGATCTACGCAACTATATACTTTTCCTGTATCCTGATCCTCCAAAGATGACTGCAAATTCAAAATTATGAGATATTTTTTCTTATAAGCAATATTATTAAATGTTCGTATCTATTATTTAATTGTGGAATATAGTGAAGAGAGTATCTAACCGAAGCAAAAGTAAGTAACCATCCAAGACGTTTTTCGCCTTCGGAGAAGAGATCGAAGCCGAGCTTGGACTCCAACTCCTCTTCTGCGCTGCGGATCAGCTTCTTCTGCTTCTTCGAGCTCCGAAGGTCTCGGCGGTCCCGCCGTCGGTTATCTCCGCCGTTCATTTCTCGCGGTGAAGTTTTAGATTTCTCTAGTAACCGCTTCAAAATAGTAGTAACTAAAAAGAGGATTTTTTATTTCAAGACGAGAGAGAGAGAGGGATGTCTGCAAAAACATGAGACAGTGAAGACTGAAGAGGGAGGATAAAGCGTTTTCCCGCGCTTTTGGTGTGAGAACTAAATGACCTAAATACCCTTGGACTATGGGCTTCTTTCCATTTACCCAATGAGGGCCTCTTGTCTGCATCCTGGATTTTGGGCATTTTCTTATGAGAAAAATAAATAATTTAAAATGAACGGCCACGATTGAAATTAGACGGCCCCCACCAAAGACAAAACCCTAGCAACATCTACGCTTATCATCTTCTTTCTGAAAGCCCTAGCTTTCTTCCCCGGCGGCTGCTTTTCCCTTGTCGCTCTCTATTTTTTTACATCAAGTAGAATGAAGGTGATCGCCGCCTACTTGCTTGCCCTATTGGGAGGGAACGCTAGCCCTTCCGCCAATGATTTGAAGGATATTCTCGGATCAGGTAAATTTTCCCTCTTCATTCTCGAAATATCTTCCATGGTGATTTAAGAATTTATTTAATGTGGGAAATCGTTAGGTTCTTCCAATGTGGGTTGATGTTTTAATATATTGCAGTGGGAGCTGAGACTGATGATGACAGGATAGAGTTGCTCTTGTCCGAAGTCAAAGGCAAAGATATCACCGAGCTAATTGCATGTGGGAGGGAGAAGTTGGCTTCAGTTCCTTCCGGTGGCAGTGCTGTTGCCGTTTCTGCTCCTACAGCTGGTGGCGGTGGTGGCGCTGCTGCACCTGCTGCTGAGGCCAAGAAAGAGGAGAAGGTCGAGGAGAAGGAAGAGTCCGATGATGTAATCATTTTTACTCTGAAGTTGACTTTTACTGATTCTTTATTGGTGGTGTGTTCTTTACTAATATAATTTCCTTTTGATGCAGGATATGGGTTTCAGCCTCTTCGACTAAGCAAGTATCGCAAATATCGAGGCTTCTTATAAGCAGTTAGTGTTTTAAGGTTTTATATGTTTGGTGCTCTGGAATTGAACATGGTTTTAGATCTTCTTGGAACTTCAATTTTTGTTTGGAAAATGTAGTTAAAGATATTAACATTCAGTTATAATTGTTGATTTTTGATTTACCGGTTACCACTACTCATGGTTGAGTTTGGCTGAATAACTCTTAATGCTTAATATTGCTAGCTAGATTTTGTGGTGACTGAATGAATCTCTGTAGTAATTTTTTTAATTTATTATGCTTAACCCCCAAATAATTTTCTAATCAGGAGATATTTCATGCCTGGATTAACTTTGAAATCCTGTTCTGTTCTCTCTGTATAATGGGGAATTGCTAAGATCTGGATGTTTGCATGGTGGGCGGTGACATTAAACCCATGACTATAAGGGTTCTTTCAGTTGGTTTTCTTCATTTTTGTTTCGGCTTAGGGTCTAAGTAAAGCTGCCGTTGCTTGCATCAAGTTAAACAATCTGAAGCAGTTGCATATTTCTGGTTTGCTTCCTCTTTAGTCAGTCTTTCAAGATTAATACTTTCAAAGAGTTTCAGGGTTTATGAATCACCAGAAACAATATCAATTATCAAACTGCAGAAGTGTGGCTGCCTGTTGTGCTTAATCATATTTATTGTTCTATCTTCTAGATTCAGTTTTGTTATTCTAACTACATGGTAGAGAGAGAATAAGAGATGCGTTTCTGTTCATGTTAGATTGTCATTGCATTTGGTCATATGAAACAGAAACCCTTTGTGTAGCTGTTGTGCATACGCAGGGTTGAAGTAGTTCATATTTCTATGTTTTATAGAAATCAATTTTTTTGTCCAAACTACAAAATAAGTCATTGAATTTTTTGTTGGTATAATCCATGTAGCTTAGGGGAATCTTAAGTTTATAGGTAGCAAACGAGGATGTATATATGTTGAACCAAAGTGCAAAGTTGCAGAGACCGCATCCACACTGAATAACTGGGAGTGGAAGAACTTAGTTAGTTATAGTATTTTGATGAGCAAAGCACTTAAAGATACATCCCAAGTTGCATAGAATAATCTTATGAAATTAAACGCACCAAGAAGGAGGCAAGGATTGGTGGTGTCCGGCACATTGTAAGTTTGTTGTAGCCAAAACTTTTATCTGTCCGGTCGTTTACCTGCTTTACCATTGCTTTCACTTTTTCATTGATAGAACCAATGAAAAACACGCAGAGTTCGACTGAGAAATAAGATTTCTGTGGTAGGTTAGGTTGACAGCAGCATGGTTGTGTTGTGTTCTTATATATCCAACTCTGAAGGAGAGTTGGGAGAAAAGGAAATTAAATAGAAGCATGCCAAACGTGTTCGAGGCTTAATTTGCTTTTTTTGCACGATAAAATCAGCACGTTTGTTAAAACGATAATAGTCTGCTTTGCTGATATTATAAGGGCAAAGATGACCTTACATAGTTGTATTCTATGTTGCAAAGCAAAAAGAATTAAAGTAGTAAGGCTTTGTTTTATACGGTGCAAAGAAAAATAAAGTGATAGAGAGAAAAGAATAAAATTTTTATCATTGATGGAGTTGAAAAGTGAAAAGAAAGAAAATAAAAATAAAAATAATGTGATTTTATTTATATGACTAATATTTCTTTTTATCTTTAATTCGAAGTGAGTAAAGAAGAAAACATTTGTCTTCTCATTGTTTTCTCTTATTTTCTTTTGTAACAAACATTTTCAATATTCATTTTTCTTTTACTTTTTCTTCCGTCATTTTTTTTTTCATTTTTCAACTGTACCAAACACAACTTAAAAAGCATTGTCTGGTTTTGATCTAGCTATAAGTACCTATACTCAATATCAGTATTTAGCAAACTTTGCATGTTTAGCCATAGCATTCATCACTAACTTTTTTTAAGGGCTCGTTTGGATTCAAATAGAGTCTCCGTAAATTATTTAAAATTTTATATTTATTTTTTTATTTTAATATAATATTTTTAGTAATTATTTCATAATTCATCTCATCATCATCATCATTACTATTGAATTCAAATATATTATTATTTGACATAAATCTTATCATCATTATTAATTTTTAATTTTATCAAAATTAATCATAATTAATCACCAAGTTCTTCTAAATTTACTCTAAAAATAGAACTACTTGCTTTCATGGTAGGTGAGGATGGAAAAAGAAACATAGAAAGTCACTCGTACTTGCGATCATGGTGGATTGGATATCAGAAACTGAATTTAGACGCAACGAAAGGACATACAATTTATTTCAGGTGCCAACAGTGCACATAAAAAGACATGATAAAGAGCAAACACAGTACCAGATACTGTTAACACAAAGCATAAAGCAAGAAAACCCAAAGCAGTCTCCAACCAGACACCATTTCCGATTCTAAAGGTAACTAAATGCTTAAAGCTGCAAGCTCAAAGGAGTTTGCTATGGTTGACGGTGTCTAGTCTCATTGGCCATGATGTTTCTCTCCATCTGTGAAAAAAAAAAAAAAAACCATTGTTAGGGTGAGGAAACGTATCCCTTTACTTGGCGATCAAGCAACAAATCATCACTTAAAATGTGAGAAGAATCCATATTATTATGTTTCATATGAATAACTTATATAACATGATTGGATTTGTGCATCTTTTAAGTAGTTATAAGATTGAAACTATTATTTTATCAAACCTATGGTTGACGAATAATATATATATATATATGATCTAATTTGACAATTTATATATTTATGTCATATTTATTTTTTATGATGCATATGTAAAATATAAAAATTATCATGTCATAATTTATATAAACATATCAAAAATGAATAAATTTTTCAATTTTTAACAAATTTGTATACAATTTTTTTCACCAAAACTTAATCTATATTATTTTCGTATATTTTTTTCATATTATATATGTTTGTATCGTATGATATCCAAAAAACATCAAAATGATTTAGACCTTCAGTGATTTCTTGTGTGTTAAAAACAGATGCTTATTAACCCTAATGCAAAAGCTTACCACCTAATTATAGGCTAACAAACTTGAATTAATCCTCATCACCTCAAGTAGTCAACTAAACCAAATTTCATCGTTTGTTCAAAACTATTGTTAAAGCAAAGGAAAGAATGAAAAGATTGTTCCCCTTATGGTTGGTGATAAAAAGTGATACTATATAATCATGATCTTCACAGCATTACCAACATCATGATCAGGCATTACCTGAGCTATGGTGCTGAGGCATTCCCACAGAGTATCATACTCCTGTTTCAGCCTCTCAAAGATTTCAAGGCACCTAAACAACATATAGCACAAATCGTAATTATTAAGAGGAAAAACATTATTTAGTATAGATGTATTAGATATACTATGAATAGAAGAATAAATGAAAGGCTAACAATTTTAGTAAGATAACTAATTAATTAATTATTTAATTAACACTAATTAATTAAGGAATTCTTATACCTCTCCTTGTTCATCTCATCACAGGCATGTCGCAGCTCGCGACAAGCGAGGGCCATGCGCTGCCCGCCGATGCTGTGATATTTGCAAAGGTAACATTAGAAATGGGAACGAAAAATATTCTATCTTGGCCAGAAAAGAAAATGCACAAATGGAAATCAAAATGATTTTTTTTATTTATGTTAAAATGCAAAAGAAATATGACAATAGACATGATCCGTGTTCATGGAAAAATTAGTTTATTAGATCATGACCGTAATCTTAATTTTTTATACAAAAAGAGACTTCCACATAGAAAAAAAAAAGTCATTGAGATTTAAATTTTAAATTTATTAAAAAATATTCTTAAAAGAATTTCATAAATCAATTGAGTTAATCTTTAAGTTCAGTCATAACCACAATTTGTTAATAGGAGTAATCGATAAATATTGAAGATACTGGTCCTTGTAAGGTAATACATAAGGTTTAAAGATCAAGTATATATTATTATTAAAAGAGAAAAAAAATTATGAAAGCGACAAAATAAAAATTTAAATAATAAGTTTAAGCGCGTGTGTAATTTTTTTAATAAAATCTTATTCCAAATATTTGGGATTTAAATTACTTATCAAGTGTCTTATAGATACAACGATCGATCTAATAAGATATTATAAATTAAATCTATAATTATGTCTGTTATGCACGAACACGTCCAAATAAGATATATATATATATATATATATATATATATATATATATATGTGTGTGTGTGTGTTTGTGAAATAAATTACATAAAACAATTTCATAAATGAATCTATCAGATAATTGATTTTTTTAATTGCTTTGAAAATTTTTACCTTGATAACATTCATAGATATACCTCATATCATGAATATATAGACATGTAAATATATATATATATATATATATATATATATATATATATTTCCGTTAGGTTGCAAATTTTGTTAGGAAAATAGATCCTTTTCATTTATGCCCAACATTGAATCTGAATCTATATACCTTGAGCTACCGCCTCTGAGCTGGTGAACAAAGTTGATCACCTTGGCAAAGTCCACAACAGTGGAGCTCCTGTTCATATATACATATACATATATATATATAGATCAAATAAATGTATATTAGTAAATCTAAAATTCAATTGTATAAAACAATATATATGAAATATATAAAGCAAAAGCATACAGCAGTTCAGTGATTCGGGCAATGGCATTTTCAGCATCGTGAGAAAACATTGAGATCACTTCCATCACAAATCGAGGATTGTCTTCATTTTGCAACGATTTCACATGATCGAAGTGATGGTCGAGTATACCCTACAAATGAAACCAAACATAATCATTAATCATTCTACATTAACACTACCTTCACTTCACTTAGTTATCTCCAAACAAAACAATCTCTAGGAATCTTATTTTTACTTTGCTTATGGTTTTTTCCCTAGGAAGAAACCAGCCAAACCGTTTCTTCAACAAGGAAATGAAAAATACCATAATAAAAGAAAGAAAGGAAAAACATGGACAAAACCTGATCATGCATGGTCTGAATGTAGTCCTGCAGCTGCTGAGAAAGGGTAGTCCCCACCATTTTTCTTCTTCTGATTCTTCTTTGCAGAGATGGATGCAAGAAACGTGAAAGCCTAGCAATGGTATTTAAAGGGAAAAGAGTGAACGTTTCTTTCTGAAAAGATTAATGTTAGTCACAATCTCTCTCTTGCATTTTCACCATTTGTCAGAATGAATGTTGTGGAACAAAACAGAGAATCATACATATATATATATATATATATATATATATATATATGAATACATGTATAGTATTACAGTAGAGAGATATTGAAAAATGTTATGGTGATATATTCAAATCTAAACTGGCAGCGGTGTCCTGGTTTGGCAGTCAGAGCTGCACTGCTACTACTCACAACAGTTACAAAATAAATGACAGATAAGACAACAAAAAAAATAACCACACGCCTCTTTTTGTTTATCTCCCCACGCGCCTTAAACTTTATAACCTTTTAGTACTAGGGCTACAAATAGAAAACCTCCTCCCAAGGTCCTTAATCTTAATTCTTACCCTATGTTAGTATTTCGCAACAAAAGATTATATAAAATTGTTATTTTATATAATGTATATTATTTTTAGTTAGATAATGTTACATAATTATATTATTAAAGATATCAATTATTAATTAAAATTATTAAGGAATATATTGAAATAAACATTTATTATTTAATTCATTTGTAATGTGTAATAAAAAATTCATTCTCTACTCCCTGATATATGCGTAAATGTTAGGTTATGGGAGGATGAAGAATTAAAAGAAAGTTCAAAAAAATTTCAAAACAACAAATGGTGTCGTTATTTTTTTAAGTATCTATGTTGAGAGAACAAAAAAAGCTTACAATCTTTTTTTATAATTAGTAGTTTTTATGGTCCATGCGGCGACGGTTAAATCGATACGATATTAATTCTCTTATTTTTTTGGATATGGATTTTTCAAAGGACAAAATCGTGAAGATTTATACTTTTTAATCAGACATGATTCAATATTTTGAAATTGATGAAGCTAAACATCACTTAATTAATTATGAAATTAATTAGTAATTTTATTAACGCATTATACAATTTTAATTTGCGCAAGGAGTTTATAAATTCCATTATTAGTGTATTAAAACTAGAAAAATATGTATATGTATATGTATATTTCTTGGCAATTTATTTACTTTTATTTAAGGTGACACTTATGTGATATAAATTATATGCGTGTGTGGTGGTGGATAAATATATGTATTTAGAGAATAATTTATATTACAATAATCTGAAAAAATAAATATTTTAGGTATCAATAAAATAATGACACATTATATTTTTAAATATGTGTAATAATTATTAATCGTGTTTAAATAAATATGATGTGTCATTATTTTATTGGTACCTAAAACACTTATTTTTTAGAATTATTTTAATATAAATTATTATCATGCAATTATATCAATGGAAAATAATAATATTAGAGAACCACTCATGTAGTTAGATTATCATTTAAGTAGAAATCTAAAATCATGTGTTGATGGCATTATTTAGTGTACAATACTAAAAAAAAAGCGCAATGATTACGATTACATAAAAATATTAATTATAACTATTAAAAATATAAATAATATATTATCTTTAAATACGATTTATAATGTTAATCGCGTTTTCAGTTTTTTAGCATTATAAGAATTAATTAAGTTTATTTAAAAAGCATATTTTTTTATTTTTTCTCTTTTTTCAATGCACTTTTTGAAACTAAATCAAATAGATTATGTTTTTAAGAAATCCATAATCTTTGTATTTAAAATAAATATAATATAAATTATGATTCATTATATAAAAAAATGTTTATTTTTAAAAAAATATGACATATGATGAAAAAGTATAGTTTTAGTATACATTTATTTCGTCTCGTTTTTTTATCGCATTTTTCTAAAATCATATTCATAACTGTAGTTACACTCTCGGAGCTCATTCTTGCTTCTTTTTCTACTGATCAAAAGGCTACGATTAGTTAGGGATCGACCCCTTATCTTGTTCTTACATCTCTACCGTCATCTTCCTTAAGTTAGTTATTGTTTTGTATGTTTATTACTTCAATTGTTTGTTTTAGTTTTTCTAAAATGCGATCATGCCTTAATGGTATAATTGTTGTATATTAAAAAAATATTTTTTTTACTAGTAAAAATAGACAAATATGGATAAATCTTGATTACAAGCTAACAGATGATGAATAAAATATGAGGAAGATATGGAAATGTTCTTACAACTTGCTTCAAAAAAAGCAAATGGCTAAGAATATATAAACTGCTCTTATAATATGAATAGGAATGTAAATTTGTGAAAGATTCAAGATGAAAGAGGTCACCTTTATTTTAGTAGTGTTGATCAAAGTTATACCGATAGACGTACTTTTCATAGAGAAACTAAGAAAAACGAATCATCTACTTCTATTAATAGAGAAATTAGTTTCAAGTATGATGAAATTGTACAAATGTTACAATTTGTACATAATTATTGTTCAAATGATCTTGAAAATTTTAACCAATTGTTTGAAGATGCAAGAAAACTATTGTATCCTCATTATAAGAAATTTATGAGGTCATCTGCATTGATCAAGTTATAAAACTTAAGAGCAAAACATTGATAGAGCGATCAAAGTTTCTAAGGTTTGTATAATGAAATTGAACAGATGAATAAAATTTAATTTTACATTAAATATCATTGTTTATCCAATATACATAGCCTTTTAATCAAAATTAATCAATGGTTAACAGCAAAATGCCTATTAATATTGTTGTTGCCAAATACAACAATGATGTATTGCTGACGTGTTTACGTTTCAATCTTTATACCACGTGCTACTGAAAATTCTACAAAAAAATGAACAATCAAAGAGACGCAGGGGTTATTCATTACTTAAGCACTCCGATACTTAAGTCAGAAAAAGAATTTGACAGAGTTTCTGTAAACAAAATAGAGACTTAATTTCATAAATCATATCTGACCCTTATTTATGTGGATTAATTTCACTTTTAGTTACGTAATTATCCACTAATTAAGTATTTTTTTACTGTCTTACTGATCTTACAGAATCAAAAATATTTAAGAATAAACTTATCCAAACAACATAATTTATGTCTCCCACAATTCTGTTTCCAATGCGGTATACCCGATTTCCCACATGTTTTTTTTGTCGCACTTTTATTATTTTTTATTTTATTTTTTATTCTTTTTATCATGCATAACAAATATAAAATATCAATTTAATTTTAAATAAATCAAAATTTATATAATTGAAACAGATTATTTATTATACAAATTAGGCTACATTTAGATTAAAAATGTAATTTATTTTCTATAAGTTCGATCACAATATTTTCCTAAAACGTGGTCTATATTTCTATATCAAATTACGTTTCAAGAAGCGTAATTTACACTATTTGAAAAAAATACGTCAAAATAAGTTACAATTAAAAAAAACATAGTTTATTTTTTTAATCTTATACTATACTTGTAAATGGAATCCATGAAATTTTTTTTAGTAGTGGGAAGAAAACAAAAAGAAAAGTTTCAACTTCCAAGGAAATGCAATTAAGGATGTATTATTTAATTGGTCGGTATTTGCATAAAAGGTAGTTAAAAACTTTAAGGTATGTTAAACAGATTTGTGCCCAAAAAAAGAGGTTTGTTAAACAGCGAAAGATGAAAGGTGAGAAGCCATTTTTTTTCCAATTATAGTGAAAATGAAAGGTTGGATAAGTCAAAAATTGAAAATGGTTTTGTTTTTCTTTTTCATTCAAAGCTTGGGTTGCAAGGGTTGAGACTTGAGAGCTTGGATCTCACCTAAAAGGTGAAAGTGTTTTCGTTTGAGCTGTCAATCGGAATGGAAAGTGTTTGGTAAACCAAAGTTTTCAAATGTTAGTGAGATTAGGACCCGAGGGCACCCCTCATTTCACCCATCTCTCAATATTCTCACTGTTTTTTTTTTTTTTCTAATTAAGGGTGAATATTTAAATTTGAGTTTTATAATATATTATTTTTTAATTATTCGATTAAAAAATTATTGAATCTTATAATACCATCGTTAGAGTTTGAGTTGTCAAACGAAAACTTTTAATTCGAGAAAAAAATACTGAAATTTAAATTTTAGAATTACAAAATTTTCATATTTTAAAAATAAAGACATTATCTTAATTAAATTTAAAATCAATATTCTTCTCCATTATTGATTGTTGGTTGTTGAGATGCAAAAATCCCTTACACCATTACTAAAAACATTTAATTCAAACTTTACAGAATGATACATCTTTTATTCAATCATTTAATTAAGAGGATATTATTCTCGACTTTTAAAATTACAAAATTTTTACTTTAAAATTATAAACATTGTCATTTGAATCAAAACTTGAAATGGTTATTCCTCTCTGTCATAATTGTTGAATGCTGAGTGAAGCAAGAATTCCAGCATTACACAGATTAGTAAAAAGCATTCATAAAAAGACAGATATATAGTAGCTCACCTGTTCAAAGGCAAGATTATTTATCCAATCTCAAATTTTCGCTTAATTTTTTAATAAATTTGAATAAAAATATTAAGTTTATTAAATGAATTTAGATTTAAAAATTAAGATCTGATAAAAATCGAATTGAGTTTCAATTTACCATTTTAAATCCAAATCTAACCTAATACAATAATTACAATTTATTATTATATTTTATACTAATGCATATTTTAACTACTTTTAATTTTGTATAAAATTTAGTTTGAATTTGTATTATTTTTAAGATTTTAATTTAAAATTTTCATTTTTTTTGTTATCATGTAAGAATTTTTTTAACTTATCGTATTATATTTGTTATATTAATTACTATGTGTTTTAATATTTGTATATTTTATTATATTTTAAAAAATTAATAATACGTTGGAAGGATTTGAATAATTTTGAACTTATTTAATTTTATGTAAAAAATAAATTTGAATAAAAAAAACTTGCAAAGTGGAATTAAACTTGAATTTACTATAAATCTCTAAATATTTTACATAGTTCTAATTCAAATCAAACTAAATTCAACCCCAGCTATGAATCAGTTGGCTGCCTGTCGTAGACAATTTAGCGATAACAATATAAATATGAAATCAGAACTAAATGGAGGCAGTCTGTCAGATTGAAAGCCACGGTTCTGCTTCCGCAACCTGCACTTGTGTTGAACCCCTCATCATTGTCAAATGACTGGCAATCCATAAACTGAAAAAATATTGCAAACATTAATTTCGGATAAAAGCAAAACTAACTAGTGGTACGAAAGAAACATAACTTCATTTAGTTTACCTTCGACAATCACTTTCTCTACCTTTTTTTCTCTTTCGAAACTCGATTCTCGATTGATTAAAATTTAATTTGAATGAATGATACAATTGATTGTGATTATTTTTATGAGATTAAAAATAACAATAGTGGTTAAATTAATTTTTAACGATAATGCGTTTAAATTTAATAGTAACGGTGATAATAAATAATTATTAAAAATATTATATTAAAATTAAAAAGTAAAAATATAGATAAAATTGTAAATAAGGTACGGTGAAATTTTTTATCTCACCTCCCAGAATAAAATAAAAGAGAAACAAAATAAATATTATGTAAGAAAGAAAAAGTAAAATAAGATATTTATTATAAAGTTTGATTCATAATAATATAAAAATAAAAAAAAAATAAAATAAAAGAGGTAAAAAACACTAAAAATAATTTTAACAATTAAACCCCTACTATTTTCGTAATTAATTAAATATTTATATTTTAATTTCACTCAATTGAATATTTTTTAGGATGAAAATTGTTACGTCTGCACATAATTTTTATTATATGTAATAAAAAATATAATAATTTTTGTTATGGAAAAAACTCGATTAAATATAAATTAAAATTTAAAAATTTAATTTGAAAATTAAAAAAAATATTAAAAACTCAATTATTAATACTATTTTTAATACTTTTTAATCCTTTAACCTAAAAAAATTAGGCCGCGGTCATTATATATATATATACACCAAGTTCGTATATATAATTAAAGGACACTGTTATCTGGAAAGGAAGAGCGAATCATAATTATCATTTCTACAGGGAATCCATTGTACGTTATCAGAAGTCAAAATCCAGGAAGATCAAAACTTCCTCCGCCGATGACTGCATAATGAATGGAAGATGATTTCTGATTCCAATCATGCCCAAGCCTGAAATATATATGTATGTATGTATGTATGTATGTATGCATGCATGCGGCAAAGCAACACTTGAAAAGTGAGCCAATAAAAGATTTGAGCTATAAATCGTTGAAACAAACTAACCACTTGCCTCCTGGAACAATCTGTCATGGCCAATTGTCAATTCAGGTGAAACAATATATAGAAAGATTCACCATGAATAGAAACTCTTAGGACGTAATTTGGCACAATAACATTTAAGATTTTTTTACATTTTGATATGTTTTTTATATCGTGTATTTGTATCGCATTTAAAATTATCAAGTAACGCAATCTACAGAACCAATCAAGACTCCACGAGAAGTATAAACACGTAGTGAGAAAGTTTTGTCTGATTTGAGAAATAATACAATGTAGGTATGTGGTTGTCACCAAAATTGTCTTTACAAAAAATCTAATGAACAATCAACGTTTATTGGTCTAAATGATAAAAGTTCGGTCTTTATTAAGTAAAATTTTGAATTCAAACCTTATAAATGAAGTAGTCAACGTTGAGAAAATCGTTGATATTTTTATTTAATGCGTATTTATATATTTAAATATATATATATATATATAAATACATTGATTATCATTTTTTATAACCATAAAAGTGTTATAATGAAAATATCAACTAATTGGATTGAATATCCATTTGTGATTCATTGAAGCTAATCGTAGTATTAGATGGATCGATAAAATTTAATTTTAGTGATTGTTCAAAGTAAATTTCAAATATATTCATGTTCTTAATCTTAAGTTTATCATAAAGAACACTTTCTTAGATGAAGCTCTTTTCTTGGTGCAAGAAACTTTTTTTTTTTAATTAATATGAGTGAAAATTTATTAAAAATAACCCTTTATTTTGAAAATGTGATCAGAGATGTAATTGAACAAAATTGAAACGATCTAGTATCAAGATTGAGTTCAACTTTATTCGAAAACTTGATATTCGAAACTCAACTAGCGTTAAATTCCATTTATCATCTTTTAACAATTTATTATGAATATAAAATAGTAAATTAATAATAAAATATTAAAAACATATATATTAAAAAAGTTTGATTAAACTCGTGAGCTGATCGAACCGAATATTTAAAAGTCAAATTCAACTAAAAAATAAACAAGTAGAATTAAAATAATTATCGAATTAAACTGAAATAATTTATGAATAACTTATTTATTTACTCTCCTTAACATGACTTCCAAACTTCTAGTATACTAATTAATTAATTAATATAACAATAATTAAATTTAGCGATACTCTCGAGGGAGTCAACAATTTCTCTTTCAAGTTGTTTAAGGGTTTGATAACTAGAATCTTTGGCTAGAGTATTTGCATTAGAAAATCAATATATTTGATTATGCTGCGGTGATTAAAAAAATATAGTAATAGGCTTGATATTAATTTAATTGGATAAACAATCATATCAATTAAATTATTAAAATTAATTGAAGAGATATTATATATGATTAATATATCATGAGATGAAACGATAATATTTTTTGGAGTACAATTTCAAATTTATAGTACAATGTTAATAATCTTTTAATTGAGTGATTAAAAAATAGTTATAAAATATTGTAAAATTTGAAATTAAATTCAAATAATGTTATTTTTATTTTTAATTATTAAATATTTTTTATAATAAAAAATTATAGTGACGTAATTAATTTTAAAATTAATATTAAATCTATTAAATTAAAAAGGGTGATTTTGTATTGGGTTAAACGTTGAGAACCAATCTGCTGCAATAGTTTCACATAAGTGATAGTAATTGGACCAAAGAGAGTGGATCTTTGTGTTTTAGTAGATGTCTAATGCAAATGGGTGGAACGGGTTTAAACCCAGTGGCTTGTCTCCCAATCCATTAATAAGAAATTATTTTCAGAAAATAAAATACATGTTTACTTATTATTTTAATTAATTTATCTTTTAATATTAAAAACATGATACTTTCAATTAAATTGCCGTGAATATATGGTTGTTTCTGAAAAATAGTATATACCGACAAAGAGAGTGCAAGAGCCGTAGATATTAGGGCAAAGTGCTTACTCTTGCACCGGTTTTTACCAATTCACCTATAAAAATTAAAAGCACAAAGGACACAATAAAAATTAGACTACACAATACAGTACAAAAACAAAGAAAATAAAAAATACAATGTGAGAGACGTATTAAAATTTAATAAAAATTATATATTTATATATATTTTATATAAAAACTAATAAAAGATATTTTGTATTTAATATATTGATAATAATTTTAATATAATTTTTTTTTGTTTTATATAAAATAAACACGATTTATCATAATACAAACCCAAATTATCTAATCTAATAAAAACAAGCAAACACACACAAAGGTCAATGGATGAGACAAAAAAGAAGCTATAAAAGGGGGACTATGAGTATGCAGCACTTTTAAAAATGAGCAATTAACAATTTTAAACCCAACTCCTACTATCATGGGTTTTCTTAATTGCACTCTCTCTTTAAAACCAAACCCCCATCCCAGAGTAATACAAAGATCCCACCGCCTTTCTGCCCATTTGCTGCAAAATCCCACGACCAATCATGCTTTCCTTGCACTTGCAGCAGCTTTGGATAAAACAGACGGCCTTTCTATGTAATCCTTAATCTTTGATCTGATCATTGAATTTTGGTGGCGGCTTTTTTATCAAAGAGGATGGTAAGGCACATAGCCCAACAAGCCCGTTACGTTGGTTACAACATCATTGCACCTTGACAGAAGGCTTAGCATCTGCTGTGAAATATCTATGGTTGTTGTCCTAGGTAGTGAGCAGGTTTGAGTGTCAAGATTGAGAGACATTCTGGGAGCTACTTCGGTGGGATGCAAATTATTAGCTAGGGCTTTCCCAAGTTGGCTAGGAGAGGGACATGAAGATTGAGGATTAGCCTTTTGAAAGTTCTTACTATTAAATTCCATTGCAACAGAAGAAGGTGCAGCACCATCAGCAAAACTAGCATTGTTGTTGAAGTTGTTTCTATTACCAACCACCAATTGCTCTCCCCTACTACTTTCCTCCCCACCCAACATGAATTTTACACGGGCTGTTCCTTTACCTCCGTTACCACCTGCCTGCCCTGCCTCGTCGGTTGTTGGCATCTTCAAACAGGACTTGAGCTGGACTGTTGGTTGTGTGAGAGGTTGGTGCGGAAGCACTGGTGCTGATCTTTCAACTACAGGATCCTTAACAGGAATGATTTCACTGGCAGTATCGTCTCCTCGTGCCTTGTCAGAGTCTAATGCTTCAGCTGTAGGAGCTTCCACGCTTCGAAGATGGTATCTCACATTCACGTTGCCAAATAGGGAATTAGGTCCATTAGCATATCTATATGCAGCCTGTGCATCAATCTTATGTCTGAACACAACACGGCATGTTGAGGACTTCCAAAACACGCGTATAGCTGACTGATCTAATGACCCAAAACGACCAAATCTTGCCTTCAGTTCTGCAACTGATGGAAGTGATACCTGAGGAGGGAACTTCATAACCAGCATTGTAGGCTCAATAGCCCTCGGTGGACGCTCCATTTTCCTTGCAGAATCTGGTTTACTGGACGGTCTAGCTGGAGGCCTAGTAGTTGGTTGTTCTTTTCCCTCAACTTTAGAAGCGTCCACAGTCCTCAGATTGCCCTTCTTCTCAGCAGATAATGACTTCAACTGAGTAATTTTTTTCAACCTCTTTGCAGCAATTTCTTCTGGACGATCAGATGGGAGACGTTTTCGTCCAGCTTTTGTCGGATCATCAGGTCTTACAAGGGGTCTCACTGGTTTTGAAGGAGTCAAGCTACTAACATTCTCATTAGGAAAGTTGTCAGAGGATCCAACCAAGTGAGGTTTATTGGTGCGAACTTCAGCAGGCTCTGTCTCCAATGGTGGTGACAGAACCAAGCTTTTCTGGTAGACAAGTGATCGGAATCGCAAAAAGAATTGTTGAACAATTGTTGGGTTAGTCCTTTCTACACCATGAAAGGGATCAAGAGCCAGGGCATGCAAATCACTCAGTAAATGTGCAAGTTCAAGCCCAGAATTTCCCATACTAAATCTTGTGGAAGCCCCAACAGAATTGAAAGAGGAATGCATAAGACCAGAATCTTTCTTCTGATGGCTCACCTGAGACTCTTCTCTAGGACCAAAACCAGTTTGGGAAGATTTGGGCCCACCTTTTCCAAAGATCAGAGGCTTTTTTGGCTGATCAGAGTTTGTTTCTGAGCCAACCTCTTTCTTCTTTTTCTTCTTCTTGTTCTCCCTCAAAGCAGAGTTCTCGGAAACTATATCCGTTGAAGGGCGTTTTTTTGCTTTCTTCACCTCACCCTCAGCAATCATACCACCAGAGTGCTTTGTATCAACTGGAAAATGATGCCCACCAATACGACCATCTCGAACTTGATCTAGTCCCTGGCCTCCTTCCAGTTTTGTAGTAGAACCCGGATCTGGTTTCTGAACTTCATACAATCTGGAAAAATTTCCAGTCTCCTCAGGTTTAAGGTCAAACATAGCATCACCTTCCTGCTGAAAAGATGCTGATTGACCATCAATTTTATTCAAAGATGATTTTCCATCAACAGCAGCATCGCAGGCTGAAGTCTGACTTACAGATGCAACTTCATTGCCAGATAAATTTCCGCTGGAACTTGCACCATCCCTGCTCATAAAGGTAGTCTGCTCTTGTTTTACTGGAATCTGACACAATGAAACCCTCTTCTGCAACACATAATCTCCGGCCAAAAAAGTTGGTGATCCCTCCATGCAAGTTGATTGCATTGATGGACTAGATTGCACTTGGCTAATTTGAGGGGGAGCTTGCAAGTCACTTGCTTCGTCTCTTCGCTTGAATAGGTATCTGTCTTTCTTTGAATGGTCCTTAACTTTTATGGGCTTTTTAGAACTCTTTCCAGCACCTAAGGCTTCTGCTATCACCAGTGGGCCACTCAAGGGAGCTGAAAATGGCAACAAAGAAGGCAACAATCTCATAAGAACGGAGACATAACAGTATTCGCAACTAAATCAAAATAACTAGGTGGAATGCAAGCAAATATCATCATTGGATTGCTGGATGTAGAGGGACGTAAGATTATCCTTTCATTGTTGAATAGTACTCAACAAACAAGGTCAAAAGATGAATAAACCATAAAGTGTTACAAACCTTACACATAACTTTTTGAGTCTTTGGCAGTTGTTCATTTACTAAATACAAACCAACAAATGACCAAAAGAGACCTAAAACCAATCACAAGGCCAAAAAACCAAAGAAAAGTTGTTGCTGTGCCAAGATCATAAAGTTGTGTTTAAGCCACATTTTACCATTCACATGGAAACCAGAAAGCAGAGACTAGTTTTGTTCTTGTGTAGTAACATGACCCTTCCAATAAAGTGCAGAAGAAACCATTTCCAAAACAAAAAAAAGTCGATGTTAAAGAATAAATATTTTGTCAAAAAACATCTTTACTACAATTAAAAGACAGTTTCTGAGAGATAGAAATTATCGACCGATTCATTTCATGATTGCACTAAGAAACACGTAAAAGATACCATACTGGCCCGAAACCTGCATGTATTGAATATTACTAGTATCACAATACACTTGTTAGAAACTTACATCTTACTCTAACCATGAATCACTCAATCAAACAGAAATCTGAAATCAAAATACATACTTTAGAAATTCAAAACTATGAACTAAAAGCCAAAAAGTAGCATGCAATAGAATACCAGCTTTAAGATTGTGAGAATTGTAACTGTGTTGGCCTAAAGTCTCATAAGTGCAGCGGTATTACATTCAAAAACAACACAACATTTGAGGTTTAAAGTAACACCATGGAAGACAGAACAGATGGTAGAGAATTTCACAAGTGCAGCACTGTTTACATTCTAAAGGATGCAAACAAGTACCTCGAGGCGTCTGCTTAACGGGCTGATTGGATATGCCATCTGGAGCATTAGAAGGTCGTGCAGCCTGCACCCCAAATGCCTGTGCATACGTCTCATCAAACTCCTCAAAGACAGCCTTTCGAAAAGAAAAAACAGTAGCCTTATTCTTAAAAAACTCAATGCTTTGCTGGTCATAAGCTTCAGGGGCTGATGCCAACTGTTTCACAAATGAAAGGGTCTCACTGGGCTTAAAACTATTTCTTGCATTCCTAATCTGATTCACTGAATAAACCCCATTTGGTTCATAATCAGGCACATCAACTGCAAAGTACCCTTGGACGTTCGTGGGCCGAAAATTATATGGGTTCCTACATTTACAAGCCAAACCAAGAGCACGCCTCCGACTAGCCTCATCCATTGCCTCTTCCACAGCCTTCACAAAAGTCCTCGAATATGTCTGTTGTGATTTCTCCATAAAATGACGATCAAAAGGGATAAGCTCAGCCGGGTCGAACCATCCATAACTACTATCCCCGAGGAAAGCAACCAACACATGTCCTTCCCTCCTAGTGCGACGTACAGAGGGAGATGCAAAAGCTTCATTAAATATATGCCCCGGCCACCAAGGATGAGATTTCACCTTTCCCCAAACCATATCACCCACTTCAAACCCATAACTCAATGCCCTCGAGGTCCCTCCACCAATTCTAACATTAGCTACATAATCATCAAACTCAGATAACAACGAATTATACTCCGAACCGGTATCCTTCTCCGACTCCACGTTTTCTATTCCATCATTCTCATCATCATTTACCATATCATTTTGTTCATCCACTCGACCATTTACACCAAAAACCGCAGATTCGCCGCCTATTCCTTTAACTACACTATCACCATCACTCTCCCTAACCTCCTCAGATCTCTCAATCTCTGAAACCTTAACATATTTCGAATCGAGCTCCATCGGAGAAACCCTAGGTTCTTCATTAGAGACTCCTAAGCTCAATCTATTCTCTTCATGTGAGCTATCAATAGTACCAAGGATAGAAACCCTAGCTTTCCCTTCGATTTCATCCGATCTTTTATCGAATTCAGCATCTTTGTTTACAACAGATATCATTTCTTTAATAGATAGAGAATTATAAAAAAGCAAAGTCGAAACCCTGGGAAATCCGAGAGCTTAAATGAGATAAATGTAAGTGTAAAAGCATACCTTTGTTAGATGAAGAGAATAGAAAATGTGTGTTTGTTTCCCTGGAAAGTGAGAGAAAACGGGGGAGAGGTTATTTTAGGATAATTCTAATATATACGAAAAAAAAAAAAGAAAGAGAAATACAAAAATGAGGATTTAATAAAAAAAGTTATTTATTGGCATCATGACCAAAAATTATTATTGGAAAAGAAATGAATATGTAAAATCAATAAAAAAAAAAATTACAATTATTTTACCCAAATACATAACGATACAAAAAAAAAAAAAAACATGTTTCACATCCATCAAACATCCACGTCATAATAATAATTATAATTTTTTCTTTAAGAATTTTACAAATTGTCATTTATATATTAATTATTTTTTATCCAAGTCAATTTTTACATTTAATAAATAAATTTAAATTTTGTCTAAATATTATTTAATTTTCTAAAAATATATAATAAAATACTAAAATACATAATAATTAATAAGTATAACCTAATAAATTCAAATAAATTATTATAAAAATACTAAAAAATAAAATTGTAAATTAAAGTAAAAATAATATAAATTCAAATTAAAATGGGTAAAAAAATCAAAAGTAATATAAAAATGTATTATTATAAAAAATATAAAAAATTATAATTATCATTCGGACTTAGACTGTAAATCCAAGTCCGTACCGAAATTTTTTATGAACATTTATTTTCATATTAAGTCCGTTTAATGAGTTTAAGATTTTTATTTAAATCTATTCAAAAAATTAGACAAATCTTTAAGATTAAATTCACAAAAAAAGCGACTTAATTCACTCTTGAAAACCATTACTGCAATGACATGGAAAATAGGAAATCAAAGATATGTTTAATCAGAGTTTGATCTGAGAATTTTAAACTAGACAAAACATGATAATACAATATGAACCTGATAAAAACAAAAATAAAGTTTTGTGATTAACATATCGATACAAATTTTGATATAAAAATTTAATATTTTATATAATACAAATACTAATTATATATATAAATTGTTAAATCTAGACAATAACTCATTTAAAATGCCTAACTTTCTCTTCTGCTCTACAATGCAAACATTTTATTTTATCAATGTCCATCAACTTTAATTTACCATTAAAATTTAACTTTAGTAAATGTTTATTTTATTGTAAGATTAACTTGTTTTATTTATTTTACGTTTGTTTATGTTTTGAGGTTAATTTAATTATGTTTATTAACATTAAATTTATATTTATTTTCATGAATTTAAATTTATTATCATTTTTTTATTCTTAGTGATCCAGTACTAAGTATCGTACTTGAATTACACTAGGAATATTACTATAACAGAAATGATAGTAAACTTATATTTATTTTATATATTTACACTTATTATTATATAATTATATTTATTATCTATTAACATTAATTTTATATTTATTTTTTATATTAATAATATTTTTAATATAAAAATATATATAAAATAAATATAAAATTGATTGATATATAATTTATCTTATCGTAAAAAAATTCCTATTCAACAAAGCCTCCATTTTTAGCTCACTGACTCCTTTCAAACTTTTAAGCAATAATTATAAGCACTACTTATGCTTTAACCAATGAAGCTTCAATCAACGTTGGAAAAATCAGATCGAATCAATCGGCCGAATCTAGAGGCTTGTTCGATCTGATAAAAGTATAAAACTGTCGAAATCAATTAATCCGGTTTGATAAATCTTTTAGTTAAATTTTGACTTGGTTTTTATTTTTTTGAACGAGAAGATTTGTGCTTTTAGCCTTTTGAGTGTTAAATCAAATACTATTCATTACAAATATATATTTGCTGGAAATTTTTTTTTTCTTTTAATAAGAAAGTCCAAGTAAAGGGAGGCTTCTCCGACTAGTGTTAAAACATGTTGCAGACTTCAAATAAGACTTATAAATTGCCAACTATAGAAGATTGTTGGCAAGATAATCATCCTAAGCCGTACAATTCTACCATTAAATTGAAATATATAATTTATATTTATGTTATTTAAAATTATATTTTTTATAATTTAAAATATGAAAAATTTGTATTAAAATTTATTTTGATGTTTCATATAGAACCATTTTTAAAATTTTTTTATCATATTTATGTATAATTATTTTCATATTTTTACATCTTAAATTATCATATTTAGGTTTCAGGACATGTACAAAATGTTGCCGGTAACAAAGGGTTATGATGATTATGTTAGGGTCGTGGCACGACAACAAATCTTACAAACCTGAATCATCTCCCTGTCCGAAAATATCTTGCCGCCTTAGGAGAGATGAAGCTTCGGTCTTTATCTCACAAGTATATGTACAAAAGCCTGCCATGGCTGCATGAGCAGTTGGGAACGTGCGATTGCCAAGAGGATGGTTCCAAAATTATAATCACCAGTTATATGACTGCTATGAGAGATTCTTGAATTTTTCTTATTTACTGATTATTTCTGTACTTCGCCTAATAATAGTCCACTTTGGTCTCTGGACAGCCTTCATCTGATACAACTTCTCTACTAAATGGTGGAGGTACATACGGTGGGGTTGTACATCTTAGCAACGCCCAGTTGACCCCTTGGAAGAATGGATGGTGTTTGATGGCTGATGCACCCATGGTGGACCCTAACCGCTTTTTAGGATCCTTGACTAGCAGCTGAGAAATAAGATCCTTAGCCGCGGCGGGAACCGTTGGTTCTTTGGGGAACTCAAGGGCTCGAGCCACAATGTTAGCTAAGGTTAGCTCATGGTCTACACCCTTAAATGGTGTAACCCCATAAAACAGCTCGTGCATAAAGATCCCCAGTGTCCACCAATCCACGGGGCTACCATGACCTTCACCGGACACAATTTCCGGTGCCAAATACTCATGGGTCCCAACGAACGACATTGACCGGACATCAATGGGCTCGGCCACAATCTCAGCCCCACCACGGTGGCCGGTCTTCCTTTTGCGATTGCGGTTTGGGTGGAAACATGACACAGCAGGTACAATACAATTTGGAATTATGCATGAAGAGGATGTGAAAGGAGGATGATCAATAGGATGGTCGCTTTGCGGAGCTGGAACTGGCCGTTTTTTACCGAAAATAATCTGGGGTGTTGATGCAGAATCATCGCATTTTAACGAGAGATCAAAATCCGTGAGCATAATGTGACCATCTGATCGAACCAGCACGTTTTCAGGCTTCAGATCACGGTAAACAATCCCCAACATATGAAGGTACTCCAGAGCCACCACCACTTCTGATGCATAGAACCTGCACACACAAAACCATAAAGCAATCAACTACCAATGAAATTTTAATCAGTTTCATCGTTATCTAATTAGGTTAATTACGATCAACATCTTCACAATATTAAAATCTTTCTAGCCACTGTCCTTCATCAATAAATATAATAATTCTAGACAAAATTTAAAGATAATAGATTTGACAATTTTAAAACACAAAAAAAAAAAAACATGAATTTTGATAAAAATTATATATAAATGATAAAAGTTTAAAAAAAAAATTGTTTGACATATTTATAAATGTATAATATGACCCTGATTTTACATAATAAAAATATAAATTATATACTTAAATTATCCAAATTTATCTGGAGATGAGAAAGATATACCCTTTTCTTTTCCTTTATAATTGAGATGCTCAGGTTAGGCAAGGAACATGACGACCTACTACCATTATTATTTATCCATTGCCATTTCAAACTTGATTTACACACTAAACTAAGATAAGAAATTATTTTGCTTCTACCTCTAATATTTATGCATAATTAAGGGACCTACGTGTCTATTTTTCTAGCTTCCTTCAGAATCTTTTGATGTAACACATAAATGTAATGTGGCAAAAATCTTCAATAGGGAGTGGTAAAGCAATCAAAAGTTTCTAAAATTTCCCATTGCTCTCTTCCTAGATGTTCCCTAATGTCTTGTGAGTGTCTTGGGATGATATAATGTAAAAAATTTTAAAAAAAAAAGTATAGAATACATCTGATATAGTAGGTGTGAAAACATATCAAATAACAATTTTGAACTTATTTATGAATCTACTAGAAAAAAGTAATAAGACATAAATGAAAAATAAGAATGCACAGTATAAATATGAAAAAGTTGTTATCAATCATGTAATGTAACTACTCCGTACTCATTATCAAAGTGGAAGGATTTGCAAAAAGATTTGTAGTCTTCTCTTCAACCTAATTTGCTAAAATACAAAATCTCTTGTTAAAACATAATGCGGTTATATAAACATCTTATCAGTTATCACCATCGTCATTATTAGTACTGAATGGTTACGTGGCGATGGCGGTTTCGGTGGCGGTGACACAGACAGGAGCCTAAACAGAGAGGGTTATATAAAAATAAAAAATAAAAACAGGGCCTACCTTGACTTATGAAACACAAATCCCAGAAATCCAGCAAAAGAAAAGGGGATTCAGATTACTCGATTCAGATTTCCTGGGGTCAAACAAATTATGAAAAAGATAAAGACTTTTCCTGTTTTATCACAACCACAAGACATGCATGTACGGCCCCCTTACTCAGTAAGTCACTAGTCACTACCACTAACATAGCGGCCAGAACAGAGAATCTGCTTTGCTACTTTTGATCATTAATTTATAAATATATATTGTGTAAATCATAAATATTTTTATAATACATTGATTATCGTTTTTTATTAAAAACTCAACGAAAACTGACTCGATTCAATCCTTTGAGCTATAGGACAGTAACATGGATGACATTCACTACTAAAAGAAGCACAAATTGCTCTTGTTCTAATCCTCTGTTCACGTTAAGATCTCATATTTCTAGACAGCACAATAATGACCATATGACAGCCGTGTGATTGAGCTGGCTCTCTAAAGTACTTGTCTCTTAAAAAATTAACCATTTGGATTTTGGGCACAGGAAGCAAAGGAAACAACCCAAAAAATTTTAACCGGAGATATTGATGCGACATGGACGCAGTAAAGTCCATAACTCCACTTAAATACGAGACCCAAACTTATGGGCTTACTTGCAAAAAAAGTCAAATCTCTAAAACGGTTTGACCATCATAGACCCGCCGGATCTACCGTCGATCATAAACAAAATAACGAATCTCATCAGATTTACAGTGAGAAACAAAAACAATCAGCTGGACCACACCCCGTCCTGACACTGCCGATCCATCACCCTCAAATATCCAAAAAAAGAAAAAAGACATTGACGGTTAACGGAGAGGATGTACCTGACGGCGGATTCGGGGAAACGTTTGAGCGGTTGATGTTGACGGAGGACGTGAAGGTCGCCACCTGGACAAAACTCCGTTAATAAACACAGCCATTTAGGGGAATCGATGGCGGCGTAAAGCGAGGGTAAAAAAGGATGGTCCAATAATTCAAGTATTTTCATCTCAGTCCTCGCTCTCCCTTCTTTACTCCTCGACGCTAGCTCCTTCTTGTCCATCACTTTCGCTGCAAAAACAACTTCGTTCTTCTTGTTATTGTTTTTGTTACTGTTTGTGTTGGCGGCATTGGTGTCTAGAGGTGGAGGTTGAGACTTGAGTTCGGCTAAGTAGACGGAGCCTATGTCGCCGGAGCCGAGGCGGAGGGAGAAGCGGAGGTCGGCGAGGGAGAGGTAGCCGGAACGTACGGGTTTGGAAGAGAAGGAGCCGTGAGCAGAGGGAGCGAGAGAGGAAGAGCCGGAGTTGGAGGCAGAGCCAGAGCTCGTGCTGCGGTTTATGGTGGCGGTGGAAGTGGAAGTGGAGGTGAAGCTTAGGCATTGGAGATCATCAGCTAAGTCGTCGAGCCACGGCTCCATTGTTTACAGCGATAGAGAAGAAGAAAGAGAGAGAGAGAGGGAGAGAAATGGAAGTGCGAGGCAGAGAGAGAACTGTGTACGATATTTGAAGGGCTGATGGGTCGGGTTTGGGCTTGGGTTGGAAAGGGGCCCAGATGATTAGTTGGATCTTGATTCGTTGCTTCCTCTTCAAATGGGGACTCTCTTTAAAAGGACGTTTGGAGATCAAAGAATTAGGTCAAAGTCAAATCTAGGATTTATTATATTTATTTCTTTATTTTGAGAGTAATAACTTTTTTAGGTTTTCTTTCCTGGAAAATAATAATTAAGGAAAGAAAATCAAATAAAGGATGAAATTAATGCCGGATTTATTTTCCGAATTCTCCTGATTGGGTGAAACCTTAGATGGAATTTAGGATTTTCTTTTGGTTAGGCTAAATAATTAATTTCATTAATGTAAAATTTTTCCAAATATAAATTAAAGAAGAACAAATTGAGATTAAAAAATTATAATTAAAATTTTTAATTTCACTTGTATGAAGATTTTATTTTCTTTTCCCTTCACGTTTGGAAAATTATTTTCTCTGGATACTGCTAAACTCAACAAATCCAACATGGGTAAGAATATAATGCTAATAGCTCACCCACATCTTGCAGACAGATCTATCATCGTTACTTCGATTTCCCAATTTTTCCTTGCAGACAGATCTATCATCTGTCTATAAGCTGTGTATAATCAGAAAATTCGCTTAATTTTTTTTTAAGTTAATAAAAATATAAAACGTAATAAACGAATATGGATAAAAATTTAAATTAAATTCGAATTTTATCATTTAAAATCTGAACTTAATCCGAATTGATTCAAATATTATTGTAGTATTCATAGCAGGTAATTCTGGCTCTGTGGCAAAGTCACCTATAAATTAGCTCCTTACAAGTGATTTTTATAAATATTTCTTATTTAATAGGCTTTCATCTTTATTAGTTTGCCACAACATTTCATTCTATAATTCTGTAATTGGTATGGCATTTTGTTATCATTCATCATGTCCAGCAGTATTGTGAATCTAGAAAGAGGGTCTTTTTACCATTTTCTGAGAATAAAATTGGACTTACTAACTACAGGCAGTGCTATCGGCTATGATTACTTTTCCACGTCTTTAAAACCATATATCACTGCAATTGCTAAATAAGTGTATTGAATTCAGCTATAAGTGTTTTATTCTGCTTATGCTAGAAATAAAAAATGAAAACAAGAATTAATTTTAGATTTTTTTCAAACATTTAAATAATGTTCGAATTTTAAAATCGTTATTATAGGGATAATTTTATCTCAATATCATTCTCAACTCGAACAAAATTAATCTCTATCATAAAACGAATTGAATATTTATGGTTACACAAAACAAAAAAACAAGAATTATTTGTCTCTAAAAAAAAAAAACTAAGGTATATATGCAATATAGCATCGGACAACATTAAACAACTAGAATAATTAATAATGGTTTCGCTACAGAAATTAAGTCATGAGCTAGGGTTTCCATCATGCAAATTATATATTCACCTTCCTTTTGGAACCCTTAAAAACCTTCAACTAATCCTTTCACGCTCTTTGTACTTTTCCATTTCTCTCTTTATTCTATTAACCATTAAGAGGTCATAGTACTGGGATTTTAACTGAGATTTTGTGTAGGTATAGTAAATAACTTCCATTAAAAAAATCAATAAATATAGTCTCCCAACTAATACCCATATTTCCTCCATCAAAAACAGTAAAAAAAAAAAATCAAATTAAAGACATGCAAGTTTATACATTGTTTTTGACAAGTGTGATGTAGTGTTTTTTTCCTTCATGTCTGTATTAAAAATATAAAACTAATGTAATTTATTAAGCAAATTTAAAATTTTACTTTAAATGTTTCGAATTTAATTTTTAAAATAATTTAAGAGGGAAGGAGATTCAGTCTATGGTCTAATGTTATTGTTTATTATGTAAAGATACTTTTGGATTAAATCGGATTAGATCTGATTAATTTTTTAAAAGTTTCGTACAATTCAACTCGACTTAATATAAAAAAATTGAAACTTTTAAAAGATACATAAAATATTAAAAAATTTATTTTATTAATGTTTTAGATTGATCTGAATTTAAATTTAAAAATTTCTATATAAAATTCAACTCAACTCAAATTAGATTTGTTAATGTGAGTAGATAGCATGACATATGAACATATGTATCTAAGCATATCAGAACTTCTCGTCCATCCATAACCAGTAGTATGAAAATGTAGGAAAATTTATGGGGTTTAGGTACATATTAATGCTGCGACATTATAAAGTCGCCAAGGTGGATTTCTGGAAGCCCTTTTTTCATTATTATCTTCTTCGTCATCGTTACCACCAGCACCACTAAATAGTGAGTTGTTAAGAGTCTGATAGCCGTCTTCTTCACCATTACTCAGTACCCTTTATTCTATCGGGATCCAACAGGCAACAGACAGCCGATTCACTCACCACCAACCACCTTGATTACAGTCGCCCTGGATGGCCTGCCTTGCATTAATGTTTTACATCAAAGCGAGGTGGATGATTGGAGCAAATATACGAGTACAAAAAGCACAGTTGTGGATTGAAAAGCTTGAATAGTCCATGTCTAATTAATGCTTTGATTAGATCCGCCCGGCTTATCTTACCTCAGGAATATTGTTCCAGCATTTAGCAGACGTTTCCCTATCAATATTCTCATTCATGCTTGTAAATGACAATGACACAGGCAATTAGGTTTAATGGATATATATAACTTGTATAATTATGGTGTCCAATATCAAAACTACTGTAAAAACCAATTGTGAAGAAGAAAGGAATTGGTGTCATGGAACAGGGAATTTAAAATAGTTATTTCGTTTTACAAATAAGATATTTGATTTAAATTAAAAATATATGTAAGTATTAAAACTCAAAGCTCAAATCTGCATAACTCGATATACTTTAAGAACCAATGGTCCTCATTATACTGTTGGGGTTTTTTTTTTTTTTTTTCTTTAAGTCATTTGATAAAATGATAGAGTTAATTAGCCAATAGAAATTGAGCGGAGGGGGTTCACTTCATGCAGAGGCAGGGGGCCAAACTTTAGAAATGGAGGTGGAGTACTAGTTAAATATGGTGATCATAAGAAGAACAAACGGTTTATATATACATATAGCTACCGAAACACTTCATGAATCTGCATATTTTGTTAAGAAAAAAAAATATTAAGGACAGCTTATTCAGTTTTCTTAACACACCCACACACACACACACACACAAATATATTTGACTTTCTCCTTATATTTACTTGGAAAAGAGAGATAATATGAAATAATATAAAAGATTTTTTTTATTAATAGGTAGCTTGAAATAATTACTGGAATTGTTATTAAGATTAATTTAGCATACTTAAATGGTTAATTTACTTAACAATTATGGTTTGATCTAATAATTATTATTACTCCATAAAAAAAAATTAAACCCAAAATTCAATTTTTTCAATCTCCCTTTATACCTTTTATAAAAAAACAAAAAAAAACTCTAAGCCTAATAATTAAGCTGATTTACAGTACAACTTCAAAATTTTCTTTTGGGTACTAGCCAAAAACATTAAATATGAGGAGCTGTTCAAAACTCCAGCAAGGCAGCTGCCTTAATTATTTTATAGTTTTATTAATTAACAATACGAGAAAAGTTGGCTTTCTCAACCTGATTAATATTAATTTCATTACATAATAATTAATTATAATTATTGCAATTGCCTGTCATGCATTTTTCTTATTAAATTGTAATATCCCAAAGTTAAATTCCATCAGAAGATTATGTTCGGTCTTTTAAAAAAAATGTCAGATTTACAAAATAAAAGAAGAATTATTCTCATTGCAACTTGTATATATGTACCAAATAAAAAATTAAAACCAATTCTAGTACTGCTATAATCTGTTATTGGCAAACAATGAACATAGGATCTCAATCAATTTGATGCCGATCAACAGCACGATTGATCCATGCAAAACCTTCTTTTCCAAAACAAAAAGTCTTATTCAAGTCTCCCTACAAGAGAATCAAACGTGTATTTTTCACTAGATTTTTGCTTTTCTTTAAAAGGAACTCGGTGCGATGAAATATTTCACCACACTTCATTTATAATTTTACTTATTTTTTATTTTTTAATTTTAATATAATACTTTTAATAATTATTTTATTATTCATCTCATTGTTATTATTGTAATTGAATTCCAACACATAAATTTCATTCATCATCATTGTTTTCAATTTCACTAGAACCAATCGTAACTTATCGCATTACCCATCCAAATTATATCTTTAAGCATAAGAGGATCTTTAAGCGATGACTTCTAACCAAAAAAAACAAAAGTAAGAGGATAAATTTAACTCTTTACCCTGATTTCTAATTTCTTTATTATTATTTTATTAACAAAATCTTTAAGTGTTATCCATCATTTTCAATTTCACCAATACTAATTTTACTATTTATCCTAACTAAGGTGGCGTTTGGTAACTTGCAAGGAAAGGGATGTAGTACAAAATGATTGCAGGGAATGTGATTGCTGGAAAAGTAACTTTGCAGTGTTTGGTATCACAATGTAAAATTCTGTTTAAATTGTAGGAAAAGTAACTTCGCAGCGTTTGGTATGCAGTTACTTTGTTGGGAAAGTAGTGACAAATTTCAAAAATACCACTGACTATAAAAACAATTTTTCAATGAAAATTAATTAAAATAAAAGTTATATTATTAATATTACTCATCATTTGTAATTTTAAATTGTCACGTATTATTATTAATTTAAATTTTAATTAGTATAATATTAATAATTCATATATTATTAATGTAATTTGAAATTTTAATGTATCAATTGTAAATTTTCAATTATCATGACATTAACATAGTACCTATAACATCCATGAAAGTTATAATAATTCATACAAATCCGTGTAAAATATTTTTCATACATGATAATATCCTTTTGTGGTAAAAGGGTAATTGGGGTAAAATGAGTAAAATTAATTTTGCAGCTTTTGGATGTAAAGTGATTGCACATCCAACTTTTTTGATAACAAATGTTGTAATCACTTTACGCCTAATTAAATTGTAATGCAAAGTGATTATTTTCTTAATACCAAACTGTCCCTAACACTTTATCTAACTCTTTACCTGATGACCAAGGCCAAAAATCCGAAACCATGCACCCTTGAGAATAATTGCCGCCCATTCAAACCCCCTGAAACAATAATCTTTGAATTACTTGATCCGTCAAAGTTCCATAATTATGATTAAAACAACAAGATTATATTCACCGAACAAGTAAAAGCAAGAGAAACCAGCCCTAAGAATTATATTTTTATTCTCTCTAAAGCAACTTTTCCTCTTTCTTTTGTTCTTATTGATTATTTCATGGTGGTGGTGAATTAACATTTGTAAGGAGATAATGAAATTTAGCATTTTTCATTGTAAATTAGCGTTGCCCTTAAGTCTAATGATGCATTTGGTCGAGCACCAATCCATGGTGTTCTTCATGTGTGTCCCTTTAACCTTTTTTATTCACATGTCCTTCAACTTTTGCTCGTAAACTTTTTGTTTATATATCTGTATAATAAAATAAGACACTCTGAGAAGTGCTGAGAAAAGGAGAATTTTACTGTGAAATGGTCATGGCACTAAAAAGAATCTAATGAGGAGGACAATTAGGGTTATATAGACATAAAACTACAAAAATGCAACTATCAATTCTAAACCCCAATACCTATATCATATATTCTAAACTCATAATTCCTAAACCTTATGCTTGTAGAGAAAGAATTGAATAAATAGTTATTATACACAAATATATATAACCTTAATTCAAATCATATCATATAATTATATTATTAAAAGAATCAATTATTTATAACACATTATATGTGATAATTCTATAAGAAATAAGGCATTAAGTGGCTTTTTTTTTACCATTAGAAACACCGCTAAAAGCATACTGACTTTTTCAAAAAATACTGCTAAAAATGTCATCTATTATATCTATTACGTTGTTGATAAGTTTAACTACATTTTAAGAGTAAACGCCATTAACTTAACGACATTTTTTAAGCTTTTCACTACCTTAATAAGGTTAAAATTCTTGTTTTGCTAAACACCAGTGACATTTATACATAAACACTGTTAGGTTAAATAATTTAGTGGCATTTATGTACAAAAACGGCGTTAGGTTAAATCATTTACCGATGTATTTTTCATATAGATGCCATTAAGTGAAATAACTTACTGTTTCTATTTAAAAGAACACTGCAAATTTATGCAATTTAGCAGCATTTATCTACATAAACGCCGCTAAATGATTTTAATAATTAATGATTAATTTCTTTTAATAATATAATTATGTTATATAATTTAAATAAAAATAATATATATATATATATATCGACCCAAAATTACCATTTGATATAATCATTTTTCATACCTACTATCCTATCTTTTGCTTTCCCGATTTTAGGAACATGTTTTATACGCTCCTCTACCAAGGATAAACCACAGCCTTTATACAGGGCCTTCAACGTTTATCGAATGGGTCAAAGACCATACCGATAAATGTTATGAAAAAGGGGGGCCTTGTTTCCTATATAGCTCTGTTGTATCCAATACCCAATGCCGAATCCCAATTCAACGAGGCCATTAATCATGGCCTTTAAGACTTTTCAAAATTTGTCGCAATTTCTTTACCGACAATGTATTAACATTTAAGTTTTCATGTTTAATCCCATGAATTTTTGTTACAGATTCTTTCAAAATTATTCAAAGACATGACATAATGTTCTTGAGAGCCACTTAAGAAAAACTTCATGCTCTTTTGATTTGTCGGCATGATTACAACCCTTGACCTAAATTATAAGGGCAGTTAACCTTTATTAGGTGGGGAAATGACCCACAAGTCTAGAATAAGAATGGCAAACAAGCATGCATCTTTTCCCAAACAACTGTATGCAACTGTCTCAACCCAACTTATTATAGATTTGAGTTTTATTGATAATTTGTGTTGTTATTATCCAATAATGAAAACGATTTTTATAATATTAATACATTTTAATCAAAGATAAATTTATTAGGTTAAGTATTTTGCATCCAGTTTACTTTGTATCAAACACATAAAATATAAAATTTGTAGTATCACAACAACTAATCAAATGCAAAATAAAATTTTCAAAATTTACTAAATTTTCGTGGATATTTTTATTAAAATTTTAATTTGTATTATTTTTGTATTTTTTTCAAACAGTTTCATACTTAAACCAATAAATTGAATTGTTCAATGATTGGACTATCCTTTATACTCGAATGCCTACTCAATTTTTGAACAAAAATATTAAGTCAATTAAATAGATTTACACTTAAAAATCGAGGTCTGCTACAAATAGATAGAACTTGGATTCATCATTTCAAATCTAAATCGAACTTGATAATTATGACTTCTTACTACTTATGCATTTTTAATTACTTTTGATATATTTGCTTCAATTTAAATTGAGTTTATATTTTTTTACTTTTTAATTTAATTTTTTTATTTCTTATATTTTTGTAAGAATTTATTTTAATGTGTCATACTTATTAACTATTATGTATTTAACATTTTTATATTTTATTAAAAATTAATAATATTTGAACAATTTTAAGTTTTTCCTTATATATAAAAATAAATTTGAACAAAAGATTATATTTGAAAAACGAATCTGACTAGTGTTATACTTACTTTTAATTTTTTAATACTTATTTAAATTTTTCCAAAACCGAATCCAATTTAAAAACTTTGATTCAAAGAGTTGGAACATCTTTTATATTTTTTTAGAATTTTATTAAAGGAAAAAAAAATCATGCAAATAGTAATATAAGACTTTTAATTAAATGAGAAGTAGAACTAGTTGAACACTATTCAACTTTTAAAAGAAAAAAAAAAAAAGGAAAATTTTGCGGAAGCTTTGACTCCATCTGGATCGTTCAATCTTCAAAGGACAAGGAGTGAGTTTTGATTGATTTTGCCTACTTTTGACGTTTTTGTCTTTTACTGACTTGCCATTTGGGCACAATCATGCATGCATGTTGTGAATCCAAGGGCCACCGCCAAAATCAACCCCAAATTTACATCATAAAATGGTTCTACATTTTCGGACCTCATGCACAAATGTTTTTCTTTTCGTACAATTGAATGTTTAATGTACAATTGGAATTCACTGCCACTATTTTTTTTTTCTCTTTTTTTTCCCTTATTATTCATCATTTGAATTTTATATCTGACACGTTAGAAATGCTCAATATGTCTAAGCTGTCACACGTAAATTTGCTTACATTTTGTTTTTCTTTTTAGGTTTAATATCTAATTATATCTTTAATATTTATCAAAAAATAAAATTAAGTTTTAATTGCATGAATACGAAGTCTATTATATTTTATTTCAAATAATTAAAATTTAAACGTTTTATAATAATAAAATTAAGTATATTTTCGTTAAATCTCTTTAACTGCAATTATCTTTGAATAGACGACGGTTAACAAAAATGCTGACATAGCTTGTCACGTGATCAAATGACGTTTTTTTCACGTGTATTATTTGCTAACATTGATATATATAAATTCTTTTCAAAATTATTTTCTTACTCTTAAAAAAGCCTTCAAAAACCTTGAAAATGGGTCATTGGAAAAAAAATTATACATATTCACGTCAGTAAATATTGTACGTGAAAAAATTTTCTACGTGGCAAATTAAGTTATATCAACATCCTTGTTAGCAGCCACCTATACAAAAATAATAGCAGTAAAAGATATATAACATAACTATATTTAATTCTGTTATTTTGAAATATTTATGTTTTGATTGTTCAAAAAAAAATGCAGTAAACTTATTTTCATATAATTAAATGTCGAGAACTTAATTCTATTTTTTTGTAAATGTTGAGGATATATTTGATTATTAAATTTTATTTTTATGATTTATATGGGCTATAATTTCCTTTTAAAATTTATGTTTATTTTTTTCCTACCGTCGTTTTTCAATATATGTCCATCAAAATCTTATTTAAGATTTTGGCCTTACATAATATGGTAAATAAACATGTTTTTTTATCACAATTTTAATGGTAAAAGAGACATAAAACGAAATATATTAAATTTATTCTTACCGGCCTCTCAAACGGTGCCTTAAACTATCATTATCATTATTATTATTATTATTATTATTATTATTATTATTATTAGAATAAAGAAAAGAATTCTCACAATTTCTTCCCATTTAGAGGCTTTGTTTTGTCCAATGCATTACATTTTCTTTAGTAACATTAATAAATTAATAATAATAAAATAAAAAGGCAGATTTTTTTTTCTTATAACTTAACCCGTTTAATTTTATTCCGCCATTACAGAGAAAAAGAAACAGTCAAGCTGCAGCAGTAGAACAAAGGGAAACTCCTCGTGATTTGCTTATCTAACTTTTCCTTTCTTTTACCTCTCTCTCTTCATTCACTCAAGTCACAATTTTCTCTTCTTTCCTCTCTCTTTCTCTCATCTGTCCTAACCCTAATTATACCCTTTACCTTTCTCTAGCTGTCCAAATTCTCCTCCTTTCTCTCTTTTTCTTTTTGTTCGGTATCTTCAAAGCTAACCCTTTTCTGGGTTTTACGTATTTCCCAGTTTTCAGAGGCACCCTTTTGATCATTCTCTGTTTTAATTTTTAATCTTTTTAAAATATTCTGTTTAGGGTTTTTTTGAGTTTTAACTGTTGCTGTGCTTTTAGGTTTGAAAGCTCAAGTTTTATGCTACTTTTTGGTGTAAAAATTGTTGCTTGCACGTGGTGGTTGGTTGTGTTCATTAAGCCAAAAGCCATGAAGTGGGCATGAGATTTTAGTAGAAACTCAGACTTAGAAGTTAGTTCTCGACAGAGCTTTCAATGAAATTTAATACTTGATATACAGGCAGTTGTTGTATGGCTTTAATGTATTCGATGATATCAGTAGTTTTACGCGTCTTGTGAACCTTGATAGTACTTATGACTTAATTTGTTTCATGAAGTTTATTCATTTCCTTAATTTTTTTTAGTACAGAATGGAACGAGTGTTGGTGTATTATTCACTTTCTTTTGTGAAATTATGCAGGATCGTGTTATTTCTGTGGCTGTTTTTCTTTGGAACTCTGTGATCATTGTGGAATTTGAATGCTGCCTTTTGAATTTAAGGACTGGGGTTTGACTGGCCATTCGAGTCCGAGAACCATTATGATCCTAGATAATCTTGAGGGATATTCGAAGTTGTCTTATTGCTCGGTTATGCTCTATCTTCGAAATACTTCTTCAGAATTGGGTTAGATTAAGTTTGCTAAGACATAGTTCTCTTGTGTAGTCATTGAGTTGAATTGCAGAAAGATGGATACAGTACCTAGTACTTCTGAAATTGCTGAATCTACTGATGAATTGAAAATCGGAGAGCATGCTAAGAATCACTATATGCCAAAATCAGGAAATAAGTATTCCATAGAGGATGATATTAATCGTTTGTTTGATGCAGTTAACATTAGGACATCTTCTAGGGTTTCTGGTTTCTCTAGTGAAATTTTTAGAGATGCTTTACGAAAGAGTGCAATGAAAAGACCAGTTAGAGTTGGTTCTTCTCAAGCTTCAGGGATTGGAATTTCTGAACCCGTGAGTTTGAAGCAGGCACTTAGAGGATTGTGCATCTCTCAGGCATCGGAGATGGCTGCAATGAAGAAGCGATTATCAAAGCCCATGGGTTCTTCAGGGGTCCCTGAAGCAGGAACCATCAAAAGGTTGTACAGGGCAGTAGTAGTTGAAGAAAATGGATCTTGTATTACCCTAAATGAAGATAAAAGGAATTTAGTGGAAATCTCTCTTGTTCCTGAAAATATTACATCCAGTTCTTCTTACAGGATGCCTGAATCATTGCAATTGCCAAACAAGGATGTTTTCAACCAAAATTCTAGTCCTTCAGGTAATGCAACAACAGAAAAGGCAAAAATCACCAGATTACAGTCTCCAGATCAGATTGTTCCTTTGGTCACAGAGTCTGACACCGAAGTATCGAAACCAGAACTTAAAAAACTAAATTCTATTGATTCTTCCTCTGTTAATTATGCTGCTGAGGAAGCCTCGGAGATTGGTTGTTCGTCAATCCCGGTTTGTGTTGGAATTCCTGTGCCTGATAAGGAAACAAAGGGCAAGTTGCATGCTGAAGCTTCGCTGTCTGTTTCTAGTGCTGCTGGGAAGGTGAAATCTGTTTGTGAAACTCCACGTCTAATCAAGCCAGTCTTTAGGAATAAGTGCTTTGTAAGGAAGAAAGCAAGGCACGAATCAACTTCTGCTGTCAACAGTTCCAATTCCTGTAATAGTTGTCTCAGCAATGATCTTGGTCCTAGTACTAGTTTTTCAGATAATCAAACACAGAAACATTCTTCAGGCAATGGAAGAATGGAGAATATTAAAGTTTCTCCAGTTTCCAGCAGTTCAAATCACAGCATTGAAGTTACCTCAGGCATGGCACATACAAGTTTTAAATCAACTTCTAGTTCAAACTGTAATAACAAATCCAAGGCCCTCTCGACCAAAACTGATGACAGACCAAGATCAAGGGAAAAGGGAGAGTTTTCTCTGACCTCGAAAAGTAGCATTGGGGAGTTCAGTAGTAGCACAACCACTAGTGAAGAAAGCAATATTAGTGGGTCTAGTCGAAGTGGTAGCAGACCTCACATGTCAAAAGATTCGAGGTGGGAAGCTATTCACTTTGCTCAGAAGCAGCATGGAAGCTTGAGTTTGAGACACTTCAAGCTCCTCAAGAAGCTTGGTTGCGGGGACATTGGGACCGTGTATCTTGCTGAGCTAACTGGTACAAACTGCTTATTTGCTTTGAAGGTGATGGACAGTGATTTTTTGTTGAGCCACAAGAAGATGCCTAGGGCACAAACAGAAAAGGAGATAATGCAAATGCTAGATCATCCTTTTCTTCCCACACTATATGTCTATTTTGTAACAGAAAAACTTTCTTGCTTGGTTATGGAGTATTGTCCAGGTGGAGATTTGCATGTGTTACGACAGAAGCAACCTGGCAGGAGTTTCTCTGAGCAAGCAGCAAGGTAAAATCTATCTCTTAGTGATGTAAAGATATGCATCTAGTTTGGATATATTTTCTTGGTGGCAAAAGAATTTTTAGTGTTCATTGTACCTTGTTTTAAATTTTATCTATTTTTGATTGTGCACAACTAATTGGACATACAGGAAAATAGGGAAGAGAAAACTCTGTTCTCATTCTTCTCATCATTTAGTTGTTTCTAATTTCAGCATAAACCTCCCTTTGTTGTTAAACAAGTCACAACCAAAAAGGAAAAGGAAAAGAGGCAAAAAAAATGTTGTCAGATTGCTTTGACATCATATTCATGAGAATTCGCGCACCTCAGAAAAGGATAGAAAATTTCCAATCAAATGGAAGCAATGTATATTTAAAGTGGTCACTCATATGGAGTAAACCTTAATCAGAATTCCCAAATTGAGATTCCTTTATATTGGTTTAATGTTGATGCAGATGCCATTTTCTTGATTTTGATGTCCCTCAAAATCATGCATGTTATGGAGCTTAAAGTCAAATTCACAACAATAGATATTTGAGGTTTTAATTCATAATAAAGATTGCTGTATGTTAGAATTAGATTTGAATAAACATTATAATGGCCTTTTTATGCCTTGGAATGGCCAAAATTAGGTGCTTGTAGAATGTGGCTAAAGATACGATATACTTCAATATTTTTGATGCTGTAATATGCATTGATTTCTGCATGCTTTGAGCAGGCTTTGTATTCTAGGTTGCATGTTCCTATGCCTTCGCTTCTTTTCTTTCTATTTGGACCTGAAGCACAACATCCCGAAGGAGGACCATTTTGTCTATGTTGAGTAGTATAAAATTGAAGAATTTCTGGATGCTTTATTCATCGAGTGTCTTATCCACCTGGTTTCCTGATTTTTTTTTTTGTTCCAATTTCTGTTTTTCTTTTCTGCAGGTTTTATGTTGCTGAAGTCCTCCTTGCATTGGAGTACTTACACATGCTTGGTGTTGTATATCGAGATCTAAAACCAGAAAATATCTTGGTTAGAGAAGATGGTCACATCATGCTCACAGATTTTGACTTGTCATTGAGATGTCCTGTTAATCCCGTGCTGCTTAAAGCCGCTTCACCTGTTACCGAGCCTGCAGAGAAGATGTCAAGCCCTTGCTCTGAATCCAGCTGTATCGAGCCTTTCTGCCTAAATCCATCCTTTCAAGTCCCATGCTTCACTCCTAGGCTTCTCTCTCTTGCTTCCAAATCAAGGAGGATAAAGTCTGACCTAGCTACTCAGATTGGCCCTATGCCACAGCTTGTAGTGGAACCAACCAGTGCCCGTTCAAACTCATTTGTTGGAACACACGAATACCTTGCTCCAGAAATCATCAAGGGTGAGGGTCATGGGAATGCGGTTGATTGGTGGACGTTTGGAATCTTTCTTTTCGAGCTTCTGTATGGTAAAACGCCCTTCAAAGGTTCAGGAAATGATGAAACACTATCCAATGTGGTGTCACATAGCCTTAGGTTTCCTAGCAGCCCTACTGTTAGTTTTCATGCAAGAGATTTGATAAGAGGGCTTCTAGTTAAGGAACCCGAGAATCGATTAGGATCAGCGAAAGGAGCTGCAGAGATCAAGCAGCATCCTTTCTTCGAAGGCCTAAATTGGGCTCTGATACGTTGTGCAACTCCACCTGAGATGCCAAGGTTCTGCGACACTGGTGTATGTGCACCAACCGTTGCTTTGCAGAGAGAGGATAGCTCCAAAGGCAAAGAATTGCAGGCCACAGAAGACAACATGGAGTTTGATATGTTTTAGCTAGTGTTCATCTGACGCTGGAAAGGAAGATGTTCTGGTTCTCTTTTTTAACAGTGAGATAATCTGATCCTGTTGTAACTGATAGATATATATATATATATATATTATATAGCATATGGTATAGTGTAAATGTAATTCAGAAGATTGGCGGCAAGTTATTTCTATGATATAAATATACGGCAGAGCTAGTTGAGTCTTCAAAAAGTGAAACAGCACTTTGATTTTCATGGCATTCATTCAAGCATGTGAACATCCATTTCTCATGTTCTGCCAGTTTGATTTACTATTGCCGACAGTATTAAAGGCAATATCTGTTCAACTGCGCACAAGGGAACTTGCGTTCTCGTTTCTTTCACCCGTTTGTATAAGTAATTACTTTTTCAAGATTCACCATCGGCAAAAGTCTTGCAATTATTAGGTTCTGTGGTTTTATTATGGTACTTACCCTTATTTTTTACCAGCTTATGTAGTTTGATTCTTTTCCAAAAATCAAAACCAAGCAAGCTGCTGCAGGCCTGCAGCTCCAACCAAGCCTTTAGACAGCGTTTTGACGGTCTAAAACGAAGATGTAAACCCAACAAAAACTCTAAAATTGAAAGCAAATTCTTTGATTTGAGAATATATATATATATATATATATATATATATATATATATATATATATATATTCAAATACCTTCATGAATGTATATCTTTCTGTATTTATTTACTTTTAATTTTTTTAGTAGACCTGATAATTTTAAATATGATATGATAATATGATATAGAAACGATATGAAAATGATACAGTTAAAATTTTAGTAAAAAATTGTATTCTTATAATCTTAATAAAATTGTTACTTTCAAGTTTTAAAATTGTTTCATTCAAAATTTCATTTTGAAAAAGATAATTATTTTTAACATTTATATTTCTTCTTTTGCCTCACATTAATTTCAACTATATATAGTTTTTTTAGTTAATTCCAATGTTTTTATATGACATAATATTTGAAAATTGATTTGACTAATCAACATATGACAAAATAATTGAGATGAATAAAGTATATGAATATAAAAAAAAAATATAATATAAAGTTGTGTTTAATATATAGATACAAATTTTTTGTATTTTATTATGCAATAACAAATATTTTAAGGTGGCAAGTCAATTTTAAGTTTAAACGCTGCCCAACTCTTTTCTTAAAGCCAATCCAGTTCCCAAGAAAGGCATGTTTGGTCTGGCTGCAAACACTTGCTAGAGTTATGGCTTATGAGGCCATCTCTGCACAGTACCACAACTTGAATATCAACATCAGCAACTCCTCCATATTTACCATTTTGCATACTCCCATCCCATTTCCTTTCTCCTAAAACCAGGGTTCGAAGCTCAAACCCATATTCAAATTTAGGTTATGAAATTCAAACCTTTGTTTCATTTACGTGACACATAAACCGAAATAAAACACAAAAAATATTAAGGTTTTAGTTTATTTTCAAATTTAGGTTAAAACTTTGTACCTTAACTTTGAATTCCTGATTTCTTGATCTATAGAATGAATTACCCAAACTAAACATGTAAATAACCTAAACTTTACCAGTATTTAAATTATTACCTTCACATGGCATATACTACAATCTGCTCATCAAGTGGTATAAAAGCTCACAAGTAACCATGACAGGACTATGACAGTAAGGCCACCATGTCAATGTTAATGATAGACATAAGACATCCATGTTAAGATAAAATGTCGGTAAATCTCCCAACTTATATTTGAATACATAGGATATCCAAAACTTAATCAATGGTTTATTTTTATCATTAAAAAGCAAATTTAGAATAATCTACTGAACCTCAAAAGCAATGTGCTCAACATGATCCTCAAAGCAATCTACCGAACCTAATTTTCCATCCTGTTATGCAATCTCTTTCAAGGTCTAAACCCCAGATTTTGCGGGAGCTAGCCCCTGGATCAATCTACTGAACCTTGAATGGATACTTAATTTGAAAGCCTTATTGAGAGGTTTAATTCTGCCCAACTAATTGAGAAGCTCTATCCCTTCTAAAGGATTTCCAGCATGAAGTTGTAAGGCAACATCGCCGACGATCTGCATATAGCAAAATGAGAGACTCGATCATAGTTAGAAATTCAAATTATACAACTAACAGAACTAACAAAATAGATAAATAAATAATTCGATACTTCAATTTTGAAAGCCTTGTGATTCATTGAGGATCAAAAACACCAAGCAGAGTTCTAATCATGAAAAATATGTCATTGATTAAGTTTTGGATATCCTAAATACTCACTAGAATATTTCATTTCATAGCAAACAATAACCTAAGCAGGAGGATCAAATCTAGGGTTATGATAGACTGAATAAAAGAAAATGCAATTCATTTTGCTTTCACAACCTAAAGTATTTGATAAGATGCATACCTTAGCCATTGATCTATAAGAAGGTTCAGTAACCCCAGCAACGTGGGGTGTAAGTATAACATTTTTGAATTTCAAAATTGGATCATCAGGGTCAAATGGTTCTGTCCATGCAACATCAGTTCCTAAGCCTCCCAAGTGCCCAGACTCAAGATGCTGCACAACAGCCTCATAGTCTAAGAGACCTCCTCGAGCAATATTTACCAAAAGCGCTCCCTGGAAATATGCACTATTATTAACATAAACATTCAACAACGTCACCCAATATGAGTGCAGCTATTTCAATAGAAACTTAGACATTCAAATTTTATTGAAGAGATGTAACATCATATAACACATGTTATGAAAGACGCATGTTGTCAAAAAGTTTTCAATCTTTAATTTTCTCTTTTCATAGCTATGACTGAAACCAAAATTTAGGAGAGTTCCCTCCACAATTTTGAAGTGGATTTGAAACAAACCTGTTTCATTGAAGATATGAAGTCGTTGTTTACAATGCCAACCTGAAAATTTGAAATAGGGATTGTAAGTGATATGTTGACCATACAGAAATTACCCAATTGTAAGAAATTGGAGAATAAATTTTGTCATATTCTGTGAAAGTGGATATTTCTGGTAAACAGCCTTACTGTTTCTTTATTCAAACTCAAGCAACAAACAACGATATCGGCATTGCTTGCAAACTCGTAAATATCTCCATGACTGCCTTTCTTGTCAACCAAATCATCAACGACCCCGTTTTGAATTGGAACTGTTGAATATTCAAGACACACTGAATGAAAATGCGTTCGCAACTGAGCTCCACTATTTACTCAATGAATCCTCTATACCTTTTGGGACGGGAACTTGAAAATTTGGGGGCCAGCTCCTTTTTGTAGCAATAATTTTAACACCAAATGGTTTCAACCGCTTTGCCAAATCAATTCCAATATTTCCGCATCCCATAATAAAGACCTGCAGAGGCAGGGTATTACATGTAAATAATCAAATAAGATACAAAATCCTGGAGACTGATGATTTCAAACATGAGATCATCCACCATAGAGTAATTTTTTCAAACGAAGATAATAATATCGCCTATCCTAGCATTCATCAAAAACAATATCATTGAATGGACATTTCATTTCCAGAAACAAAAAGTCTACTTAAGGGTTAGGCTCTTAAGCACAAGTGTCTGAGAAAACAAATTGAAATCTTCTAATTTCACATCTACACTTCACCATTTTCTGCTTTCCTTTTCAATGAAAATTTCAATCTAGCAAGGTAACACATGCATGAAAACACTAAATATTAAAATAACGCCCCTTAAGACATTACACTTTTTAAGGAAAATATTCGAAAATGGGCAAAGCAACAAGATACTGATTTTGCTCTGTACTCAATGTTGAATTTCTGAAAATATTCAAATTCATGCCTGAAATAAATCCAGGTCAAATTCTTCGCTGTACAGTTGTCTTCCTTCTCTACAAACCTAAGCAAACTAGTTTCTATCACTTGTAATGTCATAATGAGATAAAGCTTCTATTCTTATTTTTATTTTCAATTCAACCTGTCCAATAGTATTAAAACTATTAGGTTCAAGCATTCACTCATCAAGCACATTATTAGCAAAAGTCACCATGAAAGCAAAAGAGAAAGCACAGGTCCAATTTTCAAGAAAAGATTTTAGTGCAAGATTCTCAAATAAGAGTGGAAGCAGAGAAAAGAATAAAGTAGAAACTGACTGTTTTCCCAAAGAGTGTTTCCCCAACAGGTGCTCCAATCTTTTTCTGCTTCACAGAAATTCGCATCTCATTCTGCAAGAGCACCGCAATCACTTTGGTCATGATCTTATCAAATATCATGACAAAATAGTATAATGTGCAGAGACACAAAGCTAAATAAACTCCAGAAAACGGTAACAAAATACTGAAAAGAAGTGATGATAAAAGCTGGTAGTCATGATGGATATGAAGTGGATTTTAGTGGAGCTTTGAATGTTGGATTGATTGAATGGGAAGACAAACCTACAGGAAAATGAGTTTGTAATGTAATGGCTACCAATGCATCAAAGAGAAAAGTATTTAAACAACATACTACCAAAATGAGTTGCAGTCTAGCAGAAATGGAAGAATGAAAGCAATACTTCTCTCATTAATTCAAATTGAGAAAAAGTCAATGCGTCTTCAAGCTAACCTCGAATTTGCTGTAACCACAATATGACTGCATTGTTGAATGATTCATATTACTATATTAGGCACACAATAGTAATTTCAAAGCTTGGTGAAAAGCTTCTGGTAATAGAAATGAACATAGAACACTTGTGCTGCAGCACTGCTTATAACATCTTGGCTGGGTGGGATATGGCTGGTTTGACGAGGGAGTATCTCGTAGAGATGCTTGTACTAGTTTTATTGGAAAACATTCATATCCATTTCAATTAGACTTGGAGACTAGACTAGCATTGAAGCCTTAGATCTCAGAAAAATCTAAAGGCTATAGTCCCTTCCACAACTTGCTAAATTACCACATTTCGATCATTGGTTTATTACTGATTCCATTCTCTTTTATTTCTGAACCCAAAGCTTTCAAGTGTATGACGCAACTTTGACAAAAAAAGAAAGTGTGCACCACAACTAAGACAAATGAGAAGACAATGAACTTACCTCACTATTAGCATAAAGTCAACTAATTTTCATGTTTAACTGTAATCATATTAGCATATTAGAGAAGCAATGCAACTCTCAGTTAATTAAATAAATAAACCTGTTTCTTGAGAAGGCCCAACATGAGATATATAGCCATTTCGGCACATGATGCAGCATTTCCAGTTGCATTACCAGGAATTCTGGCAACTTTAATCCCACGCTTTGTCGCAGCATCAATATCAACACCTTCACGCAAAAGTACAAAAAATATTTAAAAAAAGTACATTTAGTGTGGCCAAACATTTAAGTTAATTATAAAAGATTGACATATAAAAGAATATGGACCTTCTATTCCAACACCAAACTGCATTATAACCTTCATCCGACATGCATGAGATATGACATTTGAATTTAACTTCATGGCTTTTACAATACAAAGATGGTAGTCCCCAATACAGTCAGGAACTTCCTTGTGGGGCAAAACATCAACCTACAAGTTCAATTGCTGGAGAAGCTCAATATGAAATACAGAACAGAAAAAGGAAATCTGTTTGCATTTGATTGGATCATTGGAGGGATTCTGCACATGCTTGTCAGTGTGTGCGAGTGTTTGGTTAATGATATTGCTTTTATATTTTGGTTGGTATGAATCTATAGCATTAGAGCAAAGTACCTGGATAAAAGGATATTTTTCCAAGTATTCTCTAGTATAATCTTGTGAAGCGGAATGATCTGTTCCGCAAAAGAGAACACGAATGAAAGGTTTGTCATTAACCTCATCTCTCTTCTCAACCAACCAAGACGGACCTGCCTGAAAGACCTCAAAATCAAATTTACTGAAAACCAAATTTCAAAATGCGGTGGTGTAGCTATTTCTTGGTAACACCACCCTCCACCACCACCGCTATTCGAGAAAACAAGGGTGAGAACTTGAATCACGGCAGCAGTGGCGGGTGGCCGCTAAAAGCAGTGTAATGTGAATTTCCAAAATCAAACTAAGAATTGAAAAAAAAATACAAAAATTGAACTGAAATAATTCAAATTCATTAAACACAAATGAATACATAAACCGAGTTGACGAAGACAGTGCTCCCGGCTGCCAGCGGAGAAGTATCGGCTTCAGACTGGGCAATGGTGCTGCATGCCATAATTGGCAAGTTCGACTGAAATCCTACCCTGAAGTGCGGAAGCGTCGAGTAGAGAATCCATTGAAGGTTGAAGATTTAAATAATTGAACGGTGGGCTTGGATTTAGATAACTAAAAAAATAATTCCCACAAGTTATCAGATCGGATCAATAATAAACAACTTCAAACATCCACCATTCACATATCAAGTAATTAAAAAAAAAAAACACGTTTCGAATCATCAACTATTAAATTAAACAAAATATAGTATTATTATTATTATTATTATTAACAGAGAATTAAATAACAAAGAGATTCTCGGAGATTTACCCGTGAAAAAACTGGTTTGAACAAATGTAGACGAGCAGACAAGTGAAATCGGGGAAAATCAACATTTCTTTTGTACTGTACATATAAATTTCAATCTTCTCAACCGATTTCACTGTTTGCTTTTGGATTAATCGAAGCAAATCAAAAGAGATTGGCTAGGGTTTTGCGCTCCGGAACCTTTGATTTTGGTTCACTTATTTGCTTTCTTTCACGTTTTATTCGTCAACTCCATTATTGCTTGATTTTGTATTGTCTGCTTAAAATAGGAATTTGGCTCAAATCCATATGCTGGCAATATATCTTTTGTCTTTTGTGATTTGTTCTTTTACAGGAGTGAAGCAATTAATTCTTCCCTTTGAATATATGGCTGTCACATGGCCTAGAGGTAATTTTTTATTTTTTAATTTATAATAATTAAGTTTTTTTGAAAAATATAAAATATTAAAAATATATTTAATCGTGTAGTAGTTTTTTTTAATCAAATTATTTTTACATATTTTATAATATAAAATTAATTTCTACGTGAATTTAAATAAAAATTTATTAATAGTGATAATTTTAAAATTTTAATTTTATTTAAATATTTAAAAAAAATTCACTTTTATTTTTCTTCCAATCAAGAGTTGATAGCCATGTAATAGTTTTTAGTTTCCTATGTGATACTTTTAATTCAAATAAAAATATTATTTTTAAATTTTTTCTTAATGTTAAAATACTGAAAATAAGAAAAACAAATCTAAAGTTACCATGAAGATAAAAGAAAGAAGAGAGTACAAGCAAGAAATTTTAAAAATAATTAACTTAAATATTAATAATTTTTAATTTTATAAATATTATTATTACTTTTGCCAAAGTTAAAATTAAAAAAATAAAGTGAAAGATATGAAAAGTGGGTAAAGAAAAAAAAAATTCAAAGAATTTTTTTTTTTTTTTTTTGGGTGAAGAACTAAACCAAACATTCATGTAACAAAAACAAACCAAATCTTCAAAAAATACTTATTAAAATTTTTTAAAAATTGGAATCATGTACCCACCAATTTTGGTTTGTGAAAATTCAAATACCAAATATCAAAAAACAAAAACAAATCAAATCGTAATTCCCTTTTTTATTTGTATAATTCTGAAAATTAAAAATGACAAAAATTATAAAAATCTTATAATTATTACAAGTAATAAAAAATTCAACAATTATAAATTATAGAATAAAGCCAAAAAATCCATAAAATCATTTATTTAAAATTAAACACAAATAAACACAAAAAAAATTATAAAAATTAAATCTACGAGAAAACTAATAAAAAAAAGTTTCTTTAAATATGAAAATCAAAAGCTATAAAAGTGAAAATAAAGTAATAGATAAATAATTTCAATATTAAACACCTAAGACTTCGACTAATAGGAAGAAAAAGTGGTGGTAAGGGGATTAGCTTCATCTGAATTTTTCTTGAGGCTAGTACATTTGGGTCAAACCTAATAAAAATTTAAATATTTTATAACCCATTTTTTTTATTTTAGTCTATTTAATTTTCTAACTTTGTGTTAGAATTTTTTTTGAAAAAAGATAATAATAAAAAATAAATAAGATGATTAATTGATAAATTAAATATTATCAATTTCTTTTAAAAATCAATATTTTTAAAAAATTATATTGATTTATTATTATTTTCAATAAAATACTATTTATAATATTTTCTTAAGAAAATAAAATCCCAATGCGTAGCAGGGGTATCTGTAAGATCCGAAATTTTTTCATTTCGAAAATTATTTCGGGAATATAAAAATATATATATATGTCAAAAAAATTGAATGTCTAAATATATACATGTGCATTTGAAAATCACTGTATCTATAATACTTGTTAATAATATTTTTATAATAATAATATAAATAATATGGGATATTTATTATTGTATTATTATCATAATAATATTATATTATAGATATTTTAAATTTATGTATTTTAATATATTATATTATATTATAATATAATAATATAATATAATATAAATTGAAAAAAAAAAACGAAATTGAAAGTGAAAAAAAAAAGTGAAAGAAATAGAACTGAAACGAAAACGAAAGGAAGAAGCGAAACAGCCACCCCCGAAACCATCCTCACCAGCGAGAGAAGAGAGAGAAAGGAGGCAATCGGAGGCAGGGAAAAGGAAGAGCACGTCGCCACCGGCCAGAGGACGCCTGCATCGCCACCGTCGACAGCCCAGAAACGCCGATCAACGAAGAGGAAGAAACGCCGACGAAGCCGAAGAAGAAAGGGCCGGACCGGCCACTTTCCGACGAGTTTTGCGTCGGACACCACCAGATCCACGCATCGCGAGCCCCGACGGATCTTCTGGGAGTGGAAGCCGGCGAGGAACTGGCCGGGAAAAGGTCCGAACGACGACTTGGCCACTGAACCGGTTCGGACCAATTCAGTGAAAAGCGGTCTGAACCAGTCCGAACCGGTTCAGCCAAGAAAAAAAAAGAGAAAAAAAATCGGTGATTCCCCGGGTTTAAGGCGAAGCCGGTAAGCAGTCGAAATTGATCGATTATATTTTTGAAAAATTTATTTGAATTTATATTTGAACGAAATTGAACCGGTTTAAATATATAACTGTGTAGCGCGACAAAAGTGAATTCGATTTAGTTTCGATTTGCGTGCCATCATAGAAACTCGACTCCTGAAGGTATATTGGAGCCGAAAACGAGCGAGTGAATAGAAATTGAAAAGATAAAAGCGGAATCGACTGAGATTCCAGGTAAGGGATTTATGATTGCTATAGAGATAACTGTACGTATTTTAATAAATCCCTGTATAACAATAAATAGTATGAAATATATAGAGACTGAAAATCTAGGAAAGAGCCTTGTGATAAATAAATTATGATATTACCCTTGTTATAAGGAAATGCATACCGTTGAGTATCGGGAATGCAAGATTTGAAAAAAATTGCATGAATTGCATATTTTGATGTTTTTCCCTATAAAACTCTGCTTTTTAGCAAGTATATGGATAGATTGGCTATTGTTTACATGAATTGCATCATGACAACATGCTATTTATACTGAACTCTGGTTTTGAGTTATTTTCAATGAAAATAGAGCCATCTATCAGATTTGCGAATGAAATAAATCGTGCTGAAATTGCGTGTTAACTAACGGGTTACACGATTATGCTTGCACGAAATTTTAAATGTTATTGATGATAAAACTGTGTTGGAGCCCTCGGGTCGACTGTGTGTCACACTGACTTGCTCGCATTGGTTTATGAGACAAGATTATGGTTGATGATTAATGCCGAGGTCGTAAAAGCCTGCCTACTCTCAGGTAGCCTCGAGCATACAGCATATTGATATACTCCATGGCGTAAGGTGTATGGACAGGGTCCACGGAGTACATTGTATCGTGTGATTGTCCACGGAGTACGTTGTACCGTGAGATACATGGAGTACCTTGTACTGTGTTGGCGTCTTCGGACAGATGATAGAGTAGAGATGAGCTGATGGGTAGGATTGACCCACCTCCCTAGGCGACTGACACCCTTGCACGCCTAGCTAGCGATTGCTTGGGGTCACTGACTATGGTCATATGTCCACAGATGATTACATATCCCTACCTAGTCTCAAATCGATCTCAAATTGATTTCAAATTGATCTCAAAATGATCTCAAATGGTTTAAAAACTATGATTTGTGATTATGATGGAATCACTTATTACCAGTACCAGAGGAGTACTGATTTCGAAAATGAAAATAGAGAGAAATATGATGATTTAAAATGTGGTTAAAGTGAAAACAAAAGCTTTCAATCGAATTAATGATTTCTGAATAGATTGCTATGGTTTATCAAATGCATTTGCCTTGTGATGATATTAAGCATGCATTATAAGCACGTAGATAGTATAGTTATCTACCTGCTGTCATGTTTTCCTTACTGAGCATGTTAGCTCACCCCTTTTTTCTCACTCCACAGATAAGGCTCATTAGAGCATCTTGCGGACATCCCTGCTAGTTCTTTTGTTGTACAGCTCTTTTTACTGCGCAAAGGTATACACATATTTTGTATCTGAACACTAAATCACATAGACATGTACTGTATAAATTACTGGGGATGTAACGTATAAAAAGAATGATTATATAAGTAGACGTACAATTATGTTTAATATTTTATACTTATGATTGAATAGAAATGAGTAACATCGACTCAAAGCCCAACCAAATCTTGAGAATGAAATGAAAAAAGGTCAGCGATAACGGTCGTGACAGTATCTTCCCAGTATAATTATATTTGCTAAGGATGGGTGGCCTCTCTGTTATTTCAAAAGATTTTTTTTATAAAGAATTTAGTGGAAATAAATATAAAATAAGTTAAAAATATACGTAAAATTAATATTAATAAACAGAAATATAATAAGTGCAAACATGTGAGCATAAACATAAAATAAATTAAAAGTACTCCAAATACATGAAAATGAATGTAAAATTAAAGTAAATAAACATAAACATAAACATATGATAATAATATAAATATAGAGTAAACTTCATGTCAATAAATATAAATAAATTAAAAATATCTTACATATACGAGAATAAACATTAAATTAATTTTAACATGTTAACTTATGATAACACACACACATATATATATATATATATATATATATATAAATGCATGAAATTATTTAGGTTAAATTAATATACTGTTATATTTATTACTAGGTTAACCTAATATATTTTTTGAACTAGACATGGTTGTAATTGGAACAACGAAAGTTTTAGGTAATCATTATTAATGTTGAAATACCTTGTAGCAAATCTCTCAAAATTATTTGTGAGTTTTGTCCTTGGGCATTTAACCGCAGTTAAATTTTTTTGAGACTTTAAAATATCAAATTTGAATCTCATTAAATATGAGTTTTAAATTTAATTTAGTTATTTATTAATTTATTTATAATTATTTAATAATTTATCTATTTTAAGTAAAATAATTTTTATAATTACTTATTTATAAAATGTAATATGTTAATTGTAATCATAATTTCTATTGAAAATATACCACTAAAAAAAAATCAAAATTCTCCTTAGTTTTATAAATATATTATGGGTAATTAACTGCCTTTAAAACCTTATAATAAAGTCATAAATTTTAATCTTATTTGTTATATCAATTAAAGGCTGGTAAACATTCAAATTTAAATATATTTTAATTTATTTTTTATTAAAAATATTTTATTGACGTTTAATTTTTAAAAAGATTAACTCGTCTGATTGTAAAATCAATTATAACATTTCTTTTTGGACGTCGAAAATAAGATTTTATTTGATTTACATTGTGAAACTTTTTATCAATACCTGCGTTTTATAATTTAACTTTAATTTAAGCGCCTAGAGTTTGGCATTAATAACCCCAATCGCACATGCCTTGACAAATTTTTTTTTTTTAATTGAGGATAGTGATGAGATTATATGATTCGAATCCAAATTTTTAATACCACAATTTATTTTTTAACAATTTGATTTAAGAGATTAAAGTTGTGATAAAATAAAATCTCGAACATAAATCAGTAAAAATGTTTTACTTCATAAGTAAGTTTAAAATGATAAAACATAATTCTTTAACAATATTAAGAAATAAATAAAATATAACGTAAAATTTATATCATAATCTTAATTTCGCTTGTCGAATCCCGAAACCTCACTGATAATATATTAAATAATAATTTATATAATATAACAAAAGTTGCTTCACTTATAGCTAATTAGTTAAGTCTATTCTAGAAAGGTTAATAAAAAAAAATAATATCATATACAATGTGATTATAATTTTTTGACTTCAAGATAACAATACATGTCCTTTAAATATATTAAAAAAATAAAAAAAATAAAATATATTTTATCTTTCTAACCTCACTTATGAAATAAAAAATTTCCACTTAATCCTAAATAAAAACTTAAAAACTTATATCTTTTGCCGACAACCTAGTTCAACATCTAAATGCCTTGAAAGTAATTTTTCAAGCTACAACAAAATCTCAAGTTAGAATCAATAAAGATAATGATTGGACTGTATAAATTCTTATACATAATCGTACTCATATTATGTAAAATTGTATTAATATGATGTAAAATATAAAAATATAATATTAAAATTATTGTCAACACGGCAAACACCACATTTTTTAGCTTTTGCTATAATTAATTATATATAATTTATAATAAATTTTAATTCGTAACACCACCATATTTCTTACTAGTATCATTTTTTTTAAATCGTATTACGATATCTTATTTAGAATTATCAAGTTTACTTATATCAAATAAAATAAGCATGCAAGGATCCAAAAATGACCTAAACTTTATTGGTATTTCCATTGTTACCTACCTTCACATGGCATGTATTTGATCAGATCTAAGATAATCTGCTCATCACGTGGTACAACATCGCACAAGTAACCGCGACAACACTATGACAGTAAGGCCACCAACCAACCATGTCAATATCCATGATGAAAAAAGACATGCTTGTTACAATAAAATGTCAGAAAATCTCCCAACTTATCTTTGAATTCAGAGGCTATCAAATAACTTAATCAATGATTTATTTTTATCATGCAAATATCAAGTTTAGAGACATCTACTGAACCTCAAAGAAGTCTACTGAAAAGCCAGCCCCTGGATCAATCTACTTAACCTTGAATGGATGGTTAAATTTGATAGCCTCCAGCTAATTGACAAACTCTATCCCTTCTAAAGGATTTCCAGCATGAAGTTGTAAGGCAACATCGCCGACGACCTGCATATAGCAATATATAAGAGCTTAACAGAACTGGCAAAATAAATATATTATGATTCATTGAGGATCAAAAACACCAGGCACAGTTTGGATCATGAAAAATTTATCATTGATTAAGTTTTGGAGATCCTAAATATTCATTGGAATATTTCAGCTCATAGCAAACAATGACTTAAGCAGGAGGATCGGATCAAATCTAGGGTTTATGATATAGACTGAATAGAAGAGAATGCTTTTAAAATGAAAAATGCAATTCATTTTACTTTCAACAACGTAAAGGATTTGATAATATGCATACCTTAGCCATTGATCTATAAGCAAATTCAGTAACCCCGGCAACATGGGGTGTAATTATAACATTTTTGAATTTCAAAATTGGATCATCAGGGTCAAATGGTTCTGTCCATGCAACATCAATTCCTAAGCCTCCCAAGTGTCCAGACTCAAGATGCCGCACAACAGCCTCATAGTCTAGAAGACCCCCTCGAGCAATATTTACCAAAAGCGCTCCCTGGAAATACACACTATTATTAACATAAACATTCAACAATGTCACCCAACATGAGTGCAGCTATTTCAATAGAAAATTATACATTCAAAGTTTATTGAAGAGATGTAACATCATATAACACACATGTTATGAAAGTCGCATGTTGTGAAAAAGTTTTCATTCTTTAATTTTCTGTTTTCATAGCTATGACTGCAACCAAATTTTAGGACACAATTTTGAGGTGGATTTGAAACAAACCTGTTTCATTGAAGATATGAAGGACTTGTTTACAATGCCAACCTGAAAATATAGATTGTAAGTGATTGCAGAATAAATCTTGCAGCAGATGTAAGAGATACGTTGACCATACAGAAATATCACAATTGTAAGAAATTGGAGAATAAATTTTGTAGCATATGTACATAAGAACATGGCCACACAATATCATATTCTGTGAAAGTGGATATTTCTGGTAAACAGCCTTACTGTTTCTTTGTTCAAACTTAAGCAACAAACAACTATATCTGCATTGCTTGCAAACTCGTAAATATCTCCATGACTGCCTTTCTTGTCAACCAAATCATCAACGACCCCGTTTTGAGTTGGAACTGTTGAATATTCAAGACACAATAAATGAAAATGCCTTCACAACTGAGCTTCACTATTTATTTAATCAATCCTCTATACCTCTTGGGACAGGAACTTGAAAATTTGAGGCCCAGCTCCTTTTTGTAGCAATAATTTTAACACCAAATGGTTTCAACCGCTTTGCCAAATCAATTCCAATATTTCCGAATCCCATAATAAAGACCTGCAAAAGCAGGGCATTATATGTAAATAATCAAATACGTTACAAAATCCACCTTAATGGTGAATGCGTAGCATGGAGTAATTTTTTCAAAGAGAGAATAATATTGCCTATCCTAGAATTCATCAAAAACAAGATCCTCAAACGGACATTTCATTTCCAAAGCCAAAAAGTCTAATTAAGGCTTAGGCTATTAAGTACAAGCGTCTAAATAACAGTTGACATCTTCTAATTTCATATCCACACTTCACTGTTTTCCGCTTTCCTTTTCAATTAAAAATCTCAAGGTAGCATATGCATGAATACGAAAAATGTTATATTATGTCCCTTAACACATTAGTACACTTTCTAAGGAAAATAGTCAAAAATGGGCAGGACAACAAGATAGTGATTTTGCTCTTCATTCAATGTTGAATTTCTGATCACAGGAAATATTCAATTTCATGTCAGCAACCTCTTGATGAGTGGTTAAACAAGAGTTGTGGTATATTGTAAGGCTTAACTTCGAATCCAAGCAACCGCATCCCCACTGGCCACTCCCAATTATCAAATATTTCTCTTGTAACCCATAAAAAAAATCCAGATCAAATTCTTGGCTCTCTGGTTGTCTTCCTTCTATACAACCTAAGCAAACTAGTTTCTCTCACTTGTTATGTCAGAATGAGATAAAGCTTTGATTTTTTTTTTTAATTTTCAATTCAACTTGTCCAATAGTATTAAAGCTACAAAGTTCAAGCATTCACTCATCAAGCACATTATTAGCAAAAGTCACCATGAAAAGCAAAAGAGACAGCACAGGTCCAATTTTCATGAAAAGATTTTAATACAAGAATCTCAAAAAAGAGTCGAAGCAGAGAGAAAAGAATAACGTAGAAACTGACTGTTTTCCCAAGGAGTGTTTCCCCAACAGGCACTCCAAGCTTTTTCTGCCTTACAGAAATTTGCATCTCACTCTGCAAGAGCACAACAATTACTCTAGTCATGATCATATCAAATATCATGACAAAAATAGTGCAATGTGCAGGAACACCAAGCTAAATTGAGTCCAGAAAATGGTAACAAATACTGAAGAGAAGAGATGATTCAAGCTGGCAGTCATAATGGATATGAAATAAATTTAGGGAGCACTGAATGCAGATTGATTGAAAGGGATTACAAACCTACTGAAAAATGAGTTCGTAATGTAATGGCTATCCCATCCATCAAGCATAAAAGTATTAAACCAAACAACATGCTACCAAAATGAGTTGCAATCTAACAGAAAGGGAAAAATGAAAGCAATACTACTCTCATTAATTCAAATTGGGGAAAAGTGAATGTGTCATCAAGCTCACCTCCAATTTGCTGTAACCACAATGAGTGCATTATTGAATGATTCATATTACTATATTAGGCACACAACATTAATTTCAAAGCTTGATGAAAAACTTCTGTTCATAGAAATGAAGATAGAACACTTGTGCCGCAGCACTGCTTATAACATCATGGCTTGGGGTATGGCTGGTTGGTTGAGGGAGTACCTCCTAGAAATGCTTGTACTAGTTTTATTGGCAAACATTCATATCCATTCCAATTAGACTTGGAGACTAGACTAGACTTGAAGCCTTAGATCTCAGAACAATTCTAAAAGCTATATTCCCTTCCACAACTTGCTAAATCAGCACATTCAATGCTTTATTCAACTGACAAACAAGTTTGATAGCAAAGTCTCTTTTATTTCTTTAACCCAGATACAGCTTTCAAGTGTATGCCACAACTGAGACAAATAAGAAGATAGTGAACTAACCTTATATTTAGCATAAAGTAAACCACTTTTCATGTTTAACTATAATCATATTAACGTATTAGAGAAGTACTGCAATTCTAAGTTACTAAATTAAAAAAAATAAACCTGTTTCTTGAGAAGGCCCAACATTAGATATATAGCCATTTCAGCACAAGATGCGGCATTTCCACTTGCATCACCAGGAATTCTGGCAACTTTAATCCCATGCTTTGTAGCAGCATCAATATCAACACCTTCATGCAAAAGTGAGAAAAATAAAAATTTACTCCAGTACATGAAATGTGGCAAAAACTTCTAGGCAATGCTAACATCTAAAAGAATAAGAACCTTCTAGGCCAACACCAAACTGCATTATAAGCTTCATCTGTTTTGCACGAGATATGACATTTGAATCTAACCTCATGTCTTTCACAACACAAAGATGGTAGTTCCCAATGAGATTGGTAACTTCCTCGAGAGGTACATCATCAACCTATTAAAAATTCAATTGCTAGAGAAGCTCAATATGAAACACAAAAAGTTAAACTCCAGAAAAAAGAAAAGTTAGGTTGGGTTGGTCAACTTGCATTTCATAGGAGGAATTTGGAATATGCTTGTAGTGTGTGTTTGGTTAATGATAATGCCTTAGTATTTACGTAGATACAAATCTATCAGCAAATAAGTGCTTGAGGATTTTTGCAAAGTACCTGGATAAAAGGATACTTCTCCAAGTATTCTCTAGTATAATTATGTGAAGCTGGAAAATGTGGTCCACAAAAGAGAACATGAGTGATGGGCTTATCATTGCTCAGATTGCTCCTCTCTGGCATCCAAGACATGCCTGATCTGAAGGGATGTCAAAATCAAACAAAACACCCGAAAATATAAGATAAAGCAATTTAAATTAAATTATGAGCATTTCTTATCTGAATGTCTAACTGCCTATTGTAACAAAGACTAGAGAAAATGCCTTCCTAGAAAGTGGTGTGAAGTAAGGTAAGTCTGCTAAAATGCAATACCATACCAGAGAAAACACATATTGCTATTTGAAGAAACATTGAAAAATCAAACCGAGGCTGCCTTTAAGCAAAAATTAACTAACTTCATGAGGCATTTAATGACATTGATGTGACCAGGTGTTATAGATAGAACCAGTTTGGGCAGGAAAGCATCAAATTCTAGTCATCATGCAATCAATAGTAAACTTATACTGAGTACTACTTATCTAAGTACCTAGCAAGAAGAATGAAGAGAATACGAATTTTCACAACAGATCCAACATAACATGATGATTAGGATGCCATAATCAACCAAAAACTGTAGTGCAGTCTCACAATAAAAATAACACTTTGATCTTGATTCATATGCCTTAACATGGTAAAAGAGAGTCCCCTGTTGCAAGGGCAAATCTCATTGCTATTCTCTTACAGAGTACAATACCTCCAGTAATGTAGGCTTTATTCCTAGAACAAAAGTGGGTTCAACTTAAAATAGAATCTTTCCCAAGGGAAATCAAGTTTCTTAGTCAGCTCGAATCCCAAAGTACATTCTTTTTCCCAGAAATTCCAGCTCAAACCCTTTGCTAAAAAGCTTCTGTCTAACAATCAAAACAACGACTTCACCCAAAATCTTTTACTTTTGACAGACATTATCAGTGCATGATTATTACATAACAAAAGAGAAGAAATATCGGACCAAAAAAAAAAAAAAGAAACAGAGTAAGGGAAAACATAATAATAATTAAAAAAAAAAAACTGGGTAATGAAATCACAGAGATAAAGGTTTTGTGGGGTTTACCTGTGAAGAAGTGAAGATGAGAAACAAGCGAGACTGCGGACCAGATTTATGTTTGCGCCTGCTTTCGCAGCCTGCTTTCTGATGCAGGACAGGAGCATTTCAATTTAGAAATTTAGATGATGATTTTCCTTTCTACTCTTATAAATAAGTTTGTGCTTTATTTGGTTTATACTACAATTACAACGACTCTGTTTCGGTGTTCATAAATCATTCTCTTAACTTTTTTTTCCGAAAAAGATGATTGATTAAAAAAAGCGTGTTGGATATAATAAAGTTTGAATTTAAACAATATTATTTTCATTCTCCATTATTAAACATTTTTTACTAATAAAACAAAAAAATGGAACCTAAAAAGAGTTTATGGTTCAAATTTCCAGAATCCCATCCCATTTATCATGTCGCCAAATTTATGGCAACTATAATAATAATAATAATAATTTTGGTAATGGCAATCATAATAATGATAATAATTTTGGTGAATCAGGTCACACTCACATGTGCTTGGAGTTTGTAGGTTTTTCTTTGCGTCGACCAAGCAATTGTTGATTTTTTGCTGTTTAAAATTTTTTATTAATATTTATTTCTAAATATTTGTATATTTTTAATTGATTGTGAATGCAAAAATGTAGTATACCAATCAGTGTATCAATTTTATTTTAACAAAATAATATTGGGATTCGAAAAATATTAGGGATATGAGTATAACAATTTAATTTTATTCAAAGTGGATAATTTGTATATTTGTATTTACTAATTCATTTATAAATATCATATAAAATATTAAAATATTATATCATAATTTAAGCTAACACGTCATCAAATATTAAATTAATTTTTTTAATTTTTTAACAAATACATATTTTATACATATTATTTTTGTATCATTTTGTTCTATATCATTTTCATATAATATCTAAGACCCTAAAATGAACTTAATACCCATATTTATTTTTTACTTTCTAATCCTTTTAAAAAGACCAAATTAAATATTTTTATATCCATGTAAAAAATGAAAGGAATTATTTTTGTATGTCAATCGAAAAGGGCTTTTACATGTTCTTACATTTCAAATACCAGACTGTGCATCGAAAACGTCTGTATTTGGTGTTAGAAAATAAATAAATAAATGAACGAATGAATATTATATTTCTGAATTTAAGGTGAAAGATCACAGCCATAGACAATTTTGAAAACAATTATATTACAGAGCCATTTCTTCCACCTCTCTTCTTTAATGAGGTGGTAGTGGTAGCCATGTTTCTGAATTTTGATTGCACATTGAAACCTGATACTACAAACAAATACCAAAATGCTACCATCACATTTCCGTGTTTTGATCATTATCATTGTCTCCCTCGTAATATTCATCATCGCGCTGAATTTGCTTGTCTTGGGTCTGCTCTGTAAGGAAAAAATAAAATGCAGAAAGTAGAAAGTATTAGATGTCCAAAAGAAATAGTTTAACAAGAAATCAAGTGGCAGAAATTGAGCACAAGTGTTATTCAAGGCACAGCTTGATGCTGCAGTTCAACGGTACATATTAGTCCGAGTTCTACTTACGATCAATGCGCTCATCAGGGTTTTGCTCATCTTCATCAAAATCGGGAATATAGAAATCTGGTGGAACCTGCAAGAGAGACAATAGCCATTACACCATTGATATATCGACTGCATTGTTCACTGATGTTTCCCTCCCCACAAGCAAAACAACCCCAGGCTCTCTGTATTTCCCTCTCACCTAATTGTGATGGGGAATGGTTCTCACTGTATGGAAAAATCCAAAACCAACCACCTAGACAAGGAATGAGGCTCAACAAGAGTCTAAGTTAATTGGCAACTAACCTCTTGCATCTGTACACCTGGAGCATGTTGGATGCAGCGAAGATTTTCCAATACTTGCATTTTGATCGTACTAAGATATGATTTGCTATTTAAATTCTCCTGCATGATCAACCGAAACACAAAGGCTTAATAATGCAGGTGCAGGACTTCTTCAAGATCATTGTTACACAATGTTAAAACATATCAAAGACTATATTAGCATTAGAGTTGAAAGTTGTCAACAAATTAACCAAAATAAGTAATTTAGTTTAAAAAATGAACTCTAATTGAGAAAAAAAAAAAGTAAAAAAAAAAAACATACTATGTGCCCATTCGGAATATTCAACAAGCACTCTGGTGCAAAGTATTTGATATACTCATTTTCAGGGATTTCTGCACAAGATATCAAGGAGCTTATTTCATTATCAAGCAGATTCAGAAATGTAGCAATCCAAATAACATTCACATAATAAAGAAGATCCAATTCCCATGAGGAAGGGGGGGGGGGAATGGGTTGTTCACATTGGCAATCCATCCGGTCAACAGATATGTTTAGATGCTTTATGAAACTAATTTACATAATCCCAGTTTTCATGCGAAGTTGAGCAGGAAAAATACCAATTTCATCCTAGGATGCCAAAAAAAAAAGTGGGGATTATCTTAGCATACCATTAGGAAGTTCTGTGTCTAAAAGAACTCCTGTTTCAACAGTCCAACAACGTGCAACATTTTCTTTTGTATATCCTCCACCTCCAGTAACCTGTAGGATAAAAGATTTCTTTTTGTACTTTAATAATGATATATTTACAGCAGTTATAAGGTTAATCAAACAAGCAAAATACCAGTAAAGGTAGGTTGAATTTCTTCACAATTCTAACACACTCAGAATGTCCTGCAAATAACATCAAGGACTCCAATATTCATCAATAATTTAAGGGGAGAAATAATCATTAATTTACATGTCAATTTATGTACCATAAATCGAGAGATTGAAACAGCCCAAGCGATCCCCAGCAAGAGAATCTGCCCCACATTGAAGAACAATTGCACCTGGTTGATACATTTCAACAACCTTGGGTATAATCTACAAAAAGTAGATATTTGACACGATGGTTTAAATACCACGACTGTTAAGTGACAGAAAAAGCAATTATCTTTCTATTATGTGTGTGTCTGTATCTGTGTGTTTTAACTTGGTACTTACTGTCTTAAACAATCGAGTGAAGCTATTGTCATCAATTCCATCCTTGAGTGGGACATTTATGGCATAAAACTTTCCATCTCTTTCTCCTATATCCTTCAATACAAGTTGTATCAGTATTTCACACCAAAATCAACTTGGCATAATACTAGCATTTATCAACAAAAACCATTCAGAAGAAAGGATTTCACAAGTGAAGCAGATAGTAAATTCCTTAATTATACGAATTCAAAAGCAAATAGGTGAGAGTAACAGGAAGAAGCAACTACAATAGTTTTCTTTCTCCAATAAAGTATAACTTCGAAAGTTGATGCACCAGGAAATGGCCTCGCCTAAATTTGCAAAGAAAAGCAACAAAGAAGACTAGCACCGTGAATATGTATGGATCCTCAATAAGAGCATATGTAAAACAACATCATGGGTAGTTTCCTTCTTGAGACCTTTTACTTTAGAAAAATGCTGTAATTTTCAAGACCTAGTTTAATCTAAAAACTCCATTGAGCAACCATGTTGGTTTCTGACGAAAAATAATGGCACAGTATTGTATCCTACTAGTAAGGTGATATAGACAAAGGATTAAAAGTATTTACCAATAGAAATCATGTGACTTGAAAAGTGGAAAACTTAAAACAGGAAACAGAGTTGGTAAAATTGATACACTCAGGCTTGAGAGAAATTGGTCAAAGCAAACATAAGATGTCGGCCACGCAAAAATATATTAACAAACATATTTACCTACTGTTACTTCTACGAGAAATAAAAAATAATAATATAATAAAAATAAAAACTAGCCAAGCATTGAAAATAACCTTCACATCACCAGTTCCAGGAAAGAACATATCTCCATACTTGTGAAAACTAACAGTCATCACCCTGTGATAATAGAATTTCAACAATTTTATTAGAGATTGTATTCATCAAACCTGTATTATTGAAAGTTCAAAATTAAAATAGCATTTGAGATGCATGAAAATACTAAATCTCTTCTTGGCATGATAAAGTAATAGTTTGCAAAGCTAATGTAGACCTTGCGAATGCTTATACGAACATAACCCCCCAAGTATATAATTCTTCTAGCAGTGAATCACCAAAACATCATTTTGGCTCCTTTTGCAGAGATTGAAACTTTTGAATGATATATAATCCTGTTCCTAGGCTAAATTCCTAATCCAAAAACAATAGCAAACTACCTGTCAGTGAAATAAAAGGCTTCCTCAACACCATCACCATGATGTACATCTATATCAATATACAAAACGCGGGCATGATACTTCAGAAGCTCCAAGATTCCCAAAACCAAGTCATTGATGTAACAAAATCCAGAAGCCTCACACTTCTTGGCATGATGTAAACCACCAGCCCAATTTATAGCAATGTCACATAGTTGATTGTTCAATCTTCGTGCAGCATCTGCCAGCAAAGCCAAATCAATTAAGGCTTAAAATGCAGAAATCAAGTTCAAGAGCAACAGACTGCCAAATTTGGGTTTACCTATTGTTCCACCAGCATATATTTGGCAAAATTCAAACAGGTTTTCAAAGACAGGGCAGTCCTCTCCAAGATTATCTGGGGAAGAAAAAAAGATCAAAAGGTGAATATGAAACTATAAAACTGATATACATCAAATGAAAGCAAAACCCAATCGAACCCTAATCCTTTTTCAGAATGATATTTGCATGCGCCTAAAACCGGATAGCTAAGGAAAAAAAATGCTTACAGCTCTGCCAACAGGAGAGAAACTGAAATTAGAAAAGTAAACAATAAGACAGCTACAAATACATGATTGCTCTCTTGTGCCAAATCAATAAATAAGTTTTAACCTTAAAACCACACAACCATCAATCTTGAACAACGCAACTCATGGAATTTCTTTTTGACACTCACTTGACAATATAAGGCAATAACTAACTGTAAAACTAGTGTCATCACATCAAATTGAATCTATTCTTAATCCATTAATTTAACAAATAGAAACAAGGCAAAATCGAGCAAAGCATTAAGAAGAGTAAACAGGTTTGCAAACTAATTCCCAAGAATAAAATTAGATAGCACAGCATAAGGAAAACTCATACCCCAACTAAGCTGATTCCAAACTCAAACCTTTGCCAACATCAAACATTCATACAAAATGCTTGAGGCAGTTATCTTTTCCCAGTCCAAATGCGTATGTTAACAAATCCTTTCGGTTAAACAATCAATTATTTCATTCTTATAATATATTAAATAGCTCATTAAATTATCTTTTTTAAATGATTTAACAAGAATGGTAAAGGGAGAAAAAAAAACATTTGATACATACATCTGGCCAATTCATTCGAGAACAAGTGCTGCGTATCTGGCGTAATTCGATGTAAAAACTCAACGTAATCAGCTGAATGGAACTGAGCAAGCTCAACGGGGTAAGCCTTGTGGGGACGCTGCATTGAACAAAGGGGGGGAAAATCAAAACATCGTCAATAAGAAGAAGAGAAAGAAATCAGAGAAAAGTTTGAGTATTTGAAGAACTGACATAAATTTCCATTTTTTTATGGAGTTCATAGGCAAGAACCAAATGGTGAGTCATGCAAAGTCGGTGCGGCTTCATTGGATGATTAGGGCCAAAGTATACACTCCCTACATCTCCTGCCAAACAACCAAAAAAATAGATAATTTTTTTTTTCTAACCAAAAGTTAGGGTTTTTTAAGATTTAGGGAAATTAAGGAGATTACAATTAGAGAAAGAAGTGTGTGAATTGAGTAGAAAGAAATTAAAAGTAAAAGAAACAAAAAGGGTGAATATTAGAGGGAAGCGATGGAGAGAGAGGAAGGTACCGTCATAAAAGTAGGCTATTTTGTCCTTTGGACGCATTTTAGCCACCAATCGAGAAAGAGAAAGGCTGGGGAGAAGAGGAGGAAAATGAAGTCTTTGGCTACGACGAAGAATCCACCATTATTAGAGCTCGTAAAGGGAACTGCGGAAGGCGAGATGGGGGATAAGAGTAATGATCGTGTGCCTCTCAGGTGTATACAAGCATCGGATCAAAGATGTTTTTTACGACACCGTTTCGAGAATAAAATTTTTAATATGATCCCTTGTAGGATTGGTTAGGAAGAAGGATGTTAAATGCCTCTTTTATGTTTGTAATATATAACGATAGATATTAATAATTATTGGTTTTTTTTTTCTAATATTCTATAGTTGATTTGTAGTTTCCTATTACAATCAAAATGAATCCTTACTTATATTAGCTAAATTATTTTTTATTTTTTTTCAAATTAATGACAAACTAAAATCGAACATGAGTTAAGTTGTCAATGAAATCGCATCACTTATTAAGGTTTAAAGGTTGAAAATAAAGTATTTTATGTTTAAATTTTTATAATTTTTTATTGATAGATAAATTTTTAAAAATTTATATATAAAAAATTATGTCTTAAATCTCAATAATAAATTGAGGATATGTTTTAATTAAAAATATATATATAAATTAAATTAATAATAAATTATGAGAATATCAGTGAAATTTTATAAGCAATTTTATAAGCAAAGTATCTAAATTTTATTAGTTCAATCAACTCACATATACAAATTTTAGTTTTTAAACAAAACTTTGCACTAATCAGTTGAAATAAATGCTTCTTGTGCAAGTCTAACATTTTAATATTTAATAATTATGATTACGATAAAAAAAATGAATATTGCACGAGTTAGATTTTCAATATAAATTATATAAAAAATAAATATTTAATATTTAATATTTTGATATAAATTATAATGATATAATAATTTTTATAATAATATGGCTTGAAAGTAAAGTGACACGCCCTAAACGTATTACCGCAAGTGCATGGGTCGTATAAGTAATAATGAGATTTGAGTCATGAGTTATCGTCCCTCAGATAAGTTGGTTAGCCTAATTAACTACCGGTTAATCTTATTCTAAGTATATTCTAGTAAATTATAAAATTGAAGGGTGATCTACAAAGCTAACAGTACTAAAAATAATAAAACTATAAAATAAAGAAAATAAAACCGAGCAAAATTACTTACAGTGCCCCACTCAATTAAAAGCAAATACCTACGAAAATAATTAAAATAGTTAAAACTAATTAACGCAATTAAAATAAAATGCAAATATGAAAATAAAGAAATAAAATTAATTAAACTACAATTAAACAAGTCTAAAATAGAATATGCATGCAAATTAATTTAATTTATAAAAATTGCAATTTAAACTAACCTAAGATCTATTAAAAGAAGATCCTAGAAAATTAAGAAAAATAATCATAAATCTAAATGTCTAAACTAATGAATCTAAAATTACTCTTAAATATATCTAAGTACTAAATTAACACTAGAATCTAACTAATGCATGAAACACATTTTTGGATTATTCATTTTAAAATGAAAGCTTAAAATGCATAAAATGAGTTTATCTAAATTAATTTAAAGCACAACCCCTAATACTAGAATAAAAATTAATTAGTGACCTAATTAAATTTAAGTTAATCTAATGAAACAAAGCAACTATGACTAACATGCAAATTAGAAATCAACTAACTAAGCTAACTAATAAACTTGAAATTAAACTATCTAAAAATGCATGTAAAATGAATTAAACCACTACAATAGGAATTTGGCAAACATGGCCTTAGGCAATTACAAAACCACCAAAGTGGTCCCGATTGCACTACTGCACACATTTTTTCATCAGTTGCTCCAAGTGTGTCCTGCTCTTTCCCGCACGGTCCCACTGTTCAGGTAATGCACCGGTCTCTGCTACTCGCGGGTTCTGCTTATGGTTCTGTTGTCCTGCATAGCTGGCAACAGCTCCACGTACTGCTCTGCTCCAGGCGGTGTCCTCCTCGCTGTAAGGTAGCTACAGCAGGTCGTGCAAGCAGTAGCTCCTGCGTTTGCCCTGTTTCGCTGATGAAACCGTGTACCTGCAGTAGAACATAAATACTTCAGTTTTGTTCCCTGTAATGTTGTACTAACTGCCTCTCCTGGAACCGGTCATGTCTTCTCTTGCCTTAACTGTTCATTTCCTGCACCAGCAACCTTGGTTCAATCAGCAGCACAAGTCCTTCACAGCAGCCCAGTTTTCATGCTGTGTTCATCCGAAGAATAATAAATCACTGAGGCAAGACTCATAGAAAAGGAAACATATGCAGAGAACCGAAGCTTCAGCAAAAACTAAATAATCTAAACAGAAATTCAGCAAAAACACAAAGGAAATCGAGCAACATGGATTAATACTGATTACACAAACAAACTCACATGAGCAGTATAATAGATAAATAACAGAGCAGAACAGAGGAGAATGTGTAACCTATGTATACTGTATGAGTTCACTCATCCTATGCTCTATTCCACACGGCAGCAAACTTACCCTCATCAGTACCAACAAGCAAAAGAAAAGAAGAAAAAGAAAATGTAAAGATGAACAAATGCAAAACAAATCTAACTAGATGCTAACCTAGTAACCGAAAGCTAATCTTCTAAAATGTAGAGAAGTGAGGTATTAATATAATGTAGTGAATGGAAGTAGATAATGAAACAGAAGCTACAATGCACTAAAAGTCATTAAACTTAAAGCGAAAGAAAAAGAAAAAAGAAAAACTCAGTAACTAAAGATGAAACCGAACTAGAGGAAACCATAAAACAGAGAAATGCAAGCTCCAGAGGTCACGCTTGACTTCATTATTTGCTCATCTTACCGATGTTCCACTGTGCCAGTAATGCAGGAATAGTACACGGCATTGAATCTTGCATCAAGGCATCAGAATAGGACAATGACAATAACAATTGAAGCATAAAGAACAACTGTAGCGAAATATGAATAAGCCGTAGAAAATCAAAGAAAGAAAACTGAAATAGGAAGCAAACCGAGAGCAATAATATAAAAATAATAACTTTTAATTAAAACTCAAATAGTAAAATAATAATGGAATGAAAACTGAACAAATCTTAGAAAAAATATGATGAATCGTGGCTGCTATCACCAACCGAAAAAAAATAAAAGAAAACCTAAAAAAATAAAACCTAACAATAAATGTTTAACCTAAAAAAAAAAAATAAAGCTCCGTTTCAATTGCCATCTTTTTCTTATTTATATACACACACTTAAGGGTACAATTGTAATTTTTTCATCCTAGATGAGTTGGCATTGTTTGGCCACTTGTCTTCACACCATTGGCTCCTTGAAAAATAATATTTCAATGTCATTTGTCTTTTTGTCCAATTGGATGTGCTAGGCTCGTGTTGTCCGCGTGGTCCAATCTCGATTTTAGCTCAATTTCGATCTATTTTTTATCGAAATATTCAAAATTTATCCGGATTTAATTTATCTGCAAACATGAAAATTTTAATTAATAAAGGGTATAATTAACAAAATAAATTGGGGATTTAAATAATTAATTAGGAAATTAAGCACAAATAATTCTAAAAATATAGAATTATCATAAAGTTGTAAACGAATCGAGCACGAATGAACGAACTAATGTTCGTGTTTGTTCGTTTACTTTTTAGTGTTGTTTGTGTTTGTTCGTATTCGTTAATGTATTTGTTCGTGTTCGTTCGTTATGCTGTTCGTTTTCGTTCACGACAATTTGTAAACATGTTCGTTTACATGTTTACAAACAAGTGTTCGTTAACCGTTCGCGAACATGTTAAATATTAAGATAAAGTGATTATCATCATATTCTATTCATCATTCTATGCACCAAACACGACATTAGTATTTTAGTATATATTATTGTTGTGACTGATAATAATAATAAATAAAAAGTGGCAAAAAAGAGTAATTGATATTGGATTCAAACTCAACCTCATCTACATGGTTGTAACATTATCAAGGTAAAAATCAGAATATATATAGATAAAGAAATAGAGTTTCAATCAGATACAAACTCATGTCTTTAAAAGCACAATCACCACCAACAAGCTAGGAGAGAGAGGTATGATTCGTTAAACTAAGTTTCTATTTTATTTACAGAAACTCTATCAAATTCTCTGGCTAACTTAAGCATCGGAGTGCTTACGCAGGGAACAACCCCTGCGTCCCTTTGATAATTATTTTTCTTGCAGAGCTTTCGGTAGCACGTGTCACAAAAATCAAGGCAATGACGTAAGCAATTTGTAATTATTGTAACCGAGCAACAACAATTGGCGCCGTCTGTGGGAATTCGACTCTTTCTTTTGTTTTGATTTTTATATACTCTACTTTACATGCTCTGTTTTTTCCCTTGGATTGACTAATTTTTTGTGCAACAATAACCTCGGGGTGAAGATGAACACTGCTTCTGAAGTGCTCTCAACGGCCACATGCTTATAATTCCTGTTTGTGGTAGTCTCCATTATTTATGCTAACTAAAGATAAGCCTGTTATGCAAGAGGCAGACAAGATCCTTTTACTTGGTTTTGCAATTTTTACATGATATTATAAAACAGCATGAGACTAACAATTGCATATGCAGGGCATAGGTCATTTCTCAGAACAAGTGAGATATGAGCCAGTCATGTAAAAGTATGTGTATAAGTTTATTTAAATGGTAATAATTCAATTATTTTTCTTGAGACAACGAAAAATTTAAGTTTTTGACTGCTTTTATTTTGATAAGGAAGACACATTGGATTCCTCCAGTCATATTGTTGATGCAAATTTTGTGTTATCCTATCAGCTAATTTCTATTATCTTGAGCCACGAGATTCTTTTCAATTCATTTGAAATAGAAAGTTTGAGATTCTAAATACAAGAAAGAAACAAAAAGAGGAATATAAAAGGAGGAATATGCAATAGAGGCAAAATTTTCTAAAGTATATTTTTCTTTGACGTAAGAATATTACATTTGTGTTGCATCTACTGTACAGGATGAATTCACATGATTTTTGAGGCTATCTAATGGTTGAGTATGTTGAGAATATTGACTCTAACTTTGATTATGCGCCTCAAGAGACCCTTAAGTCCTTCTTCGAAGTCTTGAATGCAAGACTGATTTTTGCAGTTCATTTTGAACATTCTCAATTTGCATGATGTTAGATTTTCTTGTTGTAAGGGATAGCAATGCCCAAAAATGAAGGACAACGAGTCTAGCACACTAACTGCTTGTGCCTCCTTAAGAGGCTAATCGTGGCTCCAGTCTCATTACAGACAGTGCTTTATTTATTTTTCTTATACTCCAAATCTTTTAGGGCCCTCAAGATTGCCTTTTTAGCTGCCTTCCTATAGGGCAACCTTGGCGGTGGAGCACACATCCAAAAATATAAAAGATCCATTCAACAGCTCATCGACATATTCTCTCTGCTTTTCTTGGGCTAAGATTTGTTGTGTGGGGAGCAGGTTAAGACTTGAAAATGCTGTTTGGAGGTTCCTAGTATATTTTACTGGAAGGTATCTGTCGTATGGTTATTCTCTTGCATCCACACATGTTCAGAGTAAAGAAGATTCCTCTAGTTGTGGTCATGAATTATACAAAATATATATCCCTCAAACTGAACCAAATCTCTTTGATCCTGCATTCATTGAGGTTGAGAATCAGTCTGGATTATCAAATTTTATTCATTGGAGACAAGGAAATTTGTTCTGAGATGAAGTCAATACAGCGGAGGTTTGATGCATCTCTTTTTCAGAGAGTATCAAAAGTTTCATGCCTCCTTTCAGATTATTAACTGTTTTTGCAGAGAGCAGATGTTCATTTCTATATATCATTGTTCGACAAAACCATTTTCCCTATATTTTCTGTAAAAATGACATCAATTGCAACTCTTGGTGAAACGATCACTACATGCAGAGGCAAGAGAAGAAGTGATTTTGCTGAGAGGTTGCTAAAAGTATTATGACTGGGTTATGGGTAATAGTGTCAACTCAAAATCTGCTCGCTAGATTGGCAACTGTTGTATCTTCTTTGGGAGTTCTACATTGTCAACACCTAAATCTTTCTCGAAACTTCCTCGTAGAATTCGAAGGACCTTTGTAGAATATAAAGTCCTAGTGTCTTGACCTTCATAGCAACTAGTTGCAAGGAAAAATCTCATTTCTTCCACAATATGCCACCTATCTGGATTACTCGAACAACGATTTCAGCTCTGTTTTACCAGTTCTCATCGTCGACTACTTCAATCTTATTTATTTCTTCTCTCTCTCGGGTAATACATTTCAAGGGAGTATCCTTAAGTCGATATGCAACGGTACATATCTTCAAGTACTTGATCTGTCTAATAATTTCTTGAGGGGGTCAATTCCTCAATGACTAACTCAACAGAGTTTGTCCTTTAGGGTGCTGAATTTAAGGATAAACAATCTGGATGGTATTATTCCTAATACATTCTCGCAAGAATGTGGGTTACAAACTCTAGATCTAAACCGAAACTTACAACAAGAAGAAAGTGTAAGAGCTTGAAGCAAAAAATGCGCGAGGTGAGCCACGCACCCAAAACAAAAGACTTGAAGCGAAAAGTGCGCGAGGTAAGCCATGAAGAAAATGTGCGAGAGCTTGAAGCGAAAAGTGCGCGATGTAAGCTAAGCATTCAATCAAGGGCTTGAAGCGAAAAGTGCGCGAGGTAAGCCACGAAAACAATGTGCGAGAGCTTGAAGCGAAAAGTGCGCGATGTAAGCTAAGCACTCAATCAAGGGCTTGAAACGAAAAATGCGCGAGGTAAGCCACGAAGACAAAGTACGAGAGCTTGAAGCGAAAAGTGCGCAATGTAAGCTAAGCACTCAATCAAGAGCTTGAAGCGAAAAATGCGCGAGGTAAGCCACGAAGACAATGTGCGAGAGCTTGAAGCGAAAAGTGCGCGATGTAAGCTAAGCACTCAATCAAGGGCTTGAAGCGAAAAATGCGCGAGGTAAGCCACGAAGACAATGTGAGAGAGCTTGAAGCGAAAAGTGCGCGATGTAAGCTAAGCACTCAATAAAGGGCTTGAAGCGAAAAATGCGCGAGGTAAGCCACGAAGACAAATGTGTGAGAGCTTGAAGCGAAAAGTGCGCGATGTAAGCTAAGAACTCAATCAAGGGCTTGAAACGAAAAATGCGCGAGATAAGCCACGAAGACAATGTGCGAGAGCTTGAAGCGAAAAGTGCGCGATGTAAGCTAAGCACTCAATCAAGGGCTTGAAGCGAAAAATGCGCGAGATAAGCCACGAAGACAATGTGCGAGAGCTTGAAGCGAAAAATACGTGATGTAAGCTAAGCACTCAATCAATGGCTTGAAGCGAAAAATATGCGAGGTAAGCCACGAAGACAAATGTACGAGAGCTTGAAGCCAAAAATGCGTGATGTAAGCTAAGCACTCAATCAAGGGCTTGAAGCGAAAAATGCGCGAGGTAAGCCACGAAGACAATGTGTGAGGGCTTGAAGTGAAAAATTCGCGATGTAAGCTAAGCACTCAATTAAGGGCTTGAAGCGAAAAATGCACTAGATAAACCACGCACCCAAATAAAGGGCTTGAAGTGAAAAATGCGCGAGGTAAACCACAAAAAAAAGTGCAAGAGTTTGAAGCGAAAAGTGAGCAAGGTAAGCTATGCACTCAAAGTAAGGGCTTGATGCGCGAGATAAGCCACGCACTCAAACAAAGGCTTGAGAATTTGGTATCAGAGTCTAACTTGAGAATTCGACTTCAGAGTCTAACGTGAAGATTTGACCTGAGGCTACGATGTGAATAAATGTACTCTTCTGCAAGATTATACCTAGCGAAAGAGTAGAGAGCAATTGTTGTGACTGATAATAATAATAAATAAAAAGTGACAAAAAAGAGTAATTGGTGTTGGATTCAAACTCAACCTCATCTACATGGTTGTAACATTATCAATGTAAAAATCAGAATATATATAGATAAAGAAAGAGAGTTTCCATCATACACAAACTCATGTCTTTAAAAGCACAATCACCACCAACAAGCTAGGGGAGAGAGGTATGATACGTGAAACTAAGTTTCTATTTTATTTACAGAAACTCTGTCAAATTCTCTGGCTAACTTAAGTATCGAAGTACTTACGTAGGGAACAACCCCTGCGTCCCTCTGATAATTACTGATAATTATTTTTCATCAAGGTGATGCGTAAGCAATTCATAATTGTTGTAACCGAGCAACAACAATTATAATTATATAACATATAACTTATATAATAATATAATATAAATAATTTTAATACTTTAATAAATTATAAACGAACAACAAACGAATATTAAACGAACAACAAATGAACATAATCGAACGAACAACAAATGACATTTTAAACTAACGAATAATAAATAAACTTGTTCGCAAATATAAACAATCACACATTTATTCATATTCGTTCATTTAATAAACGAATACAAAAAATATTATTTATATTTATTTGTTAAACATAATAAACAAACATAAATAAACAAAGACCGAACTCTTCTCAAAAATTTCACTTAAAAGTTCTGTTAGATTACACCTACTTGAAAGTAACCCCACTCAGTTGTAAATTATGGGCCAGCCGGTCGCAGTCTTCGCCAAAATAGTATAAAAACCATTTCCTTCAATCTCGATAGGCTCAGAGTCGTCTAGAATTTCTAGCGCTTTCGCGTCCAAGGAAGAAGACGAAGAAGCAGGATTAATTTTCTCTCAGGTACTCTCTTTCTATTTTCTTCTTTTAATCTGTTCTTGATATTTGTTTGATTTGAGATAGCGGAATTGATTCTTACCTTCTTAGTTTATCTGTTGGTTGAATCTGCTGAAACTTTTTTAGGGGAGAAACGTTTCACTGATTTGGGTAATTAATCTGGGTTGGTTGGGTTGATATCCTGTCTTTGTGGCTTGACAAGTTAACAAATTAATCAAACTAGCTTTCTTGTGCAAAATAATTAAATTTAGCTATTTGAAATTGGTTTGATTAGGTCTTTTGTATAATTGTTTAAGATTATAATTATGAGTAATGGAAGCCAGTAAGCTTATTCATGCAAGTGATGTCTGCTTATCAGTGTAAGCTCAAACCTATGGGTTGTAGGGGAATAGTACACTTGTGAATTCTTTGGAGTATGAAGTTTCAAAGAATTTACTTGGTTAACAAAGAAATCGTTGCTTTTAAAAAGTGTTTCAGTGGGACCTAAGAGCAAATCCAACTTACACCAATTTTTAGGGGCAGTGGTGGGTGACGATGCTTACCAAAAGGGGAAAACAGCCAGGCCATCGGACCCCAAACATGAAAAATAAAGGGAGAGAGATATGTGGAAATTGAGTACATGATTGTGTCATTTTCGGAAGAGAGAAGGGAGATTGAGTGTTTTTGAGGGCTTAGAGAAGCTTCTTTGATTAGATGATTTATTACCGGGTTTTTAACTTGTAATGCAGGATGTCGGAGCCACCATTCACACCTAGGGAGAAGCTTCTTGAGAAGCAGAAATATTTTCAAAGCATCCACAAGCACACTTACCTGAAAGGACGTTATGATAAGATTACATCTATCGCCATTCCGGCTGCTTTGGCTGCAAGTTCCTTGTATTTAATTGTAAGTTTGTTTCTACTTGTAAATACCCTGAACAATTTTTAGGTCCTGTTTACCAAAGAAAAGATTGAGAAACTTGTTTTTGGCATTCAGTGATATTGCTCCTATTGTGCTTCCAGGGACAAGGGATCTATAATATGTCTCATGGGATTGGAAAGAAAGAATGAGGCTACTCATGCTTAGGAGACTTGTGTTTCTGGACTGTTGAAGTTTTTTTAGCATGAAGTTACTTGTTTATTAGCTGTAAAAATTGTTTGTTTTGCACACTTCTTTGCGTCCAATGGAAATTGTAAAGCTACCTTGACGGGTTATGTTCAGTTTGGTTTTAGTACTTTGAAAGCTACGTGATCACATCTCAGGATGCAGCAAGCTGTTTGATGTTTCCATGCTTAGTTTGGTTTTTATATTCTTTAATCCCTTTTAAACCCGAATAATCTCAGTCAGATAGTCATTCAAAGTCCTAAGCGAACGACTTAGAGTTTTTGCTTTGGGTGGATCTTGTGTGGGAGAGTTAGCTATGTTATAGTTAATTACATGTTCTGAAATTGAAGTAGCTGATTTTTATCAGCTTCCAATATCTAATGTTTATACCAGAAAATGTGCTAAGCAAATTTACTGATTTTGACAAATGAAAACAAGGGCAAGGAAAAGAAACCTAAGAACAAAGTTGGGACAAATGGTGCAAATGACATGAACAGTCTGGCTGAGAGATCCGTAGGACCCGCCAAATGACAAGCACATGGCTCTGCATAAGGACCTAGATTACATGTCCTTCAAATTCTTCTTCGGGCATCTCAAGATAAAATAAAAAAGATGGAAGTATAAAATCCAAACATTTGGTTTCCATAAAGATCCACAAACAAGGAAAAAGACTATGGAAGGATAAATGAAGTACAAAATTTGGGGTAATACTGGATAAATTATGAAAATATTGCGACGTTAAATGATAAACTTGGTTCTAAGAATGAGAGAGACGCATAGAAACACATTTATAAATTGACAATCATTTTCAGTACTGTATTAATGAAAGCATCCCTATATCTCTATTATTCCCATGAAAAGGACATCCTTCTAATTCTGCATGTAATCAGATCATAAACTTATAGTATCCTACAGATGAAGGAAGCATAACCGAAGTCCTGAGAGTGAAACACATGGCTCCAAAAAAAAAAAAAAAAACACATGACCGAGAAACTCTCTCCAGAGAGTTCCTAGGAAAATGTCATAGAAAGTCGGATGATAAACTTGGTTCTAAGAATACGAGAGACGCATGTCACTTAGACTGCTAATTAACCATTTAACCTATATATTATTCTATCCTCATGGAATAAGCAGTATATTAAATTCAAGGAGGCTTTCTTTCGAACCAACACTGACAGTATAGAAGACAGACCTGCCACACACACAGCACCTTAAGGTCTTGGCTTCTCCTTTCTCTGTATTCCCTTCTTTGAGCTGGGTTCTCATTCAAAACTTTGACAAATTTAACAAAAGCAGCATCTATTAGCTGCTTGAATTCTTCAGAGTTCTCAGGTGGCTCAGTCCCTCCGCGTTTCACATCTGGTAACTCAACTCGAGCTTGAACCCCTTCTTGAAAATCATTAACTTCTTCCTTCAAGAGCTTCCTCCTTTTTATGTCTTTCAACCCAAGGCATACCTTTTGGATTATGAACTTGACAAGGTGGCCTCAAAGGGTGCACTATGTTTTTCCTATTAGATTTAGAATGAACTTGACAAGGTAGCCCCAACCGCTGCTTTACACTTTTCCTTTTAGAATGATTTGGTTTATGAACTTGAACTTGACATGGCAGCCCCAAGCGCTGCTTTATATTTTTCCTATTAGAAGGTTGAGCAACTTCGGGCATATTAAGAGAGGAGAATTGATAGTCACAGTCAATAATGTTCCTTTGGCTTGGCGACTTGTCAAACGAAACATCCCTCTCATCTTGGGGGCGTACAAATCCCGAATTTCTTAGCAATAATAATTGCTGGCAATCTTCGTCATTCCATTGTTCACCTCCATATCCGCGATCAAGTATCTTATCATCTGAGGCATCCGAAATTTGGTTTAATGAGTTAATTCGACTCTCTCTGATCTTTCTCTGATCAATAATACGCTTCTTTGGATGCGTCTTCGAAGACTGGCTGCCTACCTCCTCTGTTGAAATCTGCTCAGTGCCACATTCAGTGGTAAACACACTATCATCCTGCATTGGCAGGGGATAGCTTCCGAGACACAATTTCGTTGCAACTGCTGGCTTTCACCATGAAAAAAAGCTCCCTTCTGGTCCTGAGAATGATTCATCCTTGAAGCCAGAACTTCAGTTTCTTGCTCCATCACATGTGATTCTCCATTTAAACCAAGCTGATGTCGAGGTAAAGAAAGACTACAATCTTCTTTATTTGCTTCTTTTCACCATGCAAATGCACTCCCTTCCGTTCATGAGGATGATTCATCCTAGAACGCAGAAGCTCATGTTCTTGCTGCGTCTCATATGATTTAACATTAAAATCAAGATAATATTGAGGTAAAGAATGGGCATAATATTCCGATGACTCCTGTCTTTCACCATTAGAAATCGCCTTTCTTTGGTCCAGAGGACGATTCATCCAAGAACTGAAAACATCATTTGTTTGCTCCTTTACCTGGGATTCGCTGCCAAAATGAAGATAATTTCGAGTAAAGAGAGGCCATAATCTTCTGCCAACCCCTGCGTTTCACCATGCAAAGGAGCTCTCTTTGGATTCTGATGACACTTCATCCTAGAGCCGAAATCCTCTTTTTCTTCCTCCATCTCATGTTTTTTTCCACTTGAATAAATATAATGCTGAAAATGTTGGCTTTCACCAACAAAACCCGCTCCGTTTTGACTCTGAGCATGATTCATCCAACAACCCAGAACCTCATTTTCTTGCTCAGTCTCATGTGATTTTCCACTTGAATGAATATAATGCTGAAACTGCTGGCTTTCACCAGGAAAAACATCTCCATTTTGGTTCTGAGCATGATTCATCCAACAACCGAAAACCTCATTCTCTTGCTCGTTCTCATTCCTATGTGATTTTTCCTTTAAATCAGCATAAAATAGAGGTAAACCTGGACTACAACTCAATTCTCCCAAGCGCTGCCTTTCATCATGGAAAAGAGCTCCCTTCGGCTCTGAGAATGATTCCTCCTACAGCCTACAACTTCCTCTCCTCCACTAAAACCAATGCAACGCTGAGCTAGAGCTCGATGGCTACAATCTTCTCTCTGCTGATGCCTTTCTCCATGCAAGAGTTCTCTCTTCTGTTCAGTCATATACTGTTGAGGTAAAGGGATACGTCGGTCCAACTCCGGAGCCCTGTTTTCCCCTGCGTCATCAATTTTATCTATAATAGAATCAACAGCGCTGGCTCTAGCTCTCATACTCTCCATCTTCCTATAAGCAAATTCAGTAACTTCATCAGTTCTCCTAATCTGATTCCTGGCGATTTCAGATATCACACGAGAAGAATCAAAACCTAATTCTTCTCCATACCCACCAAAACCAACCGCCTCATCAATCATTCCCCTGTTTCCAACATCCAGGTATCGGAAATCTTCGCCATTTTTGATAAAACCCGACTTCGTTTGTTGCAAATATGGTCCATTCCCCATTGGACTCGAATAAGTTGTCGCGGTTCTCTCATTATGCATGGATGGATTATTAGCTGCCGCCTCCGCATAATAATCGGTTAAAAGATGCTTCGAATGGAACTTTCTGGACGCTGACTGTCCTTGCAGTCGCAATGATTCGTTAAACTCCGAAAGTTTTTTCATGCAGAGTTCTCCGTCATTATCTTCTTGGTTACTCTTCTTGTACTGTTGTTGTTTCTCCGGCCTAGATAACCGCTCCAGTTCGGACCTTTTTGAATCAGAAAACCGTTCCCGTGGTCGTGAACGATGCGGAGGAGACGGGGATCCGGTGTTTGGATATATGGCTCTCGAGCCCGCTTTCTTCGACGACATAACTTAGAAAAAACGACGATTAAACAGGGCGCAGAAAAACCAAGGATACAACGAAAGAAACCCTAACAATGTAAGCGGGAAAGCGGATAAAAGAAAGGAAGAAGAAACGGCGGTTTTCATAGGGAGGTTGCAGTGCTCAAAACGAAGTGGAAAACAAAGGAGGAAGGAGAAAATCGTAAATTGACGGAGAGACTTGTGGAGCACGCTTCGGAATTGGGCCTAAAACAGCCGGTGCGAAAAAAAAAATGGTCGGCGGTGAAATTAATTTTTTTTACTATTAGTTTATATTTATTTTTATTTTTATTATAAAATATATAATTATAAATATTTTTTATATTTTTAATTTCTTCAAATTAATTTTAAATTAATTTAAATTTACCTAATAATTTATAAAATTTTTATCCAATTAAAACAATGAACAAATCCTTGGGCTAATGAAAAAGGCTACTCGGCCCTCACTTAGAGTTAACTCTGAGTCTGATCTAGTGGAGGCCGAAGGGCCTAAATTAGAGCAGATTAGTTAACCTTGCTGGCCTGTCTTCGGCCGTCCAAAAGCTAGTCAGCCTCTGCTTTGCAAAGAGTCGAGAGATAACAGAGTTTAAAATATGATGCCCAATCTTGAATATTGATCAAATAGTCATGTTTTTATTTATTTGCTATGCAAAGAGTCAAGAGATTGAAGAGGTTAAAAATACGAAGTTTGATTTTGAATATTAATTTAAATAATTATTTTTATTTTTAAAGTACAAAAATTTTATAGATCTGAATTTTGACTTTCGGTGTGTTTTTATACTTATCTATTATGCAAAGAGTCAAGATTACATAGGTTAATTAAGACATGAGGTTCAATCTTAAGAGATGACTTTAATAATTTTATTTTTATTTTTTAAAATATATAAAAATTTAAATCTTAACATTTATATTTTTCCATATCTCCAAACCGGCTTTTTTAAAATGCCCCATGAACAAAAACTTTAAAGCACAAAGCAGAACAAATGATTCTGACAGTTTGCTACACCCCCAACCTTTATGAACAATTTTTTGACATTAGCAGGAATTTAGTGAAAGGATTTTGAATTTTGAAACCATGCTACAAAAATCCATGTGGGGGCTTGCAGACATATTGGTTTCTGCATTACGAAGAAAAGAATCCATCGGATTTATGGATGCTCATACGGGAAGTTCTACGATAAATTTAATATAAATTTAATATTGTTAAACATAAAATACATTAAAAATGACGTAAATATGTGACAATAAATGGTTTAAAAATTTAATTACTGTCAACAAAACTTATCTGATCCTTACATGTATCAAGTGAATCAATCCACCATGGACAATACTTTCATATTGGATTGCAAATCAGTAGAATATTCAAGCATAGTGCTCAACTGTATTTCCTTAACATCTCCAGAATTGGCCTGTCAACCACTTACCCTGTCATCCTAAAGTTAAATAAGAAAGGAAAAACCAGAAGACAAGTGAAGACTCTTTTTTAGAAGTCCAAGCTGGCAGAGTAATGAATACTAATGATATTATGTAATAAGGGCAACGGCAATCTCTCCTACCCTGTCTTGTCTCTTAAGGCTTTCCCCATGTCTTGTGTAGGTGACCACTTCTTGTCCACTCCCCAAAAGAAAGACTTCTGCTGCAAGCACTCTTCTTCAAGGACAAAGAAGATTTACCAATACTCTTTAGGACCCTTCAACCAATATATATCTGTTTAAATGACATTTTGGAATTCAAAAAATGATTTGTACTCCAATAACGATATATTTTGTCACACACATATATATATATATATATCAGAAAGTGGTATATTTCAAATTTAGATTTAACTCAAATAATTTATGCAGTTTACAATTACTCTTAAAAGATGATATCAAATAAGTTTTAGATTCAAATTCTAATACCTACCTCCTTTCTTTCTTATTCTCAATCTTCAATCTAGCTCCTTTGTACCAAAAAAAAGGTAGTACCTAGTAAAAAACTGTAACTCATTGTATAAATTTTTCATTTTGTAAGGTTTGAGGATCATTGTATATAATCTTTCTTTTGCATTAATAAAAAAATTGTTTTCGTTTAAACCCATGACTTCTAAATAAATAAATAAACAATTTTTAAAATTGCCTCAAGATGCTAATTGGTAAGTTTATTAAAAAATATGAAATAGTGATACACAAGTGAGAAGTACAACAATAGTTAATAGAACTTGTCAGCACACCAAGTTAAGCAAATAGCTAGATTCGCCTCCAATCCAGGCTTAAAAGAATAAAGTGTGCAACAAAGAAATGCACATGGAAATACTGATAACTTACTTCTAAGCTAAAATTTGAAGACAAAAATTGTATTGATGCTAATGAAATGGGTGTTAAAGTAAAGATTGGAAGGAGCATTTGATTCAAGTCATTGTTCAAGAAAGGTGAAAATCCTCTCTAACTTCATGATTACAAAGTAAGCAGACATTCTGGTCATTTTGTATCTTTTATTTTATACTACTGTTTGTTTTGTGTTAAAGTAAGCTAGTTGGTTTCATAGCTTTAAAGCCAGCCTTGCATATAACCACCACCTATAGCAGGGGAAAGACAGCCATCATTCTAAAGAAAAAGAGAAAAAGAAAAAAGAGAGGGTAAAAGAGAATTGCAAGAAGAGAAGAAGAGGGGTGAAAGATGGCATCCATGGCAACACCAAAGCAGATATGGGAGCAACAGCAATCACAGATGCAGCGAGTAAAGAACTCGGGCATTATCAGTTGCAATGGGAGTCCAATCACAGATGACAAGGAAGAAGAAATGGCGAAATCTGCATTGGCATTGTTTCGAGCAAAAGAAGAAGAGATTGAGAGAAAGAAGATGGAGGTGAGAGACAAGGTTCAGGCTTACATGGGACGTGTCGAAGAAGCAACTAGGCGCTTGGCTGACATTCGAGATGTAAGTTCCGGAAAAAAACATGACTTTGTTTAGTTAGAACATGACATTTCGATTCAGCAAAGTTGGGTTCAAATGGTTGTCTTTGATCACTGCTTCTAGGTTTCGAGATTCCAAGTAGAATTGTTATATCTAAATCTCAGATTCTTCCTTTTAATGGGTACTTTGAATTGAAAATGAAAATGATGTTTAACAATGTCTGCTTCTGTTGGATTCTTTGACTTGATAAAATCTTCCAGGAGCTTGATGCCCTCATAGATCCAATGAGGAAGGAGGTTGCAATTCTGCGCAAGAAGATAGACACCATTAACCGAGAGCTCAAACCTCTGGGGCAAACCTGCCAGAAGAAGGTCTAAGATCCAACTATTATTTTCATTATTAACCACTCTAATGATTAATTATTAAGTGCTAGCAGATGGTATCTTAGTTATTCAATCTATATTCAAGTAGTAATATTTTGTGCCTAGTCCCTCAAGAGCTTTGATGATCACAGGAAAGAGAATACAAAGAAGCCCTGGAAGCCTTAAATGACAAGAACAAGGAGAAAGCACAGCTTGTTAGCAAATTAATGGAGGTGAATATATCATATATGTTTTTCTTCTGAATTCAATAGCAGCATTTGCTTACTACCTTGTTATGACAATTTCTTCCTTTCTGTCTGGTCAGCTGGTGAGTGAAAGTGAGAAATTGAGAATGAAGAAGCTGGAGGAGCTGAGCAAAAATATCGAAACCCTTCGCTAAACTTTGCTGACTGCAACAGTATGATGTGCTTTGTGTGCTGTAATTGGACCCAGATTTCTGATTTTCAGTACATTTATTGTTTCTGTCCATGTTTTTCACTGGTTCTTCAATGGAAGTGTTCTGATTTAGGAAAGTAGTGACTCAGCAGGTCAACTTTCTTGTACTATAACATGTATGAAATTGCTTGCTCAGCCATCACTGCATAGTGAATTGCTCCTTGTGTTTGTCAGTAAACCACCAATCTAACTCAAAACGAAAACTAATGTGCCACCATAATAATTTGGTCAATAATTTGAAAATGTTCAGTTCCAATTTTTTCCCACTTAGAATTTGCAGCTAGATCCATATTTTGATTCATCCACTTCCTTTCTAGTCCTGGCATGTTTTGCTGTTCCACTTCTTATCAATCCGTAAATATCAGAGTTTTTTTTTTTTTTTATGGACAGTGAAATTAATTACGATAAAATTAAAAATAATGAAAAAAATGATTAATAATTTATCTTTTTTAATAAAATAAGAAAAAATTTTAAGTTGAGACATAATGATAATTTTATTTTCTTATTATTTTGTCATCGCTGATCGTACTGATCATACCGATACTCATTAGGCATCTAAACGGATGTCTTGTGTAAAGATAATGCAAGACCACCTATTAATGGATTAAATAATTCGTATATTTATGTCTTGTCTACTTAAATGCATGTAAAATACAAAATATATATATATATATATATTTTCTATATGCTTAAAAGAGGCACATTTGGAATGGTTGTTTTCCCAGTTCTGAAAATATTTTTCATGGAAGGACAATGAAGCTAACTTATGCAATGGCATTTAAAGTACAATAGGGATATATTACAACTTCTAACTAAACACTATGGTACAAGTTGTTTAGGTAACTAGTCATGTAAAACTGTTTTTCGGTGATGTTTCTTGTTAGATCAGCTAAGTTGACTTGATTATTAATTAACCAATCTCTGTTTCCGGTCAAGCAGTTTAATTTTTATAAGCCCCCTTTACTCGTTTTTCATAGATTTAGGGTGCGTTTTGTTCGGAGATAAAAAAATATTTTAAAAAATAAAATTATCTTTTATTCAGAAAAAAAATTTTAAAGGGTAAATTTTAGGGAAAAAAATTACTTTAGATCAAAAAAAAATTTTTTGACTCAGGTAATTTAAAAATACCTCAGGATCCGAAGGTAATCATTTTACCTCAGATTTTTCCAAAATTGAGCACTATAGGTAAAATAAAATGATTGACAAAGAGGAAAAAAATCGAACCAAACGGGAGAATCAAATGACGGAAAAAAATTACGGGGGAAAAAAAAATTTCCCCCAACCAAACGCCGGGTTTTTTTGGTTGAGTTGTTTAAAAAGTGAAAAGATTAAAATTAAAAAAAAAAGTAAAAAGATTAAAAAAATATTTTTCATAACATGTTTGATAGTAAAGATGAAAAAAAATGAAAAATAACAATTTTCATACCTAAGTATAAAAAACTCTTGAATTAAATTAAATTATCATCCAAATTCGTATTGCTTTATTGTAATTAATTGAACTTTCATATTTTTATTTTTACCCAATTGAACCCGTAATTGGATGGAAATTAGTTGGCAACTATCACAATCATATGATTTACATGATTAATTTTTGTCCAGTTGAAAGCTCAATTAGGTTAAAAGAAATGTTTCTCTAAATGAAAGTTAAAAGAAATGTTCAAGAGCTCAATTAATTGCAGTAAATGCTTTAATGATAAATTTAATTTAACTCAAGAGTTTTATATTTAAGTAAAAAATGAATGGAAAAAGTAAAAAATTAATATTATTTGATCAATATCCTTTGTATGTTAAGATAATTTTTTTTAAAATAAATTGAATAATTTCTCTAAAAAATTTTGTAAATATATACATTCACTTCTTTCCCATCTTCTCTCCACTTATATTTTCAATCTTAAATGATTTATTTTATAAATAAATATAATAAATAATAATTTTTTTCTTTTTTCTATTTTATCAAATATTAATAAAAATTATTTTTTCACTTTTTCACACACTCTCATCCTTCAACTTTTTCTTTCTATAAGGTATAACCTTAAAATGAAGAGAAATGATTATATAATAAATTGCTCCATATATTTTTTATTCCAATCATACGATGCAATCATTTTATTTAAAAAATTTATTTATTACACATTAAATTAAATAATAAATATTTATTTTTACAAATATATTAATAATTTTGATAATAAATTATTAATTTAAAAAATATATTAAGTGTAAATAATCAACAAAAACATATGTTTAACTAAATAGTTCAATCATATTCAAATCTCACCATTTATAAATGCTTCTTGAAACATTAAAAAAAAAAAATTATAAAACCAATTTAATAATAAATGAATGATTGTTTCGATCTAATTCGATCCAATCGGACAACTGATTAATTTTATTAAATTTATAAAATTAAATAATCATTAATTCTCGATTCAATTCAACCGACTAAAGAGTCTAATTTCTTAAAAAAAAAAAAAAATCCAAAACTTTGCCTAAAATAATAATGGCTCTATGGAACTAGAAGGAGTCGCAAAATTCAAAGCCGTCCGATCTGCTCCAGTCAAATACTTACAAAAGATTATTAAATATAAATGCTAATGTATGTTTGTTTTATATATTAAAAAAATAAAGAAACAGTCAATGGTAAACATCCTCAGAAAAATATAAGGAAATGCATTGCGCTGCCGACAAGTGTCCACTACCACCCACCGCAGATTAGTTCTCAGCCACAAAATTTAACTTTATTTTAATAAAAAATAATTAATATTTGCTGCCTTTGAAGTTAAGATAGTGTGCGGCTAATATTGTTATTGGTATTTTTTTTTTTTTTTGTCGAACAAAGTTTTTGTCAATGAAAAAAAAAGTTTTTGTCGTTATCAAATGCAGCAAGTATTTATTTTTAATATATTTAAACATATTACAACGATCCAATATAAAAATAATTATTTCGATGATAATGATTTTAATGGTAAGTGATTAATTTGTTATAATATAATTATTTGATAGGATTTGAAATAAAGAGATATATTTTGATGTGAATTAATTATTTTATATAAAGATTAAATGTTTTTAAAATTTATAAATATAATTTAAAAATATATATTTAATTGTAGTTATTTTTATTTATTTAATATTTTTTTAAAAATATATTATTATTTTAATTTTGTTTATAATATTTAAAAACTCTAATTACAAAAATAATTATCTTGCATACAATACATTTTACTAAATCAAAATTTTATTAATTAAAAATTATATTAAAAAAATACAAATACAAATTTATTTTTAAAATGTATGTTTCGTGTTTAACAAATTGATTCGTATTCAACACTTTATTTTTTTATATTTTTATACCTTTCAATACGAAATAAATACGAAAGGTAGAAATACACGAATCATCGTAAATTCCACCCAATCCTTTCCTTTTCACTTTCTTCAAAATTATTTTCTTCGTCCAATGAAAGGCCGGTTGACGTCACCGCATGGTGGCGCACTGGCGTTAGACTTTTGTACCCAATTGCTGCGCCTCTTTTCTTCTCTCAACCTCTTTGTTTTCCCTTATATATTACACTTTCTCCAGTTTCTTCTTAACCTATCTTCCGCCCAACCCCGCTCCAAGGCTTGGCTTCAGCTTTGCCTTTCTTTCTGTCGTCTCTCACTTTAATTGGTTGGTTGAGTTGCAGATTTCAATCTTCGAGTTAAAAATGCTGGAACCTTTTACGCGAATGACAAAGGTATACCCCAACGCTAGTTTCATCGGCAGCGATGCCGTCTCCGAGAGGCCGCCTAAGGTGGCAGAAGCAGCTGATACAAGGGAGGTTACTCTTACGGTCTGGAAGAAATCGTTGTTGTTCAACTGTAATGGATTCACGGTGTTTGATTGTAAAGGTGATTTGGTGTTCAGGGTGGATAATTACATGGAAGCCAACAAGGGCGAGATCCTTCTCATGGATGCCAATGGCAAGCCACTTCTCACCATCCGCCGCAAGGTAGGCGTTCATTCATTCATTCATTATCTTGACAGAAATAATTAACTGTGAATCGACGATGATGTTTCAATGTTTGTTTCTTCAGAAAATGAGCCTTGGAGATTGCTGGCTGGTTTACGAGGGAGAAACCTCGGCGAGTCCCGCACTTTCAGTCAGGAAATCAGTGAACATCCTGAACAACAAGTGCTTGGCTTACGTTATTCCAGGAACCACAAACCATCGAAACAACAACATCTTGTACCAGGTTGAGGGGTCATATTCCCAACGGAGCTGCGTCGTGTACGATGACAGGAGGAGATTAGCGGCAGAGATCAAGCGGAAAGAGGCTGGAGGAGGAGTTGCCTTCGGTACCGACGTCTTCCGTCTTGTCGTTCAGCTTGATAGTATCAGGGCAGACTTCGCCATGGCTCTGGTTATCCTTCTCGATCAAATGTTCAGATGACGCAGCTCCACCACCAAACTGTATTTTCTTGCTATTTTCTTCTTCAGAACACTATCAATACATAATTATAGCATCAATTTCCAAATTGCAGCATAATCATCTTTGGTTTATGAACATCCCCACTACCAAATCATTTATTTTTGTAAAAAAAAAAAAAAAAAAAAAATTGTTGTTTGCTCTTGGGGCTTGATTTTTTCGTTTTAGATAAAAAACCAAGCCATCACTGGGGATTCATATCCATTCAGCAGAAGAATAATTCATCTGTTTCTCTATTTCTTTCCGTCTTTTTGGATGGTTGTTTATGGTTTGTACATCGAAATTAACCTGAAGCTGCTGCTGTGAGCTGTGTTCTTCTTTGTAAAGGAACATTTAAAGCCAAAAAAAAAAAAACCTCCATTCCAATACAGTTCGTCTTTATATTTCGCTTAGTGAGAGCTGCGATTTTGGTTACAATCGAGATGGAAACAACAGAGACAAAGCTCATTCGGACCACTCCAGTCCAATTTATAACAGTACAAACACTTTGTCGTTCTTGGAAAGATCTACCATATAGGAATCGAAAGCGAAATTGGAAACGAATCCAAATTGAAAGCGAAAATTCGAGAGAAATAAGTAGAAGAACAAAGAAATAAAAAAGAAAGCGATATCAGTAATTAAGGAGATATTGCTGATAGACATATAGAACAAAAATGTGCGATCCATGAGTTTTCTTTGATAGCGAAGATCTCAAGAGAAGGAAAAAAAAATTGTAAGCGTTGAGATTTGGCTTTAAATTTGCAACACGCTTCTATCTTGAAGACATACATAATTATTTCAGCCGTTGCGTAAAGAAATTTAGGTATAAAATTTATATCAATGTATTAAATATAATTTTTTTAAAATTTTTATTATATTTATATATAACTTCTTTACAATTTTAATTTATATCATATTTATATACTTTATTTATATAGTTATATTATTATGTTTAAGATCTTCTGGATTGTTTGTTTTGTGCCTCCATTGCATCACTTGATTCACCGGCCTGCTTAGAAAAACTGTCGCTCTACTTGTGCTAACACAATACTATTTCAAAAGAAAAACTGTGGTCTAAAACCATGTCTGACTAATCAAAAAGAAGCGATCCACATGGGTCTTGATTATCTCGGTATTAATTCAATACCAACACCCCAATTAATTATCTGCCGGAAAATTTGTGTTCTAGAAAGCTCCAGAAGGGTATGAGCTGAGCTTAACCCCACTTTCTCACATTTTCTTGAAAGACCCCCGGCCCGGATTGCCTTAACCAGCTGTGGTAGCTTCACTCAACAATGCTTTAATTCAGTTATAAAAAGACAGAATTTGTTCAAGAAGTTACAAGAACAAGAAATGTATCATATTCTGTTTTGGTTGCTACAACAAATTATAAATGAACTTTCTCCCTGGCTAATTGTTTTTGTTGGAAACCAGAAGTTACCGATCTACAAATAAATTAACTTGACAATCATTTATCCCCTTCTTAGAGTTGATTCAAAGTTTGATTTCTTTATTTTTTTATCTCTTATAAATCAAAAAAAAAAAATTATCGACCATGTCTCAACTCTCAAGTAATGTTTGAATAAATAGGAAATTCAAATAGAATCGCAATACGTTCGACAATATCATCAACTTATTTTAATATGAATCGATTTGAATCAAATTTGAATCGAATTTAAAATTTATATTAACGAATTATCTATAAATTCAAACCTTTTTATTTGAGTTTAGTTTTTAGCCTGTAGTCATATTATAGTTTATCATACAAACTTATGCTCGACCAGAATATTATTATTATTAATTTTTTATTCTTTTTAAAGGTTAATTTGATTTTTTGAATTTGTATACTAATTTTTTTATTAAATATATAATCATATTTATTAATCAATAATATTTTATATATATAATTACATTATACGGACTACATATATTTAAACTTTTGATATTAATTATTTTTGAACTCGATCAGATTGAACATAAGTTTTAAATGATAAAATTCAAGCCAAACCCAAAATTATATATTGGATCTAATTTTTTTTTTGTTTCAATACGTTTAGTATAATTAATATTTTTATTCAAATTCACTCATAATTGAAATAATTTTCGAGTTTTAACATTTTGTTGAATCCATCTCCATGAACACGTCAAAGTAACTGGATTTTATGATTTGTGATTTTTTTCGAGGATGAGAGGGGCCGTGGATGCATTCTTGGGTCATTATTTAATTCTTTACTGACGGGCTTTTTAGCCTTGTTTGCATTTGCCAGGAATTTATGGGCTTAGGAACTGGACGAAACTTCCCAATTATGGATTCCCTTTGCGTTGGGCTGTTTGTGATCGAGCCCTTAATCAACAAGCCCACAAGCTAGGTTCTTTTTCAACCCAGCAATTGCGGAGATTCAGAGAGAGAGAGAGAGGGAGGAGAGATGGAAAAAACCTGTGAATCGTCTGCTAGAACCCTAAACCCAAACAATGGAGGAGGACCCAAAAGGGAAGAAGAGAAACCGAAGGTGTTGGTAATAATGGGTCCAACTGGGTCCGGAAAGTCACGTTTAGCTATTGATTTGGCGACCCATTTTCCTATTGAAATCATCAACGCTGATTCCATGCAAGTCTATCAAGGTCTTGATGTTCTCACCAACAAAGTTCCCCTCCATGAACAAAATGGTATTGGCTTTATCTTTCTTTCTTTTTTTTTTCCATTTTTTGGGAGGAAAATTTAGTAGGTTAGTTATCGTAATTTTATTTATTTTGTGTAGGAGTGCTCCATCATCTTTTGGGTACCATTGGCTCAAATGTGGAATTCACTGCCAAGATGTTTAGGGACTCTGCAATTCCTGTGAGTTCAGCTTCCTTCTCTTCGTTTTATCATGTCTGTTCTTTTCACTTTTCAGCTTACACTTATATGGTTTTTCCAAGGTTTTGTATCTTGTGGCTTTTGATACTTGGTTTTTTGTTTGCTCATAAATGGTTAAAAGAAAAATCCTAATTGATTAATGATGTATGAACGACTATTGCAACAGATTTTTTAAATCAATTGATATAAAAGGGAAGTCATGCATTTTCTTATTTAATCAAGTTTAGATTTTAATTTTTATTTCTTGAAAAATATGTTCGATTTTGCATCCAATGGCACCTTTTTTTTTTGACTCTGGAACATCCATATGGGATCTTAAGTTTCCTAGAGCCTTTTTGCAAGTTTGTATATAACTTAGAAATCTCCATGAGACCTAAGGTTGATAGAATTCTATACTTTCAGTTAATTTGGATAACTGTTGCCACATGTTTCTTTCTTTCTTTTTTTTTTCTACTAGCTTTGTTTTGGCCTGGCCAATTTATTTTAGATTTTCTTGTATGGTCAATTTTGGAGAATACTTTGGTGTGTGTGTGTGTGTGTGTATATATATATATATATATATATATATATATATATATATATATATAATTTGCACTTGCTTTCCCTCAATTCATGCACTTGTTTTGCAATGGTGAGTGTGTGGAGGTCAAGGAACATCCAGTTCAATATCCACACCTCATGTTTATTTTCGTCTCAGGCTACAACTTATAGTTTCAGCCTTGTAAAATGCTTGTCTTTTGTGAAGTTGCCTAACTCTGTTTTTATTTGTCTGGCAATTATTCATGCTAAATATTTTTTATGTTATTGCTCACTATCATTTAATCTCTATTTAATTAGTGCTATTTTACTTTCAGATCATAAGCGACATATTATCTCGCAACTGTTTGCCAGTCATTGTTGGAGGCACCAATTACTATATTCAAGTAAGCAATTGGTACTTTGTCTGATTACTCATCTTTAGTAAATTCTAGTGGAGTTTTTACCACTGGGATGGTTTAAGCCTTATTGTGTATGAAGGCCGTTTTCATCCTTTCGACTAAAAATATGCTACAAACTAAGTATTTCTTTAACAAATAAATGTTTTCGTTGTGCTTTTGTTTATTTTGCTCTTTGGCTTGGGATTAAAATATTTTGTTCTTTCCTCTAGCAAATTTGATGGTCAACAATGTTCTTCCAGGCAATGCAAACATTTTCTTCCATAATATATTGTGCATACTTGTCTAATCCTCAAAAATAGTCAATTATCTGCAGCTCCTGGGGGACCTCGTCCCTCTTTGTGTCTGTCTGCCTCTGTTTGTGTTTCTTTCTTTGTTTGTAAATTTGTCTCTTCTTTTTTTTTTTTGAGATACAAGCAAATTAGCTTGTGTCCTTCTCTCATTGTCAAATTTATAATATTGTCCTTGTATGTAGGCTCTTGTGAGTTCATTCCTTCTTGATGATTCAGCGGAAGATATGAATGAAATCTACTCAAGTGATCTTCCTGGTATGTAGGAAACCCCTTTCTTTGGATCATTCTAAATTACTAGACCAGTGACATTGTTTAAATTGTAACAGGTAATGAGCAGACTGATCATAGGCCTGACTTCCAGGTAGACAGTTGCAATTATAGCTATGATCTTCTTAAAGAGCTTGATCCAGTTGCAGCAAACAGGATTCATCCAAATAATCATAGAAAAGTAGGAACCAAATTTTCCTGTATTCTTTACTTATTGATATTTATAGAAAAGTCTGCATTTATCATATGCTTATCTTGTTATGGTGCCAGGTTTTGTTATATTATGTTTTTGCTATTGGTGCCTACCTAATAATGCTGTGTATTTAACCAAAATCAATTCTTATAATGAAAACTCTAATTTAAAAAGTGTAAAGGAACAAGTACATGATGAATAACGTTTTGGCTTCTTGGAATTGGTAGTATATTTTGCCAGAGCGCTTATTCGTAGAAAGATCATTTTTCTTAATTCTTTCAGTTTAACTCAGCTATTTAGATGCAACCAATGGCTTGAGAGTTTGTAAACTGTGAAGCTTATTAGACAAGCTTGAAAATTAAGGTCAGCTTAGGGCTTGCTTTGCTTCTAACCCAATTACTTTTAGCTATTCATAGAACAAGTGTTAAATGCTGTTCTGTTAATTGAACTAAAGTGGTTATTTTTTCTGCAGAAGGTTTCAAGAGTTTATATGAAGTGCTCTAGAACTTGGTTGTAGAGTTACTTATGTAACTATGATGTACGATATATACTTTCCTGACATTGGTTCAATTTTGCAGATTAATCAATACCTTAGTCTGTATGCTTGTTCTGGTGTTCTTCCCAGCAAACTTTATCAGGGAAAGGCTTCAGAGGTTGGTGGTGCTTAATTCATGTTCATGGATCTTGATTTTGTGTACCACTATAAAGTTTAATTTTCTCCTCTCTGTCTTTTAAATTCATTTATAAGACATGATGTTTTGATTTAGAAAGACTTTGCGGAAATAATTACTATTAAGATCAAACTAATATTTCTTGAGAGGGAGATGACACCAAGCTGATCTACTTGCTTTTGAATTTTGTTAAATTTTGCATGTGGCAGGGCAGAACTGGGGTCGAGTTGATAATTCTAGATACAGTTGCTGTTTTATATGTGTCGATGCGGCCACACCTGTGCTGGATCAATATGTGGAACACAGGGTGGACTGTATGATAGATGCTGGGTTGCTCGAGGAAGTTTGCGACATTTATAATCCAAATGCAAATTATACTCTAGGTCTACGACAGGCAATTGGTGTTCAAGAATTTGAGAATTTTCTTGGAGTTTACTTTTCTGACAGCAGGGATGATAAGACAAGTGATACTTCTGGATGGAATCCCTTAAAGTTGTCGACAAGGATGGGTGATAAATCGTTCAAAGAAAATGCAAGGGGAATACTGAATTCATCTAGTGATAACCTACAAAAAATTCTGTTAGAAGAAGCCATTGACAAAGTAAAAGCAAACACCCGAAGACTTGTTCGTCGTCAAGTAAGTCTATCTTGTCACATTGTTGATGATTTTGGTAGACCTGAATTGGAAACTTTTCAGTGCTTCTGGCACTTCAAATACATTCATAAAACTAACATTTTTTATTCCTGAGATAATCCATTTTCAGAAAAAAAAATTCAAATTTCTTTCAGGATTTTGTATGACTGTTTCAACATGACAGATTCACATTGTTGATGACTCTTAAGTCCTGAAAATGAGCTGTTTCTGACACTCAATTAAGTTCGTATTCTGGATCTATTGACACCGAAGCTTTATGGCAGTTTGGTGGCCATATCCAAATTTGTGGAACTTATTAACATGCAAAATCTTGTTTTGCAGAAAAGGAGGCTGAATCAACTTCAGACATTGTTTGGATGGAATATTAATTTTGTTGATGCAACAGAATCTATATCAAGTACGCCTCTCCAATCCTTTCCGGAAAAACTTATCTTTGTTCTTGGGTGAATCATCATTATGATCGATCGTTTCTATTTCCAGGCAAATCGGATGAGCATTGGGCAATGCAAGTGGTTGAACCTGCTGTCAAGATCATCACATCTTTCCTCGATGAAGATAATATGATGGAGTCAGAGTGTGCTTTGGATGGGGAAAATAAAACCATAACAGGTACACCCCAAAGGGATTTGTGGACTCAATACACATGCAAGGTCAGCCATAGCTGAAATCAAATCTGTCTGTATAATTTTCATTTGCCTTTGTGTGCCTGAATTTGCTTATAATTTTTATACCAACAGGCCTGCGGAGATAGGGTTCTTAGAGGAGCACACGAGTGGGAACAGCATAGACAGGGCCGCGGACATCGGAAGCGTATGTCACGGCTTCGACGGTCTCAAAGTTTCTGTCCTTAGTAGAGCAGCAAGAAGAACAACTTAGTACATGTTGGACAGTGATGAAATTTGGACAATTTTTGAAAGAATTGACCTTGAATTCTTGAATAACTATAAGTTTTGTTTGACTAGCAACTTTATATTGGATCTTTTGATTTGGCTTGTGTTTTTTTTTTAATATATATTTTATATAGTTTCATTTGATGGGTTAATTTAACTTGTTTATAATTAATTTACTTTTGTTTTGAATTTTTTGAATTGATTTTATATTAAAATAATTTTGATTTAAGGTTATTATAACTGTTACGTTTGTTAATTTTATTTTTTATTTATTGTGATATATATATATATATTTAAAATTATCATTATTAATTAATTTTAATTAGTATTTATTTGTTTTTGACAAATAATAGTAAAGAAATTAAATCCGAAGTAAAATGTGATTTTCATACTAATAAATCAAATAAGTAATACATGAGAAAATTAATCAGTATATTTTTAGTAAAATTTTAATTTTTATTAATAAAATTAAAATTTTATAAATGTTTAAAAAATTAATAAATTGTTATTATAATAATTATAAGATCCGTTTAAAGGTTAAAATACTTGTTCAAGTTCGAAGATGTGCTCAATTTGTAGGTGAGTTTAAATAAAAATATTAAACATATTAAATAGGTTTGGACATGAATCCATTTTTAAGTTTAAGTCCAATCCGATAATTATAAATTTTTCTATTTTTTACACTAATGACTTTTTTTAATTATTTTCATTTCTTTATTCAATTTAATTTGACTTCATATTTTTTTATTCTTTAATTTATATTTTCATGTTTCTTTTACTTTTTTTTATAAGAATTGATTTTAATTTATTGTGTTATACTTATTAACTATTGTATATTTTAATATTTTAATATTTTATTATAATTTTTCTAAACAATTTGGTGACATTTGGACAGATTTTGACTTATTCATTGTATGTAAAAAACAAGTTTGAGCAAAATATTAAGTCCAAAAAACAAGCTGAATCCAATTTGGACTTATTTTTAATTCCTTAATACTTTACCTAAACCTGACTTGAACCTGATCTGACACAACTCATGAATATATATATATATAAAGACATAGATGGGATAGATCTAATTATACCAATGTAAAACTAATTCAGTTTTACACTTTTATATTTTTTTAATTTTAAGTTAATCGAAAATATTAAACAATTTGTTACATGATAATAAAATTTTGATACTTGATATATATTAAACAAACATTGTTTTTAATTAAAATGATAAAAATATCAAATTGATTTAAAAAATTGTGTATGAAAGATACAAGTAAATTATTAAATCCAACTATTGCTTTACAAAAACATTTACCCTAAATGAAGCTAAAAAAGTGTGTAAATCAATTTATTTTAGATTAGTGTAAGTGGATAGCTACTCCATAAGAAGAGATCCACTTGCATTGGTATAAAATTAATTTAGTTTTACACATTTTCATATCTTTTTATATAATTTATATTTTTTTATCCGTTCGTTGAATCTGTTTACGTAAATCATACATACTATATTTCAAATTAATCGATGATATATAACTATTTGTTTCATAATAATAAAATTATTATAATATATATTAAAAAATACTATTTTAAATTGAAATAATAAAAATATTGAATTAATTCAAAAATTTATGCGCACAATAAAAGAATTAATTGTTAAATCTAATTAATAATTTTTTAATCTAACTGTTGGTTTTGAATATATGTATCTTTCGTAAAATTATAAAAAAAAAAAATTGTAAAACAATGTGCCGAAGCTCAAAAGAGGTGGGCAAATTTTTGGACTATTTTCTTATTGCTTTTCTCCTTTTGATTAAGAAGGGAAAAAAATATAACTAAGTTTTTGTTTTTGATGGGATTTAATTTATTCATACGTTTACGGGTTAATTTAAGTTAACGATGATGTTAGTTTTGATAAAGTGAGATTGAAAAAAATAAAATAATTATTAAATATTTATATTTTTTAATAAAATAATTGAAAATTAAAGATAAAAATCATTTTACAAAAAAAAAATTATCTTATTATTACTATTCTTATTGGATTCACTGCACTACAGTGCGGTTAGATACAATCTATACCGAAATCAATTAATTTTTAAAAAAAATTCCTAAGTTTTAAAATTGACGGAATAAGGGCATAAAAAAAATGTTCATATCTTTGTGCTCATTGAACCACTCCTTTTGGTTTTGTGCATGACTGTTGATGTGACTCTTTGATCATATTTAAATATATATTATTATTTAATAAAATTAAGATTTAAATACATATTTATTAAAAATATTAAAATAAAATATGTATTATTATTTTAATTTTAAAATTTAAAAATTTTACATAATAATTTTATATATATTTATAATTTAAAATTTGATTAAAAATATTTTTTAATTTTATTTATATTTAATTTTCTTTTACTGGTGATTTAAAAAATAAATATTTTTTGAGGAAAGAAATGATGTTTGGTTCAAGTCGTGTCAGTCAGCTCAAAATATTTAAATTATTTAATTAATGCTGGCGCAGACAATATGCTTACGTGCATGTAAAACGTTTTCTATGCAGTTACCTCGTACTATAATTATTTTTTAATACTGTAAATTAACAGAATGTTAATCATTTCTTCCTGGACAAACACCAAATTTTTGTTGACTTTAGTTTACTTTTTGGGTATTGTTCAATGAGATGTTCTAGATTTTTTTTGTAATTCAATTTTAATTTATTAATTTTAAAAATTAATTTTATATTAAAATTATATATGACATAGCATCTATCGATTAATTAATAAAATTTAAATAATAATATTATATTTTTAAATATTAATAATAAAATTTATTATTATTTATTATTTTTAAGTATTTTTTAAAAATATTATTTTATGTATAATTTTTATCTATTTAATATAAAAAGCATTATGAATATTATACGAGAAATAAATATTTAAGTTAATAAATTTTTAAAAGTAATTAAATAGAATGATTTGTTTAATTAAATTGATAATTTTGAATTAAAATATCAATTTTTTAATTAATAATTTAATTTTGAATTAAAATTAAATTAAAAAAAAATCTATATGAAATTTACGCTTACTCTTTTATGCGGTTTGTTAAGCCTAACGAGTACTTAGGCTCAGTAAGCACCAAATAAAGGCCAACAACCGAATTCGTTCATTGATTAACTAACCCATCACACCTCAAAGCCGAAAATATTTGGCAAGGGCATAAAGTCCACTCGGCTCGCCCAAAAGCCTAGCTTTACAAGCTAAAGAGTAGGAAACAACTAAAAAGAGGTAGTTAACTCGAAGGTAACCACTCAAGTAACAAAACCAATGAAGGATAACACCTGGTGCCTCTTTCCATTCCACAATGATAGTTGAGGTCGAAGGACTCGGGGTCAGGGCACCACCTGCATGGGACGAGATCCAATTAAGGTTGCCCAGGTAAGTATATAAAGGGGTTAGCATTTTCTTCCTTACTTGATCTCTCCAGAACCCTTACCCTATTGCTTTATGCTTCCTTGTTATCTCTTTTTCTTCATGTATATTACTACTAACTTGACTTGTCTGTGTGTCGAACTCCGACCCTTTCTGACCTTGTTTCATCTTGCAGAGTTGCCCATATCCTTAAGAGATTCAGAGGATTCTTTTTTCAACATTGTTTACCTCAACATAGTTATATTAAGTAAAAATGTAATTGCAAATAGAATTTTTAAAGATTAATGAAGAATAAAAAATTCATATTTATGTCAATAATAATGTATTTTAGTGATAAAATATTTAAATTTTAAGTTTTATTTATAAAAAACAACATTTTAAATGAATAAATTTAATTGTTAAATTTTATAATAATGTGCGTTATTTTGTAATTTAATCATTATATTAAATTTTTTACCTTTTTTTCCTATTTATTAAAAATTAAATTTTAATAATGACTAAATTTTTTTAAAAAACTTGACTATCTCACCTTTTTTTTTTTAAATATGACCATATACTTTTATTGTATTCAAATACGTTAAAACTCAAGTAAGCCCTTATTTCAAATAAAAAATATTAGTGTGTAAAAGTCGATTTGAACCAATTTAATTGATCAAAATTCAACTAATTTGATTTGGTTAAGTCAATTTCGAATTTAAGTCAATTTTGTAGGTAGACTTATTCAGTTTAAGTCAATATTTAAAATTACAAATCGAAAATAACCAAGGCTTAACCTAATGATTGTGAACCCCCCTTAAGAGATATTAGATTCAAGGTTTAAATTCTTTTTCTCTCCTTGTACCTCTTATGAAAAAAAAATACAAATTGAATCGATTGAATTAACCAACCATTTTTTAAATATATTAAACATAATATAAATAGTTAAATATTATATAATATATTAATATAATCAACTCTTTTTTATGTAGGAAGTTGAGTTTTAAATCCAACATAAAATGCTAATTGCTCATCTCTGTAACAATTGGTTTATGTGAATGGCTCATTTAAGTACAAATAGAAGGTTAATGGTTTATTTAGTTACAAATTAAATATTAAAGACTTATCTAGATATATTAAAAATATAAACACTTATTTAAGTATATAAAGTGATAAAATTTAAGAATTTATTTGGTATTTGAACCTTTAATAATTAATATTCAATTCTTACTATTTTCATTTTTTTCTTGGTTCACAGTGAGGTACAAGGAGAAAAAGGATTCATATTTTGGATTTACTTCCTCTTAAATAGGGGTAACAACTACTAGGTAAAGTTTTAGTTGTTTACTGTTTCAAATATATATAATAAAATTCGTAATTAAGTTAAAGACAAAAATCAAACTTATGAAAACAACTAGATCTGTTTGTAGATCTGGCTGAATTCGAGCTGTGCTTAGATAAGACCTTAAGGAATTGAAAGTAAACCCAAGTTCGGTCCAATTTTCGATTTTAATTTTTTGCCCGAGCCATTTTTTACATACAATGAATATGACCAAGTCTATCCAAATACAACTAATTTGTAAAAAAAAAATAATAATAAAATATATTAATAGGTGTAACAAAATAAATTTGGATAAATTCTTATAAAAAAACTATAAGAAACATAAAATTTTAAATTAAAATCTAAAAAACACAAACTGAAATTAAGTTGCACAAATAAATCAAAAATAAATAAAAGATGCATCAATATTAAAAAAATAGTAAAAAAATTATAGTTAAGGAATTGGGTTGAACTAAATTTGAATTTATAATAATGAACCCAAACTCGATTTACTTTTTAACAAGCTTTTATTTTCTAGTTCAAATCTATTTATGAGTTTAATATTTTTGTTCAATCTTAAAAAAAATAAATGAACTTCCAAATTTAAAGATATAATTCTCCTTTTAAACAGGTTAAAAATTCATTATTGATCACCCAACCAATATGATTTTCTATTTCTTTTTTCACCTTGGAAGGCAAATATAATTGCTTTGATACTCTTTAAAAATGAAAAAAAAAAAGAAATAGACTTTGAAAGAGACAGACCCAAGTGCTTCCATGAGGTTGATGCAACAATAAGATAAGACAAGAAGTACGACAAATACTATTTTTTGATTGTGATGTGACTAGTACTATTACTATTATTATCACTGTTATTGCTACTAAAATAAGAAAGCAATGGATTTAATTTCCATCACACAAGCAATGTTAACCAGTTTTACTTTCTACGGTATGAATGTGGACTTCACAGTCCACGCCTACGGAGATGCATGCATGTTATTTGGTTCCATATTTCTTCACTCAACAATTTATATAGGCACATCACAACCGACCACAAGTAAACGGAGAAAACCAAAACAAGTTGGTATTTTTTGCATGAAAATTAGCAATTCTATTCAGGAGACATTTGGCATTCAGTGATAGGACGAAGTCTAATTCATTGAATTAAGGCGAAAAGTAATTTTTTTTTTCCACAGATAGATAAGACAAACACAATTGAAAGCCTATGTCTAAGGCCTAACCTCCCCAAATTTAAAAACGAGAGATTCTTGAGATACATGTAGCTAAGCATTCAAGTTAAGTCATAAGCTAAAAAGTCTAATTTAAATATAAGATGGTATGAAATTCAATATTTTATACACATATATATGTATATATATATATATATATGTATATATATATATATGTGTGTATGTGTGTGAGAGATTATAACATCACTTCAATAAAAATCTATCTTGTGTAGGCATAATTATCATTTGACATACTCTATGTGTAGACATAATTATTACGAGAGGTAAAACATATAAGATAGGAATTACAAAATAAAAGTTAGAATTTAATAACATGTTAAATATTTAATTTAAGATCAATTAATTAATAATAAGTAGAAGGGTCCAACATAAATATAATATCACAAGAAATTTAATATTTAACATGGGTGAGATAATACCATTTTAACATATATAATATGAATAGCAAATTTAAGTATCATGAGTTAAAATATACCAACTCAAATAATAATAATAATAATAATAATAATAATATTATTATTATTATTATTATTATTATTATTATTATTATTAACTCAATTAAGTAACATTAAAGAAAATCGAAATAAAGTGATAAAAAGATTTAAGCAATATATGTACATAATTACTAATTAATGCATCATTTTATTTTTATTTTTACTGTTTATTTTTAATTATGAAAAAAGTGATTTTAGATTAAAAAAGCAAAAAAAAAAAAAAAACCTTTTGAAGTAAATTAGAAGATTAAAAATATAATTTCACTAATTAACATATTATAGTTATGTGCTTATTCTGAATTAAATATACTATTATATTTCTTTTTCTTATTTTTGCCTTTAGGGTATTAAATTTTATTTCTTGTACATTACTTACTTTGGACTAGTTTGGATCGACATTGAGATTGACTTTGGTGAGATTAAAAATAGTGATAGAAATAAGATTAATTATTGGCCTGTAAGGGTGAGATTGGATACTATAACAGTATGATTAAAATTAGTAGTGAGATATGTATTTGGATATAACCGCAGTGGTGATAGTGAGTTAAAGTGTAGTGAGAAAAAAAATGACGATATTAGATAAAAATTGTACATAATAAAGTTTATAATATATATTTAATATTTGTAAGATTAATAAATAATTGAAAAATATTAAAATTATTATAATATTTTTCTAATAATTTAAAAATTATTATGTATATTTATAGATGAAATATTAATATACTAAATCTATATAATAATAAATTTATACTAATATATTTAAATTAAACATTAAAACAAAACAAAAAAACAAAATATAATATACCCTTTATTAATAATGTTCACATTAATATTACAAAGTATATTACTTTCCTTTTTATGGTGCAAAAATTAGAGTACTTTTTCTTTCTATTCTTTGTGATTTTTCCTTCACGCTTATAATAATTTTCAACACTTTTTAGTTTTTCATATTTGCAATTTCCACTTTATCAAACAAAGCAATAATTTTTTTTTTTTACTTTAGATGATATTTTTATTTTTAAATGTGAAAATTTTATAAATTTGAAATTTGAGTTTAAGTGCTTACTTTTTTTTCTCAAATCAGAAACTTTCATGCATGATAAGAAAAACAATAATACCTAAATTAAAATTCAATTGAATTTATCTCTTCATGTAAAAAAAAAAAAAAGATTGATGCAGTTTGATTAATTATATGAAATAATAATTAAAAAAATAAACCGTAGTTTGCATTAAAAAGACAAGAAAAACCTTTCAAGTTTTATACATAGACTACATATCCATGTATGTATGTATGTATGTATATATGTATATGTGTATGTATATATATATATATTATATATATATATATATATACATTTATTTTTGCATGTTCCCCTCTAAATACCTTAGACTTTTTTGAAGATATTTTATAAGCATGAAAGGACTTAACTCTTAAGTCACATTTGCCGCTTTACACGTAAAATGTTTACAATGCAAAGTGATTGTTGAAAATTAAATTACAAGGCAAATGTTGTTTAAATTGTATAAAAAGTAATATTATAGTATTTGATAAACTAAGACGTTACTTGTAATATAGTGATAAATTTCAAAAATATCTTTAAGTATAAGAATAAATTTGATACATTATTATTAAGTTAAAATGTATTTATTATATTAAAATGTAAATAATTTAAAGTTATAATTATTAATATGTTAAATCAATTGTATTATAAAAGTTGATACATTATTGATAATATAAATTGTAATTATTATATTAAAAGGTAAATAATATAAAATAATAATTATTAATCTGTGAAGCAATTATAAAATAAAATTTGATACATTATTGATAATTTAAAATATAATCATTATGTTAAAATGTAAATAATATAAAGTTATAATTATTAATATATTAATCAATTGTAATATAAAATGTAATACATTATTATTAATTTAAAATGTAATTATATTAGCAATTAAATAAAATAAAAATTTGACTTTTTAGGGGAGGAAGGTGTTGGATTGAAATAGTATTTTGCGTGAATTATTTACTTTGCAGTGAAAATTGGATGCAATCACTTTGCATTCTTTAGATGTAAAGTGTTTATAGAAATAAAATGAGTCACTTTACGTCTTTACCTCAAATAAACATTGCAATCACTTTGTAGTCCTTTGAGTTGCAGCGTAAAGTACCCATTCCCATGATACTAAAAGCAACCTTAGTCAATAATTTTTTTTTTTTGATAAATGGTGTTTCAATACTTCAAAAAACACAAAAAAAAAAAGAAGAAGAAAGGAAGCCTACTACCAGACAAATATATAAAAAAGAAGGTGAGTAATTTTTACTCAATAATTTTCAATGGAGGGTAACTTATATTGTGATGATTTTTTAAAAAATGAGTGTTTTATGCGCTAATAATATAATGATACCTCATTTTTTTAAAGATATTTAAAAATTATTTTACACTAATGATCATCGTCTAATCAACTTTGATTAGATTAATTTACTCCTAAATCAACTTTTACTAAATCAATTTATTCACATATTTTGTGACGGCCAACCCCTGCCCAGCCAACCCCTGCCAACGGCCATGGCAACCAAGCCCAGGTCCACTGACCCGCAAGGCCCATCGACAACGTTGGTGGTCTAACAACGGGTGGTCCAACAACGCCAACAAGTCCAACTTATTGTCCGCTTTGGGCCGAGGCCCGCACGGCTTTGTTTCATTCAGGGAAATTCCCCTCAGAACGCGTCCTCAGTGGTTCGAACTTGTGTAAACACCCTTGTTCTTGCCACTGATGATGCCAATGAGCCACCACCCGTTGTTAGACCACCAACGTTGTCGATGGGCCTTGCGGGTCAGTGGACCTGGGCTTGGTTGCCATGGCCGTTGGCAGGGGTTGGCCGGGCAGGGGTTGGCCGTCACATATTTAACTCAAATTAATGGAAAAAAAATTAAAAACTTGAATAATTAACAAAAAGCCATTAACAATTTTAATACGTGTATAATTTTACAATAATATGTTTATTTTACTTTAACAATAATTTAATTGCATAATAGATGGGGATTCTGGTGGAATTTTAACAATTCTAAATAAACAAAAATAAGTATAATTGTAAGTGGTATGTTTATTTTAGGAATACTACATATAACTAAATATTATTTTATACACATTATTATTGTTATATTGGTGTGAAGATTATACACATTATTTTACAGTGGTATTGCTTTTTGTTAAATAATAAACAATAAAATTTTTAATGTTAACCGATAATAATATACTCAGGGAAGAATAATATACGCATTATTTATTTAACTGTAACTATTTTTTATGTTATTGAGTCAAATTTACTATTACTTACACGTAAAATAATATGATGTATAATTTTCTGTTACTGTAAATCATTTGACAGTTTTAATATGTGTATAGTTTTTTTTTTTTTTTAGAAAGCTAATATGTGTATATAGTTAAAACATTAAGACAACACTCAATTTTTTAAATTATTTTAATATAAGTTATTTTCTTTCCATTACAGAATAAACTCATTTTTTCACTTCAAGAATTTTGGACTTCATGAACGCACCAAGAAATTAGTATCATCATATATATATATATAAAATGACATGTGTCATTATCCTAATCTCACTTGTAAAGTTAAAAGTTCTACTTACGGTGGATATGACAATATTCATATTATATTACAAGGGATATGCACCTTTGTCATTTTTTTACTTACGTGACGCTGATGTGTACAATTTATTTTATTGGTAACTTATTTTATTGACGTAAGCAATCAGTTTATTTCTTTCTCTTTCACCCTTTCCTTTTTAAATACTTTTCAAAATTTCTCTCAAAATCCCACTAAACCTCTTATCTACAATTATTGCACAATGTTAAATTTACTAATTAAATCCTTCTCTCTTGAACTCCCTATGTTCCTTTTATCAGCAATTATTGTATACTTTTAAATATAATAATTAAATCATTCTCTCTTTTAAACTCCTACTAAATCTACCACCAATTCCATAATTATATAACTAATTTTTAAAAACAGTTTTTGAAAAAAAAAATTATCTATTGCAATTTAAAGTTAACATTTTAATATATATGATTATTTGCATTTAAATTTATTTAAAATTTATCTCTAATAGATTTTATCTAACCATAATAGTTCTCAAATTTTAACTTAAATAAACCTATCTATCTTCGACAGATATTATCCAACCATTTATAAATTTTAACTTAAGACAATAACAAAATATTTTAGAAGATTAATATAAAATCTTATCATTTATTTTGGTACTCTTTCTCTCTCACATTTATCACTCATTGTCGCGTAAGTCAATTTTACATTGTATTATCATTTTTATAATTCAACACTCCTTACCTCTCGCGCTCGAGAATGTATCTCTGTTTTAAATAGTTAGAATTTTCAATTCATATTCAGTAAGACGATCATTTGTAATCCATATCAACGTAAGTTTTTCATTTCCTTCAACTTACTTATATATTACATATTTATATAATTAATGTTATTTATATTTTTTATATATAACATGGGTATATTAAGTATTTACATATATATATATATATATATATATAATGCGAATTGATTTTTTTTTTTATCTTAAAGATCTTTTTAAATTTATCAATTCAATTATTTGCAATTCATATTATGTGAGCTCTACCTATACTATGCTAACACTTCAACTTTATAATATACTATACATTTTATACAATAAATAAAAACTGATTGTGTATTTTATCTTATAGATCATTTTATGCTCACCGAGCAATTTTTATTCTTGTAAGTATTTTTGCTCATTTTATCCAATTAATGAAAATTGATTGTGTATTTTATGTTACGGATCTTTTTTAAACTCATTCTCATTTTTATTTATTGTCCTATAAGTTCTACATATAGTATGCAAATCATACAATGACATAAAGTATTGCACATCTGTAACATTTTATAAAAGGAAAGCAAACAATTTTTTTTATTTAATCATATAGATACTTTCTAATTCAGCAGTACAGACATTTCCTTCATACTCCTATAAGTATTTTTATATATCTTTTTCAATTTAGCAATCTTTAATTTTATCCCTTGACAGAACATTCTAATTTTGTATTTAATCCAATAGACATATATTGTACATTTTGCGCATTTTATAAAAGAAAGAAAGTTTAAGCTGTCAATCGATAAAAAAATATAGGGAAAAAGCTATAAAAATGCCAAAAAAGCACAATTGCAGAAGCTCAAAATACTATAGTTTTGGTATTTGAGCTTTTAAGTATTGAGATTTTCGTATTGTATTTTAGATTTATCAACCTGATTTTTTTTATTTAAGTATTAAATATATAAGTATTAATTAATTACTAGATTTTTCTTACATTTAATAGTGTTCAATGATACTCTTTATTTTTTCAAAAAATACGAAGTTAAAATTACACAACTCCACGGTCTTTTTAAGCTTTTTGTATATTCAACATTTATATTATAATTATAATTATAATTATAATTATGTTCCTAACATTTAATATATAAGATTGAAAAGTTCGTTAGTTTGAAATGAATCATTAGTATGTAATTTCATGTTTAATATTTAATATAGTTACTAATGTAATTAAAAAAAACATATGTTTTTTTTACTCATTGATATCAAATAAATTCAAAAACTATATAAATAATGAATTATGTTAATTATTTTGTTTATGCCACAACTTTTTAAATTGTTTTTAATACTTAATTATCTCAATTTAAATTTTATCAAAATGATTTACAGAAAGATGGTGATTAAAAAAAGGAGAAAAAATTGAAAGAATTAACAAATGATTACAACATTTTTCATAGAAGTTCTAAATTAAATTGACAGCTACTAAAGTAGTTAAATTCATTGGTGTTATAAATAATTAAAATTTATATATAATTTATATAAAATTGCAGGTGTAAAAATCCATCAGCAGCATCCGAAGATTCGCAAAAGTGAAAATATTTTTTAGTGATCGAATTATTAATTTTTAATTTAACAGTTGTACGCCTTTTTTGTGTATGTTATTATTTTTTTATATTTGAATAAATTATTTACATATTTCATTATTCATCACTTATTGTTTATAATTATTTATAAGCTTTCGTATTTATTTTTTAAAAATATTATTTAATTTTAATTACTCATTTTCATTATATTATATTGTATTATATTAATTACATAGTTTACTTTTTATGTCTAAATAACTAAATTTTATATATATACATATGATTTTTATTAACAAACGTATTTAATAAAAAATCGTGCATCACACGATTCATAAACTAATTTGTTAGAAAAAAACATCAATCAATGTAAGTAGTAAAGAGAGAATGACTATAAAGAAAAAAGACATACAATAACACATATTTGAGGGTTTATTTTTCAAAATAAGCAATAATTTATCAATAAGATCGATAAAAAAATTAGAGACCGTATTTGAATTTTAAATTTATTAAAACTCTTTTTTTAAAAAGTTGCATGAATTTTTCGATTAAAACCAAAATTCAAATTTTTTCGTTTTTTTACATGTTCCCTATTTCACTGTTTTACTGTTAAAAATAATCTAAAATATTATTGAAAAAAATATTTGAATTTCTCGCATTTCGGATCTCCCCATGAATTTCTTCGAAACCCGGTTTTATTCTTTTTCACGTGTCCAAATTGCTAGATTATGCCGCCCCGTGTCCATCTCCATGTACAATTCGCGGATTTGATTATTGTTATTATTTTTTTTAATGTTCAAATTCCAACCTTATACTATTCGGTATACCCCTTCCTATACGTGTATTTATATATACTTCTCCTCTCTTCACTTCACTAGTACAACTGCAGCTTACTTGCTTCACTGCTAATCTTCAATTTCATCTTTCTTCTACTTGTATAATTCAGATTACTTGAAAGAATCATTGTAGAGAATTGGGTTATACTGATATGGAGTTCTTGGAGCTTGATTCTTGTTCTTCGTCATCTTTTTCATCGTCTTCATTCAAGCCATGCAGCCCTGGTTCAGAGTCCTCATCGGCTGAGGCATCGCCTGTAATTTCCCACAAACGAAAAGCTGGTAGGAAGAAGTTTAAGGAGACGCGACACCCGGTGTTCAGAGGTGTTAGGCAGAGAAAAGGGAATAAATGGGTGTGCGAAGTGCGTGAGCCTTACAAGAAATCAAGGATTTGGTTGGGGACTTTCCGTAGTCCTGAAATGGCAGCTAGGGCTTATGATGTTGCTGCCTTAGCGCTTAGAGGCAAATCTGCAGCTCTTAATTTTCCTGACTCAGCTTCGATTCTTCCACAGGCTAAGTCTTCTTCAGCTAAGGATATACAGATGGCAGCTGTTGCAGCTGCTGAGGCTTTTAAACCGACAACATGTAGTTGTTCACCGCCATCTTTGTGCATTGATCAGGGTCCAGGTTGGTCATCAACCCCAATTTCCGATGAGATCGTTGAGAATGATCGAGGAAAGAAAGTTTTAGATGATTATTCACTATTGGATCATAGCGAGAGCTCGGAAACCATGGCTGATGAGTATAATAATCCATTGTTCATCGACGAGGAGGCGTTGTTTAACATGCCAAAGTTACTCGAAAGCATAGCCGAGGGTATGTTACTTACTCCACCAGCGTTGCGTAGAGCAGTTGATTGGGATGATGATTCAGCTGCTACCATTGACATTGATTTATGGGGAGATCTCACTAACTGAATATCATACGGCATTGGGATTGACAGGAGTCTTATATCAGATTTAGAATCAGCTTTCTTTTTCTTCTTTACAATAAGTTCTTGGCAAAGAGTAAGGAGGGTATTTCTGTACATTACATCACACCAGCTAGTACTGTATACCATACCACAACATCTCTAAACAAATGACCAATTTTGTAGATTTTCTTTGAGCCAATGCTGTTTCTTTTCTAATCCAGTAGATGATCAGTTCTTATTTATCCAGATAATCTTGGAGATTTGGAGTTTCCACTACATGCAACTGTACACTCCAAACCGTACTTGGATAGGGTTATTTATTGCTGTAATTTGATAGCATACGGTTTCTTAGATTCTGTTTCCTTGGTATATATGATGATCTTTTCTTAATTTACCTTCTAAAATTTTAGATGCCAAAAATAGTGTGTTTGAGATACAGTGCAATTGTGATTATGATTATCTGGGTATAAAGAGAGATGCAGATGAATCTGACTTATATTTATTTGCCATATACATGTATATGCAAGTTCCTTGGATCAATTCTATAGCTTGTAGGAGGATGAATACATGAAGTTGCTCCATCCAACTCATATGGGAAGTTCGAAAATTGTCTATTCTAGCAAGAAGATAATTGTTTTTAAGATTAATCTTAAAACTTTATATATACATATATATATATATATATATATATAAAATATATCGAAATTCAAAAATAAAGAAAGAGATTATAACTGTTAAGATCTCAATACCTTAATGACATAAATCATTTGAATTAAATCAAGATTCATTAATCTTAGTTTTATAAATTTTCAATCGTGTATTACACTTACTTAAAGCTAGTGTTGATCATAATTTTATTCATACTTTAAATGATGTTTTTTTCTATATAGGGTGTCAATTTTCAGGATATCTTGAACTTCATTATTTTCATCATGAAAATGATGTGTGTATATATGAGAAATAATTGAAGCCTTGTCCAAGTCCATCTAATAGAGTGATGTAAGGAGAGATTATGACTACTTTCCGCCAAGTCAACTACCGTTTCATCCTCCAAATTTAAACCCAGTGAATAATCTCAGAAAGAGAAATTGCAGTCAACTACCGTTTCATTACAGCCAACTACCATTTCATCCTTCAAATTTGGACCCAACCAGTATTAAAAGGAGGCATTGCAGACAAACTAGCAGTGGAAGGATCACTGATCATAACCAACGTCTTGTAATCATTGGTCAGCACCGTTTCAAGAACACTCACTTTGACAGCCCATGGTTATTCATGTCAGCATTAGCTGCCCTCGTGCTCCTAATATTCACCATGATTCAAGCCTTCTTTGCTATTTATAAGTATATTCTTCCTCGAAAGAATCCAAAATAAAGAAATTTATGTGTATATTCTTCCTCAAGTGATCCTGTGAGTGTAAGAGAAGACCTGTACTGGTATGGTAGACATGGGATTATAATATTGGGACCCGTTATCTTTCGGTATAGTTTGTGGCTTAACTGTGTACTTGGGCTTTAAGGCTCGATGGTCTATGGGCCATAACAATAACCAGGAAATCTCAACCAGCACAGTCTTACAAACAAGATGAGATAAAAAAAGCTTGGAACCCAGTCTTTGACCTTGGTATGCTATTCAACCCACGCGGGTTCCTTAACCAAGGTCCAAAGGCACTGCTCGGAATGAGGCGAAACTCATTCATTAGGCAAATTCCCAAGAAAAATGACAATAAGTATATCTCTGACGAACTTCATTGAGAACCCCTCAGCAGGTTCTCCCATCTTCAGAATTCAAGCACTGGCAATCCTCCATAAGGTGAATCCATTAAACGGGGTTTTGTGCTTCTTTGATGTATTTTAGCATAAAACATTATAACTCTGGTCCCAGACCTGCAGCTCCTGCTCTTTCATGTACAGAGCTCCATTTTCTTTAACACTCCAAATAAAAAGCCCAAAGAAGCCAAACATGCAATCATTTTTCATGCATCAGAAATTTCTAAGAACTAATCTGATAGAATGTAGAATATACATTAGGAGAATATAGTATTAGATATTAAATCAAATTTTGTATTAATAAGTAATTTGGTGACTCGATGTTTTATAAATATAGAGTAAATCTTTAAAATTAAAGAAACAATGTAATTATTACGTTATCTCTATGATAGAGACACGTTTACAAAGATTTGAAAAAAATTTGAAGAAAAATCGGGTTCATACTTGAAAAATCCCAAAAAACATCTAAAAGAATGTATATTATAAACATTACATGCATCATATTAATACGCTTGTAAAGAACATATTTGATAAGAGTCAATAGATTCATTTGCACTTCAGTTGAAAAGTCAAATTTGGAATGAATATTCAAAGAGATTAGAAAGTTGTTGCTTTGAAGCTAAAACATATGGCTTGCTTCTACCATGTTTTAGGTGTGAATTTTCAATTAACCATGTTTTGACTTACCATGAAATTGACCAAATTTCCTGGAAGTTTCTGAAGATAGAGATTAAGAGCATATGAAAAATAATAATAGTAAAGAGCCTTAAAAGAACTCCAAGTTGTGCCAAAACTAAGAATGTTGACCTGGTTAGCCTGACTTTATTATGTAGCATTGTAGCTATATCGCCGCAGAACTTCAACTCTTCAAGTCATACCTGGCTGATGAAATAAAGCTTAAACATAATGTCAAATCCTTGGTGTAATGGTGCGAAATCTTCTCTAAATTCATGCAATCCGGTGTTGGAAAACAGGCAAGATCTTCTGGGGTGGTTCAAGAAACTCAATGTTGATGATAAGGAAGGGCTTATTAGAGAATTGTCAACCAAAGTGCAGGGTATTTCAATCCAGAAACTCCCCCGTGAAAAGGAAGAAGATTTCAAATCAAGGCATTTCCAAGAACTGATAAAGAAACTTTCGTCCAATTCCAAAACAAGTGTTAGGTCTGATGTTGCCTCCTAAAACGACAATGGGATGATAAATTCCACGTATTCAAGTTACGCTAACGACAAAGAGATAACGTCAATGCGATTTCTTTCACGTGTTCTTCGTGTGTATATCCTGCAAAAACAACGAAAATCAGAGGGCGCAGGGATTGGTCCCTGCACGCGCGCTCCGATGATTAAGTTAGAAAGCTGAGTTTCTTTATATGAGAAGAAGAGAATTATGTTCTTCCAAAATCAAGAGGGTTCTATCTCTTTTTTCGTTCGTCCCCCCTTTTTCAGTACTCACCTGGGGTATTTATAAGTTTCTTCCGGGTCGGTTCGGGATGAGGTCCAGGCGCGTGTCTAGGCCGCGACAGAGTCATTGGGTATTCTGTCGCGGTTCGGAGCTAGACAATTGCGGGTGAGTTCGGCATGCGGCAGAGTACACATGAACCTCTGCCGCGGTCTATGCGGTAGAGCTCTTTCGCAGTGCAGGCGGTAGAGGTATGTCGCGATCCATGCGGTAGAGGTTTATTGCAACCTAACGTGTCGCGCAGAAGCTATGCGACAGAGTCTCTATTGCCTAGAGACTCTGTCGCCTACCAAGCAACTGTGTCGCGTGGAGACTCTGTCGCCGTAATAGCCACGTGGTTTATCTTGTATTTGACACGTGGCGGCCTCTGGTTGGTAAATCACTGTATCCGTGGACTTTGGTGATAGGACCACCATCAATTGCTCCCCACTCTTTGGTAGGAATTTTTCCTGCTGAAGAGGATCTGAGTCCGGATTTGCTGTTCTTGGGCCATTCGCTATTTCCGGGCCAGTGCGGATCCCAGCGCATGTGTTGACGCAGCCGCGCCTCTATATATACTGGGTCCCTACCATCATTGTCGCTACTGAGTTCTCTCGCAAAAACAGCTCCGCTGCATATTCTCTAAACACTCTGTCGCCACTCTCCCGCACATCTGTCGTCACTCTGCCGCAGCTCTCTCGCGTAAAGTATTACTGTGTCGCAAGTCTACCACCAGTCCGAAAACTCTGTCACCAATTCTTTTTTGCTGACTTCCTTTGTTTAGGTAAACTCTGTCGTCCGTAATTATTTTCGATTTTCCCCCGAACTTCTAAAATGGCTGGCCACGGTGTAGGGAAACAAATAGATCTAGGAGTCAAGTCGACTTTAAAGGAAGCCGACATCCAAGACCTTGTGTCTAGGTTTCCTTTGCCCGAGGGATACTCCTATAGACTTCCAAACCCTCAAGAAAGCGACATACGTCGCGTGTCCGACGGGATAGTTATTTTTAGGCAGCCTTAGAATTAGGATTCCGCTTTCCGTTATCCGACTTCGGAGCTTCTTTCCTTAGGACGCACAGGATATCCCCTGGACAACTGCATCCTCATGCATGGATGCAATTAGTAGGATTTACTGTGCACTGTTGTCTAAGGGGTGTTTCTCCATCTCTTCCCCTTCTTGATGTATTTTTTAGATTTCGAGGCAGCCCCGGCTTAGTGCCTTATTCACTTCAGCGGGTGTACCAGCCTGGCTTTGAGAATAGGTTATTCGAGAAACCTGCTAACAAGCTTCACGGTTTTGAATCGGAGTGGCTTGTCGTGGAAATACCTGGGGCCTGGATTTTCCTACTCGTTGGGAGACTAGGCGTGAAATCCCCAAGGGCCCCCGGATTCCTACACTTAGGGAACAGTTATCCCTGGACGTCAATAGGTTACTGGTTGATCGTCCCCTTAGCCTTGACAGTCTGTTATCAAATGAAAATTTAATTTTAGCTGGCTGGGGTGTGGGTCCGGTCCCTATTATCGGACCTTCTGTTCCTCCTTCGGATCCTCCATCTTTAGTTCCCCCCTAGTCGAACCCCGAACCTCTAAGGCCACAGGAAGATATAGGGAGCACCAACGTAGAGTCTAGTTCTGGCAGCGAACCCTTAGCTGACCTGACCGGCTAGGAAGGGTTCGGCTCAACTTTCATGGTGCTCGCTGACGACGATACAATAAATATAGAGTCCCTTCAGGAGCATTTTGATTCTCCTGATGGTAACTTTTTATTCTTTTTACTGCTTGCTGGTTTGGATCATATTTTTTGACCACTTATCTGTTTTCTTTCTTTTTTGCAGAAATGAGTCACTTTCGACGATCAATGGCGCGTCAAGTCTCGGAGGCCGGTCCGTCTAGCGATCCTACTAGAAAGAGGCCTCGTTTAGCTGACGATGTTCGTAGCGAGGCACCGGTCCCGCCTCAGTTGCCTCGGGCCCGAACCCCACCCGTTTCCAGACACGAGATGTCCCCTCCTCCCCCGGAACAAAGAGATACCACCCGAGATAGAGGGAGAGTTCCTTCATCATCACGGGGGGCTTCTAGTTCATCTGGGCGGTCTCGTTCTGAAGAGCGCGCTGAATGCAACATAATTCCATCCCAGCGAAAGAACAGGAGGCGCTTGTATGTCGAGTCGTCGATGGGGACTAGGTCAATCCTCCCGAGGATAGGTCCTATCGATGGAAGGTCTTACCCTGTGGACGGTGGTTTTATCATGAGAGGAGCCGAGTTTTGGGTTTATCCGGGAGTTCGCGACAACGATACCTTGGACACTCCCGAGGTGGCTTCTCGACTGAGTTGGGCCACTATTCTCCCGAGGGACGAGGCTAGGATATTCAGGAACTATCCGGAGGGAGAGGACTTGGCTGATATAGAAGTGATGAGGGTAATTTTAGTATTCTTTTTCGTTTAACTTCTTTTTGCTGTGCTTTTGAGTTTGACTTTTTGTATTTCTTTGCAGCTGGCTCAGAGGACCGTGGCCAATAACGCTCAACACCGGGCCTATAGGGAGCGAGCTGATAAGGAAATTCGAGAGTTGAAGGACAAGGTCATGGAGCTATCGAACACTGTCAACAACTTGTCCAAACTTCCGGACGTGGTACGGAACTTAGAGGAGAAGCTCTCGAAGGCACGGCAGGATTTGGACCAGGCCAAGGGGGATCTTACCTTCGAGGCGACCCGATCAAGTAAATTTCATGAAGATCTCCAAGAGGCCCACGCCGAACTGGACCGTATGCAGTCCAACTACGGGTCTTTGCTTACTCGTAATCAGGAGCTCGAGCATTACGTCGCCGAGTTAGAAAGTCGGGCTACTCCTTCACTGACCCGAGTGGAGATTGATGACATCAGGATGGAAGCCGTGAAGGAGTACCGCCTTTCTAAGGATTGCTTAAGGCAGAAGGAGGATTTTTCAAATCCCTATGTGAAATACGGATTTTACCTCGCTCGATCATGGTTAGAGAAGCATAGGGAAGGCGAAGAATTCCCCGAGCTCCGGTATACGGACAAGGCGATGCTGTTCGAGGCCCCTGACTGGACTAAGTACGAACCCGAGGCTGAACCTGCGGACGAGGTTTTCAAGAGGACTGCCTAGGACGATCTAGCCAACCTTACCGGTCCTTGGGAGCCTGTGGACCTGGAAGATGCTCCTGAGCCTATTGGTGCTCTCCTTGACTTGGACGGGGAGGAGGGTCAGCAGTCCTTAGGGAGCGAGGGTCCGTCTGTAGCTGATCCCCAGCCTCCTCCTGAAGATTAGACAGTTGTTTTTGTTTTTTGTTTTTCAATTATTCTGTTGTCGTTTTGTTTTAATTTTTTGCTTTTGTTAAATGTACTCGTAAAGATGTACTTGTAATATTTTTTGAATGAAATGGAATCCACGTTTTATTCATGCCTCGTATTGTATTACTTCTCTCTTCTCTATTTGTTGTTTATCATCCTTTGTCTGTTTGTTTATTTTACATGTATATATTTGTTTTGAATGTATTTGAATGTATTCGTGTATGCTCCCCAATTCTTGGTAGAAAGATATACTTTCAGAAAGAATTTTTCGTATAAACATATCGTTTTCTGAGGCCTGATTATTATGATGCGAGTGCGTCTTCAGTTTTTACGGCCTTTATGTCTTTATTGCTTGGCCACAGTGACGCATTGCGCCTCAGGCTCTTATGGCTCGTTGAATCTTTCACGCCTGGCCACAGTGACGCATAGCGCCTCAGGCTCTTATGGCTCGTCTGAATATACACCTGGCCACAGTGACGCATAGCGCCTCAGGCTCTTACGGCTCGTCTGATTTTTCACGCCCGGCCACAGTGACGCATAGCGCCTCAGGCTCTTACGGCTCGTCTGAATATACACCTGGCCACAGTGACGCATAGCGCCTCAGGCTCTTACGGGTCTTCTGAATATACGCCTGGCCACAGTGACGCATAGCGCCTCAGGCTCTTACGGCTCGTTTGAATATACACCTGGCCACAGTGACGCATAGAGCCTCAGGCTCTTACGGGTCTTCTGAATATACGCCTGGCCACAGTGACGCATAGCGCCTCAGGCTCTTACGGCTCATCTGATTATACGCCTGGCCACAGTGACGCATAGCGCCTCAGGCTCTTACGACTCTTCTGAATATATGCCTGGCCACAGCGACGCATAGCGCCTCAGGCTCTTACGGCTCTTCTGTTTATACGCCTGGCCACAGTGACGCATAGCGCCTCAGGCTCTTACGGCTCTTCTGAATATACGCCTGGTCACAGTGACGCATAGCGCCTCAGGCTCTTACGGCTCTTCTGAATCCTGTCACAAGATTTAGATATATAAAAGCTGCAGATATATAGCAAAAGAACAATCTGCATAATGATTGAATTATAATATCTAGTGACAGTGTAAACAACTGACAGTAATGTGAGAGTATAACGTTTAAGAAAGAAAAAGTAATGATTAATTCAAATACAATTTTAAGTGATTTGAATTCCATGTTTTCCCTATTTTCTTCCCTTGTAGAGTCTCCAGGATACAGGTGTTGGGCCCAATCTTATGTTTGATTCTGAATGGACCTTCCCAATTAGCTCTGAATTTTTCATCTTCTTTCAAGGCGTTCGTGATATGCGACTTTCTGAGCACCAAATCTCCTTCGGACATTGGTCCATCCCTCACCCGGCTATTATAGTAGTTGGCCACCCTCTGATGATAGGATGCCAATCGAATAGCAGCGGTTTCCCTATGTTCATCAAGGAGATCCAGGTTTTCCCTTAGTGCTTGTGAATTCTCTTCCTCTACTAATGGCACCATCCTGGGTGACAATGCTCCAATTTCCACGGGGATCAATGCTTCAGTGCCGTACACGAGACTGAACAGCGTTTCTCCAGTCGATACCCGACTAGTGGTACGATATGCCCATAAAACACTAGGCAATTCGTCCACCCATGCCCCTTTAGCTTTGTCTAACCTGGTCTTCAGCCCATGAAGAATAGTTCTATTACTGACTTCGGCCTGTCCGTTAGCTTGAGGATATGACACAGAAGAAATCCTTAGCTGAATGTTGAGGCGTTTACAAAATTTACGGAAGGCATTACAATCGAATTGCTTTCCATGGTCTGCATTCAAGATGCGTGGGATCCCGAATCGACAGATAATGTCTTTCCACACCATTACCTTGACTTTCTTCTCCGTGATTGTGGCTAAAGGCTCTGCTTCAATCCACTTTGTAAAGTAGTCGGTGGCAACTAACAGGAATTTTCTTTGGCCTGTGGCTAATGGGAAAGGCCCCAGAATGTCCAACCCCCATTGTGCAAAAAGAACCGGCTGTATCGTACCCTGGGAGGGAGTCACTGGGGCTGTTGTGATTAGCGCAAACCTTTGGCATTTATCACACCTGCGGGCTTTGTCCATTGCATCTTTTTTCAATGTCGGCCAGTAGAATCCCGATCGCAGTATCTTAGCAGCAAGGGCTCTAGCTCCTAAGTGTTTACCGTAAATTCCTTCATGCACTTCGGCTAGGACATAATTTGCTTGTTCCGGTCCCAGACACTTTAACAAGGGTGACGAATATCCCCTTTTATACAGTTCCTCATTGATTAGTGTGAACTTCGCCCCTTGTATCCTTAAGCGACGAGCTTCGTCTTTATCTTGGGGGAGTGTACCCTCAGCGAGATACTGCTTGAATGGGGATCTCCAGTCATCTCCCGTTTCAATGTCACACACATCGACCTCTTCAATACTAGGTCGTTCGAGCCTCTCCACCTTCACTATCCTGCCTCTTGTCTCATTGGAAGAGGCTAACTTGGATAATGAATCAGCGTGTATGTTTTCAGACCGGTTAATTTGTATCAGCTGGAAGCTCTTAAAAGTCTAAGCCAGGGACTGGACTTTCTTCAGGTAGGGGGCCAGAGTTGGTTCTCGAACCTCATATTGCCCGTTGAACTGGTTTACCACCAACTGAAAGTCACTATGTGTTATCAAGTGGTGAACCTGCAGCTTTTCTGCCAGCCTCATCCCGGCTATCAAAGCCTCATATTTCGCTATGTTGTTCGAGCTGGGGAACCCAAACCGTAGGGAGTATTCCAGGGTTTTCCCTTCTGGTGATACCAAGACTACACCCGCTCCGCTTCCGTTGGCACTTGATGCCCCGTCGACATACAGTAACCATGGTTGAATTTTCCTTCCATCGCTGTCGCTCGGGCTGGTGCATTCTACTATAAAGTCTGCCAGAGCTTGACCTTTGATAGCCTGCCGGGGTTGAAACGTGATATCATATCCTCCAAGTTCCACTGCCCATTTCACTAGCCTCCCTGAGCATTCAGGCTTCTGAAGGATTTGCCTTAACGGTTGATCCGTCAATACAGTGATGGGGTGTGCCTGAAAATAGGGGCGCAACTTACGCGAGGCCATCACAAGGGCTAACGCTAGCTTTTCGGCCAGCGGATAACGGGTCTCCGGGTCTAAAAGTATCTTGCTCACATAGTAGATGGGGCGATACACCGTTTCGTTCTTCTTTAGTAGCACCGCACTGACGGCGAAATCACCGACTCCCAAGTACATATACAATTGTTCTCCTTCCAGGGGCCTTGTCAATAAGGGTAGCTGCTTCAAATATTCTTTGAGGTCCTCAAAGGCATTTTGACAATCTCCAGTCCATTCGAAATTCTTTCCTCCCCGCAGAGTTTTGAAGAATGGCAAGCTCCTTTCTGCTGACTTTGACAAAAAGCGATTCAGAGCTGCTATTCTGCCTGTCAATCTCTAGACATCTCTTACGGTGGTTGGGGGTTTCATGTCAATGACTGCCTGTACCTTTTCGGGATTTGCCTCAATACCCCTGTCAGTGATCATGAAGCCCAAGAACTTTCCTGACCTCACCCCGAATGAGCACTTCTTGGGATTTAGCTTCAAATTGAATCTCCTCAATACCTCGAATACCCGGGACATCTGATGAGCGTGAGACTCTCCTACTCGGCTCTTAATGATCATATCGTCCACGTAGGCTTCCATGGTATTTTCCAGAAGATCTTTAAATACTTTGTTCACCATTCACTGATATGTGGCTCCAGCGTTCTTTAAACCGAACGGCATTACCCGATAGCAATATGTTCCATCATCGGTTATAAAAGATGTTTTCTCTTTGTCTTCTGGGTGGAGCATGATTTGGTGATATCCAGAGAAGGCGTCTAAGAAGCTAAGGAGTTCATATCCGGATGTTTCATCCACTAGTCTATCTATCCGGGGTAGGGGGTACGAATCTTTAGGGCAGGCTTTGTTCAGATCAGTGAAATCTACACACATTCGCCACTTCCTACTAGATTTCTTTACCATTACCACATTGGCTAGCCACTCGGGGTAGTAGACCTCTCGAATGAATCCGGCGTCTAGGAGTTTATTCACTTCTTCAGTGATTACCTTTTGTCTTTCCGGGGTAAAATTCCTCTTTTTCTGCTTGACAGGTCTGTGCCCGGGCGAGACGTTAAGCTCGTGGCAAATCACTTCGGGATTGATCCCGGGCATATCAGCTGGGGTCCAAGCGAAAACATCCGAGTTCCTCAGTAGGCATTTTACTATCTCGCTTTTTACTTGTTCGTTTAGCTGAGTCCCGATGAATGCCTTCTTTTCTTCAGTCCCCCGGATTAGCTCAATGGCTTCTGTTTCTTCTACAGCCTGAGGCTTGGGCGGATCCTCTATGCATAAAGTCTCCTTTCTCTGTGCTCCTTTGTTAGCGGTAGAAGCGATATAACAAGTACGGGCGCTCCTTTGATCTCCTCGTACTTCCCCGACTCCGTTGGGAGTGAGAAACTTCATTAACAGATAACAAGAGGATATCACCGCTCTCATGTCGTTCAGTACGGGTCTACCCAGGATTATGTTGTAAGCAGCGGAGGTTGACCTTACTACCATGAATAATACTTGCTGGGTCACATCCTTCGGGTTTTCTCCAAGAGTCACAAGCAACTCTATGGACCCGACCACCTTCACTCTTTCGTCCGTAAATCCGTATAGTGGCGTCATAACAGGCCTTAACCTATCTGCGGATATGCTCATTTTTTCAAAGCAATTCCAATAGATTAGATTTACCGAACTCCCATTATCGACCAGGATTCTGCTCACCGGGTGTTTTGCCACTACTGCGGATATTACCATGGGGTCATCATGGGGCATGACAATGTCACCCTTGTCAGCCGGAGTGAACATGATAGGTTCTTCATCCGCTCTTTCCTCCATTACAACGTTAACCTGGTACGCCTGCCTGGCGTAGCTTTTACGGGAAGCAGAGGAGCTCCCCGCCATCGATTCCCCTCCTGCAATAACATTTATTGTCGGGGCGGTAGGTTCGTTGTTCGGCTGATTGGCACGGGGGATCATAGGCCTAACTGCTTCATTCCTTGGCCTATTTCTTCCGTTATCATTATTGGGCACAGTCCGCGAACGGTCATTCCTTCGATCGCGCGGAGGATAACGGGGTCTTTCACTTCTCCACAGGAAGCGGTTGATTTTTCCCTCTCTAGCCAGTCTTTCTAGCTGATCCATTAGGTCCCTGCATCTCTCCGTAGGGTGGCCGTGAGCACAATGGAATTCGCAGAAGGCATCAGAGTTTCGTCCTACATCTCCAATCTTCTTCTTGGGGAATTCCAACAATCTTGCCCCTTCGATAGCTGCTAGTATCGCGGTGCGAGGCTCATTCAGTCTGGTATAACCTTCATACCTGAGCCTAGGGGCTTTGTCCGCTCTAACGGGTCTTGGAGAGCTTCTCTCGGGTATATCCCTTTCTCTCTTTTTTCCTTCTCTGGTCTCCCGGGGAGGTACCATCTTCATCACTTCTTCCTGAGTCACATATTTATTGGCTCTAGCGAATAGGTCGGAAAGTGTCCGTGACTGGTCGAGGGAGAGGGATTCTTGCAACTTCTCAGACCTCTTCCCTTGCAACATTGCAGCCATGGCTACTCCTACGGGTAGATCTTCAACCTCTAAGGTTGCATCTCGGAAGCGATCTACGTAACTCTTCAAGAATTCTTTATTCCCTTGTTTCAGAGTGAGTAGGTAAGTAGCGTCTTTCTTTCTCTGGCTATTAATCATGAAGACTTACAGAAATTCATTTCGCAGTTGATTGAAGGATGAGATGGAACCTTCGCTCAACCCATTGAACCATTTCAGAGCGTGTCCGGACAATGTAAGTGAAAAAGTCCTGCACATAATTTCGTCCTCCCATCCATGCAGCAGCATGAGGGACTCATAACTCTGTATGTGTTCATAGGGGTCTGCTTTGCCTGTGTAAGTGGCCATAGAAGGCATCTTGAACTTCTTCGGTAAAGGTTTATTCATGATCTCTGGACTGAACGGAATCCTCCTCTTTTGGCTATCGTCCGGAGACACCAGTTTCTTCTTTTCCAAAATCCTTTGGACGACTTTCTCCACGTTTTTCGACCCTTGGACTGAGTATGCTCCCCTCTCTTCGGGTCTAGAAGAGCCCGACTGGTAAGCACCCCTTCTAGCGCCTCCCATTTCGTGACTCGACCTTTCGAGACAATCTCGGGGGTCAGAACTCCTCTGTCTTCGACGCTCCCCGGACCTATGTTCTCCTAACTCATGATCAAACTCCGCGGGAGAAGTACCGCGCCATGTGGGAGAACTCTGCCGCATATAGACCGCGGGAGGACTCTGTCGCATACGTGCTGCTGGAGACCTCTGCCGCGTGTTGACTGCGGGTGAGCTCTGCCGCCTTTCTGTTGCGGGTGAGTTCTGCCGCACAGGTGCTGCGGGCGAACTCTGCCACCCTCGGTTCGCGGGTGAGCTCTGCGGTATACCTGCTACAGGAGATCTGTGAAGTCTACGGTCCGCGGGTGAGTACTGCCGCCGATCTGCTGCGGGAGAGCTCTGACGCCCGCGGTTTGCTGGTGAGCTCTGCCGCCTATCTGCTGCTGGAGAGCTCTGAAGCCTGCGGTCCGCGAGTGAGCTCTGCCGCCTGTCTGCTGCGGGAGAGCTCTGACGCCTGCGGTCCGCGGGCGAGCTCTGCCGCCTATCTGTCGCAGGAGAACTCTGCAGCCTGCGATCTGCGGGCGAGCTCTGCCGCCTATCTGATGCGGGTGAACTCTGCCGCGTTGGGTCAACGGTAGTATTCACTTCCCGTAACCCTGCCACAGGGTGATTCCTTTAAAATGCGGTAGAGTTCGAAATCAGTCTGGTGGTAGTATTTTGCGCTCCTTCCCCTTGTCCAGCATTCACCATGGTGGAGGGTTCACCTCTCTCGTATGTTTGCCTTGGAACGTTTTCCCCCACCATCTGCTGCACTTCAGGGGGTAGACTAAACTGGGGGAGAGTGTCTCTGAAAAAGTTCACCATAGCCTTCAACGCTGTCGTTGTCTCCTCATTCTGACGTCTCAGAGTTTCAAATTCCTGCAGGGAAACGAAGGCCTGCCTATGGTCTTTTTCTTTCACTCTCCCTCCTTGCTCTGACTTGACATGGGGACTTACAAAATTTTGCTCCCCTGTCTCCTCTGCTGCTGTAGAACGTGTCCTCACCATTTTAATAGGAAATCTGGCTTTTTGTCCTGATTCCCACAGACGGCGCCAATTGATGTTGCCTCCTAAAACGACAATGGGATGATAAATTTCACGTATTCAAGTTGCGCTAACGACAAAGAGATAACGTCAATGCGATTTCTTCCACGTGTTCTTTGTGTGTATATCCTGCAAAAATAACGGAAATCAGAGGGAGCAGGGATTGGTCCCTGCACGCGCGCTCCGATGATTAAGTTAGAAAGCTGAGTTTCTTTATATGAGAAGGAGAGAATTATGTTCTTCCAAAATCAAGAGGGTTCTATCTCTTTTTTCGTTCGTCCCCCCTTTTTCAGTACTCACCTGGGGTATTTATAGGTTTCTTCCGGGTCGGTTCGGGATGAGGCTCAGGCGCGTGTCTGGGCCGCGACAGAGTCATTGGGTATTCTGTCACGGTTCGTAGCTAGACAATTGCGGGTGAGTTCGGCATGCGGCAGAGTACACATGAACCTCTGCCGCGGTCTATGCGGTAGAGCTCTTTCGCAGTGCAGGCGGTAGAGGTATGTCGCGATCCATGCGGTAGAGGTTTATTGCAACCTAACGTGTCGCGCAGAAGCTATGCGACAGAGTCTCTATCGCCTAGAGACTCTGTCGCCTACCAAGCAACTGTGTCGCGTGGAGACTCTGTCGCCGTAACAGCCACGTGACTTATCTTGTGTTTGACACATGGCGACCTCTGGTTGGTAAATCACTGTATCCGTGGACTTTGGTGATAGAACCAACATCAGGGTCCAAAATTCTCAAGACATACCCAAGAGTTGGTTGTTGTTCTCCCAATTGGTACAAGCAGAAACAGCCCCTCTCATTAGGTGAACATGAAGAGCAGCAGTTCATCAGAGTGAAATCAATAGATTCAAGACAAAGGCTGCCTGGTCTGCAGAAGCAAGCCACCAAATCAGATCAGGACTCTTCACTCAATCCTGAGCTATTCAAGATAAAAACACTAAACATAACAGGAGGAAGACCACAAGGTGGACAAGGTCATCAACAACAGTGATCATAACTAATTAACAAGGTGAATGCATAGTGAAATAAATAAATAAAAAACTCAATGCAATTTGATAGCATTACTATTTTTTTTTCTTGTTAATTTGATGTTGAATAACCTTGGTTCTAGGCCTAGCAATTAACATAATGTTTGGGCTGCTTCACGAGGGGCAACTAAACTTTAGATATGGTGAACTTATAGCTTATAGGGTATTCCAATTGTAATGTCCTCAATGGTATTTCATTTTTACTTCTTTCTCAAATAAGAAAACAACAACATGATTGAAGTCCCTTTCCAATGCTTCCTGTTAATTGTATGTGTCTACACAGGAGAGAGAAAAAGAGAGGGTCAGGAAACTGAAATTACGAAACTTAATAGCTTTTGGAGTAGAGATCTTCCTCTATCAGCAAAAGTTGACTGTTCAAATAATTATTTATGCTTGGAAATGATTTTGAGATAACACTTAATCAAAGTCATGTTATTGATTCGAGTATATTACTATACAAAAAAAATAATTTAATTTGATATTAATAAAAATTAAATCGAAATCAAAATTAGCTTTGGTAATCCACCACATGAGCTAATTCCCACATATATAACCCGATGTAAATGAAGCTATTCTCTTACCATGGGGAAACCCTAAAATCAATCACTAGATTCTCCTCTGGTAAATCACTGGAGTTGGTAATTGTTCCTATAAGTCCAAGAAAGATACACACCCTTTGTCGCCAACCCACTATCCTTTTCAAACCGTTGATGCAGCAAAAGTATACCGATAAGGGTGATGCAGGGGGCAGTTGAATGAACTTTGACTAATAATGGGATTTAGGGCCACACTACTGCCAGATAAGACGTGCACTCATATTTATTCCTTGCTTGCACGAGGGAGAACGCCCTTGTGTCGGTGGTGAGGCAAGGCACGGTAAAAATAAAAGCTGCAGTAAAATACATGATTGAATCCGTTGAGAAAAATATTTGCAATCCAATCGTCCTTTATAATTGAAAAAAAATAAAAAAATTTATGTAATTTAATTTAATTAAATTAGTTTATAAATCCCACATTAAAATTTGTAAGATTTACTTTGAATCTCGTATCGAGAAATTATAATGAATTTTTTTTAATAGATAATGTGTTAAGATTATTTTGTAATGTATTAAAATATTATAGTTGAATATTAATAGAAAAATTTTTGAGTTATTATAAAAGATGTAGATAGATACCGATAAAATCGTTAGTACTTAGTATATTATAAAGGTGTAAATAAGTTTTTTTTTATAAATAATATGTTAAAATTATTTTGTAATGTATTAAAAGATTATAGTTGGACACTAATAAAAAAATCAATATTTAAACTATTATAAAAAATATAATTGGATACCGATGAAATCGATAGTGTTTGGTATAATATATAAAAGTGTAAATAAACTTTTTAGGTTAGTTGGGTTTATAAGAAAATTATAATTTTTCTCAATTAAAAATTAAAAATTATATATACATACATTAGAATACATGCAGTTCGAGCCTAAGGAAAATTATTATGGACAGATTTTTTTTTTACAATGATAAAAAAACTATTATTACTTGAAGTTATGATTTCTAAAATACAATGAAACAATTTTTATTTTATTTTTTTTGGGTTGCGGTTGCAGCAAAATTTCCCTGCAATATATATTGCCTTAACTGCACGCGGAGCAAATCTTTGACAAATCAAATATTGCAGAAAGCTGTTTGACAAAATCCATGCAAGTAGGCCAAATGATAGCCATATGCATATCAATGCGGAGGAAAATCATAACCTTTGATAGCTGATATGACCCAACTTTGCTTTCATGATGCTTCATACTATGAGAGAAAAAGGTCTGATACCAAATATTCCTTAAAGCTAAGCATGGTGAAATGTCATCCATGAACCAAGGTCTGAATAATTTGAACCTTGGAAGCACATGGAAAGAACATAAAAAAGATGATTTTTAATGTACAACATTCTTACATTATAAAATTTAGAGAAAATTATTGTATGTAATTCATTTTTTGTATTATTAAAAAGGTTATTCATGTTTAAATCCATAATTTTTTAATCATAAAAGAACAAACTATGAGAAAAGCATGCATAGAGAAAAGTCCAGCAATGAACATTGTGTTCAGGAATTCAGAGAGAAAAAGAGGGTTATTGAAAAGAACATAATTAATTAGACAACAGGGAGAAAGCACATTCACTTGTCTTGAGCTCCGATGACAGAAAAAGTACACGATCTAAAGCTTTGTAGAGAATAAATCTTGGTAATAAAAAGAAAAAATAAAAGAGAAAACAGGTTGTGTCATCAGTCATGTGATAATAGTGCCCGGGAAAATCAGGTGGCATAAGATCTCAAATTTCAAGAAAAATGGAATTATATGGCCCCATTTCATGTGCAAAGGCAAAAAGTAAACCGTATACGACAATGGTTGAGGACAACTTTGCTGTGCGGTGGAGCAAAGAAATGGCTGACTGGTGGGTCTCACCCCACCATGCAACTCTGTACCTAGGTGCAGATCCTGTCCGACAAAGCAGAGACCAAAGACTTTGCTACTTTGGTCATGGTTGGTAATACCAACGGTGAAATTGGGTCGTGGTGTTTGTCACTGTGATAGTTGACAAACAAATAATTTTGTTGTGTGTATAAATTTGTGAGGTTTCAAGCTTCAAACTTCAAAAGGGTGGTGTCTGCAGAGAGGAGAAAATAATGTCAGGGTTCAAACATCTTGCTGTTGTAAAGTTTAAGGAAGATGTGGTGGTGGAGGAGATCTTGAAAGGAATGGAAAAGCTGGTTTCAGAGGTTGATGCTGTTAAATCCTTTGAATGGTGAGCTTTTTGTCTTCTTTAATTAGATTTGCTTTTGTTTACAGCATTTGATTAGCAGGAATTGAATCATTGTATTCAGCAACATCAATAGACAACACGTTACATGATTAGAAACATTTATTTTCATGAACTGAATCTGTTGTGACAGGGGTCAAGACATAGAAGGTCAAGAGATGCTTAGACAAGGCTTCACCCATGCCTTCTTGATGACATTCGACAAGAAAGAAGATTACACTGCATTTGTCAGCCATCCCAGTCACATTGAGTTCTCTGCTACCTTTTCTACCGCCATTGAGAAGATTGTGCTGCTTGATTTTCCCTCTGTTCTGGCAAAGGCTCCAGCATGATCCTGATATCTTTCAAAAATAAAAAAGCTACCATGGCAATTAGTATTTGACTATTTGTTATGCCTTTCTTTCTTTTATGTATGCTTCTGAATGTGTCTACCTAAGTATTATAGCTTTTCATTGCTGTCGAATTCCAAACATTCTCAATTTGTATTATTGATATGCATCAGACATTTAGCTTGCTGATGAATGGACAGGTAGCTGATTGCTTAACTGAGCAAACATAAAATCCATTTTACTGATATGTCAAAAAGGCAATCCAATACAAACTGGGGTATGAAAAAAGTTATACATATGCAGTCTCTTTTTTGTATTAACGAAGAGACTAAATTCGTTTGAATTCAAAACCTTCAAATCATAAAAAAATAACATTTATTGATATATATGCATCAGAAAATCCTGGAAGAGGATAAAACTAGTTTTTGTGACTTTGTTGTTTCTCCTAATCCATTGCAATCAATGAGCTGAGAATAGTATAACCCAAAAAAAAAACAGAGCTGAGAATAGGTTAATTAGCCTTAATAATACTGGTTCCATCTTAACAACCCTGTCTTCCATAATAATTCCACAATGGCACCAAGTTCAAAAGAATCTGATAAACTCTCATCAAGATAGCTGCTCCTGATTGCCATAAGTTTACATGTAAATATGAGTAAATCAGTCATGACAAATACATGCACTCAGCATTAATGCCATGAACATGATAGTCTATAAATATGGTGTGAGCATGCTAAATTTCAGAAGTAAATAAAAGTAACAGATGAAAGTTAAGGCCATTTCTTTCAATATGATTCCAAAGATGCCACCAATAACCGAAAAGACCGGGAGAAAGTAACAATCCCTTGGCAGATCTAAAGTAGATCTTTGTTTTAAACCTTCTTATCTCCTCTGATCATCAAAGGCTCCATAAAATTTTGTTCATATCATCTGAAGGGCCAAACAAGCAAAAGGAACAAAGGGAAGAGAAGGCAGACATTCAAGAAATTCATATATCCCATGATTACATGCAGCTAGGAATACCACAATCAAGAGAAAGCAAGTTCATCTATAAGTTCGGTAGCAATTTGTGCTTTCAAAAAAGATATAAATATAATTAACAGAGCTGGGAGACTGAAAACTAGATTGAGATTATGCTTAGGATATTAATGAAGATTAATTAAGCAAAACCAAAAGAAGACATAGTGGCCAGTGAATATCTAATGGTCTCAAAAAACTTAGAATACAAACCTTGGAGTCGCAAACATGGGGCCTTCATGCCACAGCCCGCAGGTGATAATTGATAAGGATATTCAACCCAGAAATTCTATGCAAAGCTTTAAAAGTTTCCTCAGCCACTACTTTGGATGAAATTCTTTGTATTATAAAAACCCTATTACCCTATTGTTTAAGTTCCTTAATTCTGATCAATCCATTCAATCTTGTTCCTACTAAAGGGAGTGTTGGTAAAATTGGTTGAGCCTCCTTTACGGTGAATGAAGATGAACTCCTTTCTTTTTTAGTGCTTCAATACATTAGCCTTTCAACTGCTTGTTGAACTTTGATGAGACATGAATAAATACAGACTTATTTCACTTTCAACAATTAAGGTATGTGACAGGATTTGTCGAATAACCTTAGGATACAATGAAATTATCGTTTGAAGTTACATTGCACTTATAAAATCAAATTTCTAAACATCATTGTTAAATATGAAAACATTTTGTTTTAATTATTATTTTCTGCAATAAATAATGTTTAAGAGACATGTTTCTATTGAGAATGAGAGGAAGGGATAATGTATGAACTTTTTTTTATAGTTCAAGTATATTTTAAAGATTTCAAATATATATCAAAATGAACCTTAATATTTTTATTTATAAAGATTGAATCTAAAAGTTTTGTTCTCACAGCTACATATTATGATCTTTCAATTGAATGGTTTAATTCAACAAATATAATTATTTAATATAATAACAATTTTTAAAAATCAATTGTTATGATTTTAACTATTCACAAATGAAAGAATATCATTTTAAAAAATATGTAATTCTTTAAAAAACTATTCATTGGATAAGTATACCTAATTTTTTATTTCATTGATTAAAACATAATTTTTAATTAATTATTCTTTCAGATTTTGAAAATTTCCAGTAAAAAGTCCATTTGAGTGTGATTCATGACTTTAAACCCTTGCAGGCCTGCACCACATTACTTGATCTCTAGTTACGAAAAAACAAGAGGTACAACTTTAAGTACAGAAACCATAGACAAACTAAGGGAAGAACATTGTCCTGTCAAAATCTTACAGTGATACTTTCTTTTTTCTTTTTTTTTTTTGGCCAACTTACAGTGATGCTTTCTTAGTTAAAGCAATTCAAAGAGAGAACATGGGCAGATAGCTATTAAGATTTTAAGGCGAAGTGCACGAGAGGGACGTGAAATTTTGGCTTTGGGTACAGTACTGATGGAGTCACGATGTTGCCACTGGAAATTGCAAAGCCTTGGGATTGGGCAGCCTTTATAGTTTAACAGACTTCTCTGTTGGGCTTTTGGTTCCACCCCAGTTTGGTTGCCGACAAAATCTGTAAGAAAGCTTTTTTTTTTTTTTTTTTGGTTACAGCAAGAAAGCATTTTGATTTTGGAGTTTTAATTTAAATCCTTATGTTTTTATTCTTTAAACGAAAGAATTATGAAAGTATGAAATTCAAGTTTCAGTATTTGTATTTTATTTTTTCTTAACCCAAATATCTCTATTGTAAAAGAAAATCGTATAACATTTTTTAATAAAAATTGGAAAAAAATTTAATTTTTATCCTTTAGGTAGAAAGTTTGTTTCTGCTAATCAATGAAACTAATTTTGTGTTATTATCTTAAACATTATTAGGGAACAATCATTTCATGACCTACAATAAAGTAGTTCAAGATTAGTGATTCTTAAGTCAAGAATTTTAATTAATTTTTATATGAATTTACGAGACAATAATTTTTAGAAAATAGTACATTAATGTATGTTTGATTAATTCAAAAATTATTTTTGTGAAAATTTATAGTTTTTTTAACAAAATTATATCTTGTTTAAATTTATCAACGAGGAATCAAGTTAATAATTCATGTAACCTTTTATTTTCTTATAAGCATATAAGCACATAGAAATTAAAAAAAAAAACAATTGTGAACTAAATAGCCTAATTAAAACTATTTCCTTTTCTTTTTTTTTTCTTTTGGATAATTAGTTGTGATCTTGTCAACTCGGATGCCATTTTGCAAGAGTTGGTGAACTTCCATCACTGAGAATGGATTTCGTGGGCATAGTGTTGGGGATGGAACAAATTGATGTGAAAGGAGTTGAAGAATTAAAACATTTTGTTGGGTAAATTATTGGAAAAGACAAAATAAATTGATGAACAAAAGTTAAGAAGTTGAAAAGATCGACTCTATAAGCAATTTTTTTTTAACCACAAGATTGTTGTCATAACTTTTTTTTTTTTTTGTGTGTGTTATCATAACACCATTTTTCAAATGAATGTCGAAGTTAGTCCAAATTTCATATTCTTTTTATAAAAGGGAAGAAATTATTTAACTACAGAATCCAATGATGATGATGGCATTTTATAAATTTTACCAATTTTCTATGGGTATTGATTGGGTTAGGCTAGGGGTGGTGTGTCCAAAGTAGTGTTATTGTTTATGAAGATAGAGAGATCTCTTTTTTTTTTTTTAGTTTTTATTATATTTGAAACGATAAATCAAGCTTTTGTTATATTTGAAATGATAAAATATACATTTCATTTTTTTTGTGAATATTTAAGTAATTTTATAGAAAGAATCGAATAAAGATTATTAAAAGATATTATCTCATATGTTTAATATTTAATATGGTATTAAAGTTTATGTTATATTTTATGATCTCTATCTATTACTTTTTTTTAAATTTGTCGCATAGTAGATTTTTTTGTCTCTACCTACACTCGATGGTAATATATAAAAATAGTATTATCTCATATACGTTAGATATTAAATTTTTTTATGATTTTATATTTAAGATATTAATTTTAAGTTGAAAGCTTAACAAAAATCTCAATTTTTTGAAATAAAAAATAAAAAATAATTATCTTATACAATATCTGTTAAGTTTTTAAACTCTATAAATGAGTTAAGATAATGACACATAATTTTTAAATAATATTAAATAAATAAATAAAAATAAAATGTATATGTGTAAATCCTAATTCTATTTATAAAACCTAACTTAAAAACTTTATAGATAATATAGTAGATACCTATCCTAAAAATATGATATTTAGCTTCTTATCTAATGTCAATTTCCATGTCCCAAGTGGATCATAGCAATGAAATAGTAGTAGGTAATATATTATTTTCCAATAATAAATGTGACTTGGACATATCTTTCCTACATTATCTTAGGTAAGGTAGTTTTAGTCAAAAAATGAGAAATAATTCAAACTAAGTACAAAAGGCAATCATGATAAGAGTTCCATGGAGCAATCGAATACGTACCTTAGCTTCTTCACCAAGCAAAAGTGTCTTTACGTGTGGTTTTATCTATTGAGAGTGTTGACGCTCTCATGACCTGTTCAAAAGAAAAGAAAGTCACAGGGAAAATGCACGAGGAGTTATGATCTGTGGTCCTGGAACAGAAAATCTGCCAAACTGGTGAAGGCTAGGTGGGTTAATCTGTCAAGCCTTTGGAAAAATGAATTTCTATTGGAAATCCAAAGCTTTTTTTTTCTAAATTCTAACTCCAAAATGCATGCCAAAATGACTAAAACCCAACTCATCACCATCTCTGATACACCAAGTCTGCTGATCCATGCAAGGTGTAGCAGAAGTTCAAGTTCATTGCCTTCTAGGAAAGTCCTCCATGATTACATTAATTATTTCATTTACCTTTAATCTAATGAATTATATATTCTCAACCATTCTTTTTTTTTTAAATCATGAAAAAAGATATTCAAACTTTAAACATATAATATTAATAACTATTAAATTAAATTTTAATTATTAATTATTCTCAAGAACTTTGCCACAAAAGATTGACATAAAAGAATACTAATGACCCGAATTTAGCAATGAATTGGGTTTGAAATTCTAATAATCAATCTATTAAAATTAATCTTATTTAAGTTAAAAATAAATTAAAATAAAACATATTCAATAATAATAATTTCAAAATTTGAAGTACACTTTCGTTTCTATCCATTAACAGTTAGTTGTTATATATTTATAATTTGACATAAAGCAAGTTTGTCTTTATTTTCGAACATTGATGATGGTTCTGGCCACCGAAATTTAATTAAGCTCGTCTGCTTTTGACAGCACTTATCTTATTGGAGCTAAGGACATAATGAATGTCCATATATATACCAGATAATTAGCTACCAAGTTTTGCTTTATCTTTCTAATTCTAAGTTAATTTATAACATTAATGTTAGAACTTGAGTAGAGAAATGTAGGGTATGCTTTAAGTATATTTTATTTAAAACTCATTCGTTTATAATAATTTAGAAATTGTTTTATTGTTTGATATTAATAATATATAGAATAGTTATGTTGACCATTTACTCTATCTAATTGGTCTAAATCCTCACTCAGCTTTCTAATAACCTAGAAATTAAATGGAAATAATTCCGAAGGGTTTTATCAGCATTTCTTAGTTATCTGCATTTAAATTTCTCAGCTACAAGGGAAGGGGTGGAGCCAAAGAATTAATTTTCTCTTTAGTAAGGATACCCTTTACTTTTTGGCTTTTGACGAAGATTCGAGAATCTTAATTACGCGATAACATGATATGAAAATTATATAAAAAATATAAAAAATACACGAGTTTAGAATTAATAACAATATTTTGTGTTTAACGTGTTGATATGAATTATAATATAATTATTTTTATATTTTACATAACACAAATACGAAATATATACATAAATTATCATATTAATCTTATTCCAATGGTCCAATGAAGAGCCTGAATAAGAGTACTTGATGCCTAAGGACGAAGGGGACTAGGTCTGCTGACAGAAGGACCAAACATGAAAACATGCCAAAGTTCAAGCTTGCAAAAAGCTTGCTCAAACTTGATTTAATGTTGATGGAACAAACATGCGCATGTTCACATTTATAAGGACCTACCAATACCATGCACACAATTGTTTGGGTTGTAAGGGTTCATATCTGGTCTCTATACCTCAAGAAAATTTTCAATCTAATACTTCAACTCTTAAATTATATAACGTAATTTATGTGTTATCATTTTGTATGTCGATTCGGTACATGAGATTATTATTGTTAAACAATGACATAACTTTTCAATTAATCATAAATGACATGCGACATAATAATTGCCACATCATTCATAAAAATTGTGTCAATTTGTTCAAATAAATTTTATAAACTAAATTTTACTTAAAATAGAAAAAATTTTGAAAATAAACTTTTATTTTGGTCATTTTTAATTTTTTTTAATAAAGATCAGATATGATTTATCCTAAAACAAATTTAAGTGAAAGGAAAGTCGCATCTCTGTAAAGAAAACAGAACGTGGTTTACAATTGCTCTGCAAGATGATGAAGGAATTTTGTTAATTTCTGGCTTTGAAAAACAAAACAAGCAAAGCAAGCAGAAATCATTCTTATGTTCAGAATAAAGGTAAAGATGCTTACTATATGCCTTATAAACCAGAAAATTTACAGAGTTACCTTATATAAACAAATTCGAAATGCATGTAAATGGAAATATTTTATAGTCAAATTGTTTCTGATCATTATCAGGAGATTCCCAACTTTATTTTGTCCTTCTGAGGGCAAAAGCAATCTTCCTTGATATCTTTCAATTTATCCAAATGCTTTTTAGCAAATCTTCATTGATACCCTTCAAAACCCAAAAAAGCTTGTTTGGGATGGGTTGTCTTTTCTTTTACTACCTTTTCAATTGTTTGAACCACACAACAATGCCATACTTTAACAGTTTTACAGCCATTGTTAAGATTATGATTCCTGTAAGTTCTGTTTACCAACCTGAGTTTAGAGGAAGAAGATAAGAATGGTGGAAACAGATATAAAACATTGAATTCACTGTTCTAAAACTCAAGACTGAAGTATTCTTCAGGTTAAGTTATTTTCTTTTCTCATGTGATCAAAGAATTAAGTGTTAAGAAGAGAAAAATTAAGACAAACATGAAAAAAGGTAGTTTCTTTTATGTGTTCTTACAGGCATAAATCAACAAGGAGAATTCAACTCTGTCTTGGTCTTTCTGCACCAACTTCTCCTCCAACCAAAGCCGGCTGTCTAGTCCACTTCTTGTCCTGAACATGAACACAGCAGAACCAGTGGCAGGATTGAAGAACCAGTCATGCACATCCCAGAACAGATCAACTAGCAATCCATCAACAAATATTGTCTGGTTTCCTCTGAAATTCCATTGCAGCCTTTTTACACGAATCACTGTCTTCTTATCGATACAAACTGATAAAACTGGATGCTTTAGGCCTTCCTGTTCACATCTGACCAAAATATCATGTACGATGCCTGTGTTGCAGAATTGAGCCTTGGTGGAATAAAGAGTGTTGCCTGAACAATGTTCTTGCCGAGAAATGAGGGAGACTTTAGCAACTGTGGTGGTAGTCTTGAACTTCTTGGTTACAGCTTCTTCAGCCATGTCGCCTAGAACAAGGCCTATCTCTGAATCAACCATGACCAGGACATAGAATCCATCAACAGGTTCAGGTCCAACATCATACTTAGCAGTAGAAAGATCCCAGAAGATTTCAATCTTTGACTGATCAGATTCAATCACTTTGTTGCCTTTCTTCTTCCTGAAGAACCTCAAATTCGTGTTGAGCTTGAAACATGTTGAAGAATCATCACCGAAGCTTATGCTCAGGCCTTGACCGGTTTGATTCTTGCACCAGGTGACTTTGATCAAGAGCTGCTTCTCAGACGAAAGAATGACTTTGTAAATACCTGTGACTGCATTCTGGACTGAAGGCACTAGGCTTGGAGAAATACAAGCGTTGCTTGAATAGTAATAACATGAGGAATGAGAAACATTTACTGCATTTTCACTAAAACAAGAAACAATGTCTCTCATTCTAAACAACAATTTTAAAGATATGATATATTGAAAACTGCAAAAATCAGTTTCTTGTTAGGATTTCAAGACAGAGAAAGAGAAAGAAAATCCTGAAGGTTGGTGTTTCTGAACTGTCTTTCCTGCTTTCAAGAGATACTTATGTCATGGAAATAACAGGAAGACAGGCAGCAGCAAGGAAATTCAGGTTTTCTTCTGACAGGTCCAAATGTGTATTAAAGATGAATTTCTGTTATCTCATCTTACATAATCTGGAACGAGAATTGGAAAGAAACAGAAGAGAGATGAAAGAAAAACTTCAAGCTTTGTTTATCTTTACTCTCTTTTGCAAGTTCACAAGAAATTATATAAAAAACTCAAAGAAACTAGAAAGAAAAAAAAAGGCAGAGAAAGAAGTTGGAGTGTTGGACCTGGTCTGAATACCCGCACTTGCTGTGTCATGATCATGGATGCTTTTAATTCCTTAACATTGGCTTTGTGATTATGGATACTGATTAATACTATTCTATAATAAGCTGTAATTAAAGGTGAACAAGATTTGTTTATAAGGTATGAGAGTTTTTCTTTCTCTCTCACGTCAAAGATTTAAATTTCAGCATTTGTATTTCTCTTTCTCTTATATCAATACAAAAGAAATGAGAAAAAAAAAAGAAAAAAATTATGAAAGTTTACTTTTAAAGTAGGGGAGTTTTATGAATCTGATATTTAAATTCTAATATCTATATTTTTCTCTTTTTCACATGATCTGTCGTACAAAATAAATGAAAAAAAAAATAATGAAAAAAGAGTTTTAATGGAGAAGTCATTTGTTCATTCATCATTCTTACTTCAAAAGTTAATTAAGCTTGGCCCTGGTAAGAGTTTCGAAAAGTTTTGGGAGGTGAAAACAAGAGGATCTGGAAAGATAAAATGTTGGTAATATGGGAAAGGAAGAATTTTGAAGGCAGATGTTTTACTGAAAATAAAAAATATGTGGGCAATGGAAGATTATGATGGTGCAATGTTGGACCTACAAAATAAATTTAGCCCCTAGACCCACCAACATCCGTTGCTTCCAACACTCCTATGATTAAAAGCCAGGTATAATGTGAGTAAGAAAAGCTTTACCTTTCCATTTTCTTTTTATATTTTTCCTCCTACTATTGAATATATTGATTAAATAAAATAGATATGGTATCTTTATATATAATATGATTATACGATATAAAAATAATATGAATTAAAATTTTGAAAAAGATTGTGTACTAAAAACTAAAATATTAATTCAATATTTTACTTATTGATACAAACGATAATATAATAAATTTTGTATTTTATATGATTTAATATAAAACAGATGCATAAATTACTCGATCCAATGTAAAGATATTAAAATCAATATAATAATTCACAAACATTGAAGTAGTGTGACTATTTTAATTAGAGTCTACTTGGTACATCCTTCAAAACAAAAAATTTCACGTGGTTACAGTTAAGTAGCAATGTTGAAATCAATGCTCTACCTGTTTTTAAGGGTTTTGGGTCAAGATTCAGGAGTCCTTACTCCCCACCCAGAAGAATTAAAATAAATAAATCCATAAATAAATTATAAATGCTCTCAGAAAATGATTAACTGTTTGATTTACTCCTCCAGAAGATAAATAATAGTAAAGTTGAAGCTTTCTTGATATGGATTAAATGTGGTTTGAAGTCAGAGTATATAACTAAAGAAAAGAACCCATGATTTGAGTGCTTTAAAAAGTTTAAAGGAAAGAACAGAAAAAAAAAATTTGAGCAATTGATTTTATGCTATCATTAGGATTTTAATCACAACACACACACACACATATATATATATATATATATATATATATATATATATATATATATATATATATATATATATATATATATATATATTGGTTGAATGATAAGAGATTTTTAAATTTTGCTCAGAAAACCCTTTTTAATCAATTCAATAAAAATAATCTAAATCGAACTTAACAAATTCAAAAAAAATTTCGAATTCGAAACAATCACTAAAATGAATAAGGGGGCATTGGCAGGAAAGAATCTGTCATGAAAATATAAAATAATTCAATAAAGGTATTATTATTGTTTCTGGTTTAATTTCCAACTAAAAACTAAAAAGTCTGAGTTGGGACTAAGTGGATGGCATGCTTTCTGGTAATGGACCCCAAAGGAGAATTGGCCCTAAGGCATGTCCTCCCATTTGGTCAAGTAAACGAAAACTGAAACTTTTTATGAAATTGTGGGAAAAGGTCTATGGTAGGTTATGTTGTACCATAGAGAGATTGAGTCCAATCAAAATAAGTAGGTTTTAAGGTCTAATTTCTGGTTCTGAATGTGAATTTGACTGCTGGAAAATATATCAAACTCAGTCAATATTAACTTTTAAAAGTAGAGAGATTACAAAGCACTTATCATTTTTTTTTTCTTTATAATTTTTGGTGGGGAATCGGAAATTACAGTTATTAGAATTTGAATTCAAATTTTATAATATGTTGTAATTTTTTAAAAGATTGTTAATTGCAGTAATTAAAAAGCTGCACAAATAGAGTTGATTCATTGCAATTATGTAATATAATGGTTTAAATAATTTTAAAAAGTAAAAAATCATTATTTTCAAATTAATTTATATAATCATTTTCATTTGCGTTTATTATATGTCAGTCTTATATTGTTGAATTATTTAACGCGACACAAAATTATTTAATTCTTACTATGGACGCCTAATTAATTAATTAATTAAATTTTCAGTTTTATTATTAAATTTGATTTTCAGTTTTTAGAGATATATAGTTCTAAGGCATAACTTTATTATTCTTTGATTTGTTTCTAGGAAGACAGATTCCAAGCTTTCTCTTTTCCTTTCCTTTTGCTTCCTCTTTTTTTCTTTATACTGACATATATAGCAATGGTTAAGTTAAAGCTGTATTTTCACATAAAAAGCAAACAACGTGAGAACAACAAAGCGATAAAGGCAAACTGGAATCCCTTGGAAAAGGAAGTTCTTTCCTAATCTTAATTAATATACTTATAATTACGTAATTCTGAATATTATTTCAATTTCAGAATCATAATCATTTAAATTGCGTTTAATTTCATAATTACAAAATATTACATTAATAATTAACACTATTTTAAGTTTATTGATAACCAACTTAAATCAAATCATGGAAAATCTTGTGTCTATGATCAATTGTGTGATGAGTTCTTGTCTTCTTCTTATAATTTTCTCGCGAGGCCAATGTTTATTGAATCAGTGTACTTGTTCCGAATGTAGTGTTGCCTGTTGTCGAGGTTAGAAACAGCTCGAGCACATGGCTATGGGAGCCAGCTAGCTTCTAAATTTTACTAACTGACTACTTTGCTTGCATGCAATGGTTAATTACTTCATGGAAAGCCCAAGAAGGAAAACTTAGAAGAAAATTATTAGACACAAGCCAGCTAGCTCTTGGATTAATAAACATGTACAAAATCTTTTGAGAGAATGAATCCATACTTGTTTAGGAAACAGTCTTGTGTGAGGCATGTTGCAACTTGCAGGCAAGAAAAACAAATGGAAACTGCAAAATTGTTGAAGAGAAACTAATTAAAAGAAAGATTATATGACCTTGCAAAGAATGGAAAGAGAAGCTAAGGTTTAAATTATGAGTGTAAAGTGTTTAAGCTCAAATTTTCATGATTTCTCGTCAATAGACATTTCTGTAAATTTCGAAAAATTTGCAAGTCAAAGTTTAATGGATATGTAAATTTCTTTAATAGATTGGTGATATATATTGATCTTTAAAATATAGTAACTTTTCGTACTCTTAAACTTTTTTATGACCAAAAAAAATAGAAAGAGAAAAAAAGTTCATTTCTTGATTTTCTATGTCAAACTCCTGATGATATTATTGTCGGTTTGTATACTTAATCAATTGGATTAAATTTCGAATTTTAAGCTAACACTTTTCAAATTCAGAGCTTGATCCAATGGATTCATACAATCTTTTAGAGAATGATTTCTAACATTTCTCTTATTTTATAAATCTTTAAAGTCTTAAACTCTTATATAGGAATTCCAAGATTCCATTATGGAATAATTGCTAAATAATTCTTGTGAGATCTACAAAGGGAACATAGTTTTTAGAGAGTTGAGATCTAGTTGTAAACATGTTTGTTAGATGTAGGGCAATAGAGAGAATGAAAATGAAAAGTCAAACAGGACTGAACGTGAGCAATAGTAAGTAATTAATAATTTCCAGTGTGTGTTAGGGAGTAGTGCTATCAATTCCAAACAATTCCCTGAAACAGAGGTGTGATTGCTGCATTAGAAGACAGGTTTTGCTCTAACTTGTACTTCATCTCGCTTGAATGATTATGTGAAGAAACCCAGAAACCACCATAAATATTAAAAATTATGGGTCAGCCTCAGCCATTCAAAGTAAATCCGGCAATTCAAGTATAAAATCCGTGTTTATATTATATAAAATCATGTACATATTTATATAAAATACGAAAAATTTATATTAAAATTTGTGTCAATTATCAAATACAAAAATATTTATCATATTCAAATATAATTTTATCAAATTTTAATTTGTTTCATGTTCGTATTATTCGCATTATATTGTGTCGTTTTCATGTTAAGTTCCTTCCCCTAGCCTCGTCCAACCGGCCATGAGGCCAACACATTCATTAAGAAACCAAAAAATTACCTCAGCAAATTCCATATCTTCCACTGACCAAAAAAAAAAAAGGAATGATATAAATCCTCTCTTCTCTTCAATGTCTTCTTCGTTACCCATTGATGAGCAAATGATTCTTTTTTTGCAGGCATTAACAGGCATGTGCAACTTTCATTCTTCCAAGCTAATCTCAATTTAAAATTACAATTATAATAATACAATTTCAACCCTAAAAAAGCCATTAACAATTCAAGTCAAAGATTTTTATATAGAACAGTACTCCAACTGATGATGAGGATGATCTGATACATACATACATACATATACATGTATATAGTTTGGTAGCTTCTTGGAAATTGTTGAGTACAGTCCATATTTCCTTGTTAGTAGAAACAAAAGATAACAACTTAATCAATGAAAATGACTTAAAATTCGATATCTATTTCTTGCATCAGTGTCTTATCTCGTTCCAGGAGCTAGCTAGCTAGCTTGCCTACTTTGTAAAAAGATTACCAAAGTTCCTCACCTTTTATACATGTTCTTATAAGAAAATACAGATACTTATACATCCATGGATATGCACTCGATGCTTCAAATCCTCTTTCGATCCGATCATTCTGTTTTGTAATGAAATTGTTAGAACTAGAAACAATATTAACATAAAATATAAATTAAAAAAATAATAACGAAAGTAAAAATTATATTTATTTTATTAATAATACAAAGAGATAAAATGCGATATAAATATCTCACTCTATTTAAGATGATTTGACTTTGAAAAAAAATCTGATTTGAAAAGTACTTAGATAGTTTTTTTTTTTTTTGGGGATTTCAATTTATAAAAGGTGAACACAGTAACATGATCAGTTGTTGCATTGAATTGCATTGCACCCGTGATGATTCTCCGGAGAAAGATGAATGTGCATCAAAAACCATGTCGTCCACCCAAAAAAAGAAAAGCAGAAACACAGCCACAGGCATCTACTTCATATCTGTAGTTGTCCTGCCTTTGGTGGTGGGGAAAGAGTTCTCTCAAACACTGTCGTACATTTTCATTTAATAGCCCACAAAAGGTTAAAATAGGTTTCCATATAAACATTGCCAAGCTGTTATCATTACTTGCCTCTATTGTAGCCAAATTCTGACCAAACTTGTGCTTTATTTGGATGCATGTCTCTCCACTATGCTTTGTGTGTCGTTTTATGACCGAATTCCTCAAGCATCCAATGGAACCCTTAAGCTTATTCAACTCTACTCCTTGTCATATCCATGAAATGCTCCAAATCCCTTGTTTGCAATTACAATTTTATACATTGATCGATTTCAACTTTTCATTAGGTAAATCATCAAAATTGAAATGAAAAAAAAAACGCAACCCAATTTAAAATCAAGAGCAGGTCATCTGTACGCAATTTTCTTTTTGTGTTAATAAAAAAAATGAAACTACAACAAATGAGAGACAATTTACCCTTTCCAGTTCACTTTCAATCAAATATCTATCATAAAGGTGCCCGTGGATGGTACACGAGGCTGAGGAAACAAGTGAGACAAAGAAGCTTTTCAATCGATACCCTGAAAGTGAAAACTCAGGTGCATGGTTTCGCATCAAGCAGATTCAAAGGATCAAAAGTCTTTCAATTCTGATCACAGAAAGAAGAAACGGTTTTGTTCTTTAAGGCAAATTAAAATGGGAGATGATTCATCATCCACCAAACAATGGGAAGTCCTGGTTTGCAGCTTTTCTTTTGCCCTTATTGAGTTCTGCTTGTCGCAATATGCATGACCTTTTGCAGCGGCTGCATTGATGCTGTTAGGTAGAACAAGTATACTTTAATACTGCCATGGGGTTGAAGTCCTTACTTTTGCAACTATCCACATTATGAATTAGCCCTTTATATCTCTTTTGTGGAGCCCCAAAGCTATAACAGGTAAGTCATTGCTGTTAGAAGCCTGTCAAGCACTGGGAGTTGAGGAGAACCTACAAGAAAGATAATCCCAACCAGCTTTCTTTCACCTGTTCATTTTTTTGTTTGAACATATACAAGACCAGCCTAGTGTCCCCTGAAGGCTGTGAAACATTAAGAGGTTATTGCGCCCACAAAAATCTCACCCTCAAAGGCTCAAACCTAAAAAACCACCCTAATTAAGGTTCCTTTTTGTCTCAATTCTATCACAATTTCCCCAGATTCTCAAATTCAACCGCCTTGATCAACTAAATGACAAGAGACCAGCCATGGCAAGTAAATACATAGAGTTTTCCTAACAGGCAGGTTCCTTCCAGAGTATTGATACATTCTGTGTTCTTCATATTATTACAAAATAAGTAACAATCAAAAATTCAAAATTAGCCACAGTCACCAGCCAAGATAAATCAGGGAACATCAAATATAATTCATCATGTTGGCAACTGAATCCCACATGCTAGTAAAAAACTGCGACTCTGGTAATTTAAAACAGCGGCAACATGTGCCCAACTGGACTCTTACAATGAAAATAATAGCAGCTTCCTCCATGTTTCACATGGTTTTATCCTATCCTCCACGCCAAGGATCCTACACAGGTTTGAAATATCTCAAGCTCAATGCCACCTATAGATGAAGCAAAAACTCAAAGAGAGAAATAACACAATTTGTTAGCCAAATTTCTTAAAAGTCACCAAAATTATGAGGAAATGGAGTTTGAACATGTTGCGGCATTTTCTTTTCTCCTTTCCAAAGGAAAAACAGCTCAATAGCATCTATTCAGACCCCCCTAAAAATTGTCACTGGAATATCAAGAGAAGAAATTAGTGGTTAATCTAAGTTTAGGCACGGTACACATCAGCTGTATCTGGTATCTGTCCTCTTACAATGCTGCCACTCCTTTCAATCCGCTATAGTTAATACTGGAAGCAACCAAATCAAGCATAGCTAACTAAACTTGCCTAACAAGCACCAATATATGCAGTGCTAGCAACTCCATCTACGGCATTCTTAGCTCCATCACATTTCCCTCTAACAAATCAAGTACAAAACCTTAAATGCCTTGTCTCAATGAAATTTGATACCAAGAACAAATTTGCAAGAAATCACTCTTTCACAATAAAGTTTAGAAACTCAAGTTCCCAAACTATCCTGACAAGAATCATGTGATAAGGTATCCTCAAGCATTTATCTACAAATAATAAAATAACAAAAGAATCAATAATATTGGGTTGAAGAGAAGAATTCAAATGTCATTTGGATTCCAAAAAAAAAAAAATGAAATTATTTATCACTATACCCAAAGGGTATATTTACTATCAGGTTTTGAAATACCTACCCGACAAAAAGATGATTCTTAGGAACAATTCTCTTTAGGTTCAATCGACTACAAGAAAACTCAGGTATTTACTCTGTTACAACGTTCCAATGCAAGTATGATTTATAATAAGAAGAACTCTTTTTAGGTCCAAGCTTGAGCCACTCACAAACGAAAAAGACTAAATATTGCAATATCTATCAGAATTTTTAAACTCCACACATAAGGCTACATTTGCCATGAGGCTAAATAAACAAATAGATACAAAACAAAAAATATTTAGCGCCTGATGATCTTTTATGGCACCACAGTCCACACAAACTTCCAAAGAATGATCAAGCTCTAAAATCAAGTACACCATCCTCATTTCAAGGGGATAAACATTTCAAATACGATATTAGCCAAATTTAAGCTAATCAAAATCAAATTTCTTAAAGAATGGGTGCTACAATAGCTGCTGTTTTCTATAATAATTCTCATAATTACTTCTAGAACAAGAAAGGATGCAAGAATAGACTTCTGATTGCAGAATTATGGTGGCAACAGAAACATGTTTTTCTCTTTTATACACTAATTTGAATCATTTACCATCATTAACCAATATAACCACAATGCAGCAGGTTAAAACTGGATACCATATGGATTTACTTCTCTAACTATTTAGATGATATTAGTTGAAATGTGGAACAACAAAAGGACCATCGATAGAATGTAAATTAAAATCATCCAAAGTAAAAAAGAGTAGAATTTCGAGAGCAACTTAAAACCACCTACTAATTAAAGGTGGGTAGATAAACACATCAGCCAATTGATCCCTGAAAAGCTGAATTCTAACTTATGAAATGAAGAAGAAGCTGCACCACTAGATTGAGAGGAGAAGCTCCAACCTCTTACAAACGCTTGCTATTAGATGGGACTGAGATAATTAGCAAATCTACCTGTCATCCACAAAAATCCAAATCATAGATAAAGTCACATGCATATTTACACACATAGCAAATAATGATTATATTATCTGCCAAATGATTTGAAATTGATGACAATATATAGACATTACAAGCAAAAATTACCCCCAACCCTTTTACCCTTTTTCTTCAAGTAACACCAGTTGTCTATCTATGGAAACAGTTTCCTTACCAAACAGCAAGCATTCATTTCCCTCACCACATTAGCCAATTGCACTAAGAGATATTGAACAAACCAATTAGGCATCTTCTTCTTAAACAATAGATTATACACGGAGCTTAAGCCAAAGAATACAATGCTTGAATGCACTACCCCCATCATTGCTAAAGTGCTAAAAGGATGTGGTTTGGAATATATGACCAACTGGCTAAAATTAAATCATTGGGTCCTCCTCGATGGTAACTCGCAGGCTACTACTGCGTGGCTTGAAGTAAGAAAGCAAGTAAACAAACCTACTCACCCACCCCAACACCGCACAGGCACAGACAAAAAAGGAAAAGACTAAACTCTAGTTCAAATTCTATAATTTTCAGCAAAGAATTAGTTCTAGAATCAGAAATGATCAGCAGTTCAACGAGATTCCAAAACAATTCAGTTTGGAGTTGGAGGTGCTAATATAAAACAACCTAATCAGTCAGGTTCTCTAAGCAACCAAAACATATAAAACAGAGTACCTAAACATAAAAAGCGGGATACCTTCAGCACAACTGTTGGCATGACAGTGAAGCTTGGTAACAAGGCAAGCCGAAGCAACTGCACTGTGAACTGGTTGAAGAGTGCTCAATTCTCGTCGAACCAAACTTCAAAACAATATCCGAAGTAAACCAAATTTTTAAACAATGAGATCGTGGAAAAATCAAAACATTTAAGTCTATACACAAAGAAACATAAAAAGGAAAAGAAAAAAACCGAGAGAGAGGGAGAGGAGAAATCCGGGCTTGGCGAAGAGTGAAATTGGAGCGAAGTGAAGGATTAGGGACTGAATATGGGATTCTTGTTCTCGCTGTTGTTGATGTTGTTGTTGCTGTTCTGAAGATTGGACGAAGAAAAGAAGATCTTGCTGCAATTGTGGCTGCCATTTCTTCGTTCTCTCTCCCGATTGGAACCCTGAAAACCTCCGCAAAACCCTGCTTCCGAAACCTGCGAAATTGGCTCGCAGCTTTGCTTGCTTGGTTCACGGGGCTCGGTTTAATGGATTGGACCTTAGAGTCCACCGTAGCAAGCCCATTTGCCTCTAATGACCTACATAATAAAAATAAGGGCAATAAAATAATTTTATCTTTCAAACTGTCTCTAAATTTTTAAAATTCACAGTTATGTGAGATATCATATCGGATTTAAAACAAAAATTATTGATTTTGATATGATTTTTTTTATTTTATGATCCATATTCGAAATATATAAAACAATATTCGATATAAAGTTTAATTTTATAGGTAAATTATAATATAAGTAAAATAATTATTGTTAACAATTTTTTAACTAAATGATTAATTAAAAAATGTAACATACTTAAAAAAATATAATTGAATGAAATTAAAACGATTTAATAATATATTTGAATTCAATTCGATTTGAAAACGTAAGATTTGAAACTTGACTTCAATTTGATTAAACTTAATTTTTAAGTTCGAGTAGACTCAAAAACAAATAAATCAAATTTTAATAATTATCGAATCAAACTTAAATAACTCATAAATAATTTAATTTTTTAAAATCTCTAAACATATCGTAATATTTATATTGAGAATATAAAAATAATTGTAAAAAATATTTTTCTATCTCACGCGTAAGTCTCTTTACCTCTTAGTTCGTAAAGATGTATATAAAAAGATGAAAGATTGAAACTTTAAATCTAATTATACCAAGTTAAGCCTAAAGTGTTCTCATCTAAAGTCCTAAACCAAGCAAATACTGCACAAATTACAGTTCAGTGAAAGTGAGAAAGTCCTATTCTTACTGAACATGTCAATCGATATACGTCAGCAGTATTTCAACTTTCCAAGTCTCCTTAGCGGAAATGTGGGATCTATAAATATTCACAATTAAAATGATTCATCATCCACGGTTGATCTTGTAATTGGTATAGACCGTCTGCCTAGATGGGCAGTGTAGTTTATGCACGGGATAATGCCTATCAGGGAAATCCGCAACACTGGTGCTTCCAGCATGAAGATAGTATGATCCCAGCCATTTTTTTACCAGGTTTAGGCAGTGTGCCATCCATGCTACGTGCGCTGTGGGATGAGCAACAGCAACGATGATCTTTTCTTTCTCAGATTCATTGAATAGTATTGTGACGTCTAACCCAGCTGGTAAAGCCACTCAAACGTATTGTCCGCTTTGGGTACGGCCCATTGGCAGCCTGCGTTCGCAGGGCCCGAACCAAGGGTTCCCCTCACGGTTTTCTTTCGTGTCCCCAGGACTTCGAACTCAGGACCTAAGTCCTTTGTTCTACGCACCCTGGTACCATTGAGTTCAGTTGGTTCGGGCCCTGCGAACGCAGGCTGCCAATGGACCGTACCCAAAACGGACAATACGGTTGAGTGGGCTCCCGTCCATATGGCGCCGTCTGTGGGATGGATCCACAACAGATAGTTCAGTTGACAATGAACGCCAGGCTCGCCCAGATTGCTCTCATAGTGTTGACATGACTCCGTCGTCTAGTCCATTTAAACAACCAGTGCAGAGAGACGAAACATCAATCTTATCCTGCAGAACAGGACTCCATTAGAACATTAAAAGTTTGAACTTCATTATCGCTCTTTTATGGCCATGGAAAGGCTTTTAAGGCATGACTCTATGACGCAGCATATGTAAATGTGTTCAAGCTAAAAAATCCTTCTTCCATATGTTATCAGTCTATGAAAGATTCTAAATGCACGCGGTTCCATTTCTTTCAAAATTATAAGGTAAATAAAAATTAAAAGTATATATTTTAAAATAGCAACCTAACAGAATGAAAATTGAACTGAATTCAGAAGATGGAGGCCAAGAAGACCTGCAGAAGCAAACATCGAATGAGTCGTCGATGAGCATTTGGTGGGAAGTCTCAGCCTGAGCTTCGCCTTTCTTAGTCAAAACAGAGAAGTTTGAGCTCCTTTGGGTTCTCTTCCTCGTTCCAGGTGCTCTGTCCGTGTCTCATCAGCACCACCCTCTTCACCGTCTTTATCGGAGGAAACGGAACCGACGCGTAAAGCTCCGAGCACAGCTCTCTCTTCTCTTCCGCCTTCGGAGGCGATGACTTATCAATCTCTTGGACACTAGATGATGACGGACGGTGAACGGAGCTCAACGTTTCGTCGGGAGATGGATGACTCGGCCGTTGAGAGGCAGAGGAGCTTATATGAGGGAAATCATTTTGGAATTTTTTTTTTTTTAGAATTCTGGTTTTGAGGTTTCCGCGGCAACTTTTGAAAGGGTTACCGGTAACCGTTGTTTCTAAGCTCATGAGGGAATGATGACGTGTGCGAGTGTACTGTCACTATATAATGCAGTCTGTGGATATGCTCAAGCCCAGCTCCTTGGCCCACCTTAAACAAGGTAAGCTCAAGCCCGTCTTATGAGCCCAACTTAAGTAAGTAGAAATTGGGCTAGAGCAGGCTGGATTTTTTATAAACTGAACTTACCCATTAAAACCCAAATCTTTTATAAATAACAATATTTTTTTATTTAAAAATCATTTTTATCATCTGTTTTTTCAAAGAAAAAGAAAATAAATCTATTAAATACTAAAAATTAAAAAGTCATTACTTTTTTTAATTGCATCTATTTAAATTAGACATCACAAGTTTAAACACGATAAAAAAAAGACACGAAGATAACACAAATTAAAATTTTACTAAAAATTACATAAAAATTTGATAAAAATTAAAAAAAAAAATTGTGAATTAATCTGTAACTTTCGTGTTATATACTATACAAATATGATTTTATATTGTATGAACAGACATAATCGAATGATTTGATCTAGTTTAAACCAAAACATGCCATTTATTACGCCCCAAGGGCAAAGGCATTAACACCATTGGCTAGAAGGCACATCAAATTCCAACAATCAACAACTATAATAAGCTTTGCTCATTAGATATGGTAGGGTCACTTGACCAAATCACACACATCATTTTCCAAACCCTTCTTCAAATGGCTAGTTGGGTTATTCCAGCCAACTCTCCCCCTTTCTTTTCTACCACTTCTTGTTAGCCGTTGCTTTCCCCAACTGGCCATGGGGGCCCTAAATTGGGGCTGTTCCCACATCCAGCTAGCAATCTTTTTCATTGTGGTTTCAATCAATTTGCCCTGTGGGCTGACCTGAACCCATCATGACATTTGTCTATTGTACGCATGGGCACTTTTACTTGGGACCCCTCTTTGCTATCAAGCCATCAAAGCCAGCTTGGGTATTCATCCTTTTCAATTCCCTATAGCAAGTTTTTTCCATTGCTCCATTGGCAACGTTGTCGTAGTGTTGTGACTAATATGGCATGGTCCAGGCTTAGAGCACTCAATAGGCCTAACACAAGTTCATGATTTGGATTTTCTTTGTGCGTGTCGTGAAAGATTAAGACTTTATTTGAAAGGAAAGATAAAATAAATTATTAATTCAATAGTTAATATTATAATTAATTTTATAATTAACTTTTTATTTTATAGCTTAACCATTGAATTATACATCTAAGAGCACTGTAAGTCAAGTACATGCAAAATTGTTAGAAATAAAAGATGAAAGTTCCAACATAGTTATGATAAATGTATATGATGCATATCTAACACATGCAATGAGTTAAAGGCTCGAATTGAAATCACATAATTTGATTAAAGTATCGTATTTGTAACTAAATATTTGGTTCATGGGTTGGTGCATGTTTCTTCTATTCAAAAAACCGTGTTCGATTTTTTTTTTTCTAAACAAGAAAAATAATGAGATCTTAATAATATAAAGTGATTTTTTTTGACCAAATTATCTTCTTAATGAAAAAAATATATATCTATTTCATTACACTATAGAAAACCTTCACTACAAACACTATTGTTTAGTGCAATTCTGACCAGCTCTAAAGAAGATAACAGAGATTCTAATAAATGGATAGGTTTAATAGTTATGGGAGGAAAGATGGTTCCAATGGATGCATAAACATAACATGTGAGATCACATGATTTGGCATTGGCACCATACCCAATTACCCACTGTGCTTTAGAATTTAGATAATGATGGCCTTTATGTCTTCTCTTCAAATGTCTGGAAATGAGCAGATAAGCAACTAGGCATTTTCCTCTAACATGGAAAAAGGGCATGACAAAAAGATTTGCATGGATGTATACGGTGAATAAACAAGTTGCATGTGTAATCTAAGGAAAGGTTTCTATCAATATAAAGTTCACTTAAAAAAAATTAAAAATTCGATTTTGCTTCGGATGAAACATTTACACTTTGGTTGAGTGAAAAGGCTAATTCATTTGGTTTTTATTTTAATTTTGGGTAAATTTCATTTAGACACTTTGGTTTTAGCCATAATTTAAAATTAGTTCATTAGCTTGAGAAATGAATTGGTCCAAACTATCAATTTAACAATACAAAAAAATCATTCTATTAAGTCATTATTTAAAAATCTATTAAGTTAAATATTTGTTACTCATCAAATATCTATAATACTTTTTTTGGGTATTAAAAAGTAAAAATCGTACATAGCATAATTTTTAAAAATATTTAAAAGTAATAAATAATAATAAAATTCATTATTATGTATGAAATGTGACATTATTAATTCTAATTTAGTAATTGAGTAATATATATTAATATCATTTATGATTTTAGAGTGAAGTGTCTATTTATAAAATTAATACACTAGAGCTAATTATAACAAAACTTTAATGACCTCAATTGAATTTATCTTTTAATTTTTTCTAACAATTCTTAAATTTAACGATCAAGATTTGTACTAACAATTATTACTCTTTTTTAAATGAGATTAGATTCAAATTCAATTTCTCTTCCATACGTATCTTTCTATGTATAAAAAAAAAATAAAATCTTAAATTTGCTTGGTAGATAATTACTTCGTGAAAGAATCGCTCCAGCCTAGTTCCCTTTGAATCCATAATAATTAGTTCGATCTCCTTCCACTGTAATAGCTATTCTCGATCCATCACTATTTATATGATAAATTTTGCCTTTGCTTATTGTTTTCAATTTTAACCATTGTCTAAGGATCAATATGGATTGCACCCTTAATGGAAGGTGCAATTGCACCCGAAATATGCTGGGGGCTCGTTTGGGTACGTAACTGTGACATGGTGGCTGGCTGGGTGCCGTTACATTGTATTGGAGGGAAAAAAGCCACTAGACCCCCAACGTCTATCCGTCTAAGTAGAAGAAGTTTATACCTCTTAAGTCTGGAGTTTAAGTTTTGTGGACAGATGAAAAAGCATTGGGAGAATCACATTCGAATAAGGTCCAAGTTGATTAGACCTAAGACTTAGTGAGACCTAAAGTGATTATAGAATACCAAAAAGTCTTGCACAACAAAAAGCTACTAGACCCTTAAGGGTCCAACGGTTTTTCGATTAGAATTTTTTTTTCTTTTTGTCATATTTTGTTTTTAATGTTAGATTATATAATATATCGTTTATATTTTTTATATAAAAATATAATTAGTAAATAAATATTTAAGGGGTCGTTTGGTATTGTTGTTAAATTTATATTTTATGTTTTCTGTTTTGAAAATTTTGTTTTTGTTTTTATTTTGTTTTGTTTAGAAATTTTGAAAACAGAAAACATGTTTGTTGAGCTAATATTGTTGTACAATTTTAAAAACTAAAAATAGAAAACATGTTTGACATTAAATAAAAATTTTGAAACATAATTTTTTATTTCATAATTTATTAATAATAAACATTAAATATTTTTATTAAAATTATATAATTTAATTTATAATTAATAATGTGTTATTTTATTCTTAATTTTGATACATTACAAAAATTATTTCATTTATTATTATATAAATTTTCTCTTAAAATTATGATTTCAAAAATTATATGAGATTTATTTCCTACTTTTTATATCTATACACAATTAATATTTAAATAAAATATAACTAAATTTTAATACTATATTCGTAAAATTATATGAACAAATTAAAAAAATAAATTAATTATACAAAATACAAAAAAGAAGAGTTTAAGTCTTGATATAAATTCAACAATCAATTATTTTGATATGCATTCCATAATTCACTAGCAATTTCATCATGAACTTTATGCATATATCGTAATTGATTTGGTGAGATTTATTTCATACTCTATGTATCCATACACAATTAATGTTTAAATTTAATACAACTAAGTTTTAATATGATATTTGTAAAATTATATAAAAACAATTAAAAATAAACAAAATTATATAAAATAAAAAAGAAGAATTTAAGAGATCAAGACTTGAAGTAGAAAACTAAATGCAATGAAAAGTGAGGATGAACATTGAATAACATGGGCTGGGAATGATTGAGAGGTCTTTTAATATTATAGATAAAAATAAGGTAACTTGCTATTGGTGAGATTTGAAATGAAGACTTCATTAAAAATTATTATTTATCCATGTTTTCAAAATGTTTTGGAAATTGTAGGAAACACAAAATTTATGTTTCCTATAATTTTGAAAATTTTGTTGCCAAATTTTTAAATTTTAAAACAAAACAAATCAACCAAATACAATTTATACTTTATGTTGCAAGATTTTGAAAACAAAAACATAAAACAAAATTGATCCCAAACAACCCCTAAAATAATAAATATATAGCTAATTAATTTTAGTAGAAAAAATTACAAGTAAATAAAAATAAATATTTTATAATAAATAAATTAATTTGAATAAATATCTACATGAATAATAACATAAATAAATATAAATAATTTTATTTTATGATGTGTAAATATTATTATTTTTTAAATAAATTTTAGTCATTTATTAACAAAAAAAATTATTAAATATAAAATAATTTGAATAAATTATTATTTATTAATTTTAAAAGTACCAAATAAATATTATAAATTTCATAACATACAAATTTTAATTTTATGTCTTTAATTATCATTTTTCTTTTCATTATATTTTCATTTTACTACCTCTGCTATTTTTATATTTGACATATCTCACCACTAATTTTAATTTAATTATTACTAAACTCAATCTTTGTTGTTTTCAATCTCTAATCCATTTGACACACCAGTTGCCGCTAATGCAGTGCGACTGGTGTGCCAAGTAGACTAAAGACAAAAAAAAAAAGATAGGATAAAATTACTTTTTTACCCATAACTTCATTTTTTTAAATTTTATTAAACACATATATTCTTAATGGTTATTTTATTTTTTTTAATATTATCAAAACTAATTTCACTGTCCGTTCAAACCAATCCCTCATCAAAATCAATCTCATCGTTCATGCAAATTAGCCCTAAACGTGTGTTTGGATAAAGATTTTAAGAGAAATTCACTTCAATTAGAATATTTAAAAGTACAAAATTCATTTTTCTTGTTTTCTAAAATTTTTTGAAGAATTTCAAAATATGAGACGACTTTCAAGAGAGAATTTGAGTTGATTTTCAAAATTTCTCTAAATATTCTCCTACTTTATTAACATAGCCCATTATTGAATATAAAATTAAAAATAGAAACATATTTTTTTTATAAAAAGTATAATATATATTTGGACTATTAAGAATACAAATACAATAATATCCATATTGCATATATATTTTTTAATTTATAAAATAATTATTTTTTCTATCTCAACAAATTCTATTATTAAAAAAATTCTTTTTAAAAAGTATTTATTCAAATAAGACAGTTATAAATATTAATATTTTAAATTGATGTATTTTAAAATATTTCAAAATTCTTTATCCAAAAGCGCCTTTTAAGTGTTTGGAGAGAAAAAAGTCTAAATATTCTTACTACATCACTCCGGCATCAAAATTTTCATCAACACTTGCATTTGATAATCATTCTAATTATCATGGATTTTCACGAGATAAGTTTTTTTTTATCTTCGTCTGCACATTATAGTGACCTACTAAAATAGTATTATGATATCTTAAGTATGTTAATTATTAAATTTTTGATGGCGTTATATTTAAGTTTAAACCCTCTATGTGTTATTAATTAATTTGAAGTTTAAAGAATAACAATTTGTGAATCATATATGGAAAAAAATGGTATGTCTTTCTTTTTAAATGACCTTGTCCCCTTAAAGGATTGCAACTGTGTTTGATATAGTTTAATGAGTGCACTTATTGAGGCATCCAACTTTCTACTCATTCATTTCACCTTTTTTAATTATAACCCTAAATTCCCATAAATCAAACCCTACTCATCTTCCTTCTTATAATCCAACTCACCATTAGCACATATGGGACCTGCACAAATTAGCTTTTCCTTTCTGCTGCTGATCATTCAAAACGTGGGAAACTGCACTAAAGTCTAAATCTTTCATGCATTTCATTCTAACCAGACTCAACCAAACAACATCATCATTTAAAGGAAAAGAAAAGAAAAGAAAAACCTTACGCAAGATATGATTTGTTTTTATTATCTAAATTAAGAGCCGTTTTTTATTCTTTTAATAAGAAATATGTGAAAAAATCTGAAAAATATCACTTAAAGAATATCAGAAGAAAGAAAATTCACATTTTTATTTTTAATTTTTTGCAGGCTTATCAATAATGACGGACAATGAGCAAATAGGGGGTTGTGTTTGCAAATGTTTAAGGGTTTTTTTTTTTTTTTTTGCATGAATGATTTCATGCATTTGGAATAAAAATTTTAAAATTTTTTAGAATTTTAAAATGAAAACATTTCAAAATGCATGAATTCAAAATATTAGCAAATTATAATTATATTGTTTGGATTATTATTTTTAAAAAATTATTTATTAGAATTTGATGAAATATAAATTAATAATTATAAAAAAAATCAATATAAGAAAAAAAGAAAAATATAAAACTAAGACATATACGTATAGTTAGATTTGCAATAATATATAAATATTATTAATTATACGAAACAACAATAAATAAAATAATATTTTTTGAGTTTGAATTTAATATTAGATTATATGCAAAATTTAATTTTTTTTACTAAATAAAAAAAATTTAAAACTTTTTGATATCCCAATCTAAATATTTAAAAAAAAAAAATTCTTCCAAACGTATCCTAACTAAAACTCGAAAGCAAAGTAATTTGACTTTTGTCATTCTCGATTTTTAGAGATATCTATAGTCACAATTTCACATTTAATACCCAAAACAGAACTTTTGCATGATGTTAGGGTTCAATGGTTCATTCCTATTGGCCTGATTTCCCAATCCCTCCATTCCATGCCACTGCCACTGTCAATTTCTTTCAAACTTTTTTGATCACTCCTTTCAAAAGAAACGTATACAAATAGGACTTTAACCAAATGGTGGTTTGGAAAAATAGCAATAGTGATTTATGTTTGTTAGATGTTTTGGCATAAAATTCATCTTTAATACAATTAATTATCCCTTTTCAAGACTCTTCAATTTAACTAATTAACTTTTTTTTTGGGTAAAAATATAAAGAGAAAGTATATTTAATTGTGTTTTGTTTTATATTGTAAGAAAATCTTCATTCATATCATCATATAGAGTAAATATTTATTCATCTTAATTCTATCACGAAGAAAAATTACCCCACAATATTACAGTTTACAAAATTGAGAAAATAAAAAATTCAGCTTTGACTTTTTAATTAATTTTCGTGTTCAAATACATTATATTGTTGGTACTATCATAAATATTTTCATTCATTTTATGTTAAAATTAATTTTATTTGAAACGAGAATGAATTCAGATAATTTTTTTTTTATAATAATAACTTTATAATTTAAATTTTATCAAAAAAATATCAATTTTTACTTATTTTAAACAATACATAGTCAAATCCATAATATTATTAAAATGCATACATTCGTATTGGTATGATAATCAGAAATTCTCAAAGGCCATGGACGAATTCAAGCCCAAAGGAGGGTTTGAAAATAGATTTCAACAAACAATAAATGCACCTCGATTAGAATCTCACCAGTTGTGTCATTGCCCCAAGCACAAAAATTGATATTATAACCTCATACTTTATTGTTTGATATTTTATAGTTTATACATTAAATTAAAAGCCAAATTTCTTATGTCAATTAAAAATATAAATTAAAATTAAAGTAAAACCAAAAATTACAAAAGCGCAAAATCCTCAAAAATCAATTGGAGCCAAAATGAATTATACGAATGAATTAAATATTTTCTCATAAAAAAGTTTATATAATAATATTAAATAAAATAAATAAAAATCTAATCAATACAAACATAATACAAGATATAGTTAATATGCGTCATATAAAGCGAAAGGGACAAAAGAATTTGAATAGTATATTGTAATACTGTATACATACGTGATCTAATCTTATTACACAACAACCGTCAAAAATATCTCACAGTTCTTTTTATTACAACATCCATCCCCTGTTATCTCGGAAAAAATTAAGCCAACAAAAGAAAAATACTTTAGAAATGTAAATAATAGAGTAGAGAAAAACGCGGTTTTAGCTTTTCGGTCTTCTCTACCACACTCTCTCTACTGTCTTTCGTCATCTTTCTCTTTCCTTTTCTTGTCACTTCAATTCAGTTCCCCGATAAAAACTCACTCTCACACTTCATTTTTCTTGCTAACTAAGCTCGTTCATTCTTTTTCTCTTTCTGCTAAACAAGAGAAAGCGAGAAGCTTCTCTTCTTTTCTCTCTTCTAAAAGCTCTTCCAGAAACCCTAAAAAACTACTCCTTTATGAGGTTTTCTTTTGCTCCATTAAAAACCCAGATCTGTAATCTTCATCTACAAGCTTAACAGCTATGACCCATTAAGAAATTTTGGTGTTTTTTGGTAATGTCGAGTTCTGACCCGAAAACCCAATCCAAACCGGGATCATGGCCACCAGTTCCCGATGCAGCTCCGGTTCCGCCTTCTTCTTGGGCTAAGCGTACTGGATTTAGGCCCAAATTCTCCGGGGAAACGGGTGCGAGTGACTCGGGTCAGATTGCGTTGCCTCCTCCGAGGGCTAGAGAGAATGATACCCAGCCTGATCTCGAAGCGGGTCGGGCTCGACCCGCGCCACAGATGGCGAATGGGGAGCAGCCGGTGAGTGAGAAGGTCCCGGCAGGGAAGGATCAGACGGTGAAGAAGAGGAGGGATGCTGATGGGGCGAATAAAGGGAGCTCCGGTGCCAATGCTAATGGGCATACGGGTACGAACGGTGCCGCGGAAACAGGGGCCGCACCGCAGCCGCAGCAGCCGACCAGGAGGCCGTCGAGGAATGAGGAAGTGGTTGATGTGTTGCCACAGAATGTGGATCATGAAGGACTCGTAGGAAGGCATTCACATATGAAATATGAGCTTAGAGATACTCCTGGTCTTGGTAAGTTTAACAGTTGTTTAATTTTCAATATTCTTAAATGTTTGATCTTTTTTTTTTTTTTGTTTTACAAAGCTGGCTGAGAATTAAAAAAAAATATTTTTTTTTTTATCGTTTTAGTGAAATGGGTAGTTATTCTTTTGTGATTCTTTTTAGAAGTATGGCTTGTTTATTGTTGTTTGTCACATTATCTGAAAATGGAAGGTGATTCTTTTTTAATCGCTTAATTGGTCTTTGTGGTTTAGCTTGTGCATACTGTCAGATTTGTCTGAATTGACAACTGGAACGTGCTATGCTTAATTATTTAATTTCTGGAGTATTACTTTCTTTTTTCTATTTTGGGGTAAAAGCTGTGTTTTTATTTGTTTTAGAGGCTATGCTTATTGGCATGATTTATTAGTTTCTTCCTTTTTACGTTTACTAGCTAATTTGGGTGGGCAATGTGCTCTTTGTTTAATTTTATTGATTAATTATTGGTAATTTTAATGTGTCATTGCTTTTTAAATGGCGGTAGTAAGACTGTTAATTTGGTGCCAAGAAAAAAAGCTTTGCTATATATTTCTGTTCTTATGAAATGGGTAAGAATATTTCATGATTGACTTGTATTTTGATTACATTTAGATGCTGTCAAAACTTTAAAAGAAATATATGGTGATTTGAAAGTGATTATGTTTTGACTGTTTCTAATTTTGTTTTCCAGTTCCGATTGGTCTTTATGGGTTCCAGCATTATCTTTCGATATTGGGTTCATTGATTCTTATTCCACTCGTTATAGTTCCTGCAATGGGTGGCACTTATGTGAGTGGTTAAATTATGTTTTACTTTAATTTGAAGCACATACAGTTAGAGATGTAGTCTGTGGACCGCATGATCTGATTGGATTTAGTGGGTGTAGGAAGATACTGGAAATGTGGTGTCAACGGTTCTCTTTGTGTCAGGAGTGACCACACTATTGCATTCATTCTTTGGTTCGCGGTTGCCTCTGATACAAGGTCCATCATATGTTTACCTGGCTCCTGCATTGGTGATAATTAACTCTCCAGAGTTTCAAGGACTAAATGGAAATGTATGCTTCTGTTTTCTGGTCATAGTCAGTTCAGTAAAATTGTTATTTTGCATTTATCAACCATTTCATGAATTATTTCCCTTGTTTGCAGTTGCATAAATTATAAATTATAAATTATAAATTATTTGGTTAATAGATAATATCATTTCGTATATTAACTTATTTTTATATTAGGACTTTAATGTATAATATTGCCATGGAAGTATGATTATAGTTTGTAACTTTATGGTTAGATAATATACTAAGAAAGGAGTTGTTACAAGTTCAGGATCATGGTTGCTAAAATTTAACATTGTATGTGGAGGATTTAGGGTTGGAGGGTTTAAAATTTCAATGTTTGGAAATTAAGATTTGATTTGCTCTATTATAAAGATGAAGAACTTGGGATTGGGGTTTTTTACTTTGTGGATAACTCCATAGCAATTGGGAAAGAAGAAGAATAGAACAGAGTGAATGATATCACTTCAGGCATTTGGTGTTTTAATGACCAAGACAGCACTGTTTTTGGACACGTGTGTGTGTGTGTGTGTGTATATATATATATATATAAAGAGAGAGAGAGAGAGAGTATTTTAATACTCTTTACCGAAATGGATTAAGATTCCAGGTGGGAAACTAAATAATAAACACATGACATTATTGCCGATTCGTCCTGGATATGAAAACCCTTCCGAATTGCTAAAACTAAGAAACAAAGAATAAAAGTTGTTTTCTTAGTACTGGATTGACATGGCACTGGCAAATTGATGCAATTTAATTATTTGATCTAGTTACACATAGGCCTTATGTTTTATTTCTGTGAAGGCTGAAATTGTTACTTCTCTATTGTCATAGGTTTTTTAGAACAAGATGAACAGTTAAATTTCATATTCTATAAATAGATGAATAATCTCGGGCACAAATTGGTACCTCAATGGCTTGATGATTTAATTTATTTACCCTGGTAATTGTTTGTTGTTTAAACTTCTTGGAACCAAGAATTCAACTGTTTTTGAAAAGCCACAACTTTTCTCAAAGATCCACGTTCTAATTAGTGTCTGTTTTGAGTTGTGACTTGTTATTATCTATTTAATTGGCACGTAAAAATTATGAGATAATTGAACTAGGTTAAAAGTAGATGAGGAAGAATGACTTTAGGGAACTACAATATTCTTGTTTGAATTTCTTGATGAGGTTTAAAAGGAATATGCAATCAAATAACACAACTTAGAATGTGGAAATCTTTAATTAGAAATCTTAATCTCTGTCTCTTTGACAAGTAAGTCTGGTGGTACCACTTTTCACCTTAACTTGAATCTTGTACTACATGTATATTTCCTTTTCCTTTTTTAAAATTCATTTTATGCGATGGCAAGTCCAAATTTGCTTAATATATACTGTGTTCATTCATTTCAAATTGGCAGAACTTCAAGCATATTATGAAGGAGTTGCAGGGGTCCATTATCATAGCTTCAGCTTTTCAAGCAATACTTGGATATAGTGGACTAATGTCAATAATCTTGAGGTATGTATAGTTTACTAGTTTGATTATTTGAGAGGTATGTTTCATTTACTATTCTCCAAAGTCTGAAACTAACCTCTACATCGTTATCAGTCCTTTTACTGGTGGGAATTGGTAAATACTGGAAATGAGTAATTGAGAGAGTTAGGTTGCTTCCTTTTTCAGCAGAGTTCAGTTGCTTTAATTGTTGTATTATATATGATAGAATTAGATAAGCTAGTTAAGAAGCTAAACAAATTAATATTCTAACCGTTAGTTCCATCTCTATATAAATAGGCTTGGCATCTATTCAGCATTTGTAATAATTCTTATTTGTCACCCAATTGCCACTGTTCTGACCTGATAGCTTGACTGACCATGAATGTAATAATATCAACAATGAAGTGTTTTTTTAGGAAAAAAATATTCATGCTGAAAATTGATTGGATGCAGAATGCCTCTTCATGTTGCCCATTCATCCATAGAGGCTTTAAAATTTTATCATTTGAGTAGATGCAAGACTGATGAGCATGATATGGTTCTGGACTGCTCAAGTTAACTTAGGTTTTGGCTTGCACCTCATCTGTAAGTTGTTTGGTCTGCATATGGTTTAGAAATGGCCGTTCATTCTCTGTGTTTTATTGGGTGCTACAATTCAGTATGATGAACAGATAAGGCTTATGGTACAAGCCAACCAGTAACTGCTGTATTATTGGATGTATTATCTATATGATGTTGATTAGGTGACCCTTTTTTTCCCTTTTCTCACTGTTTCATGGAGTTAAATACCTAGTTGATGCAACCAAGCTCATTTTGCCTAGGGTAGTAAGCTGGTAACATGGTTGAGGAGTCAATGATCCAAGATCAATCGGGTGGCTTGTCTTTTTCTTTGGTCATGAAATTGCAAATAAGAAGTGGTCTAGGTCATTTGTGGGGTGAAATACCAACACGATATATCCTAGTTAGCATGTTGCCTAAGATCCCAAGCTGGCAATAACTGCTTGAATTGAGCACCTTATATAACATGCTTGTGCACATTCCAAGCCCACCTCCAATTTTTTTAACATTCATCATAGGGACCTAAGTCCAGCCTTTTTACATTTACATTAAACAAGTGCAGTAGGTTTAACCTTTTTGTTTTTATATTCGTTTTTAAAGTTTATCTTTAATAAATCTCAAATATCAACATAAAAATTGATATCTTGAGGTCTTACCATTAAATTTTACATGACAGTAATGAAATCCATAAGTAAATTCCTTTTCACTAAGAAATGAATAAAAACTTGAACTATGTAATAATTGTATATAATATTTTTTTTATTTTTGTTATGATGTAGATTATATATATATTTGTTATATATACAACAAGTCTTTGGTTTTGTACATTTAAATGGCTTGAAATGAAGACCCAATCACCCAAACCTTTAAGAAATTGGGCAGATCCAATTTGGCTCAAAGGTCCAGTCAATAATTGCCACCCCTTTGTTTCAATCCTTTCATTTACTCTGAGTAAGGTTTGGTGTTGGAATGGTTTTGATTCTGAACTTAATAGGTTGCCTTCACTAAAGCACACGTGGTTCAGCTCCCTGCTTCTGCCTCTATTCAAAGTCATAGGCTCCATTGCAACCATGAAATGCAGGCATCATCTTATGAATTGTATGAATGGTGTTAGAGCTACTAGATCAAGGTTACAAGCACAAACAATGATGTGTCAACAAAAAACATCATGCAAACCTTATTTCAAAACTGATTATAACTTTTAAGCAGGAAATCAGATTAGCCATTTCTAATCATCCCGTCAAATGCAAAATAAACCTGTTTGATCATAACAGACCAATACTACTTGCTGTAAAATCTGTCCATTGAGTGGTGTGTTGTATACCGAGATCATTTGTGTTTCTTTTTCAGGTTAATCAATCCAGTGGTTGTTGCACCTACTATTGCTGCTGTTGGACTTTCTTTTTATAGTTATGGTTTCCCACTAGTTGGGACCTGTCTTGAGATTGGTGCCGTGCAGATATTGTTGGTTATTATTTTTTCTCTTGTAAGTTTTTTGGGACTCATTTTATACTTTTTGTAAGTTTTTATTCCTTCTAATTATTGTTGATCATTTTATTGCTGGCTGAATGCCTAAATAATTACAATCTGGATTTTTTTACTTACCTGTTTGTGAGATACATCTGAAACTGTTTCCATGTTTGCAGTATCTTCGTAAGATATCTGTTCTTGGCCATCGCATATTTTTAATCTACGCGGTAGGTTCTTTAGTTAAGAGCTATCACTTTGTCATTCTATATGCTTTTTTTAGCGTTTTTGGTACTCATTTTTAATGTTGTTGCACAACTTTTGTGACCATGATCTAGTTTTTTTGGCTTACTTCCAGGTTCCTTTGGGCCTTGGAATCACATGGGCAGCTGCTTTCCTTCTCACTGAAGCAGGAGTCTATAACTATAAAGGTTGTGATACCAGTGTACCTGCCTCCAATATCATATCTGAGCACTGCAGGAAACATGTTTCCAGGATGAAGCACTGTCGAGTTGATACCTCTCATGCATTGAAAGCTTCCCCATGGTTTAGGTTTCCTTATCCGTTACAATGGGGAACTCCTGTCTTTCACTGGAAAATGGCCCTTGTTATGTGTGTGGTTTCAATAATTGCCTCAGTAGATTCGGTTAGTTTCCTATCATCTATAACATAGATACATCTATTTAGGTTCATAATTTTGTTGCAATTGAACTTATATCAGAGATTCTAATTTTCTTCCTTAGTTGCATCTTTGGTGGTAACTCATGTTATCTCTTGTTGGCTAACATTAGTTTGTTTTGGAAGGTTCTGGAATTTCCATGCAAATGAAAATGCTAATTTTTTCATTGTCACTATAGATGGTGTATAAGCAAAAAGACTTTGGTTCTGACCTACCAAGAAAGATGGGAAATTAATTAAAAAAAAATACTCTCTTAATCTTGGTGCTGGAAATTGAATGCAAAATCCGAAACTTATTTTAAGAGTGCTGAATTCTTTTTGAGGTCTACTTGAATCGTTTTGTGATCTCTATCCAGTGTCAAGTTGGTAAAGTTAAGAGCATAAATTTTAGTTTTGAAATGTTGAGGGAATGATAAATTGTTGTAATCGTTTATATGTTGACTGAGATTTCGGTCCTCTATTATCCTATTTGAAGTGCTAATCTAAAAGCATAGTCTCTTGTTTAAATAGATTATGAGCATTGGTTAATTCCTCTGAATGGTTTCAATCACCTCGGTTGAATTTATATGACTCTTATTCACAAAATTAGTATATTACCACCAAATTAGCAAATCCTATGATCCAAGTGCATTTTGCATAACTTTGGGAAGCTTGTGGATGGTTAAACTAAGCAAACTAGCTTATGCTTGGATGTATATATATTTGCATGCCATCATATATGCAGTTCTTTAAGTGTCCTAGGGGTGGAACAGGTGCCTGATTAGCCAAACTGACTCACATCAAGAAGTATCGAATTCGAACCATAAAGGAATTAACGTCTACCTCAAGTTGCAATAGATTAAATTCATTGTCCTGTATTTTTAGACACATTAGTACTTTGTTTGATTTTAGCCTTTCTTCATCTTTGCTTCATTATGTTGTTTTGAAGTTGGTTATATGACACTGACTTTACGTTGGTTACTGAATTTCTTAGGTTGGTTCATACCATGCATCATCATTGCTGGTGGCATCTAGACCTCCAACTCCTGGTGTTGTCAGCAGAGCAATTGGTCTTGAAGGTCTGTCCAGCGTATTAGCTGGTCTCTGGGGTACAGGAACAGGATCCACAACTCTTACCGAAAATGTACATACAATTGCAGTGACTAAGATGGGAAGCCGTAGAGCTGTTGAATTGGGTGCATGTGTTTTGATAGTCTTATCCCTTGTAGGTATGTTTTAATCAAGCTTAATTTTGGACTTTTAAGATGGCTCCATGACACTAAAATCTGTAATATCCTTGTTAATCTGTCAAAAAAAACATGATACATCAATGTGCCACAGCATGTTAATTGTATTTTTTGTTTGCATAGAAACAAGAAATGCTAATGAATTAAACAGAATGGTGCCGAGTTTAAGCTCCATTTTTGTCTCTCTAATTATTTTTCTAAATTTATATACCACATTTCTGCCATACGCAGGTAAAATTGGAGGGTTTATTGCTTCAATTCCTGAAGTCATGGTTGCTGCACTCCTGTGCTTCATGTGGGCAATGCTTGCAGCTTTGGGTTTGTCAAATCTGCGATATAGTGAAGCTGGAAGCTCGCGGAATATCATAATAGTTGGATTGTCTTTATTTTTCTCCCTCTCAATACCAGCCTACTTTCAGCAATATGGCATCTCTCCAAACTCCAACTCGTCTGTTCCAAGTTATTTTCAACCATATATTGTGGCATCGCATGGACCTTTCCACAGTAAATATGGAGGGGTATGAATCTCATTAACTTTCATTTAAGTACGAACTTGGTATTTGAATTTTGTATTTAGTCTTATGTACGTGAATTATTGGTGAAAAATGGAAAGGATATATTGAAAACCAGTAGAGCTTCCATTAATTTCATTTCATCGGATGCCTTTTCAAAGTGTTCTAATTCACAACTAGCTGCCATAACATATTTTACCGTGAAACAAGGATCAGCTAGTTTATTAATATCTTTTTTGCAGGTAAATTACATCATGAATACGTTGCTATCATTACACATGGTAATAGCATTCCTCGTCGCCGTCATATTGGACAACACTGTACCTGGAAGTCAGCAAGAACGTGGTGTCTATGTTTGGTCTGAATCTGAAGCTGCAATAAGAGAACCTGCAGTCACCAAAGACTACGAGTTGCCGTTCCGGGTCGGTCGGATTTTCAGATGGGTGAAGTGGGTTGGACTTTGACAAATTTTTGTAGGCGTGTAGGCCATCACGGCCGTCGAGTTCATCAATAGCCATTCATGGGAATGACTGCTCTGCACTGTGATTTTGAAGGCGTGATTTTGAAGGCATACCCTTAGGCTTATATTGGTAAATAGCTGTCTGAACTCAAGTTTACCGTTCTTTTATTCACACGATGGGACTTTTTTGGGGGCAATGGGAGCTATAGAGATAAGTTATTTGTGTACATTGATGATCCAGAGGGATCCAGTTGTGTTGTAGTTTGAAATTATAAAACATTGTATCTAGTTTTTGAGTTACTGAAATTGTCACAGAGGGACATTTCACTTTTGCTGAAGACTTTCTTAGTTACCATCCGTTTGTATATTTTCCCATTATTATTTGATTAGCTTCTTTCAAGACTGCTGGTGCTGGATTCTCTTCCTTCTTCGTTGGATTTGTGATTTTGAATCTTGAGGAGCATGGGTTTCAGGAATAATCAACTGAGCATTTGTAGCCTTTTTCATACACTGATTTATGGGAAATTTGAATTTACAAATAATGATGAGAGTAAGATCTTTGTATAATAATGATGTGTTTTATTTCAGTGTTGTAATAAATTATATAAATAAATTGGGGACGTAAATGGAGTGGACTGGACGTTAATTTTGACATTAAATTTGATTATTAATAAAAGAATTCGAATTTGATTATTATTTAATTAATTCTTAAAAAAATTATTTGAACTTTACTTTATAGATTTTATATTATCCTTATATTATATGAATTCATTTAATGATTCAACTAAATTTTTTGATAAATTTATTAATTAACTTGAATCCAAATTCAAAGTCGAAAATCCATTATTCTATTATTGAGGGAAAAAAAACCCTAAATATAGCAGTTGCTAACAAGACTTACTCAAGTCTGTTTAAAAAAATGACATTTCCTTTCTTCAAATCTCACTTTTGATCTTTGCACTCCATGTGGTATGTATTTTAGTGTATGATAATGCAGATTATGATGAGTAGAATCCTGAAAGTTGAAGAAATCTCTCTACTTTCTCGGTGGCTGTTCAACCAAGTCATCCGAACATCACATCCCTCTATCATCATTCAAAGACCAATCCTTGACGAAATTCAACAACGAAATGACGTGAGAAAGAAAATGTCCGCAGCTGATCTCACCAAAGAACCTGCTGCAATTTGATGGTATGACGTTGTCGCTGATCTACTTTAAGGATGTTTACAATTCCTAAACCAGAAATTGAAACTGCTTCTGTTCTGAAACTGCTGTTTCCTACATGGTGCCATTGTGCAAACAGAAACAAGTGATTTGCCGTACAAATCATTTCAATTTCAGTAACACCTATTCACGGCGGAATTGAATTTCAATCGAGTTTAAATAAGATATTATGAAATTAAAAATTAATTTACATTTAATTTGATCTAATTTTTAGATATAATTTTTTGTTTTAAATGTGTTTAAATTCGTTTAAATAATATTATTTTTTTAAATTAATAAAATATTAAAACATATAACAATTGATAAGTATAATAAAATAAATTAAAATAAATTTTTATAAAAATTTTATAAAAATATGAAAATTAAAATTAAAATTAAACTCAAATTAAATTGCATAATTATTAAAAATTTGCATAAAAACATAAAAGTAATTAAAAATATATTAATATAAAAATAAAAATATAATTATTGAAACAGATCAAAAAAAATTGAATTTAAAATGAATTTAATATTTTTATTTAAATATATCAAAATTTGTAACAAATTTTCGAATTTCGATCTTCAAACAAATGTATTTTCAACCATTAATATAGTTTTAGATGTATTCAACCATTAATATAGCTTCAAAAAGGCTAAAACTTGTTGAACCACAATTTTGTGGAGCACTTGTCAAGTGATTATGCCACTGAGGCAAAGCTGTACGTCCAATTTCTGAACACGAAAGCCTGTGACCTAGCTGACAATTAATATTTCCTCAGATGTACTAAATGCCAATTGGCAATTACTGTCACCTCCAATTTAAGGGCTATTATCCTTCAGTTTGAGAGCCACCGGCGCTGAGTTCCTAGGATGCATAGGGGTTGCCTATTGGCTATTGCTATCCGGCTATCCTCAGCACAACCACATACCCTTTTCTTCTGTCAATTCTCTCATTTTCATTGATTATTCAGATTATTGCCTTTTTTTCAGCAAAAAGAATCCTTAGCCAATCAAATGAGAAAATTAATCAAACAAATTCAACAATTAATTAAGTTAAACTCGCACTAGAAATTTGACGTACCGTTGTTAATTTTAGCATGTTCTAGGCATTAAAATAAAATCTCATCGATAATTTTTGCAAAAAAATTTACATATAATAAAAGAATAAAGAGGAAAAAATTTCATGTCAATTTGTTTTTCTTTTCATTATGTGAATTATAGAACATTTATAAGGATAAAAATTTGAATTCTAAATTTATTGAAATTCATTTCTTTAAAGAATTACATTGAAACAAAGTCTTTGATTGTTAAGATTTTCAATTGTTAAGATTTTCAATCTTTGTTTTAAAAATAATACATTAATGTTCTTTAACAAAGAAAAACAAGACTTTTATTATAAATTTGTTGGGTGTTATTGAGCCTTTTCAATTTTAAAAGTTAGATCAAAATATAATTTATTTTTTTACTTATATACACATTCAACCTCTTTCACAATAGATATAAGCACTCAATAATTTTTTTTTACACATTAAATTTTAGGTGGAGCATTTCTCTGCTCTAAATAGAAAAAGAGATATCGACAATTTAAACTTTGATATCAATTTTAAATAATATTGAGTATTTTCATCCTAAAAATAACTTTAAAAATAAACCTTTCCTTCACATTTATACACGCATCCAAGCCCTCTCATAATTAGCATAGAACCCAACAAAATTATCAATTTCTAAAGCTGACCCAAGAATACAACGACAAATTGAACTCATATTATATAATGCCTTTTTTTTTTTTTTTTTTCTACTTGCTTTCTTGTAGTAATAGTTTTAGAATAGTATTTAATACTGAAAGCTGCAGCGGAAGGACGGCCTTACGCTAACGATAATTTAGAACTTTGCTTGTTCCGCATGCAGGGAGAAAGTATACACATTGAACCAATATCTTAAGTTAAAGCCAAGTTTTGTTGCTTTTTCTTACCCAGAAAATAACGTCGCCTTTGTTTCCTAGTCCTCTATGTTTTGTTCTCTCCTTTCAAAGGAAAAAAAAAAAAAAAAAAACTAGTTTTCAATTTCTTCCACATGCGAAAATTAATTTGTCCTTAGATTATTCAAAGGCTTAATTAAAACATTGGATATCAATAAACGGTAACAACTTATATCAAAATCAAGCCTGTTTCAGACGGACAGATGTAGTTTTTCTGCTTGTTGCCGATGTGCATGGCTACCATTCTTAGTTTTCTTCTAATCATTTTCAACGTTTATAGGACCACACACACACGAAATTGGACTGTTGTAATCATTTTTTCTTTCTCTTTCTTTTTTATAACTTGCGAGATTTTTTTTTTTTTGAAGATAAAGTTTAAAATTATTTAAATTCGAATTCAAATTTCATAGTATGCGATAATTTTTTTTTTTTTATCACTTGACGAAAGGAATGTTAACTATATTCCAAGAAGTTTCAAGGGAAAATTAAGATTTTTATACCAAACCTTAATTTGACCCTTTTATATGTATCATATAGGGATTTTATGCCCTTAAAGATCTCGAATTATGACTTCCATGGGCAAGAATTTTTGGGTTAATAAAGAATCTAATCTGTATCATGTAGAAATTAAACTATCTGTTTAAACCTTTATATATATATTATTAATATTTAGCTTTTTAACAGCAATAATGAACTTTCGCTTTGTATAGTTATTAACACCATAAACTAAACGTTTTTCATGCATATGCCTAGTTGATTTCATGTGCGTGTGTGGTCCAATTTTTGATTGGCTAAGTAGACTTAGCATTGGTCCTTTTGTATTCAAACAAAACATAAAAATAATAATAAAAAAACGCGTTATCATAATTTATACAAAGAAATTTTCTAATTTCGTAGCTTTTATAATTTTGGAAAAAAAATGTTGAATTCAGTTTTTTTTGAATAAAAATAAAATCATTATCCAATTCAGTAATTTTTAAACTTCAAAAAAAAGTTAAAATATATTATCATGTATTCATTTAATTATTATAAAAGCTTTTATTAATTTCTTAAATATTAATACACACACCAATTTTTTATCTCGCTTATAAAATTTAAAAAACTTTTTACGTATATAAAATAATTTTTCATAAAGATAAAGATAATTAAAATAAATTTGAAAGACATGGTTGTTAGGTAGAAAAACTGGTCTCCACTATATTTTCTTCTCACCAACTTCAACCTTACTGCCGTATGAAGTAATCAAGGTTAATTGAACTTACCTCCATGTAGTTGAATATATTGTTTGCAAAATTAAATCCTTCAATTTCAAAAAAGCAAAGTCTTAAAGAATGACCAAGGCTTCCTGATTAGTCAAGTCAAAAGCTATCTAGAAATTCAACTTGATTAATTAGTTCAGGAGACACTCCAAATTAACAGTGAATTGGCTGCTTAATTAGCTTAATAAACTTGATTAGTAGTAGGGTTTACCACGATAATCATTAATAGAGGGATCATAATCGCCACGCCGGGTTTGATTATTTTACAAATAATTTTTAATTTTTAAGGGAATTCTGGGGAAATTTTTTTTGTGCAGATCATATAAAACTTTAATGTCAACCTAATTAAGGGATCTAATAAGAGGAATTTGTATATTTTTCTTATATGTGATAAAGTGGGTTGGTAAGGGAGATTTGAAAATAGTGGGAGTTAAAGTGGGATGATCATTGTTGGAAAATTAACGATTAATGCCACACAAATATGTCATATATATATATATATATATATATATATATATATATATCCTACTAGAATGTTCATAATTAAGCCAAATGGTATATTAATCAATCAATAATTAATTTTGAGTATAATCTTTAGAAAGCAAAATAATTTTATGAGTCCTATAGTAAAATAATTAATTGATACTTACCTTTTTTTCCTTCGAGTCATCGATCACTCGGTTTTAGGAAAATTAACAAATTTACTCACTATAAGAAAAATACCACATACTGACACTCAAAAAATCATATATTAATGATCAAAATGTATAAGAGTTCAAGTAGTACTACAAGATTAATTCCTTTGGCTACTTTAATTTGTTTGTCAAATCAAAGTCGAGTTTAATACTTTAAATTCCTTCTCTCAAAAAAGAAAATAAGTAGAACTACATGATTATCCATATATATAGATATTAATACATTATATGCTATATATATTTGGTTTCTTGATACTTATAATTCCAAAAAATGGAAACAAATGCAACATAAATTCAAGAATAACTACTATTATTTATAAGCCAAGCTACCTGTCATATAAAGACTAAAATAATGTCTTCTTTTAAGTTATTTTTTAGCCCTTTGTTCCTTTATATATATATATATATATATATATATATATATATATATATAAAACTATATTTGTTCATGTTCAAATGATTAATTAAGCATTTAGAGACAAACATTTCATGATTAAAAGAAAAATGAGGATAAAGAGAAATTTTACAATAATAGATTTCTCCAATGTGCAACTTTTGTAAATTATTATGTGATATATTTACCCAAGTTTCAAAATTTTAATAAGATAAAGTTAATTTTAAATTTTACGAATGTGATTAAATCACATCAAAGTTTCATATTAATTTTCAATGGAATCGAATTTATGAAATCAAAATTCCACTAAGCTCATGTTAGTTTTTTTTTCCCTTGAATATTAAGATATGTAGTAAGATAATTGTATTAAATTTATTTTTAATAAAATTAAATTATATTAAATTTTTAATAACATAATTGAATATTAAATTTTATTTTTAATAATTCTTAAAAAGTAATAATTCACTATTTTAATTTTGTTTATAAAATTTAAGAAAATTTTTGATATCATGTTGGATAATAATTCATTACGAAAAATTAACACCTTTTTTCAAAAATGATTAAAAAAAATGTGTTCCCACTAAGGCCTTGGCCTCTTGGGACCCTACTTCACGTGGCCATAAATGTGACACTTGTCCTGGGAAATGGGCCCTTATTTCGGGGAAAATTTCCCGGACTATACTAACCGACCATTCATCATTAATTAATTAATTAATTAATTATGCATCCACATTTTATGTAACAAACTTAGAACACTTCCTAGCAAAAAACTTCCTCTATTTTTTTTGGGTCAAAATTGTGAAGTTCTTATAAAAAAAAAAAGGACTGACTTATAAATTAAGCACGAATACATGTATGCAAGAAGAGAGGAAAGAGTAAAAATACACAACATATACGTATACTTAAATCAAAAGAAAAATTATTTCTTCGACATTGATATTATTTATATATAAATTTAAATATTAATAAATACATTAAATATAAAATATATTTTTACATTTTATGTAAAAAACTTAGGACACTTCCTCTGTCTCTTTTTTTTTTTGCCAAAATTGTGAAGTTCCTAATTTGTAAAAAGGGATTAAATTATAAATTAAGCATGAAAACATGTATGCAAAAAAGGAAAGAGAAAGAACAACATATATATGTGTAATTACATAAAAAGAAAAATTATCTTGCTGGCATTGATATTATTTAAACATGAATTTGAATATTTATAGATACATTATTATTATTATTATTATTATTATTATTATTATTATTATTATTACCATAAGAAGAAAGCTAGTACTAAAAATGTTAGCGTATGACAAGGAAACTTTGTATAGAAAACAATCAAATTTTAATTATAACATACTGAAAAAAGAAGTTTTTCGTTTGTTCTTACAAAAATTACAAAAAGATTTTTATAATTATCTAAAAATTTCCAAGAGAATTAAGTCATAGGTTTAATCCATTTGAACGAAACTTAGATAAGATTAATTGCAATTTTTAGATTTTTGAAAATATTTAGGGCATGAATTGAGATTTAATTCATCGAACAAAATTTAAATAGGAATTTTTTATACTTTTTTTATTTTTGAAGAAAATTAAATCTTTTTTACATAAAACTTTTAACTTAAAAAAATAAATCAAATTTTATATTTATAAAATTTTCAGTTAAAGATAAAAAATCATTTAAGTTAATATTCAACTTTCCTACTAGAGTTAAATAATTAGGTGAGATATAATTCATTAACAAAACTTACTTTTTTTTTTTTTTATCTTTCTTTAAATATTTTTAAAATATAAGTCAATGTGCTAGAGGTGTTATTAAAATCTAACCAAACTAAAAGAATAGGATCTAGATTTTCCATACATATCAATAACTTTGTGCTACCGTGATACCAACCCTATCTACTTGATGATGTACTGATTTTTGTTAATTACCAGTATTAAAAAATTTAAAAAAAATCATAAATTGACAAAACAATATTAAAATATACAAGAAATTGTTTTTTTTTTAATGCAAGGGGAAAAAAAAAAGCTTCTTATGTCAGCATTGAAGTTGGCACAAATAGTTAAACTTTAATTTCTAAGCGAAAAATATTTAAATTCAAAATCTCATGAATTTTTTTTGAATTTTAAAAAATTTATATGAAACTTGACAATATATTTCAGTGTATAGATAAGATATCTTCCATGTTATTAAATTTTTATATATATATATATATAAAAAAAAGAGTTTCTAGATGTGACAAATTGTTATTATGTCAACATGTGAGTAAGTATGTCTAAATGTGAAAATGAAAAAAATTAAATTAAATTTTAAAAAATTGAAAAAAAAATTAAAAGGAAGGGGTAGGTGTGAGCTTGACCGAACCACCTCCGCACGCAGTCAAGCACACGGCACACCACCCTCTCATAAACTCTTCCCTCTTCATTTCCTAATATAAAATCCCATCTCCCCCTTTCTTTTCTCTTAGCTTGACGTTCCCTTCTCTAAGAGAACTCCAAGCTTTTTCGTTAAAACATCCCTCCGTTTCCTCTCCCCTTTCCTTCCTCTTTCTCTCGTTTTGTTTTGTTTGTTTGCAAGGAAACACGTTCGGATTTCGTTCAAACAAAAATATGCAGACGGTTTCTCCTGTACAAAATCTTAACTCTTCTATAATTCGTCCGTCGAAGCCTCGGTTAAACCAGCTGACTCGGTTCGCCGTCCGTTGCGTGTACCGCTCTGACTCGGTCCATTTTCCCAATGGAGTCGGTTCAAGCCGTGCAGATTGGCAGAGCTCCTGTGCTATTCTCTCTAGTAGAGTCATTTCTCAGGATCAAGATTCCGGAGACAAATCCACGCCTCCCTCGGCCTCTGACCACCACGCCGGCACCGTTAACGGCCATAAAACATCCGTCGATCTCAATCTAGTACCTTTTGATAAAATCAACAAGCCTCAGCCACCTTCCAAGCCGCCCCCACAAAAACCGTTATCCATTACCGACCTGTCTCCTGCTCCGATGCACGGTTCTCAGTTGCGTGTGGCCTACCAGGGAGTGCCTGGTGCGTACTCAGAAGCTGCTGCGGGAAAAGCTTATCCTAACTGTGAAGCCATACCTTGTGATCAGTTTGAAGTGGCGTTTAATGCGGTTGAGCTTTGGATTGCTGATCGAGCTGTCTTACCGGTGGAAAACTCACTCGGCGGTTCGATTCATCGAAACTACGATCTCCTCCTAAGGCACCGCCTCCACATCGTTGGCGAAGTCCAACTCCCGGTCCACCACTGCTTGTTAGCTCTCCCAGGAGTCAGGAAAGAGTACCTGACACGTGTAATTTCTCATCCACAAGCTCTCTCCCAGTGCGAACACACACTCACCAAACTAGGCCTTAACGTCACGCGCGAAGCTGTCGATGACACTGCTGGAGCCGCCGAGTACATCGCAAACAATAACCTCCGTGACACAGCCGCCATAGCAAGCGCACGTGCAGCCGAACTCTACGGACTCCAAATCGTCGCCGATGGAATCCAAGACGATTCGAGTAACGTCACTCGCTTCGTCATGTTAGCTCGGGAGCCAATTATCCCGCGCACAGATCGCCCGTTCAAAACGAGCATCGTTTTCGCACACGATAAAGGGACGAGCGTGCTTTTTAAAGTGCTTTCGGCGTTTGCATTTAGGAATATCAGTTTGACGAAAATAGAATCGCGGCCACACCGCAACAGGCCAATCCGATTGATCGACGACGCCAATGTTGGAACCGCCAAGCATTTCGAGTACATGTTTTATATTGACTTCGAAGCGTCGATGGCGGAGGTCAGGGCCCAAAACGCGTTGGCTGAAGTCCAAGAATTCACCTCTTTCTTGAGGGTGTTGGGCAGTTACCCAATAGATATGACGCCTTGGTGCCCTTCGGGGGGAGATCAGTAAAACCCAGGGAAATAAACTAAAAGAAGAAATTGGGAAAATTAAATTAAATTTTACCTTCACCTTTTTAATTTGCTTTTTTATATTACTATGATAATCTTTAATTCATCAATATATTCAACAACATGCAAAAGAAATTGTTGTTGTCTTTGTTGTTGTTGTTGAGTAAATATTTTATAATATAGTTGATTAAGTCAGTGCTTATACCAAATGTAATTGAAAAAAAAAATAAAGTGTTCTTTTTAAAGTTATCAAATTCTTTACCTCAAAATTCATGTTTTATTTTGTTTAAATTTTATGGAGCATTTTAAATTTTTTTTATTTTTTTAAGTGTTAAAACAGTGATTACCTTTAATGGATTTAATGAATTCAAACTTGTAGCTTATTAAGGTTTTGGATTTGGCTATAATGAAAAAGATTACATTTTAATTTAAAAGAAATAAAAAATGATAAATAATAAAATGAGCATTTAAGCGCATGACAATAACAAGAGTTTCCAAGCAAAGACTTGAAAAGTGGGGCGGTTTTTTTTATTTGAAAAAAAGTATTAATTATTAATATACAAATTTTGAATTTATAAATTTTTTAATTTTAAAAATTAAAATATAATTACTTGAATTAATGTTCATAAATAAGTATTATACTCCGTGAAGGAAAAATAATAGCGGTCATGGTTTTTAAATGCAACTATAAATAATATGTTAATTGGTATTAATGGATATACTTAGTCTTCTCCTCTTTGGTAATTAAAATTTGCTTTCGTGTTGCTTGTTGAGTGTTGACAGTATTATACAGTTTAAACCATACCTTTAGTATGGGGATTTGGTTGTAAACATTAAAACATATCATAATTGAGTCACACTCGTTGTTTACAGTCTCCAAACTTTTCACAGCCTTTGAGGGATTGTGACTCATTGCTCCATCTACCTCGAGCATGCGAAGACTAGATGTAGGGAGAATAAATTTGTTCATTGTAGCTTGTGTGTCCTGAAGAAAACAATTGTGCAGACATCTTAGCAAGCCAGGCACAGAAATCTTCCTTTGATATAGTTAAGCTTAGTCACGAGGGCTGTTCATTTAATTTATTCAATTAATTTTGAATTGAATTGGTTAAAATCTCATTTAATGGAATTAGTAAATAAACCAAACCAAAATTTTTCAACATGAGTATAGTTCACCGAACATATCCTAACAATATGAAATAAATATATTTGTAACCTCTGTTAACGAGGATGATAATAATTAGTGATGTAGTCTCAGCTGACGGGATATAATGTCAGTAGTGTCCCTGCTAACGGGTTAAAAAAGTTAGTAAAGAAAGTATGAAATACGTTTCGAATTGTGAAGAAAGTTTCTAAATATGAAATATGTTTCGAATATATGAATATATTTTGATGTAATATGATAAGAAATATGCTTCGAATATGAAATGTATTCCGAATAAGGAATATATTTTAGATGTGAATATGTTTATGATACGAGACTTGTTTCGAATGAGAAAGATGTTTCGATATAGATCATGTTTCGAAATAATTAAGATATGTTTTGAAGTGTTATAAGTTGCAAATACATATTATGTTTTGAATAAGATATGTTTCCAATATTTGAATATATTTCGATATATGATATATTTTTAGATTGTATGATGTGATCTCAGAAAATTGTTGTGTTTTGAGAACGAATGTGGGTGTAAGCAATTCAAGAGGAAAAAACTTACATGTTTGGATTGCATTAAACTTTGGTTTTTTGCATTCAACTATGTTTCGAATTTTGAACCCCAATAGGTGTATTCAATTCAGGTGGTCAGGTTTGATGACTAATTAAGGTATTTCAAAATACCTCTCTACTTGAAAAACTTGACAGCGTCTATATGATATTCTAGTCTGTAAACCCAAGAAAAGTGTGACTTTCGATAAGTTTTGAATTTTGATTCAGATAAGTGATAAAAAAGAATAATCGAATGAGAATGCGTTAGACATGTATTAAAAATTCAATATCGTGTATGTTATTACCTATGTGCTTGTATGGTTTACTTACTGAGTTTTTCTCAAAGCTCACCCCCTTCTATTTTTCATCACAGGTTTAGACTAAAAGTGCATTGGCATCGATATCAGTATCGGGTTCGAAGTAAACGTTTTGAGATCTTGCAGTTTATATCGGTATATTTATTTATACTGTTTAATTGTATTTAATTTCAAACTGTTACACTTCAGTGCATGTGTCAATATGTGTATTTAATTAAGAAATGATTATGAAAGTTAATAAGAGATTAGACTGTGACCTTAAGTTCATAACCTTAAACCAAACTAGGTAGCTTAAGACCTAGAAACATTGTAATACTACACTCACATAACAAACAATTGTTAAAAAAATGAAAAATTCCGTCCAAATTTTTATACTTTCGTAATAAATTATTAAAATTTTACGTCATTCGGGTCGTAACATTTTAAAATCAATTTTTAATGATCCAAATATGTTTTGAATAGTTTTTTCATCTTATCTCTAAATGTTAATTCAATTTTAATTTCATGTTTCATTTTTTAGATTTCATTAAAAGATTTAAACAATTTGTGTACCGCACAAGACATAAACAAGTACAGAATAATATAAGAGCTTGGTCCCCTTCTCCCTTTATTATAATCACTTGGAAAGCCACCACCGAACTTAGGAAGGGATCAATTTCTAATTAGATTTGTTTACGAGTTGAGTTTAAACTATATGGAAATGGACTTTAAGCAAGCTTGAGTCTAGTATAGCCTTATTATTCGAGCTTAAGTTTTACACGACTTGGTTTGGTCTAACCCGATTATTATCTGCAATTTAATTTTTTTAAATTTTATTCTTTTAATTTTTTTAAAGTTTATTTTAGTTAATTATCTTTGCATGTCAATTTTTCATATTAATTGCTTTACTTTCATTAAATAATTATGTTTATTAATCAACAATATTCTCCATACATATAAAAACATTTATATTTAGTAAATATATAATCTTATAATATAAATAATTTTCGACCAGTTGAGCTTAGGTCTCAAACAACGATAAAGCTCAAGTTTAATCCGATTTTTCATTGGATCATTTTTTTTTTGTGCAAATTCATTTATTATATTTAATATTTTTATCTAAACCCGTTTAAAAGTAAAATTAATTTTCATATTTTAAGGGACCATCCAAAGGTCTACTTCTAACTTGTATTATTTTAATGTTGGGTTTCCTCTACTGCGTACTTCGATAATTTGTTTGCTTGACGACCCACTCCAAGATGTGAGATAAAAACATGATTATGAATTAGTTTTTCATTTTCAAGATGAAGACCATCTCTTTGTCTATTTAAATTAAACTCTTATAGTTAATAATTTTTTAATCTAATAGTTAAAAAAAAATATAATATATTATAAAATTTAAATTTAAATCCAAACAATCTCACATTTATATTCAATTATCAAATTTTTTTAACCAAAAAACTAACATATTATTTAACAGTGGATTAACTTCAGGTCCAACTTACCTTAAATTGAAAATCTTGGCATAAACTGTCTTTTTAAAAAAAAAAAAAAATTAATGAATTTGTGTTGATTTTTTGGGGAAGGACTAGAATGAAATTTATTCAAAAAAAAAAAAACCCTTGACTTCCTGTTTCTTTCTTTTCCACCTACCAACTGTATATAAGGTTGAAATTTCATGGTAAAGCAATTACCTGTTTTATAAATTTCCAAATGCTTGCGTCATTTTCTTCATTAAGTGCCATATCTACATAACCAAAAAAGGAAAATATATCTTGTTTGATTTCATCTGTCAATGTTACCCTTTCCATGAAACTAATCAAGACAATTTTTATCACACCAGAACTTACATATTTACTTAACATAATCCCTAAAAAGAAGTCTTCTTCAGTTCAAAGTGTGGGCTAAAATTCAACCATAACCAACAAAAGTAGAAATTAATTAAGTTTGAAATAAGAAAGATCAATTTTAGGAAAAGTTGGTGAAGGCGAAGTGTTAAACACTATTAATTATAATGAGGAAATGATGATGAAAATTAGGTTTGGTGTTTTTCTAATTATAGTACCATTCAATTTTTTAATTCTACAAACAATATTAAAAAATTACGATACAATTCACTTTTTTTATTATTTTGGTATTTAATATTTTTAAATGGTATATGTTATTTTGTTAATATTGTTTGTAGAGTTTTTTTTCTTTCTAAAAATTCAGATAATTGTGTTAAGTTTTCTTAATATAATAATGGTTCATGAATTTATTATTATTTTTTTATAATTGAGGTGAGAGCGAGATTTTTGAATTTGAATTCACGTCTTATAATATATTACAACTTTTTATTAATTATTTGATCAAAAAGTTATTGGTTTTATTTTTTTAGGATAAATTCCATCTAGATCTTTTAATTTTAACCTTAATTCTATATTAATCAATTAGTTTAAGAAATGGGCATTTTAATCCAAAATTACCCATTTGATAATCCAAAAAGTTGTTCCATTAAATTTATTAAAAAATCTATTATCCTAAGCATATGTTCGTCAATCCTCATGTTTTGCCCATAATGTTTTTCTATTGAAAAATAAAAATCCAACATAAGAATTAATAAATATTAATAAAATTAATTGTTAATACTTGGAGTATGATATTATAAATTCATAATTCAGTAATTAACTGATATATTTTAACATCTTTTATGATTTTAGGATAAAGTGTCTATTTTCAAAATCAATAAATTAGAGTTGAATTATAACAAAATTTTAAAAATTTACCCTTTTTTATAATGGGAAGAAAAAATTTGAATATGATTAATTAAATTAAAAATATGTTATTAAATTATTAAATCAAATGTTGGAATTGAAATTCGAATGCAAAGATTAATGAGAATTTAGAATATAATGGAAAAGGGAAGAGGATGGTTTGGTGAGAAGAACAAAGAGGCAGAAGAAAGCATGATTACGGGAAAATGGGTTGTGGTAGGTGGCGATGTTGCCTTGTCCAGTAGTTGAAAGCAAATTACGTAAGTCGGCATTTCCTGACCGGTCATGGTCTGACTCACGCCTGTCCCAACTTGTTCATTTTCTTTTTCCCTCTCTGCCTACTCAACAAGTCTGTAATAGTAATACTATCTTCATTTATATTTAGAAATTTTATTTAATATGTGTTTCTGATTTTCAAATTACTTAACGATTTATGTATATATTATCTCAATTTGAGTGGTTGGATTTGATTCGGTGTAAATTAATTAAAGTTTTTGGAGCTATGATTAATATTATTCTTCTATGTTTGAAGAAATTGAAAATGATTATATCTTATCTTGTAATATGGATCTTTTAGAACAAAAAAAATTAATCTTTTGATCTCGAGACTTAATTCAATTGGATCTCCCAATTATTTTAAGAAATATTTTTAATAGTTTTGGAGTGTATTTGTATTTTTCTTTTATCCTTTGATTGCGACTTTTTTTTGGCATATATAAAAAAAAAAATTGAATTTAAAATTATTAGGATGTAATTGAGTCTAATCGAGTTTAGATTTGAAGTTTGAAAATTTGAAATTCAAAATTCAATTTAAATTCGATCAAATTTAATTTTAAAAAAAAATATTGGAATTGTTCAAATTCGATTTAATAAATTAAATTTGTCATTTTTAACTATATATCACGAAAATAAAATGATAAATTGATAATCAAATACTAAAACAAGTTTGATTAGATTACTCAAATTGAGCATTAAAATATTGGACAAGACTCATCATATGAATTGTTTAGACTCATGGTTGATTTGAAAATTAAAAAAATAAATAAATTTAAATAATTTACAAGTAAATTAGCTCATTTACGCTTAATAAAGTTAAAAGTAACATTAATAAAAAAATATAAAAAAGGGAAGAAGAAGAAGAAGAAGAAGGATGACATCCATGGTCAACCAAGGAAAAGCTAATAGGAACATGAACAATAAGTATTGTGAATCATGTTTTACTGTCTGCCACTCGCCGAAATCTTGCATGTTTTGTGTTTTGGCGAATCAAAGAAATAAAATTAGTTTTCATGTAATATCCAAAATGAAAAAAAATAAATCAATCCATCAAAAATTGTGAAAAAATACATTTCTACAATTTTTTAAATTTTTTATTTTCCAATCTTTTTCTTTCTTTTCAAGATTTTCTTTTACTTTTTTTTTCATATTTTTTACATAATATTTAAAACAAACAAAAAGAATATAAGAATTTTTTTTTTTTTTTAAATCTAGATTTGGGTTCACACCTCCCACCCAACTAACTAATAAAAGGTTTCAATCTATATCTTGAGCCACCAATGCTATTTCTTGGCCAAAAGCTGTATAATTAGTGGTTGATACGTATCGATTTTGTTTTAATGGTTTTTTAGGCACCTTTCTAATTAATGAACTGTAATGTGAAGGGGAGTTAGATTACAAAGTGATTGATTAACCTAATTTTTCTCAATCAGCTTTTGAACTACAATCTCTAGCCATTTATTTAATTAATGCAATTTAAATCTTATAAGCCTGTGACTCAGAAATCAGTGAAATTCTTCTTCTTCCTACCACTTTGAAAGGTACGTATTCCTCGACGTTTAACGAGTTTTCAAAGATGTTGCTTCCAAATTATTGAAAGATCTATTAAAACATGTAATTATAGGCAGTTATTAAGGTTAATTAATACTAATCTCTAACTATGAATATTGACAACTTTGAACAACAAATCAATAACGAGATTTTGTATAAGATCTCCAAACCTTAAACAAATCTTACAGTAACTAAGAATCCAATATTCGTTATAGCTTTATATTGTCTCTCCATCAAAGTCATAACTGTTACTAGTGGACGATTATCACTCGGCTTCATGGATGGGTTTTCAGAAATATTTTCTAGTCAAGATAAAATAGGACCATATTCATGGGTGAGTTGTTTTGTTGGCATTAACCTCCACTCCATCTCTTGTAACTTATAACTCCTGTGAAACAATGAATGTATATTAAATTTAAAATGAAAACAAAGTGACCATTACATATAGATTTGGTAATTCGTGTATAAAATTAATGTTCGGTCAGGTAAAATTATGTCTGTTTCGTGCAAAATACGAAAATCTCATGTCAACGTGCTAAAAATAAATAAACTTTTAATTTTTTTTATATTCATATACAATTTTTATCAAATTTTAGTTTTTATCTCCTTTTTATATATTTTATTTTAGTTATTGAAGTTAACATTAGCTAAATCAGCATGAAATAGTGCTATATGTAGATAGCGTAGCCAGCATAAGAAAAATATCACAACAAATTTATTCTCTCTTCTAATAAACTCTTTTTTTTTTCCTCACGAGTAATTTACTTTTTTTTTTTCTTCACTTCTACGATTTCCAATCATATACTAAAACATTCGGCTTGCATCACTTTAAGTAATAAGGTTGGGATGAGATTGGAATTACTCGAGTGTAAGGAAAAGTAAAGGAAAGATTTTGATTCATGACATTTCATTGGCTATTATTTGAGGCAACACCAATACATTCTTAGGCATAATGTTCAAATATATCTTCAAATTTTAGTAAAAAATAATAATAATAATAATTATTGATTTTTTTTATTGCATGTAAATAGAGTTATAATTTTTTTAATGAATTATAATAATAAATTTTAAAATTAATTGAAACAAATTAAATTGTTTGTAACTTAAATCATTTTATAAGAAATCAATTAGAATAGCGAAATACTAATTATAACTAATTAAGTATTCAGTTCACCAACCATGTTAGTTAATAAATATTAGTCTTTAGTTATCCCAATTAATTTTAAAATTTTATGATTATAATTACAAGTAAATAAAAGAATCAAGTTTTATTTACATATAATAAAAAATTAAAAATTTAGTTCTATTTTTTTAATATTCAAAAGTATACTTGAGTACTAAACATAATGACTATTTTTTCTCCCAAAACTGTGAGATTGGGTTTTGAACCAAGCCCTTTTAAAGCAGGACCTTAATCTAGCGCTTTTGACCAACTCAGCCATCTCCAGACCCTGGTCCAAGTATTCAATATAACATCTCAGAGTCAGTAAACTAACTTCGATAAACTATATATATATATATATATATATATATCATATCACTTCAGGCTTCATCTAAAATCAATCAACTTATTTCAAGTTTAGCAAGTTAAAAGGACTTATATTTTGGCACCTATCATAGCAGCTTTTTCACTCTTCAAATTACATTTACATATATATATATATATATATATATATATATGTATGTGCGCGCGCGTGTGTGTTGGTGGTCTAATTTTCTCCTATTTGATATTAATCACACTGGAAATATCCACCCGAAGAGACCGCTAGAATTGGGTTAACTTTAATTAACTCAAAAGTATTGGCAAGAACTAGTTTTGAGTTTTGACAGTAATACTCAAGCTTTGAAGTAAGCTTGGATTTGACTGCACATTGGTGAATTGTCATAAGTATGGTGATTTCAGAATTTTAGCAATCAAGCATCAAAAGAGTTGAGAGAAAGGAGGGAGACTAGTGATATATCACCGAAGTGCGTGTTATTGCAGCTCTCGACGCTAAGAAATTTACAATGAGATGTTGTATTCACAAAGTGTATGCAATCTGGATCCCTTTACGAAATTGCTTGAAGTACTGCAGTTGAGTTTGTTGTAATACCAAGGTAGCGTGAGAATCCACCACGAAATTGGACTGTGCATCTCTAATGACACCTGCAGAGCCTGATGGACCAGGGTTCCCAAGGCTAGAACCATCTGTATATAGTTTGTAGAATGGGAATATATGGGTGGTTTCCAGGATAACATAATTATATAAAGATCTTAATGATATAATGGCAACAGGACCGGTTCATCCTACCTGTGAAGATAGGCAGTCCTAAGTACTTTTCATGTTGAGTTGAGGTTTCATGTTGAGTTGAGGTTGAGATATTGAATAAAGAAGAAATAGTATGTCTAGTGTATGGATCTTGCTGACTTTCTGATGTGTTTATGGTCGACAAAAAGTCAAATTACATGAATGAAAATAGAGCATCATTTTACATAAGTACATGCATGCATATCGAGTAGAAGTAAATTGGACTTTATGATACAAGCCAAATCGAGCATTAAGTTAGTTAAATGTTAGTTTATTAGTTATAAGATTGTATTAAGATTTAATTAATTAGTTACTGTGGTTAATATAAGTTGAGTCAGCATGAAATAGTGTTATATGTAAATAGATCTATTCATAATCGGGTTGGACCTAAATAAAGTATTAAGAAAGTGGAAGTGTGCCTAAACTCAACTCAACCTATTTTTTGGATTTAATTGTTGTAATTCATTTTTACATATAATGAATAAGTCCAAATCCACTAAAATTCTATTAATTTTTTAAAAAATATTAAAATATAAAAATAGTAAAATGCATAATAATTATTAAGTATAACACTATAAGTTTGAATAAGTTTTTATAAAAAGATTACAAGAAATATGAAAATATAAATTAAAGTATAAGAAATATAAACTCAAATTAAATTGCACAAAAAAATAATTAAAAAACACATTAATATAAGAAATAGTTTAAAAAAAATTGGGTTGGTCAAGCTAGGCTTAAGTTTGAAACAACGAATCTAAGTCCGATCCATTTTTAAATGGGTATTGATTTTTAAGACAAATTCATTTAACAAACTTAATATTTTTATCCGAATCTATTAAAAAATTAAACGAACTTTCGAATTTAAGCAAGTAACCGACCCTTGAATAAATCTATACGTAGATATAGGCATATAGCCAACATTATGGCATAAGAAAAATATTATTTGTAATAAAAAAAGAAAAATATCACAACAAATTGACTCTCACCCCTTTAATAATCTCGTTATTTTTTGTTTTTCTCTCTCAAGTAACCTGCTCTTCTTTCATCTTCTCTTTTATGGACTTTCCAAAGTTCCTATACATATATATTTAGCTGGCATCACTTTAACTCATATAATAAAGTTGAGATGGGACTGAAATAATTCGACTGTAAAAAATCGTAAAGGAAAGATTTTGATCCATTATGTTTCATTGGCTATTATTTGAAGCAACACCATTATTTCTTAGGCATAATACACAAATTTTAATAAAAATAATAATTTTTTTTATTTTTTATTGCATCTAAATAGAGTTATATTTTTTATTTTTTATGATTTATAATCATAAATTTTTAAAATCAATTAAATTGTTTATGACTAAAAATTATTTTAGAAGAAGTCTAATTAGAATAACGAAAAACTAATTATAACAAATCAAGTATTTACCGTGTTACTTAATAAATATTATTCTTTAGTTATCCCAATTAACATTTGTTTAATTAATTTTAAAATTTTTTTGCGTTGATGAATAAGTAAAAAAAAAAATCCAATCATGTCGAGAGTGGGATTTGAACTCACGCCGAATAGCAGCTAAAGGACATTAAAAAAAAATCAAAACGAAAAATCCAATGGGAATTTGAACCCACGTCCGAATAACAACTAAGGGAATTCCAAAAAGATTAAATTAAATCATGTTGAGAGTGGGATTTGAACCCACGCCCTTTCGGACCAGAACCTTAATCTGGCGCCTTAGACCAACTCGGCCATCTCAACATTTTAATCAGAATTCTCGAATTCTAATCATCAAACGCTACATCTAAAGCAAAGAAACAATTTTTTTTGGGCTCGTATCACCCCATCAGAAATGGAGCAACCCAGCTTGTACATTGAATCATGGTCGTTTAATATTGTTTAGCCATGTTTTTATGAGTAAAATATATAAATATTCACCTTCTGACAAAACATGAAGAAACAGTACAAACCAGCTAATCAGAGACCCAGAAGCAGCACAATCCAACTTCACTACCATTTTGCTTTGCATTGCACAGGATAATCCATTGTCTCTTAACAAGTACACAAAGTTTAAAGGACTGATATTTTGGCACCCAGCAATGCAGCTTTTTCTCTCTTCAAATTACATTTACATACATGTGTGTGCATCAGTGTATGGTGGTCTAATTTTCTCCAATTAGATATAATTAATCACACAGGAAATATCTGTTCAAAGATACCACTAGAACTGGGTTAACTTTAATGAACTCAAAAGTATGGCAAAGAACTAGTTTTGAGTTTTGACAGTAATACTTAAGCAAGCTTTGAAGTGAGCTTGGATTTGACAGCACATTGGTGAATTGTCTCAAGTATGGTGATTTCAGAACCTTAGCAGTTAAGCAGGCGTATAGTCATTTTGAAGTGTATGTAGTCGAGAATTGAGAGTCAGGCACTCGGCAATAGTTGGTGTCATATTATATGCATATAGGTGGGTGCTCAGAGAAATGGCCAAGGTGTTTCCATCCTCTGCAAGAGATTTTTGTTTCTATCTACAGCTACTGCACTGTATTTTATGATACTTATCAGTTATCTCTATCTTTTACATCCACAGCATAATTGAGCTCTATCCTCTAGATAACAAACAAGCAAGTAGATCTTTTAATTTTAGACATGACAAAAATGATACAATATGAAAATAATATATATAACTTAATGTGCAAGATTCACATTGTTGGATCTAAAGAAATTTATATGCGCAAAGGTTATTTTTATTTGAATTTGTGATTTTTAGATTAGAAATGAGTAATTTTATTGTTTCATCATGATTTTTTTCTTACAAAGATAACACAAACTGAAATTTGATAAAAATTGTAATTAAAAATAACAAAAAGTAAAAAAAAAAATTATATTTGATAAGTTTACATAAATTTAAACATGAAATTTTTGTATTTTACGTTACTATTTCACAATTATTAGGCCTATGGCTAATTAAGTATACTACGAAAGCGAGGTTTGGATTGGCAACCTGACAAAAGTTTGTCCTTCTCTGGCCTTCATGGAATGGCATTGAGTCTCAAGCCATTTCAGTTCAATCTATTAATATATGTATAACTCTCTCTATAATAATCCTTCACTTCATAGAAGCTAAACCACTTCATTTTCCAGAAATCCGAACTCGTTTGATGTACCTTGTATGCTGTCGTTACTGCATATATATATATATATATATATATATATATATATGGCATTTAGGTCTTTGCCATCAATTAAATTAAAAGGCTTTTTCATGACTACCTACTAAAACTAGCAATATCTTTTGCTTTTGAAGTCTGTGCTTGGGGATAAGGAGGAGGGTCAGTCTTACAGTCTTACTTTGGTTAGACATACCCGCAGGGCAAAGCGCATAGACATTGGGTTTGAGAGAGGGAGAAAGGAAATAAAGGAACCATAAAGCCGGAAGATGGTGGGAAAGAGGATCTACGGAGCACCAAAAGTAAAGGGGTTTTAGATTCGTGAGTATTGAGTAGTTTAGTTTTGATGGAAATGTGAATGCATTGAAGTTAGGAGTCTAGGCATATTCCCTGTGGCATTAAATGGAAAGGGTTCAGTTCAAAAGCAAAAGCTTAGTGGAAGAGTGGGAGAAAGCAGCAAGCTACTCCATTTGTTCTCTCTTTTGATTCATCTAGTCACTCACCCACCATAGATTTTCACTTTCCTCCTTTTGTCTTGTCTCTCATTCAACAATAATATTCAAACACCACCAGCCAGGACCAGAGTAGATCAATTCTATTATTCATTGGACAATTTACGTAGTGGAGTTTGGGTACATTTACCATTGAAAGTAATGTAAAGATGAAAGCTAGTGTTACTTTTACAGCTTTGCCTTTGAAAACTAAACTCTCAGGAATATATGCTTGAAAGAGTTGGGAATTAAGGGTTGGATTGCCAGTGCCTAGAAGTGGAATCAGATCTGAAAATGGGGCCACGCATGCAAATAAAAAAGAAAGGCTCTGAGTATTCATGCCACTACGCTGGTCGCTGGGAAGGTGGTGTTTCAAAGAGACAAAGAAATCCCGGAGACCGAAGAAATCCAGCAGGCTGGTAAGCGTGGTAAAGTCAACATAATACTCTTGTTTCTCTATTGAACACATGGACCAACTATATATCTGTATGAATATTGTTTTCGATGAGGACAAATTGCCGGAGTAAACAGCCAAAATTCGCGAGGAAAGACACCACATTCATTGGTGAAGTTCCCGATGCATTGTCAGATTATGTTCTATTTCCCAGTTCCCGGTTCCCAACATGTTTTCCAAATGGGTGAAAGTGAAACTTCGGGTTCCTGACTTCCTGCTGGTGGAAGTGACCATAGGTTTTTTTTTTATCCAATATTGTTTGCTTTAAGAGAAATGTTGGCTAAGATTTGACTATGAATATTAAAGGGTTTTGTTTTTTAAAAGCCATCCCTTATGTTAATATTCACTATTTTATTTCTCTTCATTTCACCTTTATTTCCTTTAATAACATTAAATCTCTTTCATAGTTAGACGAAGGAGACCGAGGTTGAAATGGGTGACTAGTGATCTATGATTTGAGGATTGATTCTTACCATTCTTATTGATGTCCAAATTTGTTACAATAAATCATATAAAGTTTAGAGTTTATGATTTTTGAGTTTAAATTGTATTTTAAAATTAGAAGAGTATTTTACTAGGATTTGCAATATCAAAGAATTCCATTGAAGTAAAAAAGGATGATCAAGGGTGGAAGAATTGATGTTTAGGGCATGCTTCTAAATTTAAATTATTAAATCATGAATAAATAAAAAGATCGACTAGAACGAGAATTAGTGTTAATCGCCCAAGGACGACCACTACGATCGATGGCGTGTGTCTCATTATGGCACTTTTGTTCTAAACGCACTCTCTCATTGGCTGAGCTCCAAGAATTAGGCTCCATGCCATGGTCTAGGTCCGAGATAAATAAAGTATAAAAATTTTATGCACACCTTAATAAAATGTAACAGATTCGAATTGAGATGATTTAATACATATTCAAATTCGATTTAACTCAAAAATTTAGGATTTGAAATTAGATTAAATTTATTTTTGAACTCAAACTCAACTCGATAAAACACTCGAGTAGCTCGAATTCGACTCGTTAAGTTCGATTTATTATTTTTCACTATATATTATAAAAATAAAATAGTAAATTGATAATAGAATATTACATAATGTATATTAAAAAAATTCGATTAGACTTGCGAGTCACTCAACTTGATTTGATACTCAATTAACTTGAGTTTGAATTTGAATTCAGTTTAAAAATAAATGAATTGGATTCGAATAATAATTGAATCGAACTCAAATACTTCATGAATAATTTTATTTTTATTGGTATAAACCACTGCTCCTTAACATAAAAACAAACAGAGAAAATGCCTTCTTCTCAAAAAGAAGAAGAAGTATTGTTTCAATTAATGCAATGAATACGCCTAAACGATTTGTTTTGTTGTTTTCCACTGCAAGAGAAGCGAAGAAAGACATTGATCACCGAGTCCTATCAACAACGCTAAAAGACAAGTCATATGTCTTAAAAAACATGCAGCATACAAGCATTCATATCATTCACGACAAAATTTACAAATTTGATGGGAACGGAACTATAAAGTCTGACGCATAACAAAATTTAATGCCAAAAACTACCAATTGTAGGGAAATTTTGTACTGGTAATTGCTGTTTCGTGGTTGCATTCATCCTCCCTTTTATCAAATAAAAAAAAACAGACTTGTGAGAAAAATATATCATGGTTTAACCATGCATTGCGACATTAATTATGTTAAATACAGTTTTATTTAGTATATGTAATATGTACTAATGTAAAAGGCATATTTCAAAGATGACTGTTGAAAGAAATTTTCCTTTTGGTATACACTCAGACTAGTCATATATACTCAAGGTGCCAAATTTGACAAAAACCCCGTTGGAAATAATCAAGAGAAAATCATATAAATATAAATATAAATATATATATATATATATATATATTATATTCATGCATGCTTGAATTAAAGAAGAAAGATTTGAACTCCATTCGTTAAAAAAAAAATTATATATATATATACATGCTTAAATGTTCATACTGTAGTTCATCAGTTCTGATCTTTTTCAAATATAAGCAAAGTACAATTTTGCTTCGCATCAAGCAGGGTAGCACTTAGAGTTGTATGTAATACTCATATGTTAGTCTTTTTTTAAGAAAAAAAAAATCTGAGCACATATTCTGATTCCAAGCATAAATTAATCAGGATCATTTTCCAATGCCAATGTTACACAAGAAGCCATAAAAGTCTCCATAGGTGTTTAATATTATCATGTTTCCCAATCAAATTTGTCTGGGGCTGGCAGACATCATCTTTCAATATTCCAACTCAATTCTCAAGAGAATTTGATACTACAATAAACATCTTGCCTTCACAGAATCCAATCACAACAATGGCTTTCTTTAGAAATTCTTTTATTCTTGCTGCAAATAATGAAAGATTCAAATCTTCCAAAAGAGAAGCATAATCTCCATTTTCAGTTTTTAAAAGTAACCCATCAAGAGAGGAGAAAAGCATTCATCTGACAAACTCTAAAATGAAGTGGCTCCCCACCATTGTTAGTGAAACATAAACCATTGTTTCAAAAAAGATTGCACCATCTTTTCCCATGCAAGCAAATTCCAGGGCATTTTAACTGTGGGAGACATAGAAAATTGATTTCATATCCATAATGGACACAAAGGAAAAAAGTATCACTTAGAAAATTAAAACTTTGGTAAACTTGCATCAATTTAATTAGAAACAGAAGTGTGGTATTGGTATAATACCATAAGAAATAAAATAAATTAAATGGCTTATGACTTTGTTCCACTGAGGAAGGATTGTTGACCTTGCCACTAATACAGGTTGCTTACATGTTGAGGCAATAACAGTACTGGATTTTGTAGTGTATATTTGGATGCAATAACAGTAATGGATTTACTTTATTGACCCAAAATAAAGATTGTTGCTCATTTGTATGATGTATGATGTCTTTTTTATAGTGTAATTACTTGGCACTTATCAAAATACTGCGATGAATCGATGGGCAATAGCTCTCTGCAAGTCCAAAAGGTTGACTTCTTGGCACTGTCAACCACAATTACATTGATTTTTTGGGAAGTTCTTGGACTTCGCCAGGACCACTATGGCAGACGGTGACTAAAGCTCTTGCCCCTCTCTCTCTCTCTCTCATCATAATATTGGTGCTGTTGTCACACAACCATGGAGGGTAGTATTCTATGAGCATTGTTTTATCCTTTAGGCCCACATATTGAGGTATATTATTATCAGCTTCCATGTGATTTACAGTGCTAGCTTTTCTTTGCGTCTATTTATTTCTAGCATCTCCCACTTCCACCATCTCAATTCCCAAGTCCCAACATTTTCAAGCACACACTACTCTCTTTCTCTTCTGTCTCCATCAGCTGAAACCATGAAGCAAAGCTTTCTTTCTGGTGCTCTTCTTCTCCTCTTTCTAATTCTTATTTCCTCTTCCCATTTATCTGCTCGTTCCATAGCAAACAAACAAGGTAAGTATCTCTGTATACTTTATTCATCACCCTCCTCCTTAATTAATCTATATAGAACCTAGCTAAAGTTCTGCATCTTCTGCAGGGAAAGAAGAGGTAGAGCTTAGTCAAATCACAAATATGGAAGACATTGAACTAATGAATGTAAGCTTAAAGCAGCTCTTTTTCATCAACTTGGAGCTCTATTCTATATATAGTATTGGCTAAATATCTTACTATAAAGTACTAATGTTGTTGTTTTTAATTCAATGCTTATCAGCAACTAATGGGGGTAGAAACTTGTGATAGTGGAGATGATGAATGCTTGAAGAGAAGAATAATCTCAGAAGCTCACTTGGACTACATTTACACCCAGCATCACAGGCCTTGAGACTTTCCACACTAAGGATTTGAAGAAGTTCATGTAACTTCATCATGTTTTATCTTAGAAGTAATTCCTCTCTCTATATATTTAATTTTATTCTATGTATAATTAAGTTGTTCGTAAGCTTCATCGTAGGACAGCCACTAGCTAGAATGGATTTAAGGTTTATATTTTAATCTATGTATGTTAGAATAAACTTATGAATAATGCAAGTGTTACACCTAAGTGCAACAATGACTGGCCAGTTTTATTTGTAACTTTGTTCTCTATAAGCTGTGAGATTTTGGATGTTAGATTTAATTAGATAAAAAGAATGTCGGCCACAGCCTCGTTCAGCCAGGAAGATGTGGAAAGCCAAAGTCCAAAGTAGTTCCAAAGCCGAATTTATGCTAGGTAGGTGACTATGGGGCGGTTGGGAATTTATGCTCTTGCGGATTTCAACTGCATTCACTTTCTGCAGTTGAAAGTGCTAATCCTGGGTCCTAGGCTGCAGATTCTACAGCTTAGACTTGGATTAAATGACTTCCTTCGACTGTTTACTTATGCCTACTGATCTGGTAGTTGTAAATATCTGTACTTCAAAAACGTATTATGTTGAAGGAAGAACAATCAATTAAGGCTGTTGTTACAAAATCAGGTTAGAAGTATACCAGTATTAACTTTTGGCCATAAAAGATGAGACAACTCTTTTTCTCTTATATAAAATGTAAAACTCTACGGTAATTTCAGCAACACAACGTTGGTCTGCCTTGGAATTTACTAAACTTTCTTAACAACTTGCAGAAAAGGATCAGAAGCTAATTATCACAAACCTTAAAATGATTCCTTGACTTTGCTTACGCTATACTTACATGAACAATGATCATCCATTTTAGTCAGAATTATTAAAAGCAGCTAAAAGGGTTCTGATGAAATTGTTTTTCTTCAGTGGCTAGATGACAAATTATGAGGGGTCCACTTTAGATTTAGGGTTTGTTTTGAACTCATCGCACTTTTGATGTGATGAGTTTGGGTTGAAACTCACTGCATTCCCGATGCGGTGAGTTTGAATCAAATATGATAAAATGTTAAAAAATTATCATTTTGTTTTTACTTTGAAATTTTTATTATTTTATTAAAATTTATATATTTTTAATGATAATTTCTTTTAATCTCGTCATAATTCAACTAATGTCTAAATTAACTTTTTTTTAAAAGAAAAAAGACATTTGTTTCCCTTAGGAGGGGACTGATTGATGGATATAGGAAACTAGTTTTGTATGAATGCATAAAAAGACAATGAAAGAATTCACGGCAGGATATATTTTATCTTGTATGAATTGCGCATTGAAGTGCCCAGCTATCATGTTTCGTATCCCTTAAAATTCAATATACATGTCTTTAACATATTCTTCAAATTCTGAATGATCCATTCGAATTGATCGTCAATCTAAAAATGATAGACGATGATCAAATTAAATTTATATCTCATAACTTCTTAAAAATGTGTTCAAAACTTAAAAATAAACAAAAAAAAAATATTTATATAAAATAATACTCACAAAAATCTCATCCAACCGTATCACCTCTTTGGAATTAATTAGTGAAACTTTATTATCTAAGCTTGTAATGAATAAAAGACAAAATATTTTATTAATGAAGCTTGTAAATATCTTAAGCAGTCCGGTAAAAAAGCAACGTGTGTTAAGGAAAAAGTGAGTGTTTTGTCAAGATAATCACAAACAGTTGAACTTCATTGCTAAAAATGACCGAATAAATGTTTAACGACTTTTAGTTGAGAGAGAGAATGAAAACCTTGTAGTTCTTGTCGAGGTCTGTTGAAAGCTTGATCATTTAATTTTCATGTTTTCTATCTCTCGTTGCCTCTTAAGTGCGGAAATTGACACACAGGGAAATAGACATAACTCGATGCACTAAATCAAGGGTCCACTTGATTGTTCTACCTTCGCTTTTATAAGATTTTGGTTTTTATTAAGATCAGGTTACTTTCGGTGGTGGATTTATCTCATTTAAATTAATAATAAAATTAAATTTTATTTGAATTTTAATTATAATTAATATTAACTTAATAAGCTTAGGTGTTTCAGCTGTTAGAAGGATCGATCTTGATTTTTTTTCTCTTGTACCAAATCTCTGTTTCACTATATTTTACCTTTTGTTCTCTGAAACTTGTGGAACAGCAAGTATTAGAAGGTAAACTTTGCAATGATCTTAAACATCTCTTCTGGAAACTAATTCTCCAATTGTCAGTCAGCAATATCAAGGGAAAAGAAGCCCAAACATAAATGGATAGGTTAAACGACCATTTTATGTGTGTAAGTAATACCTAAACATTTACAATATATTGCACCAGATCAGACCACCAAAAGAAACTGGTTGATCGTGATATCAGGTTTGTTTCCCTACATGGGGGACCTACATGCATGTTTCTATATAATTCAAAGAAAACTTCCTTGATAAGCCGCAATCCTTCTTCGTACATGAAAATTTATAAGCACAGAAGATTATTTCATTAAATTATATTATTAATTTATTATTGAAATTTATAAATTTATTAAAATTTATTATAAATCACTTACTTTCAAAAGATCATAAAAATTTTAATTCGAATACTTTACCCTCAATATTTAATCCTTAATTATTTTTACATAGGGGTTGGCGATAAGCTGTAATCTCACCAACAGAAATGTGGGTATCAAACTCTGACAAGGACAACTTATAATTCAATGCCAGAAGTGTTTTTTGCCAAGTGGTTCTTGGAACTTGCTAGCTTTCTGGAACTACTTTTTCCTTCTTTCTTTATTATATGTAGACACAAGACAGGCCTGCTCCTTTGTGTTCTTTGGTTGCTTTCGAGGCAACACCATCGATAAAAATGCAAGGCAGATGTGCTTTAGACCAACGGCTACAGTGAGATCCAATTATTTTCTAGCTAGATGTGAAAATTGAATGTCATGTATGAATGTGAATCTGCATGAAATTTCAGCCAGGGAAAATAAAACTTTATATCAGAAGTCAGAACCAACTGTTTAAAGGCTATCCGCAGAATGATCAGAATTCCCAAGATATTACTTTTGATCACTTGAAAAAAACTGCTAAATCTTTAGAAACTTAAAACAAAACTCCATGGAATGATTTGAGGTCAGTTCAGTATTCTAGATATCAACATTAAAGAAAATTAATTTATTTGAACGCACTAAGTTGACGCGATAATATGTCTTTAAAATCATTTGAAAAATAATTAATCACAAAGTGAGCAATAAATTGATTTGAAAATATCTTAATTATTAAAAGTAAATATATATATATATATATAAAAAAAAAATCAAGCCATTGAAGGTGATAAAACAACAAAGGACAAGAACAATGAAATAACCCAATTTATTTTTTTTTTTTTTTTTTTACATAAGGGAAGCGGCAACTTAAGAAGATAGAAAAGATACTGTAGGTGTTAAGAACCATACTTACAGCAAAAGTTAATTTCCACTATGATCTTTATCTTACATGATGGGTATTGTTTGGGCGGACTCGGCCTTTTTTGCCAACATTTTTATTTGTTACTTTTCAATAAAATTTTAATAACCGTTCGTTCACAATTATATTTTCATAATTGATTTTGTGGATCCTGCGATAAATAAATGCATTGAAAAGTGATGAAAAATAATAATAATAATAATAATAATAATAATAATAATAATAATAATAATAATGGTAAGAAACTCATATCGGTTTGGGCTAAGATAAGAATTAAGTGAGGCTCATGCATTCAGCCCATGTTTTATCGTTTTGGGCCTTAGCCCAACTTCATATATCATGTTTGAAACTTTGAACAAACCTGCACAAGTAAATGGTTGTAGAGATAATGATATGTTATATTAAAATTTGATGTAAATAATTTATGCGAACAAAATATAAAATTTAATAATTAAATTAAAAAGATATAAATTATTTAAAAATATAAAAAAATATATAAATTGAATTAATTTTATATTGGTATAAGTAAATATTTTTTTATATATATTATATAGGATAATATCATATACACAGATATTGAAGTTTTTTGACTCCACCAATAAGATTAAGATGATAAAATATGTTTGATTTTATTTATTTTTATTTTCTTAATGCATTTAAATGATATTTATTATCATTTTAATCTCGTTTATAGAGTAAAATAATTTCATTGATGATATATAAAATAATTATCATATTGAATATTCTCTTTATTTTCATAATTCCTCTATTAACACCACACGGAATACTCTACTTCGGTTGGACGGAGAAAAAAATATTTTTCTTGGTAAATTGTTTTTATGATTTTTCATAACTTTCCTATTAGTAAATCATTGCATTATTATTATAGTGTAAAACGAAGATGTTTTTTTTCCATTAAGACAACTTCCTGGCAAGTCAGAATTATAGGACAACATTTTTAGCTGGTTGTCAAAAAACCCTAGTAGTAGCACCCTGGTAAGGTCATTGTCAAATCCCCCACACGAGATAATGATTTCAAGTCAGGTCAACCTGGAACCCAATTAGAATGACTAACCATAATATTTACAAACAATCATCGGAAATCAATGGACAATAGCTCCCAAATTTCTGGTTTCAATCGTGTTTTAGATAGATACAAAAATTCCTGCATGTATGTTATGTTTGATTTGTTGAAATAAAAATTATTATATGAAATTTTAGGTTGAGATGCAAGTTATGAAATAATTTTTATTTTCAATTAAATGCGTATATAACTTTGCTAAAACTTTCATTTATGTTATTTTTATATATTTTTGTATCATATAATTGTGTTCCATTTAAAATTATCAAAATTTCCACTTAAATTGTCAAAGAACAATTCTTATATTTCACCTATTCATCTGAATTAATTTAATAAAATGTAAGTAATTTAAATTATAATAACATAACACAAACTTATTTGTATTTAAAACTTATTCAAAATCAAAATACTTTAAAATTTTGAAAATTTTGAATTATTGATTAAAATTATTAAAATCTAAATTAAGTATAAGTTTATTTTTAAAAATTAATAAAATTAAATAAAATAAATTTGAGAAGAAAATTACGAATTAAATAATACTCGTGAAAAAAAATATATAAAATAGTAGAAGATATAGAAAAAAATAAACAATGAAAAGTTATTTAATTTAAAAGTTTGAGGTTGGTTAATTTTATAATTATTCACGTTCTATTAATTTTTGTTAAAATCATTAAAAATTACTATATTTAATATGTTATTAGTTTATAAATATTATATATTATCTACTTCATTTAATCATAAATTTTAAAATAAAATATTATTATATTATTCTATGGTAGTGTTTGGGATTTATGCATTAACAATACTTAAATATAAACTCTTATTATATTTACATTTTAACTTTCAAGAATATTGGAAAGTGTTTTCATTTCCTAAAATTCTTTTCTGTTGTGCGATTTTCCAATACGACAGTAAACAATATTCTGTTAAAGAAAGGGAGGAGAGTTTCAATCAATCAGCCTCAAAATGCAAAACTGCTAAGAAAATTACTCTTTTCCTTTTTCTTCCAGGCTTCCAGCAAGGAGCTGGGACCACCCCCAAGCAAGCATTGTAGAGCTACTGCTACTGCTACTAGTGCGGGTAATAATCCCAGCCTTCTAGGCTTTTTTGTTTTAGCATTGTTTGGTAGATCAATCAAAAACAAAAATACTGGCCTATTTCTTTATTGGTCTACGCATTTATGGATTCTTAAAATAAGCAAAGCTTAAGTCCGCAGAGATGAATTTATTTGAATTGATTTGAAATAGATTTTATAATTTTTTATTTGTCTTGTATTTATTTTATATTATTAAAAATTATTAAATTAAATTTTGTGTAGATATATCAAAATTATTTTTTTATCAAATTTTTAATTTCGCTTTTGTATTATTTTTATCACGTGTCACTATATCATATTTATTGTGTTTTTATCATTATCAAGTCAAATTTTTTTAGATTAGGACCAATCATGCAGCGTAAATGAGAAAAAATTTTATAAACAATATAACATAAAAATATATCCAAGTTTACACCTAAAAATTATCAAATCTAACTCAAAAAAAAAAGGTAATTGAAAAAAGCTATAGACCCTTAAAAGAAAACAATGGTTAAGTCAATACTCAAATCCAATTAACATTTCCAAATTCCTAATAATTAATCTAATCAGCCATTTGGAAGTGGAATTTTATGGTTGCTAAATGGATTTATCAAAGTGTTTTTCTTTTAATCTTAATGCATAGGGTGATTTTTTTGGCCTCTCTTCACGTTGCCATTACCTAAATTTCCACACTAGTGCATTTTCCTAGTAAAACTGTGAGGACCCCATTGATTAAAAAAAAAAAATTGAAAATGCAGAGAAGGGTCAATTTGTGACTATTTCTATATGGATATGCTTCCATTCCGGAATGAGTAATTTAAATTATATAAAGTTTGAATTCAAATTGAATTTGCTTATAGAAAAAGAAATGTTACAATCAATGCATTGAATGGCTTAGTCTTCTTGAAAATATAATTAACCAATGATAACAAATAGACGGATTAAAGTTAGGTTTGATTATTTGTATCGTTATTTTAAAATTAAATCACATTGAATTCAGAATTAATTCGAGTTAAAATTATAATAAATTTATATTAATCTTAAGTTTAATCACATTGTTACGAACCCCGCATCAATTTTATAAGCAATTGTGAAGGGTATTTAAATTTGAAAGACTTTCCTACCTAACAGATCAATTTTTTAGATTATACTCTCCCCTTGAGATTGACTACTAAATATTGGTACTTTCATTAAAAGTCGATGTAGCAAAGAGGGAAACCTAAAAAATAGTTACTTGGTACTTGATAAGGTTGGAAGTAAAGCCTGCCAAAAGAAGAAAAATGCTAAATGGTGTTGAGAAGAGTTTACAGTGAAGCCATCTAGAGTGGACCATCATGGATGTCAACTTCTCAAAGGGTGGACAATGCTACGAATGTCACATCGACTTCATAAGTAATTGTGGATGAATATTTAAATTTGAGGGACTCTTCTCGGCACCATGTAACCTTTTTCTTCTTTTGATGGTTGTACTTCAGATCTTATCAAACACTAAGTAGCTATTTTCTAAGTCGTCTCCTCTGCTATGTCGACTGTTAATGAAAACACTAATGTTAGGTAATCAAACCTAAAGAGAAAATATAAACCAAAAGATCGACCTGGTAAATAGAAGAGTCTTTCAAATTTAAATATATTTCTTAATTGTTTATGGAGTCGATGTGAGATTCGCAATCAAATTCAAATTAAGTAAAACTTGAAACGGTTTAAATTTTGATATTTTTGAATGTAGATTACTATGGAGTTGATTATCTAATTCATGTGGAGTCCAAATAAAAACTAAATTGATAATAAAATTTTACATTTTGCTTTTTAAGTTTGAATTATTATGAGTTTTGATTAATGGGTTTCGGGCTCTTGTCATTTTAGGTTTTGACATCTTCCGAGTTCATATTTGAATTTATTCAAATTTGGGTATTTGATATTTTATGCAATTCGAATCTTAGTTCGTGTTGAGATTCATATGCAAGCTACAATAATAAAGAGAACTGTAAAATTTAGATGTTTTCTTCAAGATTAAAAGGAATTTTTCATGTAAAAGAAAAAAAAATCACTGTCTGTTATTAAAGGTGGTGAAAAGTATATTTAATTCTTTGTGAAATCATTAATTTGAGTATGAAAAATGTGTTTGTTTAAAACCATGATCGCAAATAAATTAAAAGGAAAACAGAGCAATCATGTCTGCTTTTCACTCATCCCGTGATTGAGAACTTGAAATTAAACACCGATTATTCTTTAAATTAATGTTAATTATCCAAATAAACTCTTAAATGCTTAGAAAATGCAAACAAATCCTCAATTACATGAAATTAAAATTGTTCAAACTTTGTTTCAATGTAACTATATCCATTAGATTTGACATCCCATTGAAAATTGTACTTAAATAATTATCATTCTGCTACTCTAAATAAATTTAAATAAGTATTTTTTATAATTAAGTTGAATAAAAAAATAAAAGAGGGTTAACGATTAATTTAAATAATTAATCACTCAAAGTTCGTTTAATTTTTAAGAAATGATCAATATAAAAACTTAATTGAGATGTCTTTTATGTTAATAATTTAACATAAATTTATATATTAATTCATGCAATATAACTCAATATAAATATAAAAATTATAATAATAATGATGATTGTTTACAAATTAAATCATCCAACTAAAAATAATTAAATACTTTATGTCGATAAAGTTTTAATTCAAATAAAATAAAAAATTATAATTTTTATATAAAAGATCAAGACTTATTTTTATTTTTAAGTAGAAGATAAGAAATTATTTAAATAAATTCTTGATTAGATTAATTAAAAAGAATCTCTCTTTATAAATAAATATTTTCCTCTTTTTGAAAAGAAAGAAAACAAAAGGTCACCCAAAACAAGCTTTCAAGAAAAGGACACCATTCTATTTGCAAAGAACACAAGAGAAACCCCGAAGGCCAGGCCATAAACCCGGCGACAAGTTTTATTCCCATCGGTTATTGACGTCCCAATTCCATCCCCAACAACCAATAACATTTCGCCACGTATGCAACTAGCTGATAGGTTACATGCCACGTCACTAAAGCATCATGGTATCCATTCCTTTCTATTATTTTTCCTCGTTTTATCATTGATTCATTGCTATAAATTGAAATTCCAAGAATATAAAAACAAAATACTACTATTAAATGCGAAAGATTATCGAGTATGGTTTGGCCTTGTTTGTTTCTTCTCTATCTCTTTCTCTCTCATTTACTGGCTATTCTTTTATTTTTTCTCTCTTGAATTTCCTCGGAAAGTTTGGCAAAGCGCTGTGAGATGTGAAAGGAAAGGAAAGGGAGGATGGATTCTTTTGTTTGACTCCGAGAATGGCTTCTTTGTACTGCAATAATCAGGTAAGAGATTCTTTCTTTAGTAACGCACGCTATGGAAGATCATGTTCTAAAGCTCAAGCTTGTCTCGAAAAGATTATTCATATAATTTCATCTATCCCACCGCCATGTGAAAATAACCCAAACCCATTTGAGAAGAGAGGATTTGATATCGACTTAAACATAAGGTTAGGTTCTTTCGTCAATGATGATGAGAGTGAAGAAAAATCCGAGTCTTTAGCTGAGAATAGCTTCGTTGGCAAAATCCCAGATGGAGAACAAGAAGAAGAAACGGAAGGAATTCAAGAGAAAACAGCTACAGCGACGGATGTTTCTTCTGATGTCACGGAAATGCAAAAAAGTGACGATTTCAAAAGCGGTGCTGAAGTTGAGATTAAAACGGCGGCAGCGTTCAATGATTCGTTGGATTTGCTTATAGAAGCGGCGGAGATGATTTCAGAGAGGGATTATTGTCTGAATGAAAAGAACAAGGAAGTTGAGGAGGTTGAAGAAAGTGGTGGGTCAATGAAAAGGAATAAAGACAGCTTGGTTAACGTTGGGGAAGACGGATTCGAGGAATTCGAGGATATATCGCCGGTGGTAAGATCAAAGAGAGGGAGAAGCCAAGTTTTGCCTCTCAGGTTTAGAGATTCCGTTTTGGAGCCGTGGAAGAAGCGATCACAGAGATCAACAGCAACCGCAGCAGCAGCCGTGGTTTCGAAGAAGAAACGGTGGTCGAGGTAAAAAAAAAAAAGCTGTAAAAAAGGGAAAAAAAGTTATTTTTTACTGTTTACGTGTTGAAGTGTCTGATGGGATTTACCGCGAGGTGGCAGAAAGAGCAGGCATTTGGTAAAGGAAAGAATCAGGAGACAGGAACTATGATGTCTGAAGTGTCAACTGTCAATGGTAAATGCAGTCTGCAGAATGTTTAGTCGGGTGACAGGCATTTTTTTTTTTTTGGGTAGCTTTTTAATGTTGTAGTATTGAATTATATTATCCAGTTTGATATAAAATTATAAAATCTTTTAGCCTTTCCTTTCTTTCCAATTTCTGTCAAACTTTAGAGATTCTGTATTAAAAATCATTGCATTTGCTCAAATGAAAAATGGTTCTTGAAGGTTCTTAGATTTGGCATTAATTGAAGGAGTAATGAATTTTCTAATGTTTCTTGGAGACAATTATAAGTTCAATTAATTGCATTCCTCTGTCGGGTGAAACTCCAAGTCTGGAAACAGTGTCACATGTTCAAAGTTATGGCTCCAGTTCCAGCACCCAAACTTTTCCCCACGTTCCCTTTTACCATTTTCTACTCTTTCCCAATTCGGTTTTTTAACTTTCATTTTACTCGGTTAAGAACATAATACATAAAAAGATATAAAAAAAAAATGTTTTGCATAGATATAAATATATTAAAAATACCATAAATATATAGAAATAAATATAAAATTATAGTCAATAAACTTAGATTAATGATTATTTTGTTTTAAGATGGGTTTATATTTACGAGGGATCAATTTACATCAATGCAAAATAATTTTGATTTACAAATAATTTATATTTATTTAATCCTTAGTATTATATTTTATTTATATATATTATACATACAAAATTTTAAATTAATAAAAAAAATTTAACTATTAATTTAATAATAATAAAATTTCAATCATTAATATATATTAAAAAATATGTTATTTTCAATTGAAATAATAAATATATTAAATAGACTCCAAATTTTATGTGCATAATAAATACTAATAGGTTGTTAAATCTAATAATTCATTTATAAATTAATCTTATATGATTATTGTTATTAAATTTACTCTTATTATCATGTATTTACATAGACCATCCAAAAATTTGTTCTTCATTGTGAAATTGCCCAATTAATAATATGAATCTTAAATTTTGACAAAATTTCTTTAAAGATAAAGAAAAAAAGAAAATTTGGTTTGTTGTTAAGATTGACCATAAAAATTATAATAAATTTTTTTATATTTTATATGATTTGACATAAAATAGATTTATAGTAATATTGCAGACAGAAAGTTCTGTCTAAATTAACTAATTAAGCAAGTTAAATAGAGGTAGGAGGTAATGGTCACTTCATTGGATGCTAAAGCCTCAAAAAAATTTCACTTCGTGTAAAAATTTTGTCGCTGCATTGTGACAATGGTTTCCGAAGTAAATGTCTGAAAAGAAACATGGTAACTGGGTAGTACTCGAATTGTAAATCACTAGCACACAGAAAGCAGCTATTATTCTTCCTTGGACCAAAGGATGGTTTCCCTTGATTTTCTCTCTGCTTTTCAAACTCTGCTTCCAAGAAATTGTACGCTCTCCTTCGAATAAAAGAATTGCCTACGAAAGGTCAAAGGAATACATGAGCAAAAGGCAGCCAAGCATTAGAATCTAGACACCCAAGCAAACGACGTCGCTGCATTATCCGTCCTTGGGAGCCCACACAATACAGTAGAATTAATTTGAATGAATTATTAGATTATTTCTGATAAAATTAAAAAAATAGAATAATAATAATAAAATAATAAAAATAAAGGTAAAAAAAATATTTTTCCCTTAAAAATTTTGTCTGTAGTGAGAATTTTATACGCATAGAGGATACACTGAAATCCAAATCCTCTTGTAATTTATTGATCATAATCATGATGAAAATGCAAAGATTCACGTATGTTTTTAATTTTTTATTTTGATAATTATAATGTAATTTTAGATTATATAATATAAAATATAAAAATTTTATAATAAAATATCAACAGTGTAAACATACAATTTAACTTTTAATTTTTATTATATAAATTAATTTTTAAATTTTACAATCAAATTAAAATTAAAAAATAAAAAAATAAAAAATATTATTATTTTAATTTCATTTACAAAATTTAAAATTTTACTAGCATTAATTAAATTTTAATCATATAATTTTTACATCCGACGATCGTGAATATGTTTTGATGATAGTCGGGCCAACTGTCATTTCCTTTCTTTTCACACATGCACCACGTCATTTGTTCGATTAAGCCTCTCATAGTCTCATTTGACTCTTCCACAACAACTTTTGTAAGAGAAAAATAAAAAAATAAATAAGAGGAAAGAAGCGAGTAAGAAGGAATAAATTCAGCAAAGAGATCGGTGACTTGGGATATTGTCTTTCTCGAAGTTTTCTGTCTCGTGATTTTGCTGATTAATTAGATGGGGAGTTAAAGAGGGAACGCCTGGGGCTCTGTTTTCCTTTTATCTTTTGCTTTTGGTTCTCTCTTTCCTGTTAAATCAATGGGTTCGCATCGATTCTCTGGCGGCAAAGGCGGAGGATATTCGAAAGCTCAAGTGTGCTTGCAAAAGATTCTTGCCGTCATCTGCTCTGTTCCTCCGCACCACCAACAAAACTCACAACCCAAGCATCATCTTCTTCAAGCGCTTGATTCTTCCTCCAGCTCAAACTCTCAGGACCAGGCTCAGCCTGTCGGTCGGGGTTTCCATATTGACTTGAACCTGGAGTTGACTTCTTCACCAGAAACTGAAATTAGTTCGGTTGGTATAGATTCTACGGAAGCCAAGTCAAATCAAGAGAAAAATGCCAAGGAAGAGAATTCGTTCGAGGAGAAAAGAAATCCAGTTTTAGAAACCGACGTCGGAGATGAAAGGAAGGAAACGGAGCGGTTTTGCGACGGGGAATTTGAACAGGAGGAGGGTTCTTTACCTTTGATTACTGAAACAGGGGAACTGAGTTCGGAAAACGGCGAGTTGGAGCATGGTGGAGTCGGCAGCGAGTTGGGAACTCAGGGAACAGACGGCAAGGAATCGATGAAGGAAGGGAAAGAATGTTGGGTGGTCGATTTGTGCGGACGTTTCGACGAGGTTTCGCAGGTGGTGAGAACGAAACGCGGGCGGAGACGGGTTTTGCCGCGCAGGTACGACGATTCAGTGCTTCAGCCCTTGGTGAGGAATGCGGGTTCGAGGAAACGACAGAGTTTTAAGGTGATGAAAACCATGTAATAATTTATCCGCAGTTTTAGTTTTTTTTTTCCCTAATATTTAGATAAGATTTTTAAATTGAAGAGATTTGACCCTTTAAATATTGTTGTAATTTTTAAATAAATTATGTATTTGTTTATAGGTAATTATTTTATGTATTTTTAGTGAAGTTTTTTATATTTTATAAATAGAATTAAGATAATAATATATATTTTTTAAATATATTAAAAAATAAAAAATAAAAAATATAAAACATGTGTAATGATACAATACTTACAAAGGACGCGTAAAGAAGAATTAGAGCTGTTTCTTTTTTAATAAGTCAAAGGAAGATTATTTTATAAGGTATATCATTTATGATTTATGCATCTGTCTATTAGAGTATAAATAAATTAAAATTTATTTATAATAAATATTAAATTGAGGGTAATCTAATTTGAAATTTAATCTAATGGAATCATTTGATTTTTTAAAGATATACTTTGTTAGATATTAACTTAAATTCTAGTGAGAACCAATTTGAATTCTAGCTAAATTCTTTTAGTTAAAGAATTATTTTTTAATTAGGTTTGTTTAAAGATAAATATTTTAAATGGATCAAAATTCTTAGTTACAAAGCTTTTTTTTTGTGATCAAGTAATTTGATTTTATAAATATAGAATAAGTTTAATTTTTTAAAATAAGCATTAAGAGAGAGATGTAATTACAATTCCATATAAACATTTTTATATGGAAAATAAGTTTATAGAGATATGGAAAAGAGAACACAAAGTTGCATGAGATAAAGCATCAACATTACGGACCAAAAAAAAATAGAGAGAGATTTTTTTTTCTTTTATTTGTGAATGTAAATACTTGAATCAAATTATGTTTTAAAAATGTACGAGAAAAAATTAATCTCGAAAAACATATAAATTAATATGAGGTGGTCTGATAGTAAAAACAAAAAAAAAATAATATACATTAACTTCTATGTATAATCGTTTGTATGTACAATTGCTTTTATGAATATATAGATATTAGTCATACGAGTGCATCAAATCAAAGCATGCAAATACTTGTTACACAATTTAAAAAAAAAAAGCCTTAAAATGAGGACAACCTCTAATTGTATAGTCCAAATCTAATGAGTTTTTTATGAATAAAAATTAATTTCATTTAAAATTTCTTTTACTAATTAAAGAATTTCATAACAAAATTTAATTTGGATCCATTAATTAATTAATTTACACAGTATATGAAGAAATGGTGTGTGTTTATAAAAAGGGGATATGAGTTTGACTACAACTGTGTGTTACTGGTCACTTTGTCTCATGAGTCATGCCCAAAAAATCACACACGGTTAGACAAGTCTTACTTAAGTAGATCGTGACTATGTTTTTGACAAATTCATTGATAAATTAATTAAAAATTAAAAAGCAATGGTGCCAAAAGCCTATTAATTAAGATTAGGACCAAATCTCACAATCTTCAAAGCTTTTTCATTTTCTAATTGATTCTCTGTCCACCTAGAAAAAAACTAGGTATAAAAAAAATTTCCTTTAGAACATTTCATGGTTATTACTTTGAAAAAGTACTATGCAATCCAGTGAAAAAAATAAAATTTGACAAACAGACACAAGAAACATCCCTATTCAAATTCTATAAAAAATTTCGGAATGTAACTTAGAAGTTGATTTATTGATGTAAAATCTCGTTTAATTTTTGAGTAAAGATGATTTATAATTGTATTTGAATATTTATTAAATTAAATTATTTTATAGCACTATTAGCTACAAATCGTGAGGACAAGGTGATTTATACCCAAAAAAATTGAATGCAATAAACCTATATGAATATGGTTTATTTTAAAACTGGATAGATATTATCATTAAGATAGTATGAAAAATATCCGAATAAAATTTATATAATTTGGATAATATCATTCATCGAACTCAAATTAAATATTTTAATTGAACTTTTAATTTAAGATGATTTTTTTTATTTTTTTAGATTTTTTAACCTTAGGAGTTAGTAGGCTAGTAAATTGGTACCCTATAAATGAGCACCAGACATTATCCAACCCTATTAAGTAGGGTTAGGGAATTTTATAATCGAGTTAGGGTAGGTTGCCACGAGTTTGGATAGTGATCTTAAGGTACTCTAGTACCAAAACCTGATTATAAATAATATTTTTGATTATTATTATATACATTTTTATTTATTAATTATTTATTATTAATATAATATTTAATTAAATTAATTCATTAAGTATTTTAATTATATTTTTTAATATTAATTTATTTTATGAGTTAATTTAAATTTATTAAATTATTTTTGTAATAATATGAATTAAACTTCAAATTAAATTTAAATTTAAAAACTAAACTTCAACTTGATAAATAAATTCGAATAATTAATAAATATTTCATAAATTACATGCATAGGGCTCAAAAAATAAAAATCAAAATATTCATAATAATATTGACTGCCGCCCTATTTACATCCATCTACAAGAGTTAGGTCTAGGAGCATTTGTACTTCCCACAAATGCACTCACGCATGACACAAATAAGACCTGAAAAATAATAATTAAAGAATCTAGCAAAATATAATCATAACAAACTGACTTCGTGCTGGCTAATAATAGGTTAATTTAATGATTAAGATCGGATTATTTTAGGAAAAAAAAAGAAGAAAACTCATTCTGTTTCTTTTTTTTTTTTTTTGGTTGGCTTAGCATAATTATATTAGTATAATTTTAGAGAGATGCACCATACTGTATTCACCAAATGGTATGGTTCATAAAGACTTTGATTTTATAATTATTTTTATTAGTCAATTAACCATGCTAATAAGTGTTAAGAAGATTTTTTATTCACCAAATGATAAAAATTTGATGTGTCAAGCGATTCATGAATGTCACCATTTGAAAAAGACAGGTTCAATTTTTTCTCTGAAAAATAATTTAATTTTTTAGACTTTTTACCTAACATGATTCAAGATCGTGATTTTGGGATACATCAACCAATACCATGTGAGTCTTCAATTAGTCTCATTAAACTTTTATGTAATAATTTTTTTTGTCATCATAAATCACAAATTCTGAGTGGATATTAATTTTATATATAATGTATGATATAAAGATAATTTATATTTTTTTAAAAAAAATTAAATAATAATTTTATAAGAGTATAAAACGGGATTCTGCTAATTAGAAAAAAAAAAAAAAAAGGCTTTAACAACAATAGAACTTCTAATGTGAATTGATTAAATAAAATTAAAATATCTTATAATATGAATTGAATAGGATTCAATTATTATCTAAACTCAATTATAAATAATAATTTTCAAATATATATTATTTTTAAATTATTTAGTATAAAATACTTAATTAAATTAATTTATTAAATATTATAATTATGATTTTTAACTTTAATTTTATTTTACGAGTTAAATTGAATTCATTTTTTTTTTTTTATATAGAGGAGGGGGATACCCGAGAGACTAGAATACAACTCTAAGAGAAGAATGCCTTAAGGAATCTGCTAGTAATTACGGCTTAACACCGTCAGGGGGGAGCTCCAAGGTATAGAACCCAGTGGAAAGCTTCAAGCCATAACCAGCCAACCAATTAGCAGACTTATTGCCTTCCCTGTAAATATGAAGAATCGATACCTCCCACTCCCTAGCCAATAAAGATTTACACCTGTATAAGAGATTCCTAGCCTCATCCACAACAACATGGTCCCCAACAAGAGCCTGGTACACATCTTTGGAGTCAACCTCGAGTTGCAATCGACGACAACCACTCCGCCATGCCACCTTCAAACCATGATAAACACCCCAAACTTCAGCTGCTAACACACCACATATACCAAGATTACATGTAAAACCATTTCTCCAACTACCAAAGTGATCTCGAACCAACCCACCACAGGCTGCTAGCCCAGTGCCAGTATTACGAGCACCATCTGTATTGATTAAATAAAATTAAAATATCTTATAATATGAATTGAATAGGATTCAATTATTATCTAAACTCAATTATTAATAATAAATTTCAAATATATATTATTTTTAAATTATTTATTATAAAATACTTAATTAAATTAATTTATTAAATATTATAATTATGATTTTTAACTTTAATTTTATTTTATAAGTTAAATTGAATTCATTAATAATTTGTTTTAAATTTGATTTTAAATATAAATTTAAAAGTTAAATTTTGATTTAATAAACGAGAAATTAATCAAGTTTGGATAGTTAATGGGTATATTCTATTTTCTACGAGTAAAGTTCGGGTAATACAAACAAAAATAATCGAATAATTAATCGAATTCAGATATTATAAAAAATAATCAAATTTGGATATTTCAAATTTAGTGGGTACCAAACCCGTTTACATTACGTAAAGTTCATATAATAAAAATCAATAATTAATTGAATTCAAATGTTATAAAATATAATTGGTTTAAATTAGAGTATCTCAAAATCCACGGATTCATTGTCATCCATAGATTTAGGAACTTCTTTCTCGTACCTATACAAAAGTATTTCTGAATATCTACCGTTGTTAAACCTGTTTCATTGAGCTTATATGTTAACTGTTCATCATGATTGTTTACCTCTAAATATTGCTGATGTTCAGGATCCAAAATATCAAATCCCTTGTAATGTAAATGGGTGTTTCATGGTTAGAAAACACCTACACCCGAGATCAAATGTTATCACAGCAAATGATGAAGAGTTCTATTAACTCAATAGTCTTGAATCTCTTGATGATACTTTGTTTATCACTGTTCGATTAACACATACATATCTTCTAGTACCATCGTACATTTAAGGCCCCTTAAACATGCAGATAAGACTTTGCTGTAGTTGTAGGATTGAAAGAATGCTTCTGCATTGTGCTAAGGAGGTGTTCCAAGTACTTCTGTGCTGCTCACTTTATGTTATTACAATAAAAGAAGAAATCTTACTGGTATTTTTCCTTCATAGGTTAGAAGGTAATGGCTGCAAAACACATGGAAGGTCATGGGGTTGTTGAAGTTTCTATACCTGATATAGAACCTGTTTGAGGTTCCAATGCTCCCATCTTATAGTTTAGGTTTTACAATCTCAGCAAGAAATTTTTACATGATACAATGAAATTGGATATTTTTCTTTTCTCTATACTTGAAGCAAAAAATGCGAGTTGAAGGGAAAATAATATCAAGAGACCTCATGACCCCAGAAGATAGAGAATGGTTAGAGATGAATGGTGAAGATAGAATTCATCTGGCTGATGAACAATATGAAATACCATTTTACAAGAGTGATGTGTGGATCAAACATGAGAAATTCTATTTACAATCACATTTTTACTCAATACAACCACATTAAAGAAGAAGAGAAATATAGTTACATAAGCAAAATGGTTGTATTGAGTAAAATGTGGTTGTATATAGAATTTACATTTTCGGGGAAAACCGTATGTTCCACTACCAACTGATCTGTTTCATTGTTTCATTATTGTCATCCTTGCATTTGAATCTGCCATTTTTTTTTATGACCATGCACATGTTGTTTTTCCTAATCCTCCCAATATGCGCATGCACATATTGGCATTTATATTGTATCATGCAAGGAACTTTCTATGTTTTGAGCATGTACCTTACTTTTTTCTGCCAAATTTTGTTGAGACTAGCAGGAATATATCTCAATTTATGGTGTTATAGAGACAAATGTTTCTGATGCATTGTAGTCTTTCTGATGCATGCTGGTGTAGTAGAGGTTGCTGCTGCTAAGGCTCGGATGTTTGTTAATAAGCCTGATGGAAGTATGTAGCCTTGACTCCATTAACAATTACATTTGTACAAGCACCAAATGTTGTTTGACATAGAAATTCTAGACATGGGAACTAGATAAACGCCTAAATCCTAAGCTTGCCAAACAATTGCTGACAGTGCAGTGGTGCCTTAGAATCTTAGATAACATCTGTGTGCAAGTTTCTTGACAAAAATGCTAGCATGTTTAAAATCTGACATTTTGTTTAGGTATATATGACTACATAATCTGTCTTATACTTCTCCATACAAGTGTCTGACATGATTAACACGAGGATTGTGTCCTCTAGTGTCCATCATGCCAGCCAATGTTTCAAGCGTTTGCTATAGATCATGTTTGTAGAACTAAGCTCGAGAAAACAAAAAGGAAAATAGAAGTGGCAGAGCTCTGAACCTTGTGGTAACAGGATAACTGAACATTTTGACTTGTGCTAAAGCTGAATCTTCTAAAGCTGTAGAAACTTATATTTAGAGATGGATATGTGTAATAAGTTCACAGAAATCTTCTGTTCATCTATGTTTTGGGTGCAAAAGGAAGCTCAGGAGGTTTCATGGAGCATGTTGACGACTACTTTGTATTTGTTTTCTGGGTCTTCTAGAATACCATTTGAAGTTTGAGTGCAGCTTGTCTTGTTTAGATACATGGCTTTCTCAGCTACCATGTATTCTTCTGATAAGTTTAGGGAAAACATAGACCTCAAATATTTGTTCAAATGATCATGTTCTCATCTTTAAGGCGTGAAAGTTTTAACGGTATTGAATCCTAAACAAAGAATGAAGCCTATGAAAATTTTACAAGCTAAAGAGAACAGAGTTCAAGTTCATGCCATTCCATAGACTTTAGTTTTAATCATGTGTCAATGAAACACAGAAAACAGCCATGTCGATTTGTATGTGTCCAAAATCATCGAAATGACATTGAGGATTATATCTTGTCTAAGGTCGCCATGAAACATCGGTGATCTGAACATGATGCCACCCAGACCTTATCTGTTTTCCTCGTCACACAATTTCACATCTTCAAAACAAAGTAGAGTGTTTTCCAACAGGAAAATGTTAGACATTGCTCTGATATCAATGCACTTGGGAGGCCATCAGAGCAACTGCAAGCATGCCTAGCCACACAATATTTAGGCGTGGTCCAGTCTTCCATGGGCTGTCTGCCTCCAATTTAAGGTGTCAAAATCAGGAATTTAAAACTTTTTCACAAGTTTTAACATGAAAATTTCAGCATACCAGAAAGTCAGACACCATAATGTTTATTGCAGATGAATCATCTTAAAACCACCAATTACCCTAGTACTCAAAATCTGTCTAGGTCATTATATGGTGGTTTAGGTCTCAAGGAAGATTTGGTGGTGGAAAGCTTGGATTTGGGTTGGATAAATTCAGATTCAATCCTAACCCCAACCCTCAAGTATTCAAACCCAAGATTATTAAATATATCCATGAAAGCCTAATTCTCTCCTCGACTCAATTTGAAGCTTAATTATTGGGATTTAGAGTTTGATTGGTCCTAATGAAATTCTTATAAAAAGTGTTGTTCAAATATAATTTTTTAAAAGTAGTGTTAAAGTTAAATTAGCATTTGATAAAATTAATATAAAAGTGCTATATAATATTGAAAATTATATGACATAATTTTTGTATATTTTTAATAAATAAAAAATAAAATAATAAACTTTACTAAATTAAAATACAAGTAGTTACGTGGAACAAATAAATAAATTAAACAATACTTTTGTTTATTAAAGTAAAAAACAAAAAAAAAGAAATATAAAATTGTAAAAATATAAAATTAATATAATTTTTTAAATTATTAAAGAGTAAAATAAAAATATAAACAAATTCCCTAAATATATATTATTAAAATTAATCCTTCTTAAAAAAAAATGGCTCATAACTATATCGAAAGGCTCAAATTTTCAGGTCCACATCTGAAGGCAAATTGCAAATAAGAGACCATGAATTCCAATTGGTCCAATTGATATGCAATGTACTTGAACATAGAAGCCGAGGAATTAAAGATTAACACACACTGTATGTTGGGTACAAGCCCGAGTGTGACGAGGAATTAATATTTCAACTAACGCTAAAATCACGGGATGAATAACACAGCCAACGCCCAACAGAGTTTGCGGTTGCCTGGACCTCCCAATAAAACAGGCTGCAGCTTCGCTCCTCTATCTTGAAGAGACTGATTTCAATAATATTAAAAAAATAAAATTACGAAGAAATATATATATATTTTTAATAAAATAATAAAAAATTAAAATTAAGAGTAAAAAAAATTGATTTCAAATTTATTTTTTGTCTTATGTATAATTGGCACACTAATTACACTTACATTTATGGCAATTGGTGTGCCAAACTCAGCATCAGTTCACCGTTATTGCTTGGAACCAGAATTTGATTGTTACTTTTAAGTGGTCAAGTTGTTAAGAGCTTAATGCACAATATACCTTGCACCGTTAGTACCAAATTTATATAAGTTTTTAGTTTTTTATTATATGTAAATTAATAAATAATTTTTTTAACCTTTTAAAATAATATAATTAAGTTTAGATTTGATAAATAACATTTATTGTTTGAACATCCCACATAATAGTTAAAGTGAATAATTTTATAGGTTGTCACGTACCTTATTACGTGTGTAATGCAAGTAAAAATTAAATGTCATTTAATAGATTTGAATCTGATTATATGATTTTAAAAGATTAAATATTTATTTGCAAAGGAATAAAAAATTATAAACGCATTTACATACAATAAAAATAAAAGAATTTATATAAATTTTTGTAAAAGTAAAAGATATATTTAACCATATAAAACCAATTGTTAAATAATATAATTGATTGATCCACCAATTCAATATTTGCCCATTTCCCACTTTTTCTGTGTAAGAATTGGGAAAAAAAAACATTTTGATTTTAGCTTAGAGTTTGCTTGAATCTTTTAATTACATAAACAAAATTAAAAAATTATCATATGTTTTTTTGTTATTTTTATTTATTAACATATTTTAAGAGCAAACGTTAACTTACTAATTAATAAATAGCTAAAATATTAAAAAAGCCTTGGAACTATTCTACTTTATTTAAATAAGCCCCTATATTATTATTGTATCTAATTAGACTCATATCCATTGATTTGTATTCAAATAAACCCTTATTTCAAATAAAAGATTACATAGGAATAAAAGTTCATTTAAACCGACTTAACCAATCAAAATTTGGTTATTTCAATTCCATTAAGTTACTTTCGGGTTTAAGTTGAATTTTATAAGTCAATTTATTCGATTAAGTCGATGTCTAAAATTGTGAATTAAACCGATTTAATTAATCAATTTTTTTAAAAAATATATAATAAATAATATATAATATAAATAATTAAATATTATATAATATTCTATCTAAGTGACCCTTTTTAAGTAAGAAGTTGGTTTTTTTCAACTGAAAAAAAAAAAAAAAAAACTTATTGCTCATCCTAAAAAAAAATTAATTTATATTAAAAGGATTATTTAAGTACAAATTAGAGGTAAGAGGTTTATTTGGAAATATATTAAAGTTTAAAGGTTTATTCAAATTCAAATTAAAAATTAAGAGTTTATTTATATACAATAAAAGTATTAAGCTTACTTAAATAAAATAATAAATTTCAGGAGCTTTTTTATTATTTTGACCTTAATTAAATAGATTTTAAAAACTCCACAGTCTCTATTCAAATTATCAGCCACCTACTAACTAAAGCCACTTATATTTCAAAGTTATTTTTAATTCAATTTCAAAGTTTAAATCAAAACAAACAAAATAAAATGGGGTTATGTATGATGTAAGTTAAATTTAAATTATATTAATTACTTCGTAGAACCATATTTATAGCATGCGTGTATGATTTGGCTTGTTAATGACAATGATTGATCTAATCATCCTAGTCACACATAATAAAAAAAAATGGGATGTTTTAAAATACTACGACAAACTTTATCAGAATTTTTTTTAATAATAAAAATTAAAATTTTGGAAAAAAGGAAAAAATAATTAAAAAATATATAAATATATTTTTATATATTTTTCAAAATTAAATTTTTATCTTAAAACTGTTTTAATTTTATAATTTTAAAATATATAAAACTAAAATTAGAGATGATGATGTTATCCCTATAAGATTGATTTAATAAGTTTGATAACCGTATGTATAAGAAGAGGACAGAATTTAAATAAAGTTCATTCACGATTATAATAGGAAATCACCTAAAAAAATGTCAAATCAAGAACATATTTGTTAATTAAAGTAATTTTTTCCTTGCTAAATTTGTGACAAAATTAAATTAGGCATGATTAATGACCTTAGACATGCAATATTTATTCTCTAATTATTCAATTTTGTCTACTTTCAACATCATTGCATGGCGGAAATTGATCTAAATCATTCAGCTTACAGTGCAATGGTACCCAGACTGAACCAGCTGGCCAACCAGCAATACTCATCTGTAAATTTTGAGGGTATTATTTAGCCGTCTTTCTACTGTGCTTTCAAACATGCACATGAAACATACTATTTATGACATGATTTTGACCTTCCTAAACTTTTCATTCATTATTGCAGCCAATTTTGTTTTATAGTTTCCCTTTTTTACATTGTAGAGAAGTACTTTTCAATTGATCATAGTTCCAAGTAAATGATCATCATCTTTACTTCCAAATTCAACTCCCTTATCTTCTATCATATGTTACAATTTTCTTCAAAATTTAATACACACATATATATATATATATATATATATATATATACATACACACATACATAAACACTACAAACAAAGTTAAAAATCTGATACATGTTTAATTTTTAAAATTATTATTTTTAAATATACCTTACAAGACATGTGTCATCTTATTAATCCATTTGTAAAATATAAAAATTTCACTTCAATGTATCATATAATTTTTATAAAAAAAATTATACGAAACAGTTATTTCACGTCAACATAGTCTTACTTACATTCAAATCATAATACATGATCATATTATTAAAAAATTAACAATTTCAATTGTATTTTGTTTTTCTCAGGCTTGTTCATGGGACATCTTATGTTCCTTCTAAGCAAGTTTGGATCTTTTAATGAATTTCTTTTGCCTTTTAAAGATTAAAAAAAATATATATTATTTGAATTGTTAATATACTAAATGTAAATTTAATGTCAACAAATATAAAATAAATTAATTTTACAGTATGATTGGTTGACCTTCACGACTTGAACTTGAAACTTCAAAACATTAAAACCTCTTTCTTGCCATTAAACCAAGGTTTTATTATTTTATTCACTAATTGATTATTACGTATAATATGTAACAAATGACTGTTTTTTTAATAATATGATTATATGATATAATTTATCTAAATATGACATTAATTTGAAACATCGTTTCATATGATTTTTTTCTAAGATTAAAATTTATTTCATAAAAAAAGTTACATCCAAACCACCAAATCAGTTATTCTATCAGCTCATGCTTTGGCAAGAAAGGCTGCAAAACAATTAGTTTCTCTAGAAAACATGATTGAAAGAAATAGAGCTCAAAACCAAAAATAAGTTGAGCAGCTGGCTGATAAGATTCTGGTACTTCCAAGAACTCTCGCTAAGTCTCCTTGCCCAAACACCAAGCAATCATATATTTAGAGTCACTTTCGTAATAAGATGAGAATAACAATAAAACTTTGCCTTCACAATGAGTGACAATGCCTCCACAACAGCCAACAATTTGCAAAATTTGAATAGGCAATACCAACAATTCATATAATTTTTTTTAATATGCGTGTATACATACGTGTATATATATATATATATATATATATATATATATATATATTTATATATATATAATCAGTTGCTTTCGCTCGTATTTTAAAAATTAAAGTAAGTCAAAATCAGACGTAATTCTTATTAACAAAATGTAAAATTGTAATCCAACTCGTAAAGGAAACAGGATTTAGAGTTGCCTAAAACTTGTTACCTAAAGAGAGTAAAGGTTATCAAGACACGGCAGGGACGAAAACCGGTTGCTGAATAAAAAAAAATTTTAGTGTTCCGGAAGCAAACGCAATATTCTGGATAGGATTCTACCAACTTGACGATCTCTGGACAGAAACATCCATCAGCAATCACCATTAAACAGCTATAGAAATACAAATAATAGAGGCGAGGTCTCTTCGATTTGTCCAAACATTTCCCATATATGTGTCCTTTCCCACTTCGTCATGACCGAAGCTTAGTTTTGTTTCTTCGTGTGGATTGATGAGGTTTAATCAGTCACTCATTTTTTTTATCGAATTGATGACTTGACTTGTAGCTGATAAAATAATGGTAATGGGCCGGCTGTAAAATTCAAATTTTAAAATACATTTTGATTGTTAAATTAAAAAAATTAAAGATAAAAAGATTCGAATATTGTATTTATGTTCTTTAATTTTATTGTCGAAACAAATATTCTTTAATTTTAAAGTTGAAAATTAATTTAAATTTTAAATTTTAACATCTAATTTATTTATTTTTTATAAATCAAATAACTTTATTTTTGTGTGATACAAATGAATCAAATGAAAATGTTATAATTGGGAGACGATTAGGACAGATTGACCTCACAATCGTGTATATCGAAAACTAAAGTCCAAAAAGGCATGTAGGAAGGCCTAGGGAAGGACCAGTGACTGAGTCATCGCTCCCCTGCCCTCTTCTTTCATTAAGGTGTCTTGTTCAGTTGGGAGACCCACCTGCACCAGTCAAGCCCTTCTCTGGTCAAGTGATCTGGGCTCCTCTGGACCCACTACAGCTGCAGACTAGGACCATTGAACCATTGAATGTCACCTACCCTAGATGTTACTAAGTTTTGCTTATGATTGATAATCAGAGTTTAATTTGGAGTGATGCTTTTATGGTTGACCAGTATTAATATATACAATTCTGTTTTAAGAACTTTTTTTTTTCTTTTTTTTTTGGTTACAAGACCCCTTTTTTAATCTGATTAATCTGATAAAAAACTTGACAGAAATGGGAATGAATTAAGATACTCTTCTACAACCACTTCTTGTATTTTTTAAGCTTCGATCTCTTTTGTCAAAAAGAAAATTTTATATAATTGATCAAAAAGAGAAAAGATCACTTAAGCTTTGATTATTCTATCAAAAGAAGAAGGAAAAAAAAAACTTTGATTGCCTTCAATTTTTCAGTTTTCTTTAATTTTTTTTTTATGCTAAGAAAATTTATATGCAAAGAGGAAAAAACTATTTTCTTTCTTTTCCGTGAAGAAGAAAGGGGAAAAAAGATTTAAACTTTGAATTTAATTTTGTTTAAAAAATAATAACAATTATTAAATCAAATCTGAATCCATTAAAAATAAAAAAATTGTAACATTCCACTTTAGGTTCTTGGAATATTTAATATTTCTTTCTTTTTATGAATGGACCTTAATTACAATTGAGATATAACTTTCATTTTTTATGAATCTGTATATAAAAGTAAAAACATACATTTAATCTAATGAAGTATTACTTAATATATGGTATAAATTAATAAATTAAATAAATTGACATAAAATTAAACAAAACTCACATACACTTATACTATATATGAAACTTAATATAAGATTTATTTTTTGTTTTAAAAAATTATTTAATATACGGCTAATATCTTTAAGTTAATTAAAAATTCGACAATACAAGCCAGCGATGATTATTTTAGTATTCTTTCCAAATATTAATTTTGAAATTTAAATAATTAATATATGTTCGAGAATAGTGACAAATGTTTGGAATCCTTCTGATCCACATTGTTTTTATTATTATTATTATTATTATTATTATTATTATTATCTCACCACTTCAATAAATTAGTGGTCATTGGACATTAAAATAATTTATTTATGATTATAGTATCTCGATAAAGTGGGTGTCCTAGGGAATCATTTGTAGTTAAACTACAAGGGGTGCATTACCAAACAACTCTTTCCCAAATTAAATAAATATTAAAATTATTTTCTCAACTTTTGTCTCAATATTAGTGTGAGCTTCTTTTAGCACATGGTTTTAACTTCTTAGACATAAATATCAATTATAATATAAATAAATAAAACCCGCTTGATATGAACAAAAAATAAAAATAAAACACACCTATTTACATTAAAAGAAATGCACATTGAGTAATATAATATTAAATATTATTTATTTTTTACTCTCTAATCTAAATGATTCATGTATTTTTTTTTTAAAGATAATTTTTAATAAGTTTGAGATTTAAATATAATATCTACATTTTTCTCATATTTTCATATTACGGTCTCTTTTATGTCAAAAAATAATATTTATCTTTTGTCAACTATATTATATACCTAGTGAATCTTTTAAATTTGAATATTTAAAAAAAAAATAGATCATCTATTTAAGAAAGATGTTTATCTACCTTCGTAGTTATTGGCTTTCACAAAGATCTCTAACAATGACCCTTAATTTGCCTCACAGTTAAGGCTGTTTCTATTTTTCATTATTCATTTACTTGTAGCGAAAAAATCGAAAATATTGAGGTAGAGCCTAAAACTATATATATATATATATATATATATATATTTATATTTATATTTGGTAACACATGTTTTTTTAACTTAATTAATATTATTGTTGAATCTTTTCATTTACTATACATTGATTATTAGTTGAAGATATTATTTTCTTTATTTATAGTGTATTTATTTTATTTTAATTTAAAATAATTATCCACATATACTCCCATAAATTCAAATTAATTTTAGTCGATTTAAGTATTTTTAAAAATAATTTTTAATAATTTTTTTATTTTCAAATTTGATAAATTTTCGAAACAAATATTCAATTTAAAATTAATTAATAATAAATACATTTTTTTCAATACATTGATTCAAGAAATTTCAAATCAATTTGGAGAAATTTATTTTAATATAAAAATTATTTATTTATTATTATATAACACAAAACTATAAATACAAACGTGACGTCGACACTCTTTAGGAAAAATAAAATAAAATCTTGTGCTGAGCTGATTTTAAAACGTGAAAAAAAACGTGACGTCCAAATTGACCCAATAATTTTCATTTTCCACGTGTCATTATTTCACCGGACTTCACCTTTCCTGCTTAGCTGAGCTGAGTACTTCCGCTTCCGAGTAATAGTTTCCTTCGACGATCCTTCCACGTAAGATCAACCAGTTTGATTAATTAATTATTAGAATATGTAATAAATCGCACGTGCACAGCACGTGACTTGTAGTTCCAAACGACGAGTAAACTAACAGCCGCCTTGAAGAAAGGGGAACGATACTCTTAGCCGACTTCTTACTCTTCCACGCCAAACTCCCACACGAGTTTGGGAGCAATTAAACCACAAAACCCAGCCACGTGTTTGTAGTTGTCACCGAAAGAACACTACATCGGCACACCTTAGCACTAAGCAGTTTACCACTTAACCCTCAAGGGTCAAGCGAAGCCACACAAATGGCGCATCCGCGGGCAATTGCCGGTCACCACTTGATTTACCACGTGGAAAACTGAAAATACTTTATAACCATCAACCGGACGTAGCCGGTAACCCAAGTAAAGCCGTTTCCCACTATTTCTTGGCTTTCCTTTCCATATAAATTGGCTGTGAGGGTTGATGGCTGAGGCAGCTTCGTTTCCTGTCCGCTTCTCATTTGATTTTCTGTTTGCCTCTGGGTTTCCTGATAATTTACGGTTATACCTTTCAGGTTATGATAGCTTCTAGTGACCGGAAACTCGAGAGCCATCGCACCATTCCCGCTCTCGGTTTCCCTCGCGTTAGGTTCTTCCGTTACCGGCGCTTGAGGTAATTGTTGACTTACTCGCCATCGCCCAAAAAAAAAAAAACAAAGAAGAAAAGTTTTTTTTTTTTTTTCATTATCTCCTTTCTTTTTTCGTTTGAATTGCTGTATAATATTACACTCGATAATTTCAATTCGATGCCAAATTCGAAAAATAACCGTAAGGAACCGGAGAAGAACCGGAGGGGAAGGTTATCTGAAAAGTCGTCGTCGTTTCACGGGAAAGCCGCAACGATGGCACCGGAGGAGCTGAGGCGACCGAAGACGTTGCCCGACCTAGTTGTAGAAAGGACCGTTTCAATCTCACCGGATGCGACGCTGAAGTTGACGAAACTCCTATTGAACGTGACGATTCAAGGGAGCCTTGGAGCCGTGCAAGTAGTGATGTTGTCAGAATACACCGTCGGTGACTTAATCATCGCCGCCATTCGTCAGTACTCGAAAGAAGGTCGCCGACCAATCTTGCCGTCAATGGACGCCTCGCTTTACGACCTCCATTACTCTCAGTTCAGCTTAGAAAGTAAGATAAACGAAACCATATAAAAATAATTAGCCGTTCGGCAAGTGCTCATTATCTTAAAGGACACGTGTACGGTATGATTGATTGCGAATTTTCCATTTTATTATGGCGCAGGTTTGGAAAGAGAAGAGAAGCTGGTGGCGTTGGGGTCGAGAAATTTCTTCTTGTGCACAAAAAAGGCGGCGTCGAAGGACGTGGAGGAGAAAACAACGTCGTGTTCAAAAGAAGCGGAAAAGGTTACTAAGAGCGTGATACCTTGGCTCAAATTCATGGATTTCTTGTTTTAATAAACATGCAATTTATTTTGTTTTTGGTACCCTATTTTTACAAAATAGGATTGGAAATTTGAGAAAAAAATTTGCTTGTAGTGTTTATGTTCAAAGTTTTTAGTGAAGAAAAGGGAGTGTTTAAATATAATCTATCTTTTGTTTAATTAGTTATGAAAAATTGAAAATGTGTACATTTTTTTGTTTGTTAATAGGACTTGATTGATTAAAGCTGAAATGTGTCGTGGAAACTTCTTAATTTGCTGAATTAAGTTGTCAAGTAAACAACATTTCTGTTGGGCCTTCGCCTTAATTGAGTAGAGAAATATTTTTTTTTTTTGTATAATTTCAATAGTTTACAGCGAAATTTTTTTATTCTATAGATAAATAAAGTTAGAATGATTGTATGTGTTTTATTTTTTTATTTTTTTATTTTTTAATATTTTTTTAAAAAATGATAAATTATTTTAATTTCACTTGTATAATAAAAAAACTTCAATATTAATATATAAGATAATTATATATATATATATATATATATATATATATGAAATTGAAAGTAAGAGTTAATAATTTATTGAATTCGAACTCAAGTTTTCAAGGTTTATAGTATGTAATGTTACACTTCTTAACTATTTAAATAAGGGATTGTTGGCGGTTATTGAAGTTGATTTTTGTTCACCTTTTAGTTTTGGATTATAATAGAATCACAAAATCATAAGTGAAAAATAATATTAATATTTGAGTTGTGAATTTAACTAAATTGATTTATACATTTTTTAAAAAAATAATTTTAATTACTATTTAACTTATAACATCCGTAAATTTTTATTTTTAGAGTTAGAATTTTCTTTATAAAAATACTAAAATTTAAATAGATAAATTTTAATATTCTTACTGTGTAGTGAAGACATGCCAATGAATTTCTATCCCTATTTTTATAAATAATATATTTTCATTCAAATTTACAATTATAATAATTTAATATAATGATAAATACAAATAATAATAAATTATGTTCAATCTTACACTTGATCATATTCAAATTTTGGACATCAAGTAAACCAAAATTCCATTGACAGTTAGATATGATAATTTATCCAAGTAATTCGTATTTATGTTACTTAAAATATATTTATATCTTATACAATATGAAAAATTTATATTAAAATTGATTTCAATATATTAAATATATTTTTTAATTGATATAAAAATTTTATTAAATTTTAATTTATATTATTTTTTATCATATTATTATTGTGGTTAAAATTATCATACAACCCTAACTTACTTTTTACAGCCTAAATTTTTATTTTTATTTGTATTTTTAAACAAAAATACTTTAAAATTTGCGAGCCTTCGTTGACAGGTATAACTAACTGCTAAATGTAATGTGATTGTACTCCATAAAGGAAGAGGACATAAATGAACTAATCGCATCAATAAACAGTAATACAATGATTTTTTCACTTTCTGGAAACTATGATGCAATGAAGTCAGGGATAAGAGAAATTTATATTAATATCATTCTAAAAATGAGTTTTTAAGCATCATTAAAATAATATCATATTATATTATTTAAAACACATATAATTATTATAATAAATTTATTTTTATTAAATCAATTATCATTAATTCATATTAATTAGTAGGATAAAAATGAAAAATAGAATTATATATTATTTTGAAAAAAAACATAAAAATGAAGTCAAACAAACAAGCTCAATTAAAAAAAAATCGATTTTAATCTTTGAAACTAACTTTTAAAATCACTTTACAGTTAAAACAAAAATTTTTAATAAATTGTAACAAAAAAATCATAAAAAAAGAAGAGAGAAAAAATTTATCAAAAATTAAAAAATATATTTTTTTTTATTAAATTAAGGATAGAAATAACTTTTTTCATAGTTTAGAACGTATAATATTAATCATATATATTTTAAAAATAATTATGTCTTAGATTTTTATTAGTACCTAAAATCTCACTTTTAAGATGCTATTAATATAATTTAAACTTTTAAAGAGAAAAATAGTTTAGAGACTATATTAGTATCACTTACATTTTTTATGTAAGTTATCTTTTTGGCCTGTTTATAATTACAACATGGACGACCTAAGAATAATGCTAGATGAGTCTGAAAATCAGCAAATCATAGACATAAAAATAAATTAAAGGTAACATTGAGTATTAGTTTAAATAATTTTGTATCTTTTTTTTTTAATTTTATGGTGTGAGAATTTTATAAATTTAAAATTCAAATCTTAACATTCAAATATATTTTCAACATCACATATTTCTATAATACAAAAAATCACATACTAAGGATTGCGTAAATTTACAAGCAATACCATACCATTGTTTCGAACATTTCTTAAAAAATAATTTCAGAAAGAAGAATTTAAATTTTGAAAAGAAATGCATCAGTTACTTTTCTAAAATACTATAGTATTATACCTTTGGAACAAATGCTTCCTACAAATGCAAACCCATTTGTTAATATTTTAAACATTTTGTAGCGTATGACATGCAATGGCTGGAAACATGTTTCTTTGTCAAAATAAAAAGCTCAAGATTCCCATTTCCCAGCCCCAAAAACCTTATCTTTCCAAGGGATATTTGCCGACTCAAAGTCTGAAAACATGGGAAACTTTACTGTATTGTATGTATATATCCTAAAGTAAAGCTCTTTGTCTTACGAATCCTTCAAACTTTATTTCTTTTCCTGTCAAAGTATTGTTGTGTGAACCATATGCACATGGTCGGGATTGGACAACCAAAAAAAAAAAAAAAAACAAAGATAGTACGTACAAATCAATGAACATTTCAATGTGGTTTCTGATGTGTGTCGAACAGCTTGCTTGCTGGCTTTATTATTTATAGCAAAAAAGCTTTGTACAGGAAAAACGTGTCAAGAACATGACACTGATCCATCAGCAATCTATTGTATGATGTCCTTAAAGTTGTGTTTGGGTTGATAATGGTAAGCAATTAGTTGCATTATTATTATTTTTATTTTCATAATAAGTAATAAAGAAAATGAGGATTCAAATTTTAAATTTAATCATTTTTAATGAGAGATAATAATTATTAGGTCAAAGTATGATGAATAATTATCTATAATACCGTTGTAAAATTTTTAGATTTCACAAATGATATTAGGATGATGATACATATTTTTTAAAAAATATTTAAAAATAAATAAAATAAAATATGTATTATTATCTTAATTCCGTTTGTAAAATTTAATTAAATTTTTTTTACGGTGTATTGGATATTTATCCAATTATTAGTATTATGTTGTTTTTGTTGTTCTGTTTGCTGTTTACATTACAAGCAAGAGACTAGGTTGGCCACACCATGAGATTTTTGCCTCGAATCCAACATCCCAAATGAAACACTAAAGTTTATTATAATGATAATATTGTAGTTTTCCTTTGAAATCAATTATGATCTTTTTTTTTAATTTAATAAATGGAAGTGCTGAGATTATAGTGAATATGACATATGCATGCATGTAACAGCCCTAAGAGAAAAAAATTATGGTGGAAATTAAAGGTAGCCCCTTGTGTTCAAGAGACATCATTTTCTAAACTTGTTTTGATTTTGAGCTGGCTTATAATTAATCAATGAAAAGAAATGCTATGAAGCATATGATTTCATGCAAACATATGGTGTTGTATACAAACCGTATAACATAATCAGACACGGTAATTATTTATTATCAAAATTATTAATAAATCTATATAAATAAATAATTTATCATTTTCTTATAATATATAATATATAATAAATGATTAATTTCTTAATAATAAAATTATATGACATGATTTGAATAAAAAATATAATTTAATGCAAAATAATTATTCTATGATATGTTTTGAAAAAAAATCATTTTAATGACACGTGGAACCTACGTCTAACATGTTTAGAGTCTTATGTCAAATTGAGCCCATTTTCAATATGTTGGACATTCTCTATTCCATATTAACGATAGAACTGTTAAATGGAGTGGTATTTATTATAAAAATGCGTCGGTGAACATTATAATGTCACTTAATTTTCCTTCTAAAAGAAAAAAAAAAACACATTTAAATGTTTCGGTTCAATATTAACTATGGTTGAATTCGAGATAAGACGATAGGGAATTATTTTTATTATATAATTATCCATTATGTACCATATATATAAAAATATATATAAAAAAAAAATTATTTGATATACGTCACAAAAGTTGTTTAATTTTATAAGCCAAATTAATAAAATGACATATATTTTATTAAAATATATTAAAAAATTAATTAAAAAGAAAATGGAACATTTAGATGATATTCTCTTAATTCTTCTTATAAAATTAAAACTTTTTACTTTCTTCGTATCAAATAAGAACCCTAAATAAAATTGATAATTATTTACCGAAAACGTCACCCACATTCTGGGTCTGTGTGGTTGCACAATTTTTTTTTTAATATTTATAATTTATTTTTATTTCACAATTTAGGGTTTAGGGATTTCTCAATAATCATTGATGGAATCAGGCCTATTCGCAATTAGGTCTCCCATAGATAAGTCTCATAATGGGCAATGGCCATTTTTTGGTCTTACAAAACATTGCGTAGCGATTGGGTTAGACTATTTTTTGAGCTCTAAGCTATTGGGCCAAAGTCTAAAAAACGAAGCCTCCCTCCCAAACAATCCCTAAAAGGAACTAAAAACCCTAAAGTCCGAATAAACGTAAGCTGGGCGGCAACTTGGCCTATAAATTCATTCAATATCTACCAATTTCTGCTCTCTTTAAACGCGTGTACGCTCTCTAGTGCGCCTTCTAAAACCCTAGTTCACCCTAAACCTTCGCCTCCCCCTCTATTTTCGTTCATCATCCAATTCCATGGAGTTCTGGGGTAAGCTCCTCTTTCTTTTACGTTTGGTGCTTATGGCTTAAGGCTTAAGGCTTAAGGCTTAAGGCTTTTGCTCATATATATATTGTTTAATAGTTCGTTTGGCTGCTTTCTTCCAATATTCTTACTCATTTTTCTTTTGATGTTTTTGTTTCCGTATCTTTTGTTTTTAGAAGTCAGTTGTTTATTTGAAGCTTTGATCTTTCTGTTTGTTTTTATTTTACTCTTCTATTATAATGTTGTTAGCTTTAGCTTGGTCTTTAACTCCTCTGTTTTGAATGGTTTTTAATGCATTTTTTGCCGCGTTTGATTGTTATTGGGTGTACTACTGGCAATACAAATAGTATCAATTTCTTTATGAGACATGTTTTGGCACTTGCTGGTGTTGCTAGTTCACATTTATTACTATGTTTTTGCACATGGTAGGTAAGAAATTATGGAAACTTCAATTTTTGGTGTCAAATTAAAGCTTGTTGGAAATAATGATATGCTTCTGGTTTATGTTTAAGACATGTACTGTGTTGATGTTTTTTTAGTCTTGGCTAATTAAATGTAAATGTCTATTATGTTACCATTAGGTATTGAAGTTAAGGCTGGGCAGCCTATTAAGACAAACCCTGGTGACAGTCATGTCATTCATCTTTCCCAGGTTAGAAGTTATTTTACTTCTTGAAGTTGATAATTTTATATATGGTTTTTCTTTTGTTGTTTCTTATCTAAAATAATCTGCAATGCTGCTTGTGTTTTAGGCTACACTTGGCGAGTCAAAGAACAAAGCAGAATCTGTTCCCCTCTATGTGAATGCTAATGGGAAGAAACTCGTTCTTGGACATCTTTCTCACCAGAACTGCCCCCAATTATCTTTTGATTTAGTATTCGACCAAGACTTTGAGCTCTCTCACAACTGGAAAAATGGGAGTGTTTATTTCCTTGGTTACAAAACTTTTGTGCCTGAGGAAGGATATCCTTTTATTAAAAAAAATTAATTTGGTTTTTTTTTCATAAACTTTGTTTTCAATATATGTGAAGTGTGCTTGTGCTATCTTGTGTTTGCTTGACTCTTATGCCGTTTTCTGCCACTGCTGATGACGAATTTGGTGAGTCCTTGAATACATTTTGCATACCTGCAATTTTTCTTGATTGGATCAAGTATTTCTTATGCATTTTGTTGTTATATACAGATACCTCTAGTGAGGAGGAAACTGAGGAGGAAGAAGCGCTTCCTGTGGCTGCTGCAGAAAATGGCAAGTTCCCGTACTGGAATTTATATCAGTGGTTGAAAATTTGATTAATCCTTATCTTTAACTGGCAATCATTTTCTTCCATTGCAGGGAAAGCTAAGCCAGATGCTAAAACAGCCAAAGCTAATACCGGGAAACCTGATGCTGTAAAACCTGCTGACAAAGTAGCAGAACCAAGCAATAACAAGAAAGCTGAGGTTGATGATGACAATGATAGTGATTCTGAGGATGGAAGTGGTTCTGATGAGGAAGATGTTTCTGACGATGAAGACGAGTCTGATGAGGTTTCTTTTTTGTAACTAGACAAAAAAATTTAATTTATTTATTCTTATTCTGAATGGTCTCTTGCTCTGATATCTGGTGTCCTTAGCATTACTAGATTGCTCTTTAATCTTTTTTTCCCCCTTCTAAACAGCCAAGATATAAAAATGTTTTCTGTCCACTTGAAGTAATGATTGATTGAATTGGTTCATTTTTGTGACTCTATTTTCACGTCTAGTTGAAGTAATAATTGATAGAGTTGGATTAGTGAAATTTGAATTTTCTGTTTTCTGTACAGATATCTCTGGATGAAAGTTCAGATGATGAGGGTGAGGAGACACCTAAGAAGGTATGTTTGGTAGAGATTGTAAGTGGTTTTTGAATTATTGAACTTGATCTGACTCCGGAAATGTTATTCTGCGTCTTCCTTTCAAGGTTGAGTCAAGCAAGAAGAGACCTGCTGACGCTGCAACCCCTGTTTCTGCAAAAAAGGCAAAATCTGCTGTCACACCTCAGAAGACAGGTCTCTCTCTCTTGTAATTCACCCGAAAATCTGCAATATCATATATCATTTTCACCTCTTTATCTGTTATCTATATCTTTTTGATAATGGTTAATCCAGATTTGGGGCATTTTTTTCTTTATCATCTTCTGATTGTAATTCCATGCAATTGCAGATGGTAAGAAGGGTGGTCACACAGCAACACCGCACCCATCAAAGCAGGCCGGGAAAACTTCTGCGAAGAGTCCAAAGTCTGGTGGTCAATTCTCTTGCGGATCTTGTAGCAAGTATTTACTACAGCATTTACAATCATTTCCAATTTTGATTGAGTTGGCAGCTTTACTAAGCCACTGCATATTACTATGAAACAGGTCCTTTGGCACTGAGGGTGGTCTAGAATCTCACAAGAAGGCCAAGCATGGTGGTAAATGAGGTGGTGTAGCAAGCTTCGACGTGCATGTTTAATTTTGTGAGAAGAGACGAGATGGCTTTGGTAGTTAAGAGGAAATTGCGGGATCCCTCTGATTTCCAAACTGTCTTTCTGGATTTGATCTTTAAGTTATTATGTTGTCTTATCTATTTTATTGCTGTCTGATTGCATTTACTTGTTCTTAAATCTTTAATTAAAAGGTTAATGTTTTGGGAGCTTTATATAAATTAACCTTTGCATGACAATGTTAATTTATTTGCCGGTTTAACCTTCAATGAATATAACTGAGTCTTGAAGCATAATATACTCTCTTATTCTTGACGTGATGGGAATATTAAAGTTTATATTTGATACGTATACTGTATTTAAATTATATAATGATATTTTATTATTAATTAGTAAATTTAATAATATTTTTTTTAAAATTTATAAAGTAATAAAGTAATATGTTTTAAAATTCTAATGAAATTTGGTACAAAATCCAAATTTCAATTTATTTAGATTGAAAGGTCATGAAAGCTTCGTATTTGAATAAAATGCAAATAAACAAAATAAACGGATATTTAAAATTTAAATTTTGTTAATAAAATGATGGATAGAAGCAATGCCTGTTAGAATAAATCTATGTATAAATTTAAAGATTATTTTCACCCAAAAATGCATTTTAAGTGATGAATATATGCTTTTACAGATTCTTGAGCTTTAAAATTTCGTAGTGACAATGTTCTAAATTTATACTCCAAAAGAACTTCAAATATTAATATTTAAAATATTTTATAAAGATTTTTGTTTTTTAATAATGCCATGATTCATTGATATTCTATTTATACATTGAAATTTCATCATATATAGCAAGAAAAAAAAAACAAAAAAAGGAAATCTAAGGCAAGTAGGAAATTTAACAACTACGCACAAGTGTCTTCTTCAATCGAAGGTAAATATATCCTTCAAAAATCTTAACGTCCAACATGAATCGATAATCCAACAAAACACAGCCTGTCAAGTTAAGAATAAACTGACAAATAGCAAGTCCAGCAAACCAAAACCTCACTTATACCACTTATAGCATGCTATTATGACATACTCAGATAACCTATAACCAACGGTTGAGCCGAGAAGAGGCGGCGGATGCTTTCTTGTTTCTTCTGCAAGTTAAATCTAAGGGATCCTATTAGTACCTATCCTGACTGCATCGATAACCTGTAAACAAATTCCATGATAAGCTGCAATTAAAATAATGGCTCGGTCCTGAGAAGCAGGAATACCTGAACCTGCAAAACTGAATACCGTAGATGAGATATTGGATTTTCCTAGCAGTAAATTTAAGTGCTTGTATAGAGAGAGATCATAGGAAACAAAACCCAATTTAGAACCATGAACATCGTACGATAGCCTGGATGTACGGTGGTCACATGGTACCTGACTGTAAATTCATGAACACACACTTAGAATGCACAAACAAGCTTTCATGCACGCATTTGCCTAATGCCAAAGGTTAAAGAATAAAACGAAAGGGAGAAGGTAATAGCTCTCCAAAGACTTGGCCCAAGGTAAGGATTATATCCTCCCACTCCCTACTAAAATTTTGAATGTGTACAAGGAGAAGTTAAATCTAATGATTTCTACATTAACAGTAAAATTTTCAGAATTGAAATTGAAATAATAGAGTAGATAAAAGCCATAACAAGAGCTTCACCGGAGGAAAGAAAAAGAAGTAAGTTTGCTTAAAACCTAATCCAGCCAGCAGACATCCACATAGCCAACTTCAGCCATATTGACTCCTCTTTCTTAACCATCTTAAACATCATCCAAAAGCTTTGACAAATCTTAATAGAGGGGAAAAAACATTAAGACAAAATTTGGTAAAAATTGTTAACAAGAGAAGAGAAAAAGGAATAACAGTTGGGAGAAAAAATCATATTAAATTTTAAGGCTGGATTAAAAAAAGGACATGACCTAAAAACTTGAAGAACACTGATGCATTCAAGCACACAGTCAAGCACCACGAATGAAGTCGCAAAAGGCATGGACCTAAAAGAAAAAGGTGAAACATAATTCAAATTCCATATCAAAGAATTGTGAACCTGCACACCACTTGCACGGTGGAAAATGGGCTGTATGCTACATTTACTGAATGCTTGGTCCTAGTAGATATATTTCTTCTTCTACTGAGGAAGCAAAGCATGAAAATAATTAAAGAAAAGATTAAGAGACAAACCAGACAGTGGTTTAATCAGGATTAATGGGCTCCCAGTCCCAGAATTGGAGACTACTCCTGTTGCTGACTGTACTTATCATCATTCTGCACATATCCATTGTTACCATTCTCATTGTTATTATTGGCTTCATCTTTATTGAAATTGTTCACATTTTCCTTTTGTTCCCTTTCACGGTTCCATTGCTCAATTTTAGCATGCCTCTCCTCACTGCCTTCACAGACTGGGCTACGATTCCTCTTTCCACCAGGGCTTCAGCTCCGTCCTCTCCTATGCCCAGGGTTGTACTTCTATGCCTTCTGCCTCAGCTTTCATGATAATGATCTCTATCGTCATACCGCCTACTATGGCCACGTCCACCATTAGAGTGCTCCTCATGGCTACTATGACACATGTGAGGGCTTCCTTCAGCTATGACTTTGCCTCCTATAACTCCCAAATAACTGGCACCTCAATTCCCTAATGATGACTAACACAAGGAACAAATTTAGACCTATAAAACAATGACCATAAACAGAAATGCTGAGTTCAACAACTCTTAGTGGCTAATTGTTTTAAGATGCATAAAATTGCAATATCCACCACGATTGCAAGTGTTCTCTTCATACTGCCTACAGGTGGCTTCACGGAAGTCCGTTACAGGTGAAAGAAAAGTCAACAATAATAGGACGGCCTCAGCAACAAAAAAATAAGGCAATTTAGTAATACAAACGTCTGTTGCAATAGACTCCCAAAGTAGGCAATAGATAGAACCTAACAGAAAAGTGCAACTAAACAGCACAACCATCTATTTAGAGTTATGAAAAGATATAAACTAATACAAAAAGATAATATAACTTAGCCACACAACCATCTCTTGCAATTCAGATGCAAAACCGAAAATAGATATAAATAGGCTTAACGAAAGGATAGAAAGTGTCGTCGTGTTGAACCAAAATAATATCTTCAGCTAAGGTTCCTGAGTGCATTTGCGGCATGTTCTTCCTCCCTAAACTGAACATACAGGTTGCGAACCTGTCCACAGAAAATGAAGCAAATAATTAGCACATCAAATTGTAAAACAAAAATAACGGCAAACACTCATTTTCTGAGAAAATATTTACAATATGGTCAGCCAAGTTGTCGCAAATATTCAAACTCTCAATTTCACCATAAGTGCTCAATACCTCGAATAAATCCTCATAAAAACTCTGCAAAATTAACATAAAAAAATCTAGGATTCGGTTTGGCTTGTTACGTGACAACAACCATTTGCCCGTCGCCGCTATCGAAAGGAAATTCAAAATTTTCTCTTTTACTAATATTTAACAGAAATTTAACAGTCGATGTATAATAATAATTAGCCAACTAAAATTAAATCATTGAAACTTCATTAAATCTTAAAAACCTAACACATCCATTATTTAAAATAAAAACAAATAAAATATTAAGTTTTTAGATTTTTAATGCTTTGGAGAATACCTTGAAATGCTCTTGGATCTTGCAGGGGTCAATGGGGTTACCCTGGGCGTCGACGCCGGGGGTAATCATGTCGGGGCGCTGGTACATGTTGGAGAGAAGAAGAGTAGGGCTGATGCTGGGCTTGGTGTGGAGACGCGAGCACCGGTCTCCGTAACGACATGTGCCTATCTTGAAATAGAAGTGGCAGTTTAACCTGTCCTTTTCCGTCCCAAATATCGACGCCAAGTGCTCCGCCATGCTTTTCCTCTTCCTTTCACTTCCGTTATTTTCTTCTGTTTCTTTTTACTTCCTCCTCTCACTCTCTCAGTATCTGTTTTCCTTTCTGAGGAAAAAAAAAAAAACTCAGACAGTAGAGAACGAAAGCAAAGGTTTGGGTTTTGGGCAAGTGTGATAGGATTGTTGCCTGTCTATTTCGATTGATTTTTAACGTTAAACAACACGCGTTAACAAGCTGGTTTGCCCGAGTGGTTAAGGGGGCAGACTTAAGATCTGCTGCACATAAGTGCGCGTGAGTTCGAACCTCACAGCCAGCAATTTATTAATAATTACTTTTTTAATTAATTTTTTTATTTAAAGCGTTTATATTTTTAACTTTTTTGTTTAAAGTGTTTTTATTTTTTATATTTGAGATGGGTTATTTAAAGTTATTTTTTGTGTAATTTTTTTTATTTTTTTAATTTATTTTGATATTTAGGATGAGTTATACTTGGGTTGAAATGCAAGCGTACATACTTCACTACCGCTCTTGTTAAGCAACTTATTAGTAAATTAAGTTGGTAATTAATTATTAGATCTTACCCCAAAAAAAAAAAGTTAGTAATTATTAGAGTATGATCATCGCGTAACTTTTAAAAGCTATGAGTATTTTTGCTTTCACTCTTACGATATACACTTCATTAATTGAAGGGTTGATGGATTGATAACTCACATAGCATACTTGGGCATAGCTTCTATGAAGCTTTTCTTGAAGGAAAAGTTTTTTAATTCGGAATTAGATTCTAAAATCTTAATCTTCGTAATGATATGTCAAAATTTGATTTCAAGACACTCTGAAATCTATAACTATACTCCACTATAGTAGCTTTAAATAGAGATTATTATCTAATATATATATTACTAATGAAAATTTTTAATTTTATTAGCGAAATTAAAAATTTATCATGTATATTTTTTTAAAAGAAAAATTATTTTTAATAAATTATCAATAAAGTTTTTGAACTTGACAAATAGTAAGATCAACTTTATTGTAAGGTTAACATATTTTATATTGATTTATATTAAATTTACGCTTATTTTTCATAATAAAAGTATCGTAAACACATACATAATAATAAGTGTAAATGAATAAAAATAGGCGTAAACATAATAATAGTAGACACAAACATATAATAATAAGTATAAACTCATAAAGTAAATGTAAACACATAAAAATAAATATAAAATTAGTATCACTAGATATAAAAATATGATAATATGTGTAAATATATAAAAATAAATATAAAATTAATATCAATAAGTATAACATAGGTTAGCCATAACTGTAAAATTTGTTTTGTAAGTGAGTTTAAGATAATAACATATACTCTTTAAAGTATTAAAAATAATAAATAAATAAAGTGTAATATGATTTATTATCTTAAACCTACTTATGAAGTATTAAGACTCTAATGACAATATATTAAATAATAATATTTTTAATTATTTATTAAAGAGTATGCGTCACCATTTTATTTTCATTTATAAATTTTAAAAATTTCATTAATAATGCAAGAGATAATAATTCTTAATTAGAAATACTATTACCTTTTGTTTTCTTTTTTAATCGTGGCACACAAGAGAGAGAAAAGGAGGAAACAAAGAGAAAAGAGAAAAGAAAAAAAGAGATCCTATGAAACGAAAGTTTAATCATTAAATATAAAAATATATGAACTTAAATATTTATTTTAATTTTTTTTTGAAAAAAGTTTAAAAACTATATGATAATTCCAATTAAAATATATGAACAATTTTTTTAATTTGAAAATCACATAACAAGTAATAAAAAATCAAATTTTGAAATAAATTTTATTTGATTTAAATTAAAATAGAATGGTTGAAATATAAATTTGAGTAGGATTAATAATCCAAGTTTTCGTAGGACAAGGAATCAAGGATTAATCCGCCCTGCTTGCTTATATAAGCATTGCCTCAAACCTTGAAACTCTACACAAAATTCATTACTTCAAATAATTAAGTTTGAAAAGGTTTCTTTCCTTTCGTCACGAGAAAGAGTAATATACAATGTGGTTTGAGAATTATGAGAAGTTGGTTTCCTCTGCCATGGAAGGCCATGGAAGAAGGAAGCGTTCCGAAGATTATCCCACGCAAAGTATGCGATACTTGCCTCAAGAGTTTATAGATGTTATCGAGGATGTCGGTGGCTATGATGCAGAGTTCGTGATGGAGAAACCCTTGTCAAAAGCTGATACGAAGCCTGCGCCTGACAGCCATTTGACGCTGCGTTTCACAGCAAAAGCAAGAAGAAAGTTCCTGACAGAAGCAGGGGAGATGATTCTTTTCAACGGAATTCCGGTTCTGTTGATCGAGCCTTCACTCAAAGTGAGGGAGATGTCTTTATTATCTAATTCCATTGGTACTACTCCAAATTCGAACCCGTCTTGCATGTTGGTGGATAACTGGGATATTGTTCGAAAGAAGAATGGGCTTAAAACTGGTGACTTAGTGCAGCTTTGGACGTTTAAATTAATCGAGTCTGGTGATATCAATGAGCCGAAGATTGGTTTTGCTCTTGTTACAATTGGCAAAGAAGGCCAAGAATGGTAATCGTCGATGACTTGACGATCAAGGCAGCAGAAGCAGTAGAAGACTAGGACCAGATGTTTTTTCTTTTATGTCTGGCGTTGGATTTTTCCTTTTCAATTCCAATTTAGATTATTGTTTAGGGCTTTTAACCAAGTTTCTAATACAAATCAAGCATTAATGTTAATACAAATCAAGCATAATTAATGTTAATCCATGAGTGTTAAGCTCTCCATGAGTGTTTTCTATATGTGGAATAATGATTATTTTCTGGCCAGAAAAAAATGTAAAATACATAAACCCCCTGCACTTATAATAAAAGTACACTAACCTCTTCTAATTTCAAAATATCAAGCTTACTTTTTTAATTAATGTTTAGGGTTTAATATTGAGGGGATTTTGGTTAGAGTTCAAGATTTAAGAGCTAGGGTTTATAGTTTTATAGTTTTTGGGTTTAAAATTTAAAATCCAGTGTTTGCAATTTTTGAATTGAAGGATAATTAAAGGAGAAATGAATTTTTGAAATTAGAATGGATTGGTATCCTTTTACCCTAAAAAATCAAATCAGGCATAATTTGTATATTATCTGCTAAAGATAAGAACATTTCAAATGTGTCACAGAAGAATCTTATATTTAAAAACAAGGTAGCTAAAGCGATAAAGGCGAAATAGAATGGTTCAGAGCCCCGTATATCTCATATGGCTATACTAGTATAGTTATGAGAACTATCTTCAGTTCTTACTGTTAGAATACATAGGAAAAACATATGGCTTTGTCGGCTTTATCCTCAATCCAAACAACAGTGACATCCATGATAAAACTTGTGTTCTTCTTTTGTGCCAATACCAGCTATTGGAGTACAGCATCTTTAACCGTGTTTAAATCATTTAAGAAGCGGGGTCATGAGATTTAATTTGGAACAAGACCAGAAAATAGTGATGACTGAGCACAATATATGCACTAATACATGCATTGAGGATTCATTACAGCATGGGTATTATGGAGATTCAATGCCATTGGTGCCTTGGTGTCAGCTACTCCAGTTCTCTACTTTGATGACAATACTCCTCAAAATGGCTATCATGTGATTGTTACCAGGGATTTTAGAGTAAGACATTTAGAAGTTTAACTGGTTTATTTACTTGAATTATCTACTTTTGCTAGATTCTTGTTTTGTTATGCTTGAATTATTATGAATGTCTGCTCAAATGTAAAGGCCTTTGTACAGGGAAGAAATCAAGAGCTAATTAGGATTTGTTTGTATATGTATTTTAAGCTCAAAATAACAACCATCCATATAACTTTGTCTGTAAGATATGCAATGCTATGCTATCGATGGAGCACCAGAAGCAACTGATATTCTTGTCAAAGTTGCTTGAGAGCTTAATGCTATTGCTAGCTTCTTCGGAGGCCGCTCACGCAATAGTGTAACTGTATTCAAACCAAACAATGACAGTGGATGGTATTGGCAGGTAATTCAACTATAGTCAGTGCAGCGATCGGCTCCTAGTAATGTTACCCCCCAAATCCCTATAAAAATGGCAGACATAGGAAAAACCAAGAAGAGTATGTTTTGTGTAGAGACTTTCCGAGGAGAGAAAACTCTGTCAAACGTCTTTTTGTTTACAGCAGAGAACAAATCTTTTAAGAAACCCAACCAAAAGAAGGCTTTCTCACCATGTGAAAATGAAACTACAAAAAAGAAATCTCAAACTAGATTAGTGATTATTGTCTTATTTAAATATTTAAAGAAAATTTTTGGCCCGCAGTGAGAATTTAGATTTCAAATCAATCAATTTAAATTCAAGAACAAAGCAGCAGCCTCTATTATTATTATTATTATTATTATTATTATTATTATTATTATTATTATTATATTTTGGATAAATGGTAGCCTTTCAAGTTTTCAAGTCAAGAGATTACAAATAGAACGTCTTTGCTTCCTAGTTGTCTTAGGACTAATAATCCAAATTCTCGTAGGAGAAGGTTTAGTGTTAAACCGTCCTGCCTGCCTATATAAGCATTGCCTCAACCTTAACTCTATAAAAAATTCACTACTTCAAATAATTAAGTTGAAAAGGTTTAAGTTTTTTTCTTCTTTTCGTCACGAGAAAGAGTAATATATAATGTGGTTCGAGAACGATGAGAAGTTGGTTTCTTCTGCCATGGAAGGCCATGGAAGAAGGAAGCGTTCCGAAGATTATCCCACGCAAAGAATACGATACTTGCCTCTAGAGTTTATAGATGTTATCGAGGATGTCGGTGGCTATGATGTAGAGTTCGTGAAGGAGAAACCCTTGTCAAAAGCTGATACGAAGCCTGCGCCCGACAGCCATTTGACGCTGCGTTTCACAGCAAAAGCAAGAAGAAAGTTCCTGACAGAAGCAGAGGAGATGATTCTTTTCGACGGAATTCCGGTTCTGTTGATCGAGCCTTCACTCAAAGTGAGGGAGATGTCTTTATTATCTAACTCCATTGGTGCTACTCCAAATTCAAACCCATCTTACATGTTGGCGGATAACTGGGATATTGTTCAGAAGAAGAATGGGCTTAAAACTGGTGACTTAGTGCAGCTTTGGACGTTTAAATTAATCGAGTCTGGTGATATCAATGAGCCGAAGATTGGTTTTGCTCTTGTTACAGTCGACAAAGAAGGCCAAGAATGGTAGGCGTCGATGACTTGATGATCAAGGCAGCAGAAGCATTAGAAGACTACGATCAGATGTTTCTTGTTTTCCTTTTTTTTTTTAATGTTTGGCGTTTGGTTTTATCTTGTTTTTAATACAAATCAAGCATTGATGTTAGTACTTAAAATTAACTTTGGAAAAATTGCCCATTATTTATTCTTATGGTCGGTGTTCTACGTTTGTTCTATTTATTTTGGTCTGCAAATTTTATGTTAATTATGCATTTATGCTAATTTCAATTGCTAACTTTCATAAGCTTTTCTATATATCTTGTTAAGAAGATTTCTTATGGTCCCCTTGAGTTGGTCTTTGTAAAGTTATTTTTATTTATTTTAGTTGATTTATTTGTTTTTTATTCTATTTGAGTGTTTAATATTAAGATAAAAGCGTTAATGATGATTCTATTTTAGTGTTTTCACGTTCATAACAACTCCAATTTCTGACCAGAAAATCAAATTAAGCATAATTTGTATATCATCTGTTAAAGATTTTTGTTTTCAAAGAAGGAGAAACTTTGAAATCTTTAGTTTATAAATAATTGCTAAGCCAGCAAGCAACAAAGATAAGAACATTCCAAATGTGTCACATAAGAATCTTATATTTAAAATCAAAGTTAGCTAAAGCAATAACATAGTGAGATTTAATTTGGAAAAAAGACCAGAAAATAGTAATGACTGAGTCCAATATGCACTAATACATGCATTGAGGATTCATTACAGCTTGGGTATTATGATACCTATATTGCCATTGGTGCCTTGGTGTCCGCTGCTCTAGTTCTCTACTTCGATGACTTTACTCCTCAAAATGGCTATCATTTGATTGTTACCAGGATTTTAGAGTAACACATTAAGAAGTTTAACTGGTTTTTTTACTTGAACTATCTGCTTTTGCTAGATTCTTGTTGTGTTATGTTGGATACAAGTGAGATTGTTAAAACACTATTGGACAGTCCTGGTTTCAAACCCACATAGTTGCTGCCCAAACAAATGGCCCAATGAACCTCAGCAATATCTTCAATTCTTGCATGCAAATGATCATGAGAGCTTATTATGAATCTTAAGTCAGACTCATAGCCTATGCTTGATTGATGACTTGGTAGCAAGACTGGCATAAAGATTGGCCTCTGAGGGTAAGGAAAACTGAAAATCAGATTGTGCCAAAATATTGGAATGTTAAGACCACAACAGCTGTTTGTCTTTCAAAATCAGTGAAGCCAAACAAGGATAGGCTGCAAACTCCTCACTGACTTTTAACTATCCATCAGAAAACCTTTACAGCAACATTACATTGTACAATAAATTGAGATGTTTTTGTCTGTCCTCAATCATAAAACTGATGAGACAGAGATTGAACATCTCTGTTAGCAATTTCATGGTACTTGTAATACAAATTTCTGTGCTTCTCTTCTAGCAGAGAATGCAAAAATGTCTAATTGGCTGACGGAAATGGTCAAATTTCTAGAACCATAGTTTTCAAAGCTGTTGTTTTCAAGGAATAAAAGTCAATCCTGGTAATTTAAACCATCTTAACCTAACCATAATTCTACAACAGTCTGTTACTTGATGCTTTTGGATTCTGGTTTTTCTAGACTGTCAGCCTAAGTCCTAGTCCAAAGTGAGACTTATGGGCATTAGAGAGAGAGTTCATAGTATTCTGAACTCTCATATTGTCAAGTTTTGTGCATGCCAAGATAAAGAAACTAGATAGTCAACAGGAAGTTTAATTTCATTTGATATGATATGTCCCTAACCTTTCCAGGACAAGAAAGAACAATGTCTAGTACTTTCTGCAAAAAGCGTTTCTACTGGAGTAGTCTCTATGATCTTTGAGTGGGTCCAATTTCAAGTAGCATCAATCTAAAATAAATTTTATTTTACATATTTTTATGTTTTATACTATTTATTTTTTTTAATTTAATTATTAAATTTTATATTTTATTTATGTAAATCAGGTTAAATTTCAAATTAATCGAATATGTTTAACAGCTATTTATTCTATAAGTAAAAAAATTTAACTGTTAATATATATCACAAAAATACTATTCTCTATTTGAATGGTAAGAATATTGTAATGATTCAAAAATTTATATGTATGATAAAAATAAATAGATTGTTAAATTTAATAATTGATTTATAAAAATATTAATTTTATATAAAGTTATGAAAAATATGTAAAACTATTATTTTTATATTAATGGAAGTGAATCTATTATATATATATATATACATTTATTTAATTTTACACGAAAAAATCCCAAATAGAAGAAAACTATACAAAGTGTTTGATTATGTTACTGATTTTTTTTTTTTGTAGTAAGTAATTAATTTCATTATGCTTTTTACTATTCTAAAAAAATCATTATTAAAATATCTAAAGAGTTGTCACGAAAACGTAAACTATGGATTCCCTAGTTTTTTTTAGTACAATAAAAATCTCTAACTCCAAAATGGAAAATGCAAAACACAAAAATTCCACACCTTAAAAGTGATAGTCGGTATTTAAAGTCGTCCTTTTTTTAAATTTTTTTATTTTGTATACGTCAGTTTTATTTTATTTTATTTTTTCCATAATCTTTACCCCACAGGAAAAAAAATGTCACAGTACTTTCGGTTGGAAGATGTCTTCTCATTTTTCTTTTTTGGAAAATAATATTTTGAACCATAATTGAGACAAAAAAAAAAAGGTTTTGTATAGAATTTTTCTTTCTTTTGAAAATTCTCCAATGAACCCAAATTCTTTTTCTTTTGAAATTTCTCTAACATATTCGAATTTTTTTTTTGAAAATTATTTCTCTAATGTATTCGAATATTTCCTTCTTTAAAAAAAAATTCTTCAATATGCCCGAATATTTAATTTAATGGTAAGCGTATCTATTAATCATTTAATCTCCCTCCTTTGAATAAAAAAAATTAAATTATCCAATATTTAAAATTGGGGATTTTGGATGAAAACAAATCTTTTTCTTTTCTTTTACCCCTTAAATAAAGGGAACATGAGCACAATAACAATAATAATAATAATAATAATAATAATAATAATCTACAGTGTTTGTGCCTTTCACAACCTGTGTAACTTTTACCTTTACAAGAAACTTCTAATCCTTTAACTGTACGCTTTTTGCCTTTTTTTTCTTAAACTAATCACTCAACTACATCATCCCCTCATGGTTATGTTTAGATCTAACTATATAATATATCTTTTTTATTTTTCAATGGAGATTTATATTTTGGAAAAAAAAATTAATATAGAATCTAATACTCGAATTTAAGATTTATAAAAATCTCACACCTTGAAGTGAAGCGATAAATGACACTACCTGCATAATGTTATCTATATAGCCCAAATTCCTAAAGATAAAAATTAACCCAAATATAGATATTTCTTTGGATTTTTGAACTAAAAATTCCACCATTACACTTTGAACTTACTACATGTGCCTTTGTTTATAGGATGAGTTTTCCAGTTATGATTCTAATCTAGAACCGGCATATCTTTTCATTATATTGCTCGTGATAAATGTAGAAAGAACCCACTTTTTGGAATGCATACATTAAAGACTTGTGCACGCGAAAACAAAGGTGCTTTCACACTGAATATTTTGTTCAACTTTTCTCATGCGAGCAAGGCACTCAACTTTTCTGTTTGTTTCCAAGGAAAAAAAAGCTGGGAATTAAATGAGTGAGTTATGTCTATAGATTAGATTACGCATGCAGACGCAGTTGGGTGGCTTTGGGGGCGTGATGAACTTGCCTGTTGTGATAGCTAGCGTTGTTTGAAAGGAATGTTTGAAAGGAACTGCAATGTCTGCCCACCATCAAAAATATCAAATCATCAACTTGCATTATTTGAACTTTTTCTAAAAGTTAAAGCCAAGCATGAAGATGGTCACCAACTTTAAGCTGTGAAAAATAGAATTTGAGTTTTTGAACTTTATAAAATTGTTATGTTCATTAATTAGAGGGCTTAGGGTTTGATGAACCCTAAACTTAAATTATGAGTATAATTAATTAGAGGGTTTCATCAACCCCTAACCATAAATTATGAATATAATTAATCAAATTACATCATTTTTCATGCAACTGAAATCAATTCATATTTCGCCGTAAAGATTACCTTGTTTTCATTTTTTTATCAATAATATTTTGATCGAGTGATTAAAAATAAATTGTAAGATGTGGTAAGATTTTGATTTAAACTCCCACGATAACATTTATTCCGTCTCAATTTTATATATATATATATATATATATACAACATTAATTTGACTAAGACTTCTCAGCTTTGTTATAAATATCTTCTTTGCTTCTTGGTCAGCATTAATTTATATCTTTTATAATATAACTTTACTTTTGACCTTCGAAATTTTGATCACACATGAATCATTTTTGAACAACTTTTTTAAAATTTTTTTGGTGTCGAGGCTGTTACAATTTTATTCTACCATATGGAAGATAATTACTCGATTTGTAATGATTTGATACATATATAGATTATAGACCTTTATGAGTTAGGTTAGTTATTCGATTCATTAACTTTGTTTAAGATATTTGTACTTAGTTATTGTATAAATTCTTACCGCAAAAAAAAAAAAAAAATTATTGTATAAATTTAAAAATAAAATCTTTCAATTTTAAGAGTAAGCCAGTAAATTTAAATATGTATATATATATATATATATATATATATAAATATAAATATCAAGGAACAAACCGAAAGGCGTGAGAAAATTACCAATGTTTCAACCAACAATATGATAGCATTGTGATATTCAATTTGGTAATAATTAATGAAGGAAATTATTTCCAGCATAAAAAAAAAATGAAGGAAATAAGTACTTTGATTATCGCATCAATGAGCGTCAAATCAGATTTTAATTGTGATATTTAAAGCAGACAAATGAGAATCAAAGCCCTTTTTGAAAAGGAGAAAAGCAGACAAAAAGAAGAAAAAATAGTAGTAAAATGTATAATCATGTTTCATATTCAAAAAGTGAAAATAATTCTAATTTTGAAGTTTGACATTCAATATTTACAATTTCTTCCCTCTGATTTAAAAATTTTTATAGGAAAAAATATAAAAGTAATTAACTTTTTTTATATAAATTATGAGATATTTTTATATTATATTAAATATATAATTAATTTTCAGTTACGTTTTATAATATTGATATAAAAAAATTTTACCTAATAAAAATTCGAATACAAAATATCCACTAAAAATCGTATTCATTCAAAAATTTAATAGAAGGTTGCATTATTAACTCCCACATAAATTCATTGTCTTCTAAGGATGTTTTTCAAAACTTCCCAACTAAAATCCTTCGTGCAATTATATATATATATATATAATAGCTAGACCGTGGCATTGGCAAAGGCTTTCAAGCTCAAAGAGAGCCTCAGCTAAGCTTTGTACTGTTTCATAGACAAATCAATAGCAATGAGTTCTCCAAAATTTTCAGTCCAATGGCTTCAATTCATCCTTACGATTCTCCCAATTTTAGCGACTAGCAGCAGTGCTGCCTGGTTTGACATTCCGAGGCTGAGTCCAACGAGAGGAGCAATCCTGGAACAGCCTCACCTTCTCTCGTCTGCGACAGTTTCAAAGGATTCCCGAACTTTTTACTACCCCCAAACCCTTGATCACTTCAACTACAGGCCCGAAAGTTACACCACTTTTCAGCAAAGGTATGTGATGAATTCACAGAATTGGGACGGAGCAAATGCTAGTGCTCCAATTCTAGCATATCTTGGAGCTGAAGCGCCTTTGGACGGTGATCTTGTTACAATTGGTTTTCTCAATGATAATGCCATCCGCTTCAATGCTCTTACACTATACATAGAGGTATGTATCACTAAAAAACAGTGACAACATCGGCGAAATTTTACTGACGGAATACTCAACGGTTTTCCCTCGGATTACCGACAATAAGTATTGACGGAATCTATTCCACTAATAATCTGACGGAATATTCTGTTGGTAATACTTGTTCTTTGGTTGTGGATTTTGAATTGAAAACTTTGATTGGATAATCAATTAGAATCGAAGAGAATTAATTTTTTAAGCATTTTATCTTCACCAGCATCGTTACTATGGAAAATCAATACCATTCGGATCAAGGGAAGAAGCCTTTAGAAATGCAAGCACTCTGGGGTATTTTAACTCTGCACAAGCCATAGCAGACTATGCAGAAATCATCATGCATGTCAAGAAGAAACTTCAGGCTTTCTATTCTCCGGTCATTGTCATCGGAGGATCATACGGGGGAAGTAAGTTATTCCAAATTAATTAACTACAAACTTTCACCTTCATTTATTTGGTCCTATTAGATTTGGTAATTCTAAGTGATATCACATGAAAATGATATGAATAAAATAAATAAAAGTGATAAAATTTAAAATTTAATAAAAATTAAAATAAAAAATTTTATATTTGATATTATTAATGCGAATTTTCGATATAAAAATTTTATATTCTATACTATACAAATTCAATTTTATATGACATGACAAATGTTTATCACGAATTATCAAGTCTGTCTATCAATTGAAATACATCTAACTTTGCTTAGATATTTTTCCAATGAAATCAGTGCTTGCATCATGGCTTCGGCTGAAGTACCCTCATGTCGCTTTGGGGGCTTTGGTGTCGTCAGCTCCAATCCTTTATTTTGACAAGATTACACCAAAGGGTGCTTATTATTCAGTCGTCACAAAGGATTTTAGGGTACTGATTACATTGAACTTTAATTCATCTTAATTTTCTTTCCCTTCATTTATTTAATTTGCTCGATTTACTCACAATTTCAAGTGTTTGAAATTAATTGACAGGAAGCGAGCGAGACCTGCTACCAAACCATACGAAAATCATGGTCTGAAATCGACAAAATTGCTTCCCAACCCAATGGTCTTTCAACGCTCAGCACGAAATTCAAAACTTGCAAGTATGAACATTGAATAAGTTTTTCCCAAACAGAAATTCCTTCCGTAATTTTTCTTCTATTATTTTTCAATACATTCATGTTCGTAAATAAAAGTGTACATATCAAAGAACAATCTATAAATAAAGATAAATAATTCAATGTATAAAATTTTTATATTATAAAATTCAAAAAATTTATATATAATTTTTCATAAAAAAATTATTTTTATCATTTAAATTTATAATTTTTAAATCACGAAAAAAAAACTTTCATTAATGCATAGAGTATTGCCCGCTTCCATGATTATTATAAACATTCGAATTAATTCTTTTGCTTGGTTATCAGTCCTTTGAACAGTTCTTCAGAGCTGAAAAACACGTTGAAGTCGATGTATGCCTCAGCAGCTCAATACAATCAGCCCCCAAGGTATCCAGTAACTGTGATATGTGGAGGCATCGATGGAAGCAAAAAAGAAGACATACTAGGGAAGATCTTTGCAGGCGTTGTTGCTTACAGAGGGAATCTTTCTTGCTATATTAATAAACCAACCAATGAATCCGAAACAACTACGGGATGGAGATGGCAGGTATATAGTCAGATCTCTTCCCATCAAATCTTATCTTTAACTTTTGGTAGCTTCCTAAGAATTGCCATTAATTAGTTTATTTATTAATTGTACACAATATATAAAGACAATGAAAATATTGGAAAGACAACTAAGTACAAACTACCTTCGGGCAACAATTAATGTTGTTTGTTATTTGGCCCTACTTTTATAAATAATGATGAGTCCTTTTTTTTCTTTTTTCTTTTTCAATCGGGGGAATATATTAACCTTTAAAATCCGCTATTAAGGTTTTATTATTTTTTTAATTTGAAAAAAGAAATCAATTGATTACAAATTATTATAAATTAATTTTAAATTAGATGTTTAATATGATATAAGAATTTAGATTGTGTTATATGATTCCTGTTTGTTATTTTTCCTGTTTTTTATGAGTTTATCATGGATAAATTTTTCAATTTCTGTCTAATGAAGATTTATTAAAATAATATTACCTCACACATTTTAAATGTTAGTGAATTTTTTTTATGTAATTGTGTATTTAAGTTAGACTCCCTACATCTATTATCATTTGGTTTTAAGTATCCTATTTATATTAAAAAATTCTACTAATTTTTTTTTTAAATTGAAGAAAAATTTTATTAATCAATTAACGCATTACAAGCACGCTATGAGGTCAAAGCGTCTAGAAACTCCTGATTTTGCCTGAAAATCCGTGAAAAAAATTAATTTTCCTAAAGATATGAACAAAAGTAATCTGTCCTAAACAAGAAATAAGGTTGAGCAATTTGTTAATTAGATTGTTATATCTTCAAAGACAATTTCCAACCTTGTTTAATCATGAAATCACAATTTTTGAATCACTTTCAATAATAAAAGAAGGAATTAGAATAATCTTAGAATTGGCCATAATCGACGTAGCTTCTATAATCGCTATAACCTCAGCCAAGTTGGAATCCCACGGGTTAAGAAAAATAAATCCATTATGTAGTTTTAAATATTATCTTAATTAAAACATTGAAATCTCTCAAATTAGTAATGTCATGCAAATTTTAAAAGGACATAAAAACTTACGAATGTTTAGAAAATTTTCATTATTTTTTAATGTTATATTAGAAAGGGTTTTAACTTGTCACTAGTTTTTGTATAATTCAGACATGCAGTGAAATGGTGATACCCATCGGAATCGGCAACAACACCATGTTCCAACCTCAGCCCTTCGACTTAAACAGCTTTATAAAAGACTGCAAGAACTTGTACCGCGTTTCTTCTCGGCCTCATTGGGTCACTTCTTATTACGGTGGCCATGTACCAATCAAACCCCTCTCTAACTTTCTTTACAATTGATGTTTTATATAAATAAAACCTCAGATTAATATTAATTAATTGCTTCATTTCATACAAATTAATATTAATCTATATATTCTTGATCAATTTTAGAAGAAAATTTGCAGGATATAAAGCTCATTCTAAAGAGATTTGGTAGCAACATCATCTTTTCAAATGGGCTGCGAGATCCTTACAGTCGGGGCGGGTAATTATCGCCAAACATAAATTAAAAATAAGAAAAAAATTGCCAGAAATTTTCTCTTTAATTAATATAACATTTTTTTTATTGTAGGGTTTTGGAAAGCATCTCAGAAAGTATTCTTGCCGTATCCACTGTCAATGGTATGTGCCTAACTTACTAGTACTCTATTTCTGATTCAGAAATGAATGATCATTTAATAATTTTGTTTTAATCCATGTAATAATTTATATTTATATCATATAAAATTGTATTCATATGGTGCAAAATACAAAAATTTCATATTAAAACATCAAATTCAAATTTTGTTTTAATTTATCATTTTCATATAAAATATTTATCAAATTTTAATTCACATTACTTTATACATTTTATTCGCCTTGTTTACATATTCTATCTTCATATCGTATTTAGAATGGTTATATTTATTTCTATAAAACTGAAAGTTGTCTAATTAATAAAGAGAATTGCTAAGATAATTCTTGGATAATATATGTAGAAGAAAAAACACCAAATCAATTTCGAGAATATAATGTATATGACTTTTTTAAAAAAAATTATAAAGTATTCTCATATTACATTTAATATAAAATTAATTTTCACTCGTGTTTTAAGGTTGAAACTGACTCAAAAAATTTTGACTTGACGCTAGCTGACTCAAATAAGATATACAAAATTCATAATTATTTTAATCGCTTTAACTTAATTGCACTTGCGCATATTTTCTTAAAATTAAGTCTATGAATCAAAATTTCAACTAATGGTAGCCTAAAAGGCCAAAAAATTCTAACGTATCCATCTTTGCAGGATCTCATTGTTTAGATATACTTCCAGAAAAGACAACCGACCCAGAATGGTTAATCAAGCAAAGGAACATAGAAGTGAAGATTATCGAAGGATGGATAACCAAGTACTATGCTGATCTTAAAGCATATAAACAATAGGCACTCCAATAGGACAATTGAATAAAACAAAAATATTCGAATTATTACTCTTTTATATTATGGCAATATTATGGCAAATTTGTGATTAATTAGTCCGATATAAACTTTGAAAAAACAATTTGTAATATTAATAATAATCTTACAAATCAAATTAGAACATCTATAACTATAATTTAGTATTCTTCAATTTTTACTGATCATTTTGATTCTCCAATTTTGTGCCAAATGTTGTATTATTATTGGCACTTTAAAAAAGGGACAAAGCAAAAAAAAAAAATCCCTATTTTGACTTTCATCTTATTTTGTAATTTTTTAATTAAATTCTTCCATCGATATTATTCATTTTAAACCTTTAATTTTACCACATGTCACATGCTTATTAGTGCAACTTTTTTAATGCTTTTAATCTTTTTAGTTCTTCAACTTTTTTTAATATGAAAGTGATAATAATTTTTTATATTATTGTTTATTTTTGAGTTAGATCTATTATCCTTGCAATTCTGTTAATCGTAACATGAGAAATTTATCAATTACATACAAAAACAAGTTCAATGAATTATTCTGCTATCATGTAGTAAACTTTTTACTCACCACTTGATATTTTTTAAATATTTACTAATCATGATAATAAATTTAAGAAATATGAAAACAATATCCAAAGAGATTATTTAACCAACACATATAGTAGATACTTAATAATTAAATAATACTCGCAAAAACATGTGAGTTACATATTTTTCTAAAAAATCTATATAAATTACACTTGCAAATGTGTTAAATTTTGATACTTAATAAAATGTAAATATTTGTAATATTATATATATTAAAAATAAAAATTTTAAATTGTTTAATTAAATAATTATTTAATATTATTTAAATTATGAAAAAATTGTACAAACACTTATATTTCTATGTGTAAAGATGTATATAATGATATATATTTTGATATTACATTAAAACTACTTTCACATTTCGCTGCGAAGTGCTTACCCCATACTTGTTTATTTTAATTTAAGCTCATTATAGTTATTTTTCTAAAAAAATTGAATTTTAAGTTAACAAATCAGTCGGAAAATTTTATTATAGGTACATATATAAATATATTAATATCAATTTTCAGAGGTAAGATTATATTCGACTAATTTTTTTGTTGATTTGGCCAGCAGAATTTTCTCTTTTTTTTTTTCTTTTAATTTTTAATCATGTACTATATATAAAAATCTATAATCATAACTTTTCCTTAATTTTAGCAAAAAAAAAAAAAAAAACTCTTCCTTAATTGAAAGTAGGTAATTAAATGGATTTTATATACACATAATTATATATTAGTGTTTGAATCTCTATTACGCGTAAAATCATTTTAATATTTTAGAAATTATGATACAAATATGTCAAATTAAAAATATTCAAATGCATATTATATTTGCTTTATGTAAAAAAAAAAAAGTTAAATATTAAGCATATATATTAAAAAAATAAATAATAAACATAAACAAATAAAAATATTAAAAAATTTCGAGTAAAGGATTAGTTTAATCTATTGCGTATAAATATTTAGGTATATCTTCAATGATTTTTGTTTTATTTTACTAACTTGAGAAATTAAAATAGAGTGACAAAATGAGAAATTTCAAATACACTATAAATTTTTATCTTTAAATCCCGGTATTAAATGCATCCCAACCTCAAAAAAATAAAATAAAAAAAATTCACCATTCAAAATTATAATAAAATTATCAACTTATCCCTAAACTAAATACGCTACCATTTCCTCACTCTCTCATCGTTGTTTTTTATGTGAGAATCCCTAAGCAGAAAATCTAAGCATGCCTAAATCAAAATTAGAGGCAAAATCAGCGGACAATATCAATCACTTAAATCAATTATGGTTAGTGTAAATAAAATTAAATAAAATCATATAAGCGTAAATAGGTTGGCGCAACGAAATTGTGCAGGAAAGGGGAAGACAAGACGAAAGAATTCAATTTTTTTTTTTTAAAATCTTACTATTTCTTTTTCTATTTCCATGCTATTTGCTTCTTCAATATTATCATAATAGTTAGGCTTATTATTCAAATACACATTTAACCTTTTGCATAAAATAAATATAAACTCTTCATATTTTATTGCATGAAAATTAGTACTTAAAACTTTATTTTATCATAAATAAACTATCAATATTTCAAAATTATATAATCAAATTTAAATATATTAAAAGACATTAACTTCCGTTAATATTGCAAATGTGACATATCACGTGACAACTAATTAAACTATTCACACTAGTTTCTATCTACGATGTTTAAATAGTAGTTAGTGTCATTTAATAGATTTGAACTTAATTGCATAATTTTAAAAGGTTGAGAGTTTATTTACAGTAAAATAAAAATTTATGAACTGATTTCCTGAGATAAAATGTTGATGGCTCATATTCATTTTATGTAAAAGGTTAAAGGTATATTTGACTATTAAATCTAATAATTATTTCCAATCAAACGATCAAATGTTTGTATTTTTTTTCCATGAAAAGGGAGAAATAGATAGAAGGTAGGAAGAAGAAGAAAAAAAGTGATATGATTTAACTGAGTTATTTTAATCAAAGTTAAACTTGTGTCTTTATTTGAGGATATTATTATTTCAAAATCATTGAAGTGTATAGTACAATCACTAACATTTTATTTACTCTTATTGAGAGTTATATTTAAGTAGCCATTATAACTAGAAACCTTAACAGTGTATGTAAATACTAGCTAGGTAGGACAATAATTATTCCTTAGGCATCTGTTTAGCCATAAGAATTTCTTCTCCAAATTTCATTTCACAGGTAACAAAGATCAACAAACTTTTTCAGAGCAAAATTTCCAAGTAAACTCTCAAGGAACTTAACTGATTCCTATAGAAGAAGCTCGTTCTTGGCATAGGCTCTTCAAGATCAATATAGAGCCAGACAGACATACTGTTCCATAGCTTAAATGCCACAAATCTTACTATATTTTCATTCCGATGGCTTCAGATATTTTTTATAGTCCATCTCTATCACAGCTGCCCACTTCAACATTTCGAGGTTGAGTCCAACGTTATGAACAATCTTGGAACAGCCTGAAATTTCGTCTGCACCAGTTTCAAAAGATCTGCAAACTTCTTACTGCACATGAACACTTGATCATTTCAACTATAACCCTGAAAACTACACCACTTTTCATGAATTTCAAGAATTCGGATGGAGCAAATACTAGTGCCCCATTTTAGCACAACTTGTGCTGAGTCGCCTCTAGCTAGACAATACTCTTGCCTGTGATCAGTTTTCTCAATGATACTATTATACGCTTCAATGCTCTTCTTGTATACATAGAGTTACGGATTTTGAATCAAAAACATGCTAATGTTATATCGGTTATGGAAGAGATTGGATGTACACGTATAAGTGTGAGATGAAACCCACTTTTTGAGTTAGCTTTTGACCAATAACACTTAATATTAGCATTAGAGTCTAAGTTACCAACATCTCTCTATGTGCCCATAACTCATCGACAGTTTCATCTTCACTTTGATCTTTTGTTTTGATCTATATGGTACAAAAAGAATTCAGCTTTTTGTCATAACATTTGCCCATTAATTGTTATTGATCAGCATGAATAATTACAAAAACTGCAAACATTCCTCATGCTGACTGAAATGACTACCATCCATTATTCTCCTTGAATGCCTTTCTTAAAATCTCAGAAGAGAATGAACCGAAAGCAGAATTCATCATCACGTAAGCTTCAAGACTTCCATCAATTTTATGGTTTAAAGTTTATTCTGACAGAAACCAATCTGTCTTTGTCAACATCAACTCAAAATGAAAAGAAAAAAAATCATGGAAATTTAACTTACAGATATGGTTATTATTCTTGGGTTCTAATCATAGATGATAACGGCACCATCATTGAAATTATCTCTTCTGTTTCATTTTTATTATTTCAAAGGTTTGGCTTTATAATGTTGATTGATATAACTGGAGACTTGAAAGATATCTAATTTTTGTTCTGTGGTCATCAGCTGCCCGCATATGCAAAGAGGCAATCTACAGGAATTCATAAATTTTTCAAATCTCAATATAGCTAGGCCAAATGTCAGTAGACATGGCAAAGATTAACCTGGCCTGGATGGTTTGGCAGAAGCAGGTGTGTGTTTGTTATCCTGGGTGAAAGTGGAGAGAGTGAGACTTGGTGGTGGCTTCAGTTGCCATGACAATAAGAAAAGAGAAAAGTGGTAGGCTTAGTCTGTTGCAAAGCTTAAATGCCTCTTGATTTGGACCATTTTCAATTGTGCTTGTGCATCAAAATGATGACAACTTTTACTCTTCTGATCAGCATTATACATGAGACATAAGTCTTACCCTCGCCTAATCCAATCAAAGTGAAAAAGCATTATCTCTCTAGATTCTCCATCTCCATCCATGAAGTTAGAGTACTGCTTGAATTCACAATCACATGAATCAGATAACATCAAGATTGTGGTTAATAATATAGTCTGTGGGACAATTCCCTTCTATAAGTTCTATGAGTTTATGTTGTTTCATCAATTTACCGAATCTAATAAATTAATAAAAAAAATAATTACACATATATAAGATAAAATTTATATGCTTTAATAATGATGGTGGTCGTGTCACCAGATCCACGTGTGCAACTATCCGCCTGCCACGTGTCGAACCAAGAACGGGCCACGTGGCAGATTGTCGACAGAACCGCCATGCGACACCGTTCCTAGAGCTGCGACAGAGTGTCTGATGCGAGAGGAGTCTGCCGCCTCACAGTCTGCCGCGCATCGTGAGCGGCAGACCTCCATCGCCCATGCACATCACAGGACTCCGCATTGCCCCCAACACGAGTCTCCCGCGTGCCTGAGGTAGAAGTCTCCCGCACCTCACGCGATAGAGGACTCCCGCACCTCACGCGATAGAGGACTCCCGCACCTCACGCGGTAGAAGTCTCCCGCACAGACCGCGGTAGAAGTCTCCCGCGCAGACCGCGGTAGAGGTCTCCCGCACTGCATGCGGCATAGTCTCCCGCACAGACCGCGGTAGAAGTCTCCCGCTCAGCCTGCGGCATAGTCTCCCGCACAGCATGCGGCATAGTCTCCCGCACCGATCGCGGTAGAAGTCTCCCGCACAGCATGCGACATAGTCTCCCGCACCGATTGCGGTAGAAGTCTCCCGCACAGATCGCGGTAGAGATCTCCCGCACGAACAGCGGTAGATGTCCCTCGCCCAGCGTAGTGGCAGAGCAGCTCCCGCTTAGACAGCGGTAGAGGTCCCTCGCCCAACGTAGCGGCAGAGGTCTCCCGCACCAATAGCGGTAGAGGTTCTATGCATACTCTGCCGCCAGACTACTTCCCCGCAAGTTGCATGGCCCGAGGCGTGACAGAGTGCTCTATAACTCTGTCGCGGCCCAGACACGCGCCTGGGTCTCAGCCCGAACCGCCTCAGGAACCTATAAATACCAGGTGAGCTCTCTGAAAAAAAGGAGGATCCGATCCAAAAAAGAAAAAAAAACAGGGAGAAACACTTAAACCCTTTGATTTAAGCAATACTTTCTCCTTTTCTTACATATACCAACTCTCGATCACTGACTTGATCGTCGGAGTGCGCGTGCAGGGACAAATCCCTGCCCCCTATGATTCCTGTTGTTTTTGCAGGATATACGAAGAACACGTGGAGCAAACTGTGACGATTGACTTAACCGTCAACAGTACAATCCGATCACGTGGAAAGCAAAGCACTGTTGCCGTTAGGTGGGCAACATCAACTAATATATTTACGACCACATTAAATTTTTTTTTATTGATTTTTTTAAAAGATTTAACAAGAAAAAAGATTATATATTTATAGGATAGCAAAACTAGAACAATTTAAAGTAATCGACTTCACCAAACCTATATTGAGTAGATCTTTCAACTGTCATACTAATTCTAGGTATTATATGGGATGAATGCCATTAAAGTCCACACAAACTCCAACAACTTTAAGTAACTTTAACTTCTGCTCTTTCTGCGAAAATCTTTGGCAATAGCATTTGTGGGCCAAAGCATTAGAAAAGTCTTCTATCCCTTTTCCCTTGCAGGCTTAAGAATTCTACAACTTTGCATGATCAATGCTGGAAGGTATGCCTTCCCTAGTAAGGCCCACACATATAAATGACAGATTCTTCAGTCAAGCTGCTACTCGTTTGTTCTTTTAAGACCAGCTTTTCTTGGCAATCCTACTTGAAAAGAAAGAAGTAGAATATCTTTCCAGAAATGAAATTTGTAAAGAAAAAGCTGATGCATTCCAATGCCAAGAGCATCTTTTGTTTTATGGTAGCGTGACCAATATGTGACCACTATTTTGCTTTTGAGACCTTCCAAAGTTGCAGTCAAATCTAGCCAACGGTGTATATTTAAATGAAGAGAGGTAGAATATAATAAGAATTTTTCTTTTTTTCTTTTCCTTTTCGATCTTTTTCGGATTATATTTATCCACAAATCTAGATTATGTACGTGAAGATGCGTTGATAGAACCTTGGATTACAAAATACAAAATAATTCCTCTTATCTTATAAATCTTACTTTTCCACTTAAATTTGTAATCGAATCAAAGAATAAAAACAAATTTTCCTAACCTTAAACTTCATAACTTTGACTTTGTTCATTGATTTTACATTTTTTTATAGAAGAATTTTGGTTTTAGGAAAGAAAATATAAATATTGAAATTCAAATCTTAAAATTCTGTTTGGAACACTATTATGTGAGTGCGATGAGTTTTAGAGTTGTGTAAGAAGATAAAATTATCTTTTCATTTACTTTTGATTTTAATTTTTTATTATTTTATTAAAAAGTATATATTTTTTAATCACATTATAATTAATTTCATTACTCATTCAAATTAATTTTAAATTGACATAATTTTTTATTTAAAAATAAAAATATAATCATTTGAATTAATATTTAAAATCAAATTTAAAATAGTAATTAAAAAAAACAAACAAGAACCAAACTAAGAGAATATATACGAAATTGTCAAACAGAAAATGTGTGTACATATATACACACCTCGTGTTTCAAGAATCCTGACATCATCTGATAAAAAAAAAATGTGTTCCCTTATGCGCTTTTACGTGGGTGTCCTAATGATTTCGAACTTTGATTAGTTAATTATAAAGAATAAGCATAGACCAGCAGGAACACTTCTCCGCGTAGGCAGCCACCAGAAATATATAATTAAAATATATTATCTTCATGATTAGTACTTTAGAATATAACGATGTATTATGCATCACATGAGGGTGGCCTTGTTTGCATACATTGAAACTTTATGACATTTAGCATTAACCTCTGCAATTATGGTATGCTTGAAAAGTACTTTTTGATAATTGATTAAACAAAGTCAGAAAAATTTTTGCTGGGTGATTTTTTATTGCTGTGGGAAACCAAGATATCATCACTTGTATGAAAGAGATGAAAAAAAAAACTTGAAATATTTTATTCAAATTATTATGTCTTTATTAAAAAGTATATATTTTTATTAGTTTGCAATTTGAGTAATGCATTTTTCATTTTTTAGATAAAAATTTTCATTAAGAGTGAAAACAAATTAAATTAATTGATTTCATAATTACTCAAATTTAATTTATTTATTTTTGAGTTAAATTCAAACTTAAGATACTCAAATAATGAATGAAATTGAGTTGAGTATCTTAATGATTGGCTCATGCACGATGCAAGCTTAATTGAATTTTTTTTAATTGTTGATTATTAATTTATTATTTTAATCTTGTAATATATAAATAAAAAAGTAATTAAATACATAAAATTCACATATTGTGAGATTTAGGAAATGTCATTTACTATTATAATATATGATTTAAAAATGATAAATTAAGTCAATCGTATCAAATTCGAATTTATTGAATAGAGTTCAAACAGCTCAAATATTTTATATTTAATTGAGCTCAAAATTCAAAATTATATCTTAATGGTGTTCAAACCAACTTTCGAATTTTCAAATTAAATTGAATTTGGGTTTGATACTAAATCAACTCTCTTCATTTATAAAAAAGTTCATAAAATCATAAATTAGATAATAACAATAATAATAATAATAAAGATGACATCAAAAAATTACCATGCAAGAGAGTTGCTACGGGCTATTAAGGATGTTGTAAGTTCAAGAGCTTATATTGTTTAAGCTGTCATTACTGTTCAACTTTTAAGAAACAAAATGCCAGGAGTGAGTTTGCTACTGGCTAATTGGTATGTTCCCATTTTTGTATATAATTATTCGAGAATACAGCAGAGAAGTTATTTTAATGTATTATTTTAACCAAATTAATGGAAGAATACATTTACAAATACCTCTATTCATAGATGTCAACATTTTTTATTAATGTTTTTCTTGCATAAACTTTAGGTTTTGATAAGAACATTTAAGTATACATAATTCAGATGAAGTAGGATTCAAGGTTGAATTATGATATATCAAAATTCGATTAAGATGAAAGTGCACTGAGATGTTTGATTGGTTTGCAAGAATCGAATGAACCAGTAAAAAGAAACGTTTACATCGAAGAATCTCCACGTCTATCGAACCATTACCCTATAGGCTAAGCTAGCTAGCTCTAGTTGATAATCAAAATTCCACTTGAACAGAAAGGAAGATTAATGCAATACTTTTATATTAATTGTTGGATGTGTGGAGAAAATGCTTCAGAGAGACAAGCCCTGGTTGGTGTTTCCTCCATTCTCCATTTTCCCCATATATACTTTTTCATGATGGACAATAGTTGACCATACTTTAATAGTTAAAGTCAATCAGCTACATTAGATTTTAATTAACAACTTGCAATCCTTAAACTAAAAGGCAGAATGTTAGAGGAAACAGGTTTTGGTGGAAGGTGATTTCGCAGCACCCTTCAGCATTTAAATTTTATATATGAACTTATGCAGTACTAAAACCAAAAGAAAACTTGCCATATCAAATCTATTACATCATATGGTTTAGCTTTTTTTTTTGGTACAAATAAATCGAATTTTGATAATAAAATATAGGAAAAGAAATTGCGGATATTAGAATTTAAATATCAAATTTGTTGAATGTCGTTTTTTAAAAATAATGATAAAAATTCTCGAATGTTTATCTCTATTTTGCTTTTTTTAGAGTATAATCTTCATGTCAAATTTTTGCATTGAATTGAGAATATTTTAGGCTCTTTTGGACAAATATTCCTGATTTTAATCACTTGTAGTGGATCAATCTAGGCATCTCCCTCTAATTTTTTGTGTACTTGGTGACCATAGAGTTAAAAATTGACCAGAAAAGCTTAAACAATCAATCTTTAAGCTAATTTGTAGAGTAGCCTTTAAAGTAATCAGCCTTAAAAACAAGAGGAGGCCAGCGTTTCTTTACTCAAATAATCCTTTGGATAAGAACAATTACTGCTCCAAATCAGGTGACCAGACTTTCAAAGATTCTGAAAATTTCTATGCCGGTGTCATGTACATATTAAAAGGATTAAATGCCTTCTTCCTCTTTTCTTTTCCTCCATGTGATACACAATCGTGGGTTTCACATGATAAAGTGGCAATTGGCAAATACTTTTTGAGCCCTGAAACAGTTTTCTATCCAGTCAACCGCATTTAACTGTAATATGTGGATAAACACTACCAGACACTCATCAGATCACTATGAATTGACATATTATTTATAAATTTCATGGTACCTTTGATTTAACAGTTACCAAATTCTTATACTATAAATAGAATGTTCTTGAACTAGAATAGCTCAAGAAACGAGCTTGAATCCTTTTCCTTGCATGAAAACATGGAGTTCCTTAGACACCCATCTCATCAGTTGCTTTTGTTTTCCTTAATCTCCTTGTCTTGTGTGATATCTGGAACACAGTTCAGCATCCCAAGGCTAGGAGCACTTCGAAGAACAGCCCGAACTGAACCCAAAATCACATCTACTTCAGTTTCTAAGGATTTTGTGACCGTCTTTTACAGTCAGACACTTGATCACTTCAACTACAGACCGGAAAGTTATACCACTTTTCCACAAAGATATGTAGTCAATTCTAAGTACTGGGGTGGTGCAAATTCTAGTTCACCAATCTTGGCGTTTTTTGGTGCAGAAGAATCATTGGACGATGATTTATCCGGCATTGGTTTTCTTACTGATAATGCCCCTCATTTCAAGGCTTTGCTAGTGTATATAGAGGTAAGAAATAAGTCTTTCTTCTCCTTCCTTTCATCTTCTTCTCACCCGGTAACCTGTTTTGGAGGCTTACTTGTAATTTCGCAGCATCGGTTCTATGGAAAATCCATACCATTCGGATCAAGGGAAGCAGCTCTGAGAAATGCCAGTATTCGGGGTTATTTCACCTCGGCTCAAGCTATAGCAGATTCTGCTGCCATCCTTCTTCATATAAAGAAAGCATTCTTTGCACAGACTTCTCCTATAATTGTCGTTGGAGGATCATACGGGGGAAGTAAGTGAGCTGAGAAACCTTATTTAACAGGTTAACAGGAAATTTCTTTGGTCTATGTCATGTTTTCGAACTTGTTTTCTTTATATTTTGCAGTGCTTGCTGCATGGTTTCGGCTAAAATATCCACATGTTGCTCTTGGAGCTCTAGCCTCCTCAGCTCCGATTCTTTACTTTGATGACCTTGCACCACAAGTTGGTTACTACGCAATTGTGACCAAGGATTTCAAAGTAAAACAATATCAAATTCCAATTGGTTGATTGAATTTGATTCTCTTTTGACTAGTACTATTCCATTTTTCTTTTATAATTACAACTTGTTCTATAATGGACAGGAAACTAGTGAAAGTTGCTATGAAACCATTAGAAAATCATGGAACGAAATTGATAAAGTTGCTTCAAAGTCCAATGGTCTTTCAATCCTCAGCATGAAATTCAAAACTTGCAAGTAAGTAAACTATGATCACTCTTATATATTGTCAATGTGCCATGAATTAAAGAGCTTACAATCTATTTTCTTTCTGTCAGAAAATTGAAGAGAACTTTTGATCTTAAGGACTACTTAGATTCAATATATTCTGAAGCAGCTCAATACGATCATCCACCCACTTATCCCCTTAATATTGTTTGCGGTGGCATTGATGGAGCTCCTAAAGGGACTGACGTACTCGGCCGAATCTTTGCCGGTGTAGTTGCTTATATGGGAAAGAAATCGTGCTATGACATGAATGAATTCAATCATCCAAGTGATGAAACATATATGGGGTGGAAATGGCAGGTGAGAAGTGACCAGCTAGCTGACGTCACTCATTTTTTTCCATAGAGGAGAAGGGATTTAGACCTTAAAAATAATTTTTTTTAAAAGATAATAACATCAGTTAGGTCATACTTTATTTATTATGACACTTGTTAAAAATTTTAACAACAATCTAAACATGTTATGAATTGAAACTTTTAAAATGATGGGTTCTTTAACAAGGTATTGGAGCTACCCTTTCTGACATAGCAATTAAGATTTTAAGAGAAAAATGAGCATAAAACTGAGTTTTCAAACTCAAAGGCATGAAATGATTGGTATAGGGCTAGATTCCTGGTATGAAATTTATTGGATGTTAATGCCACTAGACTTCATTTCTCATGATTGCATGCAATTTCAAATGAAATTATTTTACAATTGACATGGTTTGATCTCTTCACAGACATGCAGTGAGATGGTGATGCCCATAGGCCATGGCAACAATGATTCTATGTTCCCACCATCCCCGTTCAATCTAAACAGGTTCATAAAGAAGTGCAAGAGCTTATTTGGTGTCCAGCCTCAGCCACATTGGGTGACAACTTACTATGGCGGCCATGTGTGTTCTTTCATCTCTTTCTCAATCACTCTCCAACTGTAGTCCTGAATCCTGATAACTTCCCTTAGCTGCTATCTATCCAGCTTAAACCTAACCCTTACAATCTTCCATCATTAGCAGGATTTAAAGTTGATTCTCCATAGGTTTGCTAGCAACATCATTTTCTCGAATGGCCTGAGAGATCCTTACAGCAGCGGCGGGTAGAGAAAAAAACATCCATATTCATTTACATACTCCAATTTCTGCAGATCATTCGCATTTAACAATTTCAATCTTATCACAGGGTGTTGGAGAACATATCAGATAGTGTTGTTGCAGTCTATACAGTCAATGGTACTTAGCTTCTCTTACAACATAAACTATGTTTTAGTTTCTGTCGCATCAAAATGTGTACCAACATTAACCTGTGAGTTTTGTCGACAGGATCTCATTGCTTGGATATACTTCCAGCAAAGAAAAGCGATCCACAATGGTTGGTCAAGCAACGAAAAACTGAAGTTCGGATAATCGAAGGCTGGATTTCAAAATACTACGTTGATCTGCTTGAGTTCAGAGATCGAACCTGAGTTTGTTAGTCTGATCATGATATGAGGTGCTCCAACATTTATCAAAGAGAATAAACTAAATGGCCATGTCAAAATTTTAACAATATATATTAAAATACTGTATTGTAAGGGTAGTTGTGCTAGATTTATGAATCCAAATAGCTAGAGCTTATCAGACTACTGCCATTTTACTAAAGTCAATAACCATGAATGGGGTAATGTTAATCATGAATATGCATATCAGATCTCATCACAAGGACTCCACCTAATCATAATGACACATAAGAAGTCCTAGACATTTACTCACACTGGTTGTGCTTGTGAGGGGAATTGCGAAAAGATTGTCAGCACTTTGATAAACAGAGTTTTATAAGAATTAATTATTTATTCAGGACAAAGGAAAAGAAAGGCACAGAATTATTGGAACCTAGTGTCTTTTGGGTGGTACTATACCCTATTAAGGAATAAGGGTCCCTGCAAATAATCATATGTTTCCCTTTGGTAGGCCAATAAGGGCACTTAATCCATTAATGCCCCCAATGCCAGAAGTGGAGTCCCTAGTGTCATCTATAATAAGTTCCACTCAGTTGATTCATTTTGCAAGTTTAGAGTCAAAGTGCACAGGTCACTCATATATATATATATATATATATATATATATATATATAATTTGTATTTTATAAAATATGAAAATTTTGGTCGGTATGTTATATACAATTTTTTTTTAATTTTTGTTATTCGAATACAATTTTATCAAAATTTACTCTTATTATATTTTTACTTTTTATTCTTATCGTATCACTATATCATAACTAAAATTGTTAAGTTATGGGACATCCGAAGGAAAAAACCAAAAACTGCTGAAAAGTACATGTGTATAACGCATCTGATAAAACCTTCAACAAGGAATGGGTAACTTAAAGATCAAAGAAACAGAAAACATAGAATGACTTTGATCATGATGACGGCAGGTGGGAAGATGGAAAACACTTGCACATTTCAAAACCATGATGAATTAAGGATGGTCCAACAATAGATATACATTGATTGCCGGAATGCTGGTCATTTGGGATTCAAAAGTAAATTCAGTGGTGCATTTGCTGGCGTGGCCATTACAGATCTTTTGGAACTTTCTACTTCAGCTCTCCCCTGAGTCCATACATGAATCTGACGCTGCCTCCCTTTTGGCTAATATGGGTATGTTCTTGGGTGCACGAGGCACTTGACAGAGAAATCAGAACCCTGGCTGCTTATTTGATTGGTGTTTTTCATAATCAATCTTTGCATTTTGCCTCCCAAGTTTAAAACACTAAGCACTTGGCTTTCAGTACTCTATAATGCTACAATCATCATTAATCCAGCATGTATAATTTCAAACTGTTTTCAATATGAAATTATTGAAGCAAACTGTTGTGAGATATAGTAAAAATGGTTTGATGTAACCACAATATTCATCAAAATTGTTTGATCAGAAGTTGGTCATGAGACAATACAATCGTTTCTGATGTGTGAAAATTTATATTCGAACTTAAACAATTTATTTATCATTCTCGGTGTGTAGCAATAAACTTACTTCCATTCCTAATAGTTATTCAAGACTCTTAATTTTGGTGTGTTTTGGACCGTTATGATTATCTTCATTATTGTTAGAGTAGTAAACTTGAATCGAATTCTTTAGATACTATCACCCAAGTTATAATAGATTATTAATTAATATGTTTATCTTGATTAACTTATACAACCAATCACTTGGCTCATGTGATACAAACAAGAACTTAATAGGTTATATATCAATCTAAATTTAGTATGGCCGCAAGTTACTCTAACGTTAAAAATCAAATATTAACTTGACAGTTGTTACTTTTTTTAAAGAAAGATTAAGTCGAAAATTTAAATTCTCTTTTGTTTTTGTATATTTTATGAACAAAAAAATAATTTACTCTAACTTTAAAGAACCTCGCACTCAATTAAAGAATTATATAAATTAAATAAGATTTTAGACACATAAAATCTAATGATATTTACCTTTTTATATAAAAGAAATTATCTTGAATACCATCACTGAAATTTTATAAACTTCATTGATAGATTAGTAAGGTAATTCATAAATTCTGTAGATTATATAATAAAATAAAATAAAATGTATTATGATTTTTTAATATTGTTTGTAAATTTTTTTAAAAAATCAACTGTTAATATCAAAATGAACTAATAAAATAAATAAAATTGAACGTCTAATTTTTCAATTTTTTAATAATTAAAAAAGAATCAATTGTACCCAACTCCATGACCCAATTTCTTGTTTCGTTTTGGGCACCATCGAGGGCCCATGATATATTTCCCGTCCACTCTCTTATTAAATTGCACTATAAAATGGCAAAAGGCCAAAATATATATATATATATATCATTTTCAAAGGTTTAGGGATTTTGATTGTTATTTTTTAAAAGTATTTTTGAAAGAAAAAAAAAAAAAAGAGGAAAAAACAGGCCTAATCACTCCATTATTATTATTATTTTATTTCCTATGTTATTCAGGCTTGGGCCTTAATTTAGTACTTCGGATCAATATGTCATTTTTGAGTCAAACTTATTGGATTAAAATTAGAAGTGTTCATAGACCAAATCAAGTCCGACCAACCTTTTAAAGGAACATGTCCAAAAGGTTTAGGTTGAAAACCAAACTATTTTTGAAAATATATACAATTAAAATATTAAAATTATTTAAAAATTAAATTAATACTTTTTTTAATAATTTAATATCTCGAGATGATTTGGGCCATAATCCAACCCTTAAGCCGATAAAATTAGAACATACAGGTATTTTTCTCTAGATTTACTCTTTTTTTTTTTTGTGTTTGTGTTTTTCTACATGGTTTTATTAGACTTAGTAAATTATGTTTAAAATTCATTTTCATATGATGCAAATCACATTTCGTATCAAAATTCGTATTGATATAAAAAGTAAAAAAATTTACTTTTAGCTTTTATAATATTTATATATAATTCTTAATTAAATTTAACTCTTATTACGGTGATACATTTTATTTTAAAATTACCATATACAATATCAAAGAGTTGAACTTACGGTGTTTGTTAATGGAAGCCAGTGAATATACCAAACAGAAGTAGCAGCAGTGCTAAAGAGGCCCACAAAAGTAGATAATGCTTTCAGCATAAGAGCCCACCAGTCATTCATCACTTCACACTCATCTCCAACTCCATTTATTTCCCATACTCTCCTCCATTTCTATTATTATTTTTTTAATTTTAGGTAAATAAAATTTCTCAAAAATTCAAAAAATATAAATGTTAAAGATAAGTGGACATAAAGTCCAAGGAAAGGATTGTTTCTAAAACATTAATAATTTTGTTCTTTTTTTCTTAATTTTTTGCAATTGGAAGGAGAGGATTAGATGCCATTTCTCTTTGCAAGGAAAGTTGAGCATAACTCAGCAGCAGGGTATATCTTGTGCACAAGTCTTATATAAGTATAATCCCTTGCTCAAAGTCTTCAACACTTAACTTTATTATGAATATTCTTCCATTGTATTTGTCACACATTTGGATTTTATTTCAAGACTAAGTCATAGTGCCAACATGGGTTGTTTTCATTGGAAATTTGATAAATTAATAATCACCCAATCAACACAGTTAACTTGAAAGATGTAAAAAGGTAAACAAGAATATATATATATATATATATATATAGTAAAAGAACTTTTTTGTCAAAGAGAATTGTTAATTATCAGAATCCATAACATGCATTATAGCCCATCTGATAAGGTATGGGTGTAGATGAAATAAGAGTTTGATGTGTGGATATTGAAATTTTTTTAATTTTATAAATGAAGTTAAGATATTGTTATGTATCTCATTTTTTTAAATTAATATTTTTAAAGTCTATTATCTAATATTATCTAATACGTTTATAGAAAAGTTATCATAGTGACATATATATTTAAGGGATATTAAAATTTTAAAAATACAATTAAGAAAGTGGATATGTGGCCATTTTTTTTAATTCTACTAATAGAATAAAAAATTCCACTATCAATTTATTGGATAATAATTTTTTTAAATATATTTTAAAAAATATGTATCATCTTATTAACATTGCAAATGAAATTTTTAAACTTTATCAATATTATATGAGATAAATTCTCATAAAATAATAATAAAAAGAAAATGGTTAACATCCAAAATTATAGGCCAATCAAATCTTAATTAACCCATTTTGATAATATATTTCAATCTATGTAATAAGTTAAAAAATTTGTTTAATTTTAAATGATTTTTTTATTAGTCAAATTTAAAGTATAAATCTTTATAATCCAATGGCCTTTAAGCTAGTAATTGCAAGGATTAACTAAAGATTGATCATTTATATTTTAAGCATACTAAATAGTCATGAATCTAATCAATGCTTGGACTATAATCCCAAGTTTTTATTTAAGGTTGCAAATCATTGCTTTTTATTTTCCTTTTTCTTTGATTAAAAAAAAAAAAAGAATTTGCTCAATATGGGCATAAATATAACTGATTAGAAATGGTAGTGCTCAACCACTCGTTCCAATTCTCCCCCTTCGTCCCGTTTGCATATTTATGTCATTGTCGCCGAAGGATGGAAATTGGAAGCTTCCTTCTCATTTTTTATAGGTAATTAGTTGGTAGAACATACAGATCTTAATTTGAAAAAAAATAATGCAATAAAATAATATAATCAGCATTAACGAAGATAAATATATATTTGAGATTATTATCTTATATACTAATACATTAATATTATTATTGAGATTTTTAAATTTTATAAATAAAATTAAAATTATAACAATATATTTTTAAAAATATATTAAATAAATAAATAAATAGATAGACGTATATATTAATATCTTAACTTGATTTGTAAAATAAAAAAAAAATTATTGATAATATATTAAATAATAATTTATGTAAATATAATTTTTATGTTGTTTTTCTTCTGAAGGAAAGGACTTGCCTTCTTAAAAAAATCATTATTGTGAATATCCGAGAATAATTATTTACTAGTAATTTTAAAATATGAGAAAATCATTATTCATTTTTGGTAAAATATGACGTTAGCTCTATCTCATTTGACTTTGTAATATATATATATATATATATATATATATATATATATATATTTTGGGTATAACTTTCTAATATTATTTCATTTAGCAAAATCTTCTCATATTTCTCGATCACAGGTGCGGTATTCGAAATTTACATCAATTTTCAAAGTGACAAATTCAATGAAGAATGATATCATCTTTGACTTTGAAATCTTAATTTTTATTTTTCAAAAAATAATAATTTGATATATATATATATATAGTATAAAAATATATTTGTACTATAAAACAATTGATAAATACCAGAGCGACTTTTGCATGGACTAGTTATTTTACGTGTAAAAATGAAATTTATTAATTCTAAGTTTAATTTAATTAATTGATATAATTCTTTTAAGAAATGTTTTTTAATAAATATGAAATTCAAATTTTTATATCTGTATTTTTTATTTTTGAACTACGACTTCTTTGATAAAAAATAAGTAGAAGTAAATCCATCATATTAATATATCATTAAAAATAAATTTAATTCCTGACTTTTTTCTATAAAAAGGATCATTATAAAGATATATCATTAAAAGATTAGCTAAGTTACATGAAATACTTAAATCATCAAATTCTATTATTTTTCATCTAATTTATTAGTAAAATCAACAAAATCAACGTCATGTTATTAAAATTGAAATTAAAAATTTGTGATGATAAATTTAATTAAAAATTTAACAAATATATGAAGATTTTTTTTAATTGGACTAAAATTATTGAAATCAAAAAATTTTATGAGTACAAAAACTAATTATATAATTTGATCTTAAACAAACTATAGTATAAAATAAGATTTAAAATATTCGTCACCCTCTTTTAAGGGTTTTTTTTTTTTTTAAAAAAAGGTTAAAAAATGGAATATATACCTTACTTTTTAGGGCACCCTCACCTATGAGCTGTGGTACGCAGGTCCGTAATGGAGCTGTACTTTTATGCTCTGTTTGTCTTGCGGCCTTCGGTCAAAGGCTCAAAGCCATTGCCTAGGAAAACCAACCCCAACTATTCCCTCCAAATTTCACACCAAAATAATTGAAAGGACATACTCTTAACTTTTTACTTTATTGTCAAACATGTCCTTCACAGTCCTCTTCATCCCGTTCCCGTTAGCACAAATCATGATAAAAAGTGAAGGGCACTTATGGATAAATTAGTCATTTCAGAAAAGGCCATAGAACCTTTGTCTTTAAGGTTAGTTTAGTGGAAACGTGGCCTCTATATTTTTTTTCCTTTTCTTCTTTTTAAAGCCGACCAAGTAAAGTAAAATGTGAAATAAATCAAGAATTGTGCATTGGGTTTTGATAAAGTTGTCTCAATTTGGTTTTCAAAAGGTTTTTGTTTAGAGGGAAAAAACTTTGGATGAGTTGAATGAGTGGAGACAGATTTGGTATTATTTTGTGTTTAAAATATGTAAAATAAGAATATTATTGTGTAATATTTCATCTCCACAAATCAAATAAGAAACAAAAAAAAAAATTAAAATTTTATAATATTTGTATAGAATATTTTTTAAATTTAAATCTGCTTCACTTTCATATTTGATTATGTCATATTATCGTATTTTTTAAAAATTATCAACATTAAATATTTTTTTTTATCTTTAAAGAGAATTATCCCACAAATTTTGGCCAAAGAAAGTTGAGTTGGTAGGGTCAAGGAAACAATGATAGTTCAAATTTTTCTTCATTTAATTGGGAATTCACTTACTTATGATCGTTGTATTGCGACTTTCCAAAGCTTTTATGAGTCATAATCTTGGGCTACTATTATTCAAAAGAAAGATCATTGAAATGTCCGATAGCTTCTTAACTCTTTCTAGAACTACTTTTTTCCTTTCACAAGCCTAAAGTTAATTCAACCACTTTTTTCCTTACACATTTGAAATCATTATTGTTTTATGTCTAATATAAAGTCTTTTTATCAGTTCATGGACTAAGATTTTTAAGCTTTAGACCTTTAGTTAAAGCAAATCATATTGGTAATTAAATTAAATTGTTTGAAGTGTATATATCTAATAGTTAAATACCATAATTATGTTGTGAAAAAAGCTGACATTCTTACTTGTGAAGCTTATGTTTATTAGTAAATTAGAAAAAAGTTTTTATGTTATGTTAATATATGTCTTTTTAATTTAAATCATATATATAATTATACTATTGAAAAATTATTTATTATATATTACATATAATCATTAAATGGAACACATCTATTTTACTAGCTTTGTTAACAATTTTTATAATAAATTATTAATTTCTTTAATACTTTAATTACGTGATATGATTTGAAATATATATAATTATATATGTAGGGTAATTAATTTATATAATATTTTCTTTAGTAAATAATTATAAATTCAACTAAATTTTATTTTTAAGATATTATCCAAACATATTATCCTTGCTTTTAAAAAAAATGTTTGGTGCGAAAAACTCTTTCAAATTTAAATTTCAGTCACTTTTGCTTTCTTTTATTTATTCTTTCTGACAATATATATATATATATACCAATAGTTAACATGAACACACAATAGATTTGATATACCCTAATACCTTGCAAACTAATATAAATTGTTTGAGTAAATACATGTATATATATATACATGTATATTATTTTTAAAATGCACATACACACGTATATTATATTATAAAAATTATAACATAATTATAAATGAAAACAACTACTATAAAATAATAACTCACAATTATTTGTTATTTTAAAGGTTAGTTTGGATGAACAATATTATTGACTCCAATAATATAGAAAAAAATAATAATTAATAAAAATATGTATATTTTAATAAAATAATAAAAAAATTTTAAAATAAAAAATAAAAATAGTTTTATTCTTTAAAGCCAATCAAAGGACCAAACTACGCATAAGTATATGGTACAAATACAAACCTACATTATCTTAGACAGAGTTTGGTTCAGCATCTAGAGCCAATGTGGCAGGATGAGAAATATTATTGTACTACATTTACAATTTTTTTCTTAATTTTAAAATAATATTTTTAATGATTATTTTATCATTAATTTTTTTTTATTATCAAAATTAAATCTAAATATTTTATCATTTAACCTCAATCCTATCACAATTACTATTTTTAATTTACTCGAAATCAAGTGCCCATTCCATTCAAAACCCCCCAACTTAATTAATAACTGATAAAGAACACAGTACATGATGCAAGCACATGGTATCTTACTTGGGGATTCTCTACTGTGTATAAACCCAATTTTCTTCTAACAACAAATATATATATATATATATATATATTATTAAAAATATAGAAAAAAGGGCGTAGGAAATACGCATATGATGTTAGCTCACCGAACAACATTTAAAAAAAAAAAAACCGACCCATTATAAAATACATTAAATAATATAAAAAAAATTTAAACAAAAAATTACTTATACCAGTTTAATTTTATATTTTTATATATATTTATATACTATTTATATTTTTTTAATTAATCATTAAATTTTATATTTTATTCAAATAAATTATGTACACCAAATTAATAAAAAATATTTAAGTATTTATTTAATAATAGTAAAATTTTCAACTCTTAAAAATATATCAAAAAAATTATTATATTTAATTGAGTAATAAAGATATTAGATAAATTGAAACTTTAAAGGAACAATCAATATGTAAAAATACTAATATTACATTTAAATATAAAAATAATAAATAATTTATTTTACATTAAACAACTTTATCCATGCTAATATAATTTTTTACTAATATACATATTTATAAAATAAAAAAATAAAAAAATATGCAACGTAACGTAATCCATGTCTTGTTCAAATCTTTTGTTATTATCGTCTGTCTGTTGTCGTGTCTCAAACTTTCCTCTATGTTCCCTAACCCAAACTCGTTCTTTCTAAATCGTTGTCTTCAAATTTTCTTCCTTCTCGTTTTCTAGTTTTGCCCAAAACCAATTCCTGTCTTTTCTCCTTCTTTTTCTTCCAAATTTCCCATCTTCACTTTAGAGAGAAATAAGAAAAAAAGACGTATTACTGTGAAGTTTTTGTAAGAGAAAGGAAAATGGCGGCAGTTTTTCCCGCCTGGATTATGATAACGGTCTTGGTTTTGGAGGCTGCGGTGGTTATGTGTGGTTTTCCAGCGGTTTTGAAACTGGAGAGAAGCATTCCTCTGGCGAGTCATGAACTCGAGCTGAGTCGAATCAGAGAACGTGATAGACTCAGACATGGAAGGTTGTTGCAGTCCTCTGGTGGTGTCGTGGATTTTCCAGTTCAAGGCACCTATGATCCGTTTCTTGTTGGGTAAATAAGTTCCAATCTTTTATAATTATATATATAGTTTGGGCTTGGTTTTTGGATCATTGGTTTCTAAATTTAGTTTGAAAAGATTAATTATTTGATGGGTTTTATTTTTGGTATATGCTATTTAAATGAAATTATAAATATCGGCAGCTTCTTTCTATGTTCTTCATTCACTTTGTTCAAGTTGGTTTGGCCTTTCTTTTTTTTTTTTTTTTAACTGCTATAAAGTAGTCTTATTTCCTAACCTTTTCCTTTTAGTTCATTAATTATGTCTTACAAATAGTAATGCGTTTTCTCTCTCTTTGATTTTGCTTTGCTTTGGCTTTTGTTTTCTTTTTCTTTTAGTTTTACTGAACTATTTCTTTTGTTTTATTTGTTTTTAGGCTGTATTATACAAAATTACAATTAGGTTCTCCACCAAGGGAATTCTATGTACAGATTGATACTGGAAGTGATGTTTTATGGATTGGGTGCAATTCCTGCAATGGTTGTCCTGAATCTAGTGGTCTACAAGTAAAATTTGCTTTTGCTTATATTTTTTTTTCCAATTTCGCATTTGGTTGAAACAAAGGACTTGAGCTGCCATGTTTTTCTTACAGATTCAACTTAATTTGTATGATCCTGGAAACTCATCAACAGCTTCATTGGTCTTATGTTCAGACCAAAGATGTAGTGCAGGTATCCAATCATCAGATTCCGGCTGTTCAGGTCAGAGCAATCAATGCAGTTACACGTTTCAGTACGGAGATGGTAGTGGAACATCGGGCTATTATGTAGCGGATTTGTTGCATCTTAATACAATTCTTGAGGGGTCTATGACTACTAGTTCTACTGCTCCCATTATGTTCGGGTGAGCTATATAGAATTCGTTAATGTTACTATATTAATTATGTTTTTCTGAAATTGTTTGATTAGAAAGTGGAATTTGCTGGCTGAAGTCGTGGATTGCGGAACAGGTGTAGTGTGTTACAGACTGGAGACTTGACCAAGTCAGATAGAGCTGTTGATGGAATCTTTGGGCTTGGGCAGCAGAGTTTGTCTGTAATCTCACAACTTTCATCACAGGGAATAACACCTAGAGTGTTTTCCCACTGCTTAAAAGGAAATAATGGTGGTGGGGGTATACTTGTTTTTGGCGAGATTTTGGAGCCGAATATTGTTTATACTCCACTTGTCCCATCGCAGTATGTTATTTCTTGTTTGGAAGAAATTGTTAACTCTCTTTCTTGTTTTATCTACTTGTAGCTTCTGGTTTTTTTATCTAACATGTCTGTTCGTGGTCCCTGCATATCTATTTCTCTCTTTTATGCTTTATTAAGTTGTTTTCAGAATTAAACTTTTTGCCTGTTTTTGGTTTTGAAATTGTCATTTTCTTAATTTATAACTCTGCATTTTTTTCATATTTGAAAGGTCTGGAGGAGAAAGCATGACAGAAACAAACTGCACCTAAAGTCAGAATTTGTTATATCTTCAGTAATTCGTCGTTAGTTGTTTACACTTAGTGTTTCTTTGGATATTTAAATGGTAGTTCTTCCTTATTATTCATACAACCAAAATCATTTGTGTTTTTGGTTTGGCACAATCATGGTAATATGATACATAATCTTACACACATAGGTTCACGATCTTGATCTTTTACCCTTTCTGAAGTGACTTTCCATTATTTGGCTAGCTTGCTAGTGTTGAGATCAAAGAGAGCATGAGGAAAAGCCTGATCATAATGTTGTTTTCAATTTGCTAATTAGACATCTATTTTCTCTAGTTGAAATGGTACTATAGCTTGAATGGCACAGAAGCACAATATTTGCTATGTCACTACATCTGAGACTTTTAAGAAAAAGGATATCGTTGCAGATTTTCACGGTTATGGCATAGTTTCCAAGAGAATGAAAGATAATGTTTTAGTAATAAATTGCAATGAGACTTGGTGCTTTCTGAACTTTAGGGAAAGTCTGGGTTTATTTTGCTGAAATATTGGATAATCCTCGCATTTAGCACTTGTCTCCAAGCTGGGGTAGATTAGTGTTTGGACAAATTTAAAGCAATCATGATTTGTACTAGTTTCTGATAATAATTTCTTCCATTATTTGGTGGAAGCTGACTGTCATTTAAACATTGTTATGTTCATTATATGCAGCTTTCTTCTATTTGAACAATACATTTTCAAATATAATCTAGAAATATCTCTTAGTTCCAATGATAGAAACTATGCACGGCATGAATTAGTGTAGATATAGTTAACAAGATTAATACAGAAGTGATTTGATTTGAATTGGCTTTGGCTTTCATTATCAGTCATAATAATAAAAGTAGCTACAATCTTGAATCTTGAAAGATGTTGAAGAGCTCTAACATTTTGGTAATTTCCATTGGAGATTTATAATTTCCTATCTCCTGTAGATTTGATAGAGGTGATTTCTCTTCTGTAGACACACCAAGTTAGACACTGGCTTATTTGCAGGCTTCTTCACTATGATAGTGATAATCATCTAACAACTTCAAAAGCTTCAGCTGATTCTGATATGTTAAATATTTAATTATATTCTTTCTGCGGCTGAGGCATTGTCTCAATGATAGACTCTCCTCCAAATCGGAGGCCCCAAGTTGAGATGCCCCTTACTGAGACTATCAAGAGAAAAAAAATGAAAAAAGACCATCTGTCTGCTTGTTTGATAATATATTCTTTATGATTGGAATATCTAACGCGTGGCAATTTGCTTAACCATTCTTGCACCACCAAAATTTCAGGCCTCACTATAATCTTGATCTGCGGAGCATTTCAGTTGGTGGACAAGTTTTATCAATTGACCCATCTGTGTTTTCCACATCAAGCAACCAAGGAACAATAGTTGATTCTGGGACAACTTTGGCATACCTTGCTGATGAAGCTTATGATGCTTTCGTCGGTGCTGTAAGTATTGAGCTAGCAATTTTTTTTTCAAAAAAAAAAAAAACTGTGCTTTTCATCTGCTATGCTTGTCTTTCTAGTTAATGAAACACAAGTACAATATGATTTTGAAGCATGATTTTAATGATTTAATTATTCTCTTGCATTCCAGATCACAAACACTGTTTCACAAACTGTGCGTCCTGTTCTTTCCAAGGGAAATCAATGCTACCTAATAACCTCCAGGTCGACTTCCCACCGATATTATTTCATTTTGTTTGATCGAGAGTTCATTCTTATTAGATCATCGTAATTGACATTATGTTAACATGCTCTTCAGTGTCACTGACATATTCCCTCAAGTTAGTCTGAACTTTGCTGGTGGTGCATCCATGATTTTAAATCCTCAGGACTATCTTGTACAGCAGAATTCTATTGTGAGTCATCCAAAGCTTTGGACACGCTTACACAGATTTCCATATACTTGTATCTTTTTCTCTTTCTATTATATTGTAGAGAATCTGTCTGTTTTTCTTCATTTGGAAAAAAATGTTGGTCCCTTCAACTGGTTCCATAAATTTGACGTGCAACTTTCTGTAACTCTTGCCCCCTTCTAGTCACTTTTGTTATTTATTTATTTTATTTTCCCTCTTAATAACAGAATTATCAAGATAACTATTAAACTATTTTAATAATTTTATTTCCCAACTAATGCATCTATAAATTCAGTCTTTAACATTTAATGATAAAAGGTGGATTCTCTCATTATTACTGCTGCCTTTCTTACCTGTGCCCTTCTCTGATGGTCTTTCGTCGTTTTCTTTTCTTTATTTATTATGCCCATCTAAATCATTGGCCAATCTCTCAATTGCAAAGTGGAAGCATATTGAAACAAGCTTTAAAGTTTTAAATGTAGTATGAATGAAGTTCCTTGTCCAGGGTCATGTTGTTTTCATTTGATATCCCGAATTTCTGAATGGAAATGGTGACTTTCTTTTTTACAGGGAGGTGCTGCAGTTTGGTGCATTGGTTTCCAGAAAATTCAAGGTCAAGGGATAACAATTTTAGGAGGTATTTCATGCAAAAATTTTGACTGATTGGAATGTGGATGATTTTTGTCCCCATGATGAAAGCAGCAACACAGATTAAAGTTTCACCATCTTCTGTTTTGCAGATCTTGTTTTAAAAGACAAAATCTTTGTTTATGATCTAGCGAATCAACGGATTGGGTGGACAAACTATGACTGTAAGTGTAAATTACCAGTAATTTACAGTAATCTACGGTTTTGTAGATTTTTATCAGTAATCTACGGTGCAACAATCTTCTCAATCCTCAAAACTAGCGCCTTCACCATAATGGTTTTACAGATTAATAATGATGCCGGTTGAAATTTTAAACTGATCTTATGTGTTATAAGTAGACTTTCTTTTTTTTTTTTTTTTGGCACCAAATACTACGAGAAAATATTTTAATGTCGCACTAATCAAATGCTATGATTTTCACTTTTCTTTAATGATGAAAGAGGAAATTTACATTTAATAATTTTGAAAGATGACTCATGCCATTTGATTTCATCGAGTTTACATCAGACACTGAATCTGCTCCCTTGTGTTTGTGATTAGGTTCAATGTCTGTCAATGTCTCTGCAAATGTTAATTCAGGAAGAACTGAATTTGTCAATGCTGGGCAGATGAGCAATGATGGTTCATCTCAGGATCAACTACGGAGTATGGTAGCTTTACTTATACATATATTTGCGCTTGCCGGTCTACTGTTTTCGTAGCATATACTGCAAGGATTCCGGAATTAAAACTCCCGGTTTCATTGTTATTTTCTCGTCGGTTTGTATTTATAGCAACCGGCAGCACCATGATTAATTATTTGATTGCTGCTAGCTTGTTAGCTAGCTGCTCAGTGTGCAATATAATTGTAGGTTATTTTCAGGGCTCCGTTTTACTTTCAAGTGTATGTTCGTTAGCCATGTAGAATTACAGATCTAGGGGTTTACTCTATTGGCAGTGGTGTAAATGACATTCATACAGGATCGTTTTAACAGCAAATTTAATTTATACAATTCTTGTCGCATTTGTTACTTCAAGTTTATCCTTTTAATTCGTGTATCAATTGATTAGCTTAAATAAATGATTCATGTAATCATTTTTAAGAGTCGGCATTCGACGAGTTTGAGATTCAAATTTTAGTAATTGTAATCCCTTTCTCTATCTCCAAATTACTCTTTTTTTTAATAATAATAAATAAATAAATACCTGTCACAAGGCACTTTTTTAACTGTTTCTTTTATTCCTTTAAAATGGAAGAAGAGCTAATTTGTCATCTCTTAAACCCTCCCTTTACCCATCCAACCCTGCAAAGATACTCCAGATTAGAATATATAACTCTGAGCTATATGAAATATGCAAAAAAGAATTGGTTTTACATTTGGCATGCAAGCAACATTAAACATTACTAAACATAAAGATGTAATGCTAGCATGTGGTTAAACCCAAACCCAAGCTCACCAAAAAAAAAAAAAAAAAAAAAAAAAACCCAAACCCAAGACTGATGGCATGAAATATCAATTTGTAGCAGGCATTGTAGGCTCTTAGCCCTAAACAAAACCATAATGATAATTTTTTTTTTTCGATTTTTATTCAATACATTGCCAGTAAAATTTTTAAACTTCACAAGTAAAATTAAAATGATGATATATATATATATATATTTTAAAAATATTTGTTTTAATATTGTTTGTGAATTTAAAAATTTCATTAACATTATATTGGATTATTATATATATATATATTTTAAAAATGTTTGTTTTAATATTGTTTGTGAATTTAAAAATTTCATTAACATTATACTGAATAATAATCCGAAAGAAAAATTAATATAAATTTATACTCTTATTAGGAAAACTTCAAATTAGGGGTTATGTTCTAAGGAAAACCTCAAAAAGTATCAAATTTGGCACCAAGTAATGAGGAAAGAGAACTTCAAATTACAAGTACACAGAAAGAAATAGAGTATTATATTTCAGATCAGTGTTGGGAATTTTGAAACTTCTATATTCAATAAACAGCTATTTCCTTTTATTTTTCTTATGAGGCTAAGTGATTCGAGAATTTGCATCCATTAGAGGGCATTTTTTAAGTTAGGAACTTCCAACTAGATCTGATAATTAGTGTGTATAATTTTGGTTTGTGTTAAATTAAATCATGAGCATAAAAATTTAATACCATGGAAAAAACAAAAAATTCGTATCGATTTTAATATCACACATCAACCAAAAAACACTTTTTTAAATTACTACTCTTATAGCAATAGTCTAAAATTACTACTCTTATAGCAATGACCAGAGATTAATGCGCCATCGATCCCATCCACCGTAAATGAGTTTAAAGGTTAATTTTAATGTGATAGGTTTCAATAAAATTTTTTAAAAAGTTACTATTTAAAATATTTTTTTTAATAAAATAATAAAAATTAAAAACAAAAAAATAATTTCACCCTTCAAAAATTTTGTTTTATATTATAACACCCACCATACCATTTAGATCTTACTGAGGCTCCAATGAAAACCAAACGGAGCCTAAAAAATAATAGACAAGAAAATTACCATTTAGACCTTTTTCCGCTGCGTTAGCCCCATAGACACCAGGTAGGCAATAGCTAAAGATACAATGTGCTTGTCAAAGGCCAGGAAAATGAAATTCTGATCAAAAGGTTTGATGCTTCAACTTCAAAGGATATTTTTCATTAAACCTGTTTCAGATAATAGTTTACCCTGTACAAACCCCACATAAACGTTTGGTAGTAAAGCAAAACGATTCAAAACAATCCTGCTTGAAAACCTGTACATAAAAACCAAGCCCTGAAAATCAGGATGGCATTTCCCTACTTATAGGGATAAATTGTTCAACCATATAATTATAACCCAAAGGCAAAAGAGTGGTGTTTAAGGGCATTAAGCTAACCCTAAATAAGCACACCTATTAACTAATGAAACATGAATAGATGATCGAAAATCCAAACATAAAGGAGACTCATTGATTCAGCAGTAAAACATTACATCCTTTACATTGTCTTTGACGGTGGGGAGTGGCCGAAACTTGAGTTTTCTGGCCTTGGCTTTCTGTCCCCCACTTGTAGAGCCACTGTCTTTGGTGTCATCCTCCACATAATATCGTGCTCGACAAGATGCTAGATGGGCATAATATGCAGGAGGCACTACAAATATAATCGAAGTATGATCTTGTTAACACAGCCTAAGTAAACAAATGAAAAGCTGGAAACAGAAATAAGAGTAGTTAAAAAAAGATCACAGACCTACAGAAACCGACCGGGTACACCTAGCATACCTGCAATTAAGCAGGCAGCATGATTGTCTTATAAGTAGCACTAATCTGAGTATTATTTATTAGCACCAACTCAAATTAAAGAGAAGTACACACGTACGTGTAACATAAATTGTTAGTAAGCACTTGCAAAATGTCAGCGCTGAAATTGTTTTCATTATACAACACATGATAATGGGTGGGCTTGCTTGTTCCCTACATAAGAAAAATCATGAATACATTAACAAGAAAGTAACAGATAAAAGGAGCATATCAAAATAGTATAAATTGATCATCCTATCGGAAGGCAAGCCTAGTTTACCTGGGTTACAGCATGGCTATTGAGATAAAAATCAAATACTGTGGGGTGGCTAATTTTAGTATCAACAACAGTACCTGCAAAATATGGTGGTTATAGCCAAAATTTAAAACAATTCTGCAGCAAAGGAGTTCAAAATAATATGATCAATCCCTATTACAAGATTTATTACCTGCTTGGATATTGCCACTCCTATCGGTTTGGTCACGCTCAGTAGGAAATAAGCGAGTGCGGTGCCCCTTTTTCACCACAACAAATGTAACTGGTGGCATATATCCATCCTGTAGTGAGGCACATGCCTGGAAGGAAAACAACTGCTGGCATCAGCAAGCTCAAATACCAAACACTGCATACATGAAACGTAGCAGCTTTCATTAAGCAAACTCCCATAATTGAAAATCAGAAATCCATACAATCTTCAATTTCCATTAGAAATAAATGCCTGGTTATTAGATATACAAAGAACCATAATAATCGTTACAAGATTATGACACAATCACTATACGCTAATGGTGATGGCAGGCTCAATCAGACTTTTTAAAAAGACACAAGGCAGTTACCTAGTCCACGTGAGAGAACAGTTGTACAAACCCCTAACCCACCTCCACCCACCAAAAAAAAAAAAACCTTAAATACCTTTCGAATTGCATCCATTTCATAGAGTAGAACTTGATTAAATTGGCCTCCACAAACACCATCTCTGCCAAGTTTATCGCACAATATCAGCAATGCTGCTAAAACATATTCAAGGATTTGGATGATCAGAAACAATTGTTACCTATAGAAAATAATCCTGTGAAGGTTTTGTCCAGTTGACTTGAAGAAAGCCACCAGCAATTCCCTGGAGAAAACAAATAAAGTCTTCTAATAACCATAACATGATCCTAAAATAAATACATATCCATCTCTATCTCCATACCTAACCATTCCACCATGAACTACACCCCATTGTGGATCCTGAACTGTTTTGTAGAGATCCTGGATTATTTCCTCTCGATGAGGCTGTGCAGAGACAATTCCGCGATATTTGGTTAGCTCTGGCCAATCCATTGAAGCAACTACCTGCAGCCAGTCAACCACCTTTAACATGATGAAGGACCAATAAAGAGACAATAAAGAACATGACTATGCTTACTGCAGCTATTGAAAAACTAGAATCTTCCCCAGGCCGTGGATGAGTAAGATGCGCGCCAAATATAAATGTAGGGTAATCAGACACATCTGGAATTTTTCTTTGAATGGCATCATTCAGCACTGTATTTCGTCCCCCAACCTAGTCAGTTTACAACTCCCAAATTTTACTTTAAAATAACAAAGGAGCCAACTTGAATATCAAATTGCCAATGAGGCAGAAAAAGTACCTTCACATTGATCTTCAGAGCAAGATTTTCAAAATACTGATTGCTAAACCTTGCAGCTTGCTTGGGCTGACAACATTGGGAAACAATATCTAGGTCCGTCTCACATATCCGTTTAATTTTCCCTATAAGCAAACGATTTTATTAGCACAGACAAAAACTCAGAATTATCCAATTACTTTAAATATGTATCTCTTACCATAAGAGCCAGTCTGATCAGGTAAGATAATTATCAACAACCGAAGGGGCCTTGTCATGCCAGTAGACTCCTCGTATATATCCGAGAGAGCTTGTTCAATTCTATCAGGACGAGCAGAACGTATGGGGATTGATGCAGCTTGGCAGAATACCTTGTATAACAAACAAATGGGAAATCAAGTGTCAATTAATAGATAACAAGCAGGGTATCTGCACTTAAGAAAACACTAAGCATACCATTCCTTTGCTGTTACACATGTTCACCAGGGCATAACAGAAGTCCTCTGACATATTAGCATATTGTAAGGAGAAATTAACACAAGTCCAAAAATCCACTCTCCCACCATTGACCATTTTCTGCAGAACCAAAATATAACGAGTTGATCAGTGAAAATAGTATAGCAACATTTCACACAAATGACTCCTTTTGCCTTCAGGTTCCATCGGCAAAGTATATGGAGTGCTATTACTAGTAACACTTCCAAGAGACCACCATTCTTCTAAAACCTCTAAATCATGAAAAAGCATCATGTGGTATTAAAAGTTCTCCAATCATGCCCAGAGCTTATCCAACACAAATCCCTCAAAAGAATTTAAGACACATCACAAAGTAAATATACACATGGAAAAACACGAACTCTAGAATGGAAATGGAAAAGAGATAACTCCACTTCCTCAGAAATACTATTATCTTTAAGCAAGGAGCCGAGGCATCACTTTCACATGGTTCTGATTCCTCTACTTTTCAAAAAAAAAAAAAAAATCAAATTTAGAAAATCTTTTCCATATGAAAGAACAACACAGTCAGAGAGAACTACTATACCACCTTGTTGATCATGTTCCAAGCCCCAAACCCAGGGTTAATACTTTTTTCTCGTCCAGTATCATGATACTTAAGCTGCAGGACCAAAACAAACAGCAAATTTTACAATAAGATAGTAAGTACAATTTATCTTAAAAATATAACATATTAGTATTTAATTACCATTGGAGGAGGCAAAACTCGTGCATTGACCGATGCAAGTTCTGTTTGAACTCGAATTCCAAATTCTTCATCTACAAGATCATCTCCCTGGAATTTATTAACCTTCAACATCTGCAGCAACATGATATGCCAAGTGAAATCACAATTCTTAATTAATCAACAAAACAATAAATGGTGCTATGAAAATAAGTTATCCAACATTGTTGTACCCTGTTAATATTCCCCTCCCTATCACATGGACGTTGACAGGATGCTTTCAGCAGTGCTCTTACTTGTTGATCATTTAGCCTTTTTGTATATCTCTGTCCGTCAACAATCCTGCACAGCTGTATAATAAACAAAATCAAATAGGAGAAAAGAGTGAAAATTATTAGCATAGAAAGTTATAAGAAAAATAAGAAAATAATTCCATATCAATATAAAGTGAAAACCTCCATTGGCAAGTAAACAGGTTTTGCTTCTCTTCCGCATTGAAGAGCAGGCAAAGAAGCATATTTAAGAACAAAGTTGTATTTATCGCGGAAATACTGAACCACAGACACATTTGTTCCTTTTTCGTCAAGAGTAAACCTAGAAAAACCAAAAATGGGACAAAAGCATATGACATTACATAGTAAGAGAGAAAAGCAATTACACAAGAAAAAGAGCAGCAAATCATTTCACTAATAAAACAAAGAATAAAATGCTTGAGAAATACAAATGTAATAGTACAAATGTTTTACTTTATTACAGAAACCCTCATTCAAATATAAAGTAATCAGCCTAGTATCATCCAAAAGGATAGTTTACGGTTTTGGCACAATAATGATGGTATGTATTGACTCACATATCTAGCATAAAAGATATTTCAGAACAATTCGATTATTACCAAATACCAACAATTGTGACCTGCAACTAAAAGAACTCTGACATGGTCTAAATATGGTACTTACATAAGTAGCAACAATACGAGATAGGCACAATGAAAAAGAAAATGTTAACAGAAGTCACCCAAAAACAATTTTACCACACCGGCCCAGTATTAATACTTAAAAAATTTATAGTAGGTGCAGTGTTATAATGAACTCACATTAGATGGCTTATTGGCTCTCTAGATATGCCAACAATCTTGCAAGTTTTTGCATACTCCATGTGGTTAAGTTCAACCTTTACTCCTTTCAAGGCTTTTTTTACCTAGAGTTCATGGTGATAGAAACAGCATATAAGAAATTTCAACCACTTTAATGTATAAAGATTACGAAGTAAATAAATAAGGAGTTAAAAAATAGTTAAAACAGAAGGATAAGGTGAGTGATACTTTAATACGATCTTGATCAGACAGAGGCCCTGACAGATTCGCATACTTGAGATGTTTGGCAACAAACTCTGTAACTAAAACTGGCTCATAGAATGATTTTGCAGAGATATCTGTAAAGAGAAAACAAGACATTTGAAAAGAAAAACCAGTACAGCTACAACTAAGACATTAATTAAATCAGGTTACACAAATTGTAAAATGTAAATGACAACTATCATGGAGTATCTACCGATATTAAGAGATAAACCCATCTGAGTGGGCCGAAGACTCTGATAGTATCCCATCCAATACTCTATTCCATTACCAAGCTCCCCTTTAGGACCTATCTTTGGACTAAAAAATGACCCCTCAACCACAGTGTAACTGTAAAAGAAAATTTCAAATTGATTAAACCGCTAGAGAAGCATATAAGTTTAGTTTCAGCAATTTATGACAAATGATGAACATTATTAGTACTTCTCAGATAGTTTACCCCTAAGAACAACGCCCAGCACTTGAATAGTTTCTTGAGGACATTCATAATGTCTTCTGTTTAAAAACTCTTTGAGGAAATATATGTCAGGTTTGGGTGCTAGTTTGATAACCACCTTAAATTGCCTTTCCTTCCTGCAATAAAAAAACAACCACACAAATCACCCAATAATGAAATAAGTAGAAAGAAATATATATATATATATATATATATATATATATATATATATATATATTTATATATATATGCGCGCGCAGAGACACCATTATAATATTCAATGTTATTACCTTGCAGAACTAGATGAACCACGATTGCCATCTTCTTCAGTTAACGTGATGGCAAACTCCTTAGACTCGAATGGTAAGGCACCCGCTGTATATAAGCATTTACAGCCATCATATGCAGGACGCCGACGTCCGAGATGGGACTCTTTGTACAACTTGATGAGTTGTTCCATTATAGTTATGTTCACTTTCTTTGAGGTTACCCCCGGAGTTATGGAAACCTGTGATCCATAAATAAATTATCAAATCAGAAGAAAAGGAAAGAAAATACAAAAGTAAACAGAGATGACAATGAGCTAAATAAATAACTAAACAGAGGAAACCATTCAAATCAAAGAATATGGATTAAACAAAAAAAGTAGAAAAAAATTCTATAAAAAATGGAAATAATTTAAGCAAATGATTAACAGTTAAAATCTTCTTTAATTTGCTTCTGACATAAATAACAACAATCTATAAAAGAAATTACTAAAGCCTTCCACGCAATTAAAAGTAAAAATATAAGCAAAAAAAACAGAAGGAAAAAAAAAAACTAACAGAAAAACATAACGATTACAACAAGAAGGCCAAAAATGACAAAGAAAAACTGTGACTAAGAATGAAGAAGAGTGAGAAGAGAGAGTTAGTTACATCGTAGCGATGCAGATCTTTATTCGCAACATTAACGAGGAAATGATTGGCTCTAACCAAACATTTCCTACCAACCGTACCCAGACCAGGCCTTGGCGGGAAGCTAATCGCCTTTGAAGACGACGGAGGAATAGGAGGCGTCGTCGTCACATCTTGCGGCTCCAATGTAAGCTTCTGGGAGACCTCTCTGCCCAGTGATTCCGCACCAGAACTCGACGAAGGATTATACGCGGGAGAAGTAGAGGTTGTCGGCGAAGATGGCGGAGATGGCTGAGTTGGAGCTACTTGAGGAGGAGTTGGACCAGAGGATCCATGTTCTCCACCAGAGTCACGTTCTCTTCGTCTTCCACGTCCGGCACCGCGAGGGAAAGACGGCGGCGGTTTACCGCGACCAGAATCCCGTCCGCGGCCGCGTCCACCACCTCCACGACCACCGCCGAAACGTCCAAACATTGCCGTTAAACGATAGGAAAACTGATAGTCTGAGGTAGAAATTCCAAAAAGTAAGAAACAGCATAATTAAAAAAAAAATGATAGTGTCACTATCACCGGAAGAAAATTTGAAACGACTAAACAACCGAAAGCCAGCCCGTGTATAGTAAAAAAAAATAAAGAAGACTGACTTTTAGGTCCCGTTTGGTATTATGAAAGTAAACACTTTGCACTGCAATTTAATTGGACGCAAAGTGATTACAACGTTTGTTATCAAGAAAGTTGGATGTAAAGTGATTGCAACTGCAATCACTTTACATCCAAAAGCTGCAAAGTGATTGCAGTCTAAGTAGGCTGTAATCACTTTGCGGCCTTAGTTGTAAAGTTAATTTTACTCAATTTTACCCACATTATCCTTTTACAAAAAACACAAAAATACTTTTATGGATGTTATAGGTAATTATCATACATAAAAAATATTTTATAAGGACTAAAATAAATTATTATGACATTATTTAAAAATAATAGATGAATTAAAATTTAAATTAATAATACATGAATTTGTAAATTAATAAATTTGTAAATTTAAATTAATAAATGAATTTGTAATAATTTACTGATTAAAATTTAAATTAATAATCATGAAAATTTAAAATTACAAATAATGAGTAATATTAATAATATAATTTTATATCATTTACATTTTCATTTTAATTAATTTTTTCATTGCATTAAAGTTGTTTTTTATAGTTATGGGTATTTTTGAAATTTGACACAACTTTCCCAGTAAAGTGAATGCATACCAAACGCTGTAAAGTTACTTTCCCTGCAATTTAAACATAACTTTACATTGCATACCAAACACTGCAAAGTTACTTTCTCAGTAATTACTTTCTCAGCAATCACTTTCCCAGCAATCACTTTACGCTGCAATCACTTTCCCTCTAAGATACCAAACGGCCCCTAAGGAAAACTTGACAGGAAAATGATGACGTATATACGTGCCGGGTTCGGGTCGGATTTATGGTTGTCTAAAACTCACATGCAAGCTGACTTTTTTTTTTTTTTTCTAATTTCAATTATTCTTCTTTTGATAAATATTAAATAAATTACTCTTTTATATATATATATATATATATATATATATATATATATATATATATATATATGATATAATGGGTAAAATACATATATAGTTCCAAATCTTTTATATAAATTTTATTTCTATCTTTAACTTTTAAATTGTTTCATGATAATCTCAAATCAAATTATATATTAAGGTAATAAATTATAATTTATTGTTTATTACTAATTATACAAAAAATTATTTTTTAGAAAGAGATTTCTTATAAGGAAACGAAAAAAATATTTTTTCTTATAATTTTAAAAATTCAAACTAAAAGAAAAAGTTTTTTATTTTTCTTCTTAATAATTTTAAAATTTTTATTTTCTTTCTAATAAATATATTTTTATAATAAAAATAATAATGATTTGGATCCATTGTCTAATTTTATAATTTTTATTTATTTTTATATTATTAAATTTTATTTTTCGAATATTTACAATTTTTGGTAAAAGTGCATAACTAAATCTTATTAAAAATAAAACTATTCTTTCAAAAAAAATGGAATATACTTAAATAATTTCAATTTTCAAACGATTATATTTATTTTTTCAAAAAATAATTATAATAAAGAACTCAATTAATAATATTTATATCTAACTTAGGCTTCTTTAAGGATCGGGCTATTCATCCAAACCCATTTGTCAATCCAATTTTTAGATGGATTTGACCAAAATATTAAACTCGTTAAATAAGTTTAGGCTTGAAAATTGAGCCCAATAAAAAATAAGTCAGGCTTGAGTTCATCCTTTAAATTTCAAGCTTGGCCCAACACAGCTCTATAATTATAATTTTTTACTACTTTTTATACTAATATATTTTAAAGACTAGATTTTTTGTGTAATAGAATTGAGTTTGTATTATTCGTTTTGACTTTAATTTTTAATTTTCATATTTTTTATAGTCTTTTTATAAAAATTTATTTGAAATTATTATGCTATATTTATTAACTATTATATATTTTAATATATTATATTTTATTACATTTTTTTTAAGAAATTAATTGTATTTGGGTAGACTTGAACGAGATTCGGTTTATACATTGTGTGTAAAAACTTGCTTAGACAAAAAATTAGACATGAAAAATAGAGTTAGATCAAGCTTAAACTCACGTTTATTCCTTTAATGCCTTACTTAGACCCAACAAAAATCCAACATAACCTAGCCCATTAATATTTCTATTTTAACTATAATTTAAACATAACTATAGAGGGAATTAAGTTTATTTGATAAATAATTTTGAATAAATTACTTCTAATAAATTATTTCCTCAAGAGATTGTAATAGCAAATAAGTTACTTGTATTAGGTTGACAATAATTTAAAATGTTTCAAATGTAGTAATAATTTATAAAAAAAATATTTTTTAGGATTGTTAATCAATATTTACTTTTATTTGGACACGTTTTAAAAAATTTATTTGAGTATTTTCATTCTTTTGTTTGTTAAAAAAAATTTTATTTTTAGTTTTAATAAGATTAATTTATATTTTTTATCAAAATTTAAAATTATAGATTTTTTATTTAGAAGGAAACTAAATTGTTATTTTTTTCTTAATTTTAGATATAATTTTTAAAATCAATGACAACATAATACTATTATTTTATGGTTAAAATTTTTTAAATTTTACTTTCTTTTTAAGTCTAATATGATAATAAAGAGTAATAATTCTATACTCATTGTCTTAATTTGTAATTCACTCATATTTTTATGTTAAAAAAAATGATGATAGGATTAAATTGATATTTTTTAAAAAGGTTTGAAACTATCATGAAATAATTTAAAATTTAGGAATCAAAATAAAACCCATATAAAATGTTTAGGACTGCAAATGCACTTTTATCAAGATATAATTTAGGATAAATTTTATTTAAGTTCTTGAGATTTGCATCTAATTCAAATTTAGTTTAGTAGTATAAAAAGTGAACATTTTGTCCCAAATTTTTCTATTTCGCAGGACAAGTAACTCTTTTTGTTAGTCAACCGTTAAATAAACTGTTAAAAAATTAAATTTGAGACCATTTTACCCCTAAAGCATTTGAAAAACTTTAAATACTAAAAATCAAACAAAAATGAAAAGGGAAATGCTAAAAAGCTATTGGGTTTAGAAAAGTTTTTTTTTACTTCTAATTTATTTTTTGTTCATTTATATAAAATTATTTTTTGTTTACTTATTTTTATTTCAAATTTATTTACTTCTAATAAAAATGTAAATAACTTAATTTATAATAACATAACATAAAATTATTTATATTTAAAATTATTCAAAATTAAAATAATTTAAAATTTAAAATTTTGAAAAATTGATTGAAATTATTAAAATTTTAGTATAATTTTATTTTTAATAATAAATAAGACTAAATCTAATACATTTGTGAAGAAAATTATGAAATGAACAATATTTGAGAAAAATAGTAAAAAATTATGAAAAAAAGTAAAGAATCTTAAAAGATAGAGAAAAATTAAAGAATGAAGACTTATTTATATTAAAAAGTTTAAGATTGAGTACTTTTATAATTGCTCATATTCTATAAATTTTTATTAACGGTATTAAGTTATTTAGGTAAAATATCTATTTTAATATTAATGAACTAAATTTGAATTAGATCGGAATCTCAAAAATTTAAATGATATTTACCTTATAATTTAACTGAGTGATCCGATTTTGAAATGTAACTCGAATCGAGCATGACTCGCGGGCATGTTGTAGCCAACCTGGATCATTTCTATATGACTAATTTGCCCCCCTTTTTGTAACAAAATGTCTAATGACTTCAACTGAATTCTTTTGCATCAAAGCATCGAGGTAAACGATAAGGAAAATTTCAAGGACATGTTATGGAGTAGTAAATATTACATCAAAGGGTAAGCGGGAAATGTAATTCTAAAGAAGGAAATAGAAACGTTTCGAATTACCGAGAAGACCACCGTAGTTACCATTTTACCCTCACTGTTGCATTGAGAGAAATTCGTCATCTTCTTGCATTCACTTCTTTGTGCAATTCTCCATTTATCCATTTTTCACTTATACATCCTTCAACTCCTTTTCTGATCTCCACTTCCTTTATTTTTCAATCAATACTTGTAGAAGATGGCGAAGGAACATGTCAAAATCCGAGAATTTCATCCTCCAGCACACCGAGACAAAGGAGACTGCAATTTCATATATTCAAGTACATGTAATAGATAATCAAATACATAAAGGAAACGTACTTCCTAGTATTATAATAAATACAACCTTCACAGTTGATATCTACCTATCTTAATCGCAAGGATAATTGAATTATACTATGTTGTAATCGAATACCTAAATCGGCAAAGTAAAGCTTTGTGATTGAAATAAGGGAATCCGGATATCTTTGAATAGTAAATCGAATATCGCCTTATGCAAGTGATAGTAGAAGATGTATTTATTTTGATCAACATTTGTTTAATATTGTCACATACGTGTACTTATCATGCAAGAACGAAAAAATTATAAAGTAATGAATAACTTAATAAGAGAATCGAATACTATTTTGTTTTTATTGCAACAAAACTAATTGTGATAAATAGACACTATCAAAACAAGAGGTATTTAATTGGAATATGAGATGATTCGATTATCTTGCTTTACTAAAAATCATTAGTATATAAGGTAATTTCAATATCCTTGCTTTTTTTAGTGATAATTGTCTTATGTGAAAGATGTATATATGGTTCCAGCATCACTACAATGATATCTAGATTCTTTTATTTTTGTCACTTCGCTTAGGGAACTCCATTTAGGTATTCGATTAGCACATGAGATAATTTGAATTTCATCTGATTTGGAAGGTAGGTGGCATTTTCTGGATTACCGTGTATGGATATGTAAGTAATTTGCTACATATATGTACAACCAGTGACACTGAATGTAATCAGTAGTAATCGAATATCTTATAACGAATTCGAATAAAAAAATAAAATTTAACAAAAAAAATCAATCTATCAGAAATGAATTCTTTTAGAAAATTATGCTTAATATTATTAAAAATATCTTTATTTTATTTTATTATAATATATGTAGAATGGAATTCAAATTATGATTAATCGTATCAAATGTTATATTTGAAGCATTTGAATATGTGATGGCTCTATTTTGATGCGTATGCTAAGCGAAGTATAAAAGTAAGAAGTGATGACTAGTCATATTCTCTTTCTCTCAAGTTTGTATTCTTTTTTCTTTTATAAATAAAGCTTCCATCTTTACTTTAATTTGGTTTAATTTATTGACTTTATCTTTTATTTCTTTGTTTTTGACTTAAGCTTTACTTTTAGCATAAAGAAAAAGATTTTTCATATCTCATTGGACGTCTTAAAAAAGGCAACTCATTAAGTTTGGACTGACCCTTGCTTTTAAGTTTTGTTTCCATGATAAGAAAAATATATATGCTTTGAACATCGATTTTAGTTGTCTAAAATTTTATTTAAAAAAAAAAAACAAATGAATCAATTGAATTAAATTAAATTTAGTAATTATAATTAAAATATAATATTATCTTATATATTATTATTAGAATGTTTAAATTTCGTTGATGAGACGTATATATTTTAAAACATATTATAATTAAAAAATTAATAAAAAATAAGTTATTAATGGTTTTTTAATTTTATTTATAAATTTTAAAAATACAGTTAATATGTAAAAATAATTTTTTAATAAATTAAATGTAATGAAACCTCTCTTTTAACTTTTCCCGCCTCATAAAAATGCATATATAAATAATTAACCAAAAAAAAATGCATAGACAAATAGGAAGCTAGTACTAATGGCTTCGCATCGTCTTATTGTTTAAGACAGTCTCGTGGCTCAATTAATGAACAAGTTATATTAGTTGCTTTAAATCATTGAGGAAATAGTAACAAAGTTTCATGCTGTCTGTAAGTTATGACCAAAAATTTATTACTATTTGTTGGAATATGATTTTTAAACTTTGGTATATTTTCAAATAAAAATTGTATTTTTTGTAATTTTGTGTAATCAAAAGTATCTATTTGTTTTATAATTTGAGATTAATTTTATTTAGATTGAGAGTGGATTCAGTTAGAGCCTACTAACAATATCGACTTTAAAATTTAAATCTTATTCAAATGTTTAAAAAACAAATTTAATTTCACTTATTTTGACCAACTTTTTTTTAATATACTTTTACCAATAAGATAATACACAATTTTTTATATATTTATTCATTTATTTGTTATATGAATTTTACTATGATAAAATCATTGGATGTTAGTATCCAAAAAAATATTGAGTGAAATTTAAAAATCTCTGACTGCAAAAAGAAATCCTACATTTACAATAGGTTTGAAGATGATACCATAATTGAAAATAAATAAAGGGTAAAACAGTAATTTGAATGTGGGGGGGGGAAGGAAAGGACTAAAGAAAGATAGTCCAAACACTATGACAGTGTTATCTCAGTCAATGGGTGACGAAGAAATGTGATGGAACAAAGCTCATGTATATGTAATATATGGGCGACGAATGTACGTTAATTTTTAACGATGGAAAAGCATTTTTATCAATTTTTATCCCCAAAAAAAATACTAAAGCATTATTACATGGATAATTATTTTATATATTGTCAATAAAATATTTTGATTCAACAAGTGAGGTAAAAATAAAGATATATGTCCTTAAATATGTATTAAGAAAATAAAAAATACATCTTTATTTTTTTTATATAGTCAAAAAATTTCACTGACGATGTATAATATATTAATCTTTTAGTTCAAATAATTATATTTTTTAATATAAAAATTTGTGTAATTTTAAAAGTTGAATTATAATATTTATATTTTTTGAATAAAAACATTCTTTATAAAAATATGAAATCATTTTCTTTTCGTTATTGACACTATGTTTTGATAGATATTAGTAAAGAAAAGAAAGAGAATGTAAAAAAAAAAAAAAAAAAGAGAAAGGAAGAGGTACATGTACATTTATTTGGATAATTAAAATTTATAAAGAAAATGAAAGAAAAATAATTTTAACAACTCATATTTGATTAAGTAGTAAAAAATAAAATAAAAATTTATTATAATATTTTTTTTCAATTATAATATTTTTTGTTTTAAATGTTATAATACAATAAAATTAAATTTGATATTTTATTTAATATTTTTTTTTCAAATTTCTTTTCCTTTATGTTTACTTTATATTAAGATATTAAAAAATTAAGTTAAGAGGAAGCAGTCCCCGTCCGTCTCTTTCCTTTCTTTAACTAAAAATCTTTTTTTCCAAACAAAAAATAAATTTCAATTTTACTTTGATTTACCTTTACTTTCACTTTCTTTCCCTACCCTCGATCCAAACATAGGTTGAGGAAAGAAACAATCAATTATATAAATCAGACAGCAATAATTGGATCAATGAAATTAGTAGGATTACTAGGTATTTTTTGTGGGGATCTTCAAAAAACCACAAAAAAATCCACATGGTCAATTGGGGTGTGGTTTCTTTACCAAACGAGAGAGGAGGGCTCGGTATCAAACATATGAATTGTCTTGACGAGGCAAACATGACCAAATTGAGATGGTGTTTTATAGCAGAACCTGATGGCCTATGAAGAGAGGTGTTAAAAGAAAAATACCTTGGAAATGGCTCATTCTCGATGAAGGCTTGCGCTTCATTGTGGACCGCCATGCACAATAGTGCTTCTCTCCTTGAAAAAGGCATCAAATGGGTTATAAAATTCGAAAGACAGGTGCTGTCTTGGGACGATAATTGCACTGGTGTGGGTCCTGGTCTCGGCAGGAAGAGGAGAAGAAAGTCAATGTGGTTTTGACTGGACAAGGGGAATGGTTACAGAATACCTTTGAAGGTCCCCTGCCAGACGACAAAGAGTCAAATAGCAAAGCAATACTGGCCCAAATGGAGAACCCAAGTGATGACTCCATAGCCTGGAGTCACTCCCCTAATGGCTCCTTCTCCCTTACATCTGCTTATAACTTGTTGAAAAGGGTTGACAAGTCCTAGTGGATTGATATTTGGAAACTTCCTGTTCCACCAAAAATCCAATGTTTCACGTGGCAGTGCTCCCATTGAAAAAATTGCTACCAGATATATTCTCATGTCCAGAGGTATGCAAGTGAACCCTATATGCCCTAGATGTGATCTTGAGGATGAAACCATCAATCGTTGCCTTAGAGATTGTAAAGATGCCAGGGAACTTTGGGAAACAATCACCATTCCGGTGAAAATGCTTCCTTCTCAATGGACCTCCATGATTGGATCCATGCCGACATCACCTCAAGAGAATCTTCCAAAGAGGAGAATATACCTTGGAGAATTGTGTTCCCATTTGTATTATGGATGGTCTGGATTAGCAGAAACAACATGATGTTTGAGAAACACACCACCACTCCACAATGCTGGAGTCGTAATCTGTGGAACAGGGTGGGGAGTTTTGGGCAGTCATGAGCCCTATTGTTAGCACCTCTTCAAAACAGCAAGTTTTGGTAGGTTGGAACCTACCACCAAGAGACTTCATAAAGATCTACACCGATGGGTCTGCCCAAGGAAACCCTGGAAAAGCAGGATCTGGGGGCATCTTTAGAAACTATAATGGAGACTGGATTGGAGGTTTTGCTAGAAATATCGGTGTCACCAAAAGCGTAGGGGCTGAGCTTTGGGGACTAGGGGATGGACTTCAACTGGCGGTGCACAAAGGATTCTCGAGGCTCATTGTTGAGACTAACTCTCAATGTATTCTCAGGTATGGTACTGATTTTATTTCCATCTCACATATTCACTATGCGATTGTTTCGAGTTGCATATTTCTGTTGCAGCAGTTGGAGGAACTGTGCTGACACGCTAGCGAAGATGGGAGGATCTTTAAATTCTGGTTTTGTTTATTTTGATCATCCTCGCAGCGATGTTCTCTTTGATAAACTTGGAAGAATCAAACCAAGGTTGACTAATGCCCCACACAGAAGGGATACTTACCGTCCCTGGGGAGACTATCGGCGCTGTGGAGCCACTTGTTTTTTATGTTAATCTAATTCTCGAAATCCAAGGTGAAGGTGTCTGCTGTTAACAGGCAAGACAAAATGCCCTGATTTTACCCTTTTTAGTAATTTAAAACAGCTAATGTTGACCTTGGGAGGTTGCTTTTGACGTTTTAAAGCTGTGAATTTTGTCTTACTTCCACTGTTAAAAAGTTAAAGCTTCCCGACCATTTTTTTTCTTCTTCTAATGATTATGTATAAGATCGAGATTTTTAAGTTGAATTCAAAGTTCCGGAATGTAATAAACTTTTTTACAATTCATAACAAAGCTGTTATGTGAAATTAAAATTAACCACACCCTAATTTAATTACACAACTTCAAATATAGATGTTTAGGAGTAGCTCTTACTTTTGATGAGGGTGTGGTTGAAATCAAATTATGATGTAATCACTTAATCTCAACTTAATTGATTTTCTTTCGACATCAAATTTGGACTAAAGTTATGAAAAATGGATTCGGCTTTGGTTAAAAAGAATTATATTTGATGGATTGTTCATATATAAAATTCATAAATTGGTATTGAATAATTGTTTCTGTGATCCAACTATGTCTCACGGAAATTTCATTATGTGAGTATCACGAACCAAAAAAAAAAGAGGGACTATGCTGAAATTCATAAAAAAAAATATTTTTTTCATAATTTCCACGCAATATAATAAAAAAATAAATTTTAATGAAATTATTACATAAAATTATTTTAAATTGTTACAAATAATGAAGATTTTGAAAAAATTAAAAGGAGATTTAAAGAGAAATTGAAATGAATTTAAATCGCGTGTTTAAAATATGAGAGCATAGATTGATTAAATTATTAATAAAAATAGGTTGTTAGAAGTAAAACTTAGAAGAGAAATTTATTTAAGGATTAAGTTTTCTAAATAAATAAGTTGTAAGAAGTGAGAGATAAATTATAAATAAAAATTTTCTTTGAAAGATTAAAACTTCTTTATTCAATACCAGTAGCTATTTTCTTTTCTTTTTTTTTTAACTTATGCCTTAATTATTCGAGAATTTGCACCCACTATGAGGGTATTCTTTACAGTAGGAACTTTAAACTAAACCCATAATTTGTATAAAATTTGTTTTTATATTTTATCAAATTATGAATATAAAAATTTCATGTCATAAAAAATAAAAATAAAAAATTATGTCAAAATTAAAATAACACAACAAAAAAAAATTATTTTCATTTTTTTAACTTCATATATAAATTTTTATATTATTTTCATACTTATCACAATACCATATTTAAAATTATCACTCTTCCTGTGGCAATTACCAGATATTATTAATGCACTGTCAATCATTTTTACCATAAAAAAAATAAATAAATCCCATATTGTGAGATCCAAAAGAAATAAAAAAAAAAAAAAATTATATGCACGCAACGCAATCTTTCCAAATCACCAAAAAGGATTCATTAAACTTGTTTCTGATACTAGGGATAACCCTTTGGCAGTAAGGCAAAATGATTCAACCATCCCGCCTGAAAATCTGTACATCTGACTTGTACACAAAACCAACCAAGCCCTAAAAGTCGGGATGGCATTTCCCTACTTGTATGCATAACAAATTGTTAAACCATAGGAATTATAACCCAAAGGCAAAAGAGTGGAGTTTATGGGCTTTAAGCTAAACCCTATAACTAGGCACACACATTAACAAAGCAACCATAAATAGATGATCGAAACCCCAAACAAAAAGGAGACTCGTTGATTCAGCAGTAAAACATTACTTCCTTCACGTTGTCTTTGATGGTGGGGAGAGGCCGAAACTCGATTTTTTTGTCCTTGGCTTTCTGTCCGGCACTTGTAGAGCCACTGTCAGAGGCATCATCTTCCATATAATAGCGTGCACGAAAGGCTGCTAGATGGGCATAATATGCAGGAGGCACTGCAAATGAAACCAAAATATGATCTTGTTAATACAGCCTAGAGTAATCAAATGACAAGCTGGAAACAGATTTAAAAGTAGTAACGAAAGATCACAGACCTATGGAAACCGACCGAGTACACCTAGCATACCTGTAAATGAGTAGCATCATTATATTATAAGTAACAGTCATCTATTTACACCATTTCAAATTAGAGAAAAATGTAAATACTTACGTGTAGCATAAATTGTTTGTAAGAGTCTGCAAGTCATCTGCGGTGAATTTGTTTTCATCATACAACACATGATAATGGGTGGGCTTGCTTGTGCCCTACATAAGAAAAATAGTGAATACATTAAAAAGACAGTAACAGACAAAAGGAGCATATCGAAATAGTATAAATTGATCATCCTATCACAAGGCAGGCCTAGTTTACCTGGATTCCAGCATGGCTATTGAGATAAAAATCAAATTCAGTGGGGTGGCAAATGTAAGTATCAACAACAGTACCTGCAAAACATGGGTTATAGTCAAAATGTTAATACAATTCTACAACAAAGTAGTTCAAAATAATATGATCAATACCTAATATAAGAGATTTATTACCTGCTTGGATATTGCCACTCCTATCCGTTTGGTCACGCTCAGTAGGAAATAAGCGAGTGTGGTGCCTCTTCTGCACCACAACAAATGTAACTGGTGGCATATATCCATCCTGTAGTGAGGCACAAGCCTGAGAGGAAAACAACTGCTGGCATCAGCAAGCTCAAACACCAAACATTGCATAAATGAAACGTAGCAGATATCATTAAGCAAACTCCCTTGGTTGAAAATCATAAATCCATATAATTTTCATTTTCCATTTAAAATAAATGCCCTGGTAATCAGATATAAAAAGAACCATAATGATCATTACGAGATTATGACACACTCGCCAGACACTGATGTTAATAGCAGGCTCAATTAGACTTTTTAAAAAGACAGCAGTTACGTAGTCCACGTGAGAGAACAGTTGTACAAACCCCTAACCCCACCTCCTACCCACCAAAACAAAAACTTTAATACCTTTCGAATTGCATCCATTTCATGGAGTAGGACTTGATTAAATTGGCCTTCACTAACACCATCTCTGCCAAATTAATTGCACAATATCAGCAATGCTGCTAAAACACATTCAAGGATTTGGAAGATCAGAAACAATTGTTACCTATAAAAAATAATCCTGTGAGGTTTTTCACCAGTTGACTTGTAGAAAGCCACAAGCAATTCCCTGGAGAAAACAAATGACGTCTTCTAATAACTATAACATAATCCTAAAATAAATCCATATCCATCTCCATACCTTATCATTCCACCATGAACTACACCCCGTTGTGGATCCTGTACTGTTTTGAAGAGATCTTGGATTATTTCCTCTCGATGAGCCTGTGCAGAGACAATTCCGCGATATTTGGTTACCTCTGGCCAATCCATTGAAGCAACTACCTACAGCCAGTCAACCGCCCTTAACATAATGAAGGACCAGTAAAGAGACAATAGAGAACATGACTATGCTTACTGCAGCTATTGAAGGACTAGAATCTTCCCCAGGCTGTGGATGAGTAACATCCGCACCAAATATAATTGTAGGGCGATCGGACACATGCGGAATTTTTCTTTGAATGGCATCATTCAGCACCGTATTCCGTCCCCCAACCTAGTCAGTTTACAGCTCTCAAATTTTACTTTAAAATAACAAAGGAACCAAAATGAATATCAAATTGCCAATGAGGCAGAAAAAGTACCTTCACATTGATCTTCAGAGAAAGATTTTCAAAATATTGCTTGCTAAACTTCACAGCTTGCTTGGGCTGACAACATTGGGAAACAATACCTAGCTCCGTCTCACATATCCGTTTAATTTTCCCTGTAAGCAAAAGATTTTAGTTGCACAGAGAAAACACGGCATTATCCAAATACTTTAAATCTGTATCTCTTACCATATGAGCCAGTCTGATCAGGTAAGATAATTATCAACAACCGAAGGGGCTTTCTCATGCCTGTAGACTCCTTGTAAATATCATAGAGAGCTTGTTCAATTCTATCAGGACGAGCAGAACGGATACGGATTGAAGCAGCTTGGCAGAACACCTTGTATAACAAACAAATGGGAAATCAAGTGTCAATTACTAGATAACAAGCAGGATATCTGCACTTAATAAAACACAAAGCATACCATTCCTTTGCTGTTACACATGTTCACAAGCTCATAACAGAAGTCCTCGGACATATTAGCAAATTCTACAGAGAAGTTAACACAAGTCCAAAAATCCACTTTCCCACCATTTACCATTTTCTGCAGAACCAAAATATAACAAGTTGATCAGTGAAAATCCTCATATAGCAACACTACACACAACTGATTCCTTTTGCCTTCAAGTTCCATTGGCAACATATGTAAGGTGCTATTACTAGTAACTTCCAAGAAACCATTCTTCTAAAACCTCTAACTCGTGAAAGAGCATCATGCGGTATTAAAAGTTCTCCAATCATGCCCAGAGCTTATCCAACACAAATCCCTCAAAAGAATCTAAGACACGTAGCAATGTAAATATACAACAGAAAAACATAAGAACTCTTGAATTGAAATGGAAACGAGATAACTCCACTTCCTCAGAAATTGTAAAATCTTTTAGCAAGGAGCAAAGCATCGGTTTTGACATGGTTCTGATTTCTCTATTTTTCAAAATAAAAAATCAACAATAGAATCTTTTTCCATATTAAAGAACACAGTCAGACAGAACTGGTATACCACCTTGTTGATCATGTTCCAGGCCCCAAACCCAGGATTAACACTTTTTTCTCGTCCCGTATCATGATACTTAAGCTGCAGGAACCAAAACAGACAAACAGTAAATTTTATAATAAGAGAGTAAGTATGATTTATCTTGCAGATATAACATCTTAGTATTTAATTACCGTTGGAGGAGGCAAAACTCGTGCATTGACCAATGCAAGTTCTGTTTGAACTTGAATTCCAAATTCTTCATCTACAAGATCATCTCCCTGGAATTTATTAACCCTACACATCTGCAGCAACATGATATGCCAAGTGAAATCACAATTTTTAATTAATCAACAAAACAATAAATGGTGCTATGAAAACAAGTTATCCAACATTGTTGTACCTTGTTAATATTCCCCTCCCTATCACGTGGACGTTGACAGGTTGCTTTCAGCAGTGCTCTTACTTGTTGATCATTTAGCTTTTTGGTATATCTCTGTCCGCCAACAATCCTGCACAGCTGTGTAATAAACAAAATCACATAAGAGAAAAGAGTCAAAATATTAGTATAGAACGTGGCAAGAAAAAGAAGAAAACAATTCCATATCCATATAAAGTGAAAACCTCCATTGGCAAGTAGACAGGTTTTGCTTCACTTCCGCATTGAAGAGCAGGTAAAGATGCATATTTAAGAACAATGTTGTATTTATCACGGAAGTACTGAACCACAGACACATTTTTTCTCTTTTCGTCAAGAGTAAACCTAGAAAAACCAAAATGGGGACAAAAGCATAATATGATGATATAGGAAGAGAGAAAAGCAATTAGACAAGAAGAAGAGCAGTAAGTCATTTCAACAATAAAACAAAGAATAAAATGCTTGAGAAATGCAAACGTACAAATGTTTTACTATATTACAGAAATCCTCATTCAAATATAATGTAATCTGCTTAGTATCATCCGAAAGGGTAGTTTAAGGTTTTTGCAAAATGATGCTGGTAGGTATTGACTCACATTTCTATCATAAAAGATATTTTAAAACAATTCGACTATTACCAAATACCAACAATTCTGACCTGCAACAAAAAGAACTCTGACATGGTCTAAATACGGTATATACATAAGTAGCAACAATATGAGATAGACACAATGAACAAGAAAATTGTAACAGAAGTCACCCAAAACTATTTTACCACAGCGGCCCAGTATTAATACTTTAGAAATTTATAGTAGGCATAGCATCATAACAAACTCACATTAACTGGCTTATTGGCTCTCTAGATATGCCAACAATCTTGCAAGTTTTTGCATAATCCATGTGTGTAAGTTCAACCTTTACTCCATTCAAGGCCTTTTTCACCTATAGTTCATGGTGATATAAATAACATATAAGAAAATTCAACCACTTTGATGCATAAAGGCTATGAAGTAAATAAGTAACTAGTTGAAAAAATAGTTAAAACAAAAGGATAAGGTGAATGATACTTTAATACGATCTTGATCAGACAGAGGCCTTGACAGATTTGCGTACTTGAAATGTTTCGCAACAAACTCTGTAACTAAAATTGGCTCATAGAATGATCTTGCAGAGATATCTGTAAAGGGAAAACATGGCATTTGAAAATAAAAACCAGTACAACTACAACTAAGACATTAATTAAATCAGGTTACACTAACTGTAAAATGTAAATGACAACAATCATGGAGTTTCTACCAATATTAAGAGTTAAACCCATCTGAGTGGGCCGAAGACTCTGATAGTATCCCATCCAATACTCTATTCCATTACCAAGCTCCCCTTTAGGACCTAGCTTTGGACTGAAAAATGACCTTCCGACCACAGTATAACTGTAAAAGAAATTTTCAAATTGATTAAACCGCTAGAGAGGCATATAAGTTTAGTTTCAGCAATTTATAACAAATGATGAACATTATTAGTACTTCTCAGATGGTTTAGCCCTAAGAACAACATCCAGCACTTGAATAGTTTCTTGAGGACATTCAGAATGTCTTCTGTTTAAAAACTCTTTGAGGAAATATATGTCAGGTTTGGATGCTAGTTTGATAGCCACCTTAAATTGCCTTTCCCTCCTGCAATAAAAAACAACCACACAAATCACCCAATAATTAAATAAATAGAAATATATATATATATATATATATATATATATATATATATATATATGCAGACATCATTTTAATATTCCATGTTATTACCTTCGTGAACTAGATGAACCACGATTGCCATCTTCTTCAGTTAACGTGATGGCAAACTCCTTAGACTCAAATGGCAAGGCACCCGCTGTATATATGCTTTTACGGCCATCATATGCAGGACGACGACGACCGAGATGGGAGTCTTTGTACACCTTGATGAGTTGCTCTATTATAATTCTGTTCACTTTCTTTGAAGTTATCTCCGGAGTTATGGAGACCTGTAATCCATAAATAAATTATCAAATCAGAAGAATAGGAATGAAATTACAAAAGTAAACAGAGATGACAATAAGGTAAATAAATAACTAAACAGAAGAAACCACTAAAATCAAAGAAAAGGGATCAAACACAAAAAGTAGAAAAAAATTTATAAGAAATGGAAATAATTTAAGCAAATGATTAACAGTTAAAATCTCCATTAATTTGCTTCTAACATAAATTTTTAAAAAAAAATCTATAAAAGATATTACTTAAGCCTTCCACGCAAATAAAAGTAAAAAGATATAAGCAAAAGAGAACAGAAGAAAAAAATAATAATAACAATAAAAAATAACGATTAAAACAACAAGGCCAAAAATGACAAAGAAAAACAGCGACTAAGAATGAAGAAGAGAGAGAAGAGAGAGTTAGTTACATCGTAGTGATGCAGATCTTTATTCGCAATATTAACGAGGAAATGATTGGCTCTAACCAAACATTTCCTACCGAACGTACCCGGACCAGGCCTTGGCGGGAACCTGATCGCCTTTGAGGACGCCGGAGGAATAGGAGGCGTCGTCATCACATCTTGCGGCTTCAATGTAAGCTTCTGGGTAACCTTTTCGCTCAGTGATTCCGCACTAGAACTCGACGAAGGATGATACGCCGGAGAAGTAGAGGGTGCCGGGGCAGATGGAGGAGGCGTCTGAGTTGGAGCCACCTGAGGAGGAGGTGGACCAGAGGGTCCACGTTCTCTACTAGAGTCACGGCCTCTTCCTCTTCCACCGCCAGCACCGCGAGGCGAAGAAGGCGACGGTTGACCTCGACCAGAGTCCCGTCCCCGGCCACGTCCACCACCTCCACGACCACCACCGCCACGACCACCTTCACGACCACCGCCGACACGTCCAGACATTGCGGTTAAACGATAGGAAAATTGATAGTGGGAAGAAGAAATTTCAAAAGCTAAGAAACAGCAAAATGATTAAAAAGAAATGATAGTGTCGCTGTCGCTGGAAGAGAATTTGAAACTACTAAACAACCGAGAAAGAAGAGGAAGAGAGCGAGCCTTTATATAGTAGAAGCACAGAGAGATTGGAAAGACATGTAATTAAAAAAAATAAAATAAAAAAACCAACTCAACTTGACTGGAAAATGATGAGGTGTATACGGGCCGGGTTCAGGTCGGATTTATGGTTGTCTAAAAATCAAATCCAAGCTTTTTTTTTTTTCCATATTTCAATTATGTTTCCTCCGATAAATATTAAATAAATTACTTACATATATATATATATATATGTGACATAATTTAACCGATTGATCCGACTTTGAAAGGTAACCCGGATCAAACTCGACCCGCCGACCAGCTGTAGGCAATCCTGGATCATTTCTATATGACTAATTTGCCCTCGTTTTTAACAAAATGTCGGATGAGTTCCACTGAATTCTTTTGCACGTTTTAACGGTAGGAGATACGAAATCGAAGGGTCGTCACGGCCCACAGGTGTTTTTTTTTTTTACATAATTCTTTTTTAAAAAAATAAAAAAATATTTATCAAACTATTAATTAAAAAAATAAAATTAAATTTTTTATCTTAATATTAAATGAAATTTAAATCTCGAATTCCTTACTGTTAAAACAAATTTACTTAAATATTACTTCAATCTGAATTAAATTAATTTTAAATTATAAAATAAATAAATATAACCATAGTTAAAAAATTACCATTCAATTTTATCTTGAAAATGTTTTAAAATTTTATACATTACTCACCAAATTAAACAAAATCTGACATGATGTTTCCGTATCACGCAATTGATTGAGGTTTCTCAGGAAAATTAATTAGTCAACCGAATAATTAAAAATGAATTTGAAGTTTAATTCAATTGAATTATATTATCTTTTAATATATGATTTTATTTCAATAAAATTAACAAGTTTAACATTGAATATAAGTATTGAATTTTTATTATTAAGATTTTTAATTATTGAATTTATTATATAAAATTTGTTTGAATGTTACTGATAATTAAATTTTAATAATTTTTTATATATTATTATTATTATTATTTAATATATTGTTAGTGTAATTTTTAAATTTTACAAATAAAATTAAGATAATAATATAAAATTATTTTTTTATTTTTTAATATTCACTTTAAGGATATATTTTATCCTATTAACTTTACTTATTAAGTTTAAAAACTTTATTATGGATAATAATCTATTTTATACTACATTTATAAAAATAAGAATATGATTTCATAATTTATTTTCGAATGATAAAAGTAAAAATAAAGAATTATGGGAAAGAATATAAGATTAATGTAATGAAGAAAAAAAAAAATTTTTTTTTTGTCTAGACCTTTGGTATCTAGTCTCCAATTAATCCAAAATCGAGTATGTGTCAGACACCATAAAGATGATGACCCTCCGAATATTATTTACTTAATTTACAAAATTCGAACTTAAGACCTTACTTAAAGATACTGAGCTTCTTACTACTCAAACCAATAAATGTTAATGTAAATTTTTTTCTTTAAATGATGTTTACTGAATACGTTAAGTAGATTAAAATTACTTATTGTTTGGGTAATTATTTTATATAACGTTAGTAAAATTTTTTAATTATACATATAATATGCATAATCATTCTAATCCATGCAATAAAAAACTCCATTGATGATGTATAAGGTAATTATCTTTATTATTTTCAACATATTTTTATTAAAAATGATTATTGAGTGATTTTACAAAATAATATATCAAACTCATTAAAAATTAAAATTTTGAGATAAAACAAATACATCTTATATTTAAAATTAATATCACAAGCATTTTTTTTTTCTTTATCAACAATATCATTTTCTTTTACAAAAATATAAACATTTACTATATGACATATTAATAATTAGAGATGGTTTTTTACACGAATCGGTGGTGTTAAATATATATTTAGTATACAATGAGATTTGAACTTCAAATTTCTTTAGTTCATTAAAATTTCAAGACATTTTCATTATTATTAAACTAAAATTTCATTAACATAATTAAAATATAGAGTTTATATTTAATGTATTTATAGAGTATTATATATACACACTATCAATAAATTATAAAATATTATTATATTAATGAATAAAATCTAAAAATATATAAATTTTTAAAAATATATATTAATAAACTTTTTAATTTAACTTTAGATATATGTGAATTTTTAAATTGATCATTTGATGAGAGGCACTTTATAATTAACTCACAAAGTATAAAAATGATAAGGTGTCATCAATGTATCAAATATGAATCATTATACATAATTACTAATTATCATCCAATATCTAAACTGATTAATCGTTTCAGATAAATTCAAGGGCATAACAGTCAATACAAAACACGGACAAAACTTACTGTAGCGTCAATCTACAAAGGCAGAGGGCAATTAGGCGATCGAAACGCAAAGCCCCCCTTCGCCTGACACCATATTTAATACCAATACGACCCTTCACGCACTCCCTGGCCCCTGCAAGGCACGTGCCTAAGCGTACTCGCTACTCTTCTGCGTTTTGTTTTTCTTTTTCCCCTCGAAAATCCACTGAAACATAAAATCAGAGTTATGTAACACGTGTCAGTCCTATGTGCAGTTGATACTATATTGGAAACGACAAAATAAAGGCAAAAGAAAACAATGCCTTCTTTTTCTGATTCAGTGAGCGGCGGCGCTGATGCGATTATCTCTACGGAGTATGGTGGGCTCCATCATAGAAAATTATTTATTTAATTAAAGTGGGACCATTTTCCGTACGGTCGACGGACTTTTGGGCGATTATCTAAAAGAAAAGGGACAAAAGTGGAAATATAAAAAGCAGATCCCAGGAATGGCGGGAACGTCTCACGATTCTTACGAAGCAAGGTGCTTTCAATGAGGGTTTTATGAAATTACCATAAAACCTTCTATATTTGAGCCACGTATCGACCTGAATTTGGGTCTATGAACTTTTGACCAATAGGAAAAGCATAGGTAAGTGAGTATCATCATCATCATCATCAAGTCAAGAGTACGAGCACACTGGATAATTTTGGGTGAATTCTTGTCGAGGAAGCTTCTACGAGGATCGTGTCATCGTGATCAAAGGGCTTCGCTTTTACATGGAAGCAGGGGCTTTTATGGGTGTCATCTACCCGATAATGGGAATGAAAGAAGTGCTTACTTTCTTTATTAGGTTTTTTTTTCTTTTTAAATCGAAATGATTTCGTATCCTTTTATCGTTAGCACTTTTTTAAAAGTGTTAATAAATCAAACATAATTGCATACATATATTCGTAAAAATTTAAAAAAAATTATATAAATAAATTATATTTATCTTTATATATATATATATATATATATATGATGTTAAATTTAAAAATTTATATAAATATATAATTTTAGCAATTATATATTAAAAAATTTGAAAATAAATATATAATTTAAAATTTTATTATTATCTATCAGTAATCGAACATTAAATTATTTATTAAATAAATGAATTTTAAATAAATTATAATCAAGTTTGTTCGTAAAAATAAACAAACGAATTATATTTTGATTGTTTATTAAAAATAATAAATAAACATAAAATATCAAAAACTAAATATATTCACAAGCAATTTGTTAAATCTTTTGTTCATTTACACTTTTAATTACAAGTGATAGTCATTCGATTTGATAATTTTAATCTAAATTTCAAAACGAAAATCACATAAAAATTTTATGAAAAATGGTACTAATTAAAATCTGATATAATTTTTATGTAGAGTTGATAAAACCTAAATATGTTAGTTATGTTAATATAAATTTTAAACTATATATAATATGAATATAATTTAACTTGATATAAACACAAAATTATATACAATTTATCACGTCACATTTTATAAGAAGCGATATCGGAGTAGATTCGGGAAGTAAGACACGGAAATGTAAAGCTTAATTTTTTCAATAAAATAAAAAACATAAAATCTTTTAAAAAATAAATATATCATGAATGAATTCTTTTTAAAAAAATTATGTTTGAGATGATTCAAAATGCCTAATTATATTTTATTATAATATATATCGAATCGAATTCAAACTATCATTAATAATATTAAATGTTATATTGAGGAATTTGAATATTTGATGGCGCTATTATGATGCATGGGTTAAGCAAAGTATAAAAGTAAGAAGTGATGCTCATATTCTCTTTGTCTAAAGTTTCTATTCTTTTTTCTTTGATAAAAAAAAGCTTCTATCTTTAATTTGGCTTAATTTATTCACTTTGTCTTTTATTTATTTGTTTTTGACTTAAACTTTACTTTTAGCATAAAAAAAAAAAAGATTTTTCATACTTCATTGGACATCTTAAAAAATAAAAACTTTACTTTTAGCATAAAAAAAAAAAAGAAAAGATTTTTCATACTTCATTGGACATCTTAAAAAATAAAAAGAAACTCATTAGTTTGGACCGACCCTTGCTTTTAAGTTTTGTTTCCTTGTAATTATAATTATTTATTTAAAGGAAAACCAAACTTAAGAAATAAGGAAAAAAAAAGTTATATGCATTGAACATCGGTTTTAGTTGTGTAATTTAAAAAAAATAAATAAATGAATCATTTGAATTAAATAAAATTTTATAATTATAATTAAAATAAAAGATTATGCAATATTATTAAAATTTTTAAATTTTATTGACAAGATACATATTTCTTATATTATAAGAAAATTTTAATTTAAAAATATGATATACAATCGTCCTTTAATATATTTTTATAAAATCAAAAAATTAGAGTTTATATATATAAATAAATTTTTAAATAAATTAAATGTTGTTGAAACCTTTCTTCTTAACTTTTCCCGTAAAAATGCATAGACAAATAAATTAATTAACCCAAAAAAAATGCTTAGACAAACAGAAAACTTGTACTAATTTAGCCTCTGTCTTATTCTTTAAAACAATCTGGTGGCTTCATTAATTAACCAGTAGTATTAATTATTTTAAGAACTAATTTGATAATATTACAGGAAAAATAAGGAAGATATATATATATATATATAATATTATAAAAAATTTAATATTAAAATTAAAATGTAAATTACCAAAACAAAATTATTTTGTCTTACATAAAACAGTGCAATACTGGACCTCATGGGTCTTAATTGGTGAGCTGGCCTTAAATCAACGAGGAAATAGTAACAAAGTTTCATTTTCACGCTGTCATTGTCCATTAATCTACGTAATACCAATAAAATTTTACTATTGATTGGAATAAGATTTTTCAAACTTTTATATATTTTAAAATAATAATTTATTTTTTTACTTTCACCCGTAAAATATTACAAATTTTTTATATATTTATTCATCTATTTGTGATATGAATTTTACTATAATATTAATGAATCTCTACGTTTGTGTTGATAAAAAAAAAAATTAACAAGTATCGATTCAAAAAAAAAAGAAAATTTATATATTTTTATTATAACGAATTTAAATTTATGAAAATTTATATTTTTTTAAAATTTATTGAAAATAAATAAAGGGTAAAACAGTAATTTGAAGGTGGAAAAAGAAAGGACTACAGAAAGATGGTCCAAACAATGTGACATTGTTGTTTCAGTCAATGGGTGACATAAGAAATGTGATGGAACAAAGCTTGCGTATATGTAATATTACGTTAAATTTTAACGATGGAAAAGCATTTTTTTTTTTCAATTTTTATCCTTGAAAAAAAAATATTAAAGTATTATTATATTAGTTAAAATAATTATATTTAAAAAATAAAATAAAATTTTGTGTAATTTTAAAATTTGAATTATAATATTTATATTTTTTAATAAAAACATTCTTTATAAAAAAAATATGAAATTATTATTTTTCATTAGTGAAGGAAGAAAGAAACAATCAAATATGGCTATCAGACAGTCCAAATCTCGAAGTCGAAGGTGCAGGTGTGAGGTGTTTAACAGGCAAGACAAAATTTCCTGATTTTACTTCAGTTGGTATCAATTTCTACTCCAAGAATGTTGACCTTGGGTTGGGAGGCCGCTTTTGACGTTTTGAAGCTGTGAATTTTTTGTCTACTTCCACTGTTAAAATGTTAGAATTTCTCGACGATTTTTTTTAATAACTATGAATAAAATTGAGACTTTTTTTAACTTACACTCAAATCAAATCTTATTATATGGATAATTTTTTTAATTATTCCATTAAAAAAAGTTGTTATTTGAAGTTAAAAAGAGTTTTTGTATTCTAGTACTTTTATGTAGAATACAATAATAAAAGTAAATTTTATCTAAATTATTTAATTTTAATTTTAATTCAAAATTAATTTTTTATTTTGAGAAATGAACATTTTAATTTAAAATCATCAATTCGATAGTATAAAAAAATTATTCTATTAAATCACTATTTAAAAATCTATTAACATAGACATTTGGTCCTCATGTAATATTAATAATGTTTTTTTATTGAAAAATAAAAATCTCATATAAAAATATTTTAAAAAATATTTAAAAGTAGTAAATAGTAATAAAATTTATTATTGATACTTAATAATATGATATTATTCATTTAAAGTTTGATAATTTACTAATATATATGTTAATATCATTTATAGTTTTGAGACCAAAATATTTATTTTCAAAATTAATGGAATAAAATTGAATTGTAACAAAATTTTGAAAATCTAAATGAAATTTACCTCAAAAACAATATAAAAGAGACAACAAATTAAAAGTTTGCACGTATATAAATTAAACATTATCTTTGATATTTGACGTGTTAATAAAATTATAAAATTATAAATTTTATATTTTATACTCGCAAATATAAAATTTCTAAATACTTTTCCTTTTGATTACTCTAATAATCAGCTTCATTAACATTCTTGAGTGTGATGGAACAAAAAAGTGGAGGTTTACTAGAAAACAATTCCCCTTCACGAAGGATGAATGGATCAGAGAGCATTAATTCTTCTTTAGGATTTTGGCATAAGTTCCCTTTACCTTATTAATTCTGCCCAGGCTAGTGAAAGCCGAAAGGCAGTCCTTTTATCTTTTACCTACTTTTCTCCACCCTTTTTCACATGAACTCGAAAGATACCAAAATTATAAATGTAAACGGGTAGTAGTTAAATGGTTATTCGATATTATTTATTTTATTTAAATTGAGTTTGGGTATCGATAAATAGATTTTAATCGGATTAAGATTACGATTTTACTATTTGTGATGGGTTCGAGTAATACTTTTTGGATATCTTAAACCTAAATCCGATTAACTTTATATGTTTATTTGTAGTTTCATAAATATGTTTTTATGATTTATTTATTTGCTATACTTTTTGAGTGGTTTGTTGAATTATTAAAATTTGTTTAATTATGATAGAATATGTATGTTGTTGTTTAATTTTATATTTTTGATTTATACAAAATTAGATGATTGATTATTTTTTAGGGATTCGGGTTTCGAGTTCGAGTTAATAAACGGGTTGTTAAATTATGGGTTGAATAATCAGGTAATTAACGGGTATTTTAAAATTTATTAGGGTATGATTCGAGTAGCTTCTTGAAAAAATAATCAGGTTTTAATAAGATTCGAGTTTTATAGTTATTAATTAGGGTCGGGTACTTCAAAATTAACGGGTACCTGCCCCATTGACATTCCTAACCAAGATTAAGGTGGAGTTGGCTTCTCACAAAATTAATCAAATCCTAATATCAATCTTAAAAGTTTAAGAGTAGCACTTACTCTTGACAAGGGTTTTGAAATCAAGTTATGAGTTAATCAATTAATCTCAACCTAATTGATTTTCTTTCAATATCAAATCTGGACCAAAGTTATGGAAAATGGATTCGCCTTTGGTTAAACAAAATTATATTTGACAAATTATCGATTTATAAATTTTATATATTGTTACTAAATAATATCATGATATCATTAATTAATAAATTTAATAATATATATTTTTTTAAATTTATGGTTTAATAAGATGATATGTTACGATAGACCGAAAATGTACAGGAAAATTCTACAATAAGATCAAGAATTTTGACTTTATCCCATCAACATAAACCTATATGATTAAACATAAACTTAGTATCATTAGACGTAAAATATGTTAGAAGTATTGTAAAAACATGAGAATAACTATAAACACATCTTGTAGTGAAACTATCATATTTTTATTTCTATTGATTCTAAATTTATGTACATTTTCTTGTGTTTACAATCATTTTAACATATTTTATGTTTAATGACATTAAATTTACGCTTAATCATATATGGTTACATTGATATTTTGATAAAATAAAAAATTTTAACTCTATTATAAAATTTTTTCAATGTATACTATACATTGAGAATATATCATATTTAAATCTCAAGAAAATTTAAAACTTAAATAATTAGCTGATTACAACCAAATTACTCTCCCTTAAAAAGGGTATTGTGCTCTCATTATGAATTTTTAATTGCCATGATTAGTACCACGTTAACGTTATAGTGTTTGATAAAGCAAAATATATATATATAAAATAAAATTTAATCATTATATTAGATTTTTTTTTTCAGTTTTTTAATAAAACAAGCCTGAAAGTCAAAATCATTTATCAAATTTAACCTAAAAGTTGGAAAATTTTGGTCCTTTTTAGAACTTGATTAGGGACCACAAAATCCCCACCAATCAAAATGAAATGACCTTTGCGAAGATTAATCAAATTAGAACCATCCATGGTTTTGTGATAATCCACTAATTTATTTAAAATTAGGATATTATTATTAAGAAAAATATTTTATACATTATTAATAAAAATTTTTTTGACTATATAAATAAAATAAAAATAATAACATATATTTTTAAAAAAATAAAAATAAATAAAATAAAACATAAATTACCATCAGAATCTCAATAATAATATATAAAATATTTATTATTATTATTATTATTATTATATCAAAGAATAATTCTTTGCTTAATATATTGTCCAATCTAACTGCAACCACTCCACGAAACTTTATCGGAATTCCACATAGCTATAGCTACTATTTCTTCCAGACAAATCAGAGGCCCACTGAAACTCGAAATTAGTTAATATTTATATTTTGAAAATGACGTAAATATTTTACAATTCCTTGCTAAAATGGAAAATTGAGCGGTCTTCATTTCTTAGTCTAGATTTGGTCAATATAAATATGTAAGGCACTAATTTTCTTTATCATCCTAATCCCCATAAAATATGTAAGGCAGTAATTAATAATTTAATATATATATATATATATATATATATATATAGAGAGAGAGAGAGAGAGAGAGAGAGAGAGATGAAAATGACTGTAATTTTTTTGCAACTCATTGATAAAATGGAGAATTGGTCAATATGAGGCATTAATTTTGTTTCTCATCCTTGATGACTAATCGAGATTAGGAACCACAATGGTACTCAACACTATCTGTTTCGATTAAATAAAATTAACGTATTATATAATTGAATTTGAGTGATTATTTTAAAATATATATTATTGAATAATAATTTATATATAATATTATATTTTTTAATTATAAATTATTATTGTAATATTTAATTAAAGTAATTAATTAAATATTCTAATTATAATTTTAAATTTTAAATTTATTGTTATGAGTTAAATTAAATTTATTTACTTTTTGATAATTTGTTCTAAAATTAATTTTAAATTTAAATTTAAAAGTTAAATTTTGACTTAATAAATAAGTAATTTAACGAGTTTGTCTAGTTAATAAATATTTTTTATATTATATGAGTAGGGTATTAATAACACAAATCAAAATAATTGAATAATTAATCGGGTTTGGGTATCACAAATTTAACGGATATCCGACCTGTTTACATTGCTACCTCCACTTAATAAAAATAATATATTTGACTTGCTCTCAGTTTAATTTTAAAGGTTATATAAGTTGAGAACATCTCTTCATAAACAATATTTACTAAGGTTAGGTCATAAGATAAAACAAAATCTAAGATAGTATCCTCACCCTCATTATTTACACCATAACTAAAACCTCAATGTACGTTCTCAAAACCCTCTCTACTAATATATGACTATTACCCAATAAAAAACTTTTATCTTAAAGGTACTTATTGTACTACCTTATCTAAGTCCTCTAAAAACTATCATTTACTACGATCACCAAATCCTATCTAGGTGCATACGCGCTAATAACATTCAAAACCTCCATTCCTAAAATTCATTTAACCAAAATAATTTTATCTCTTTGACTTTTAACCTATACAACATCCTTATGATACTCTTTATTCATGATGACACTTATACCATTTTGATTTCTATCTTTCCCTATATACCAAAACTTATGCTACCAAGATAGAAGACACAAAATGTTAACATTTTCACTCATAATCTCGTAAATCTTAACCAACTTATCATTAAGCGTATTTATATTTCAAGATTCTAACTTAAACTTATGTTTATAAACTAACTTCTTTACCCACTTCTGTTCATTGTGACGTGAAAACTTTTACCTATTTGACACCACATCTAAGTATCAATATGATATGTCATTTGCGAACGACGACCTAATAACCCTTTCATACTTTTCGCTACACTTAGTTTTCAATGTAGCGCGTTGTTGAATAAAGGACACGCCAAAGATATTTAGATGCTGATTCATTTAATAAAATTGGACTAATTTTAATAGTTAGTTGTCCAAACTTGCCACCACCCTCCTCTTTTATCCAAGTTTGAGATTGACAACGTTAAATCTTAATAGAGGTGAAGTTTCTTGATGTAATTTCACTATGATAGAAAATTTATTTATTTGCCCTCTACATATCCTCACATAAATCCTTATATTTTCATATATATTTTTAATTAGTTCAATATATTTAGCAGAAATTCTTTTCTTCGTTATAGATATTGAAAAGTTAATAAAATAATTTAATAAAATATTAAGTACAAAATAAAAAATCTAAAAAAAAGGGCTTATATGGGAATTAAATTTCCATACCTACGGTGGAAAACCAGTTTTCCATTAGAGGTTAAGTAATTAATCACACCGCACAGCATTCCAAATGTGCTTGTCAAAAGCCAAGACAATAAAATTCTAATAAAAAAGGTTTGATGCTTCAACTTCAAAAGATATTTTTCATTAAACTTGTTTCTGATAGTAGTTTACTACGTACAAAACCCAGATAACCCTTTAGAAGTAGAGCAAAATGATTCAAAACTAGGTTGCTTGAAAACCTGTACATCTGACATTTCCACAAAACCAACCAAGCTCTCATTAAAAAAAAAAAAAAAAAAAAATTCAAGATGGTATTCCCAACTTGTAAGATTAAAAAATTGTTCAGAAAGCTATTGAACATATTCCATAATAATAACACAAAGGCACAAGAATGCAGTTGAAGGGCTTTAAGCTAACCATAAATAAACATACCTTATAAGTAAGAGTTACTTTGAATGGATAATGAAATTAATTCAGATAAAATTAAAAAAATAATTATTAAAAAATAAATTTAATAAAATAATAAAAAATATAGGAAAATAAATGTTTGATTCTAGCACACTTGAGGCCCAATGAAATCTAAATATACTTTAAACATAAATTGATGATTGACACTCCTCGATTCAGCAGTAAAACATTACTTCTTTTACGTTGTCTTTGATGGTGGGGAGAGGCCGAACCTCGACTTTTCTGTCCTTGGCCTTCTGTCTCCCACTTGTAGAGCCACTGTCCGAAGTCTCATCTTCCACATAAAAGCGTGCACGAAACGCTGCTAGATGGGCATAATATGCAGGAGGCACTGCAAATAATACAATCTTGTTAAGACAAGCCGAGAGTAAACAAATGACAAGCTAAAATAAGACTTAAAAGTAGTTAACAAAAGATCACGAACCTATGGAAACCGACCGAGTACACCTAGCATACCTGTAAATGAGTAGCATGATTATATGACGAAGTAGCACTAATCTGAATATCATTTATTCACAACAATTCAGATTAAAGAGAAAGAAATAAAAACATACGTATAGCATAAATTGTTTGTGAGCACTTGCAATATGTCGGCTGTGAAATTGTTTTCATCGAACAGCACATGGTAATGGGTGGGCTTGCTTGTTCCCTACATTAGATAAGAAAAACAGTTGATATATACGTTGAAAAGAGAGTATCATACAAAAGGAGCATATCAAAACAGTATAAATTGATCATGCTGTCAGAAGGCAGGGCTAGTTTACCTGTATTCCGGCATGGCTATTGAGATAAAAATCAAATTCTGATGGGTGACAAATGGAGGTATCAACAACAGTACCTGCAAACCATGGTTATAGTCAAAAAGTTAATACAATTCTGCAACAAGGGAGTTCAAAAGAATCTGATCAATCCCTATTAAAAGATTTATTACCTGCTTGGATATTGCCACTTCTATCTGTTTGGTCACGTTCAGAAGAAAAAAAGCGAGTATGATGCCTCTTCTGCACCACAAGAAATGTAACTGGTGGCATATATCCATCCTGTAGTGAGGCACAAGCCTGGAAGGAACACAACTGCTGGCATCAGCAAGCTCAAACACCAGACATTGCATAACTTTGTGTTGAAAATAATAATCGTTATGAGCTTATGACACAATCACTATACGCTGATGTTGGTGGCAGGCTCATTATGAGATTAGCGTTCAAAACTGCAAACCTCCCACCTCCCACCCACCCCAAAAAAATAATCTTTAATACCTTTCGAATTGCATCCATTTCATAGAGTAGAACTTGATTAAATTGGCTTTCACCAACACCATCTCTGCCAAATTAATTACACAATATCAGCAATCCTGCTAAAACAGATTCAAGAATTTGGATGATCAGAAACAAAGGTTACCTATAGAAAATAATCCTGTGAGGTTTTTGTCCAGTTGAATTGAAGAAAGCTAAAAGCAATTCCCTGGAGTAAACAAGAAATATTCCATGAAATATGTTAAGTCTTCTAATAACTATAACTTTGATCCTAAAATAAATCCATATCCACTGCCATACCTTATCATTCCACCATGAACTACACCACTTTGTGGATCCTGAACTGTTTTGTAGAGATCTTGGATTATTTCCTCCCGAGGAGGCTGTGCAGAGACAATTCCCCGATATTTGGTTACCTCTGGCCAATCCATTGAAGCAACTACCTGCAACCAGTCAATCACCTTTAACATGATGAAGAAACAGTAAAGAAACAATAGAGAACATGACTATGCTTACTGCAGCTATTGAAGGGCTAGAGTCTTCCCCAGGATGTGGATGAGTAACATCCGCACCAAATATAATTGTAGGATAATCAGAAACACCCGGAATTTTTCTTTCAATTGCATCATTCAGCACCGTATTTCGTCCCCCAACCTAGTCAGTTTACAACTTCCGATTTTTTTAAAAAAAGAAAAACAAAGGAGCCAACATGAATATCAAATCACCAATGAGGCAGAAAAAGTACCTTTACATTGATCTTCAGAGCAAGATTTTCAAAATATTTAATGCTAAACCTCGCAGCTTGCTTGGGCTGACAACATTGGGAAACAATGCCTAGCTCCGTCTCACAAATTCGTTTAATTTTCCCTGTAAGCAAAAGATTTTAGTTGCACAGAGAAAACTCAGCATTATCCAATTATCCAAATACTTTAAATCTGGATATCTTACCATATGAGTCAGTATGATCAGGTAAGATAACTATCAACAATTGAAGTGGCTTTTTCATGCCCATAGACTCGTTGTAAATATCCAAGAGAGCTTGATCAATTCTATCAGCACTAGCAGAACGGATACGAATTGAAGCATATTGGCAGAATACCTTGTGTACAGGTAACAACCAAATGGGAAATCAAGTGTCAATTACTAGATAACAAGCAGGATATCAGCACTTAAAGAAACCAACAGCATACCATTCCTTTGCTGTTACACATTTTCACCAGCTCATTACAGAAGTCCTCTGACACATTAGCATATTCTGTGGAGAAGTTCACGCAAGTCCAAAAATCCACTTTCCCACCATTTACCATTTTCTGCAGAATCAAATTATAGCAAGTTGATCAGTGAAATTCCTGGTGTAGCAACACTTCACCCATGACAAGACTCCTCCTTCAGGTTCCAAGGGCAATGTATATAGGGTGCTATTACTAGTAACTTCCAAGAGACCGCCATTCTTCTAAAAACTCGAAGTCATGAAAAAGCATCATTTGGTGTTAAAAGTTCTCCAATCCTGCCCAGAGCTTATCCAATACAGATTCCTCAAAAGAATTTAGTCACATTAAAATGTAAATATAAACCATGGAAACACACAAGAACTTTACTTCCTCGGAAATTGTAATATGTTTTAGCAAGGAGCTGAAGCATCATTTTGACACAGTTCTGATTCCTCCATTTTTTTTTTCAAGAAAACATCAATGATAGAAAATCTTTCCCACAGGAAAGAATGAAACAGTCAGAGAGAAATTGTATACCACCTTGTTGATCATGCTCCATGCCCCAAACCCAGGATTAACACTTTGTTCTCGTCCACTATCATGATACTTAAGCTGCAGGAACCAAAACAGACAAACAGCAAAATTTATAATAAGATAGTAAGTATGATTTATCTTGAAAATATAAAATATTAGTATTTAATTACCATTGGAGGAGGCAAAATCCGTGCATCAACCAGTGCAAGTTCTTTTTGGACTTGAATTCCAAATTCTCCATCTACCAGATCATCTCCCTGGAAATTATTAACCTTCAAAATCTGCAGCAACAGATATGCTGAATGAAATCACAATTCTTAATTAATCAATAAAACAATAAACGGCTATGAGAAGAAGTTATCCAACATTGTTTGTACCTCGTTAATATTCGCCTCCCTATCACGTGGACGTTGACAGGTCGCTTTCAACAGTGCTCTTACTTGTTGATCATTTAGCTTTTTCGTGTATCTCTGTCCCCCAACAATCCTGCACAGCTGTGTATGACAAACAAAACCACATAGGAGAATAGATAGAGGTAAGAGAAAGAAGAAAATAATTCCATATCCATATAAAGTGAAAACCTCCATTGGCAAGTACACAGGTTTTGCTTCACTTCCGCATTGAAGAGCAGGCAAAGATGCATATTTAAGAACAATGTTGTATTTCTCACGGAAATACTGAACCACAGACACGTTTGTTCTCTGTTCATCAAGAGTAAACCTAAAACAACCAAAAATTGGACAAAAGCATAATAAGACTATATAGGAAGAGAGAAAAGCAATTAGACAAGGAAAAAGATCTGTAAATCATTTCGACAATAAAACAGAGACTAGAAGACTTGAGAAAATGTAATAGTACAAATGTTTTACTTTATTACAGAAATCCTCATTCAAATATAATGTAATCTGCTTAGTTTTATCCAAAAGGGTAGTTTAAGGATTTTGCACAATGATGATGCTAGGTATTGACTCACATATCTATAATAAAAGATATTTTAAAACAATCCAACTATTACCAAATACCAACAATTGTGACCTGCAACAAAAAGAACTCTGACATGGTCTAAATATGGTACTTACATAAGTAGCAACAATATGAGATTGACACAATGAACAAGAAAATTGCAACAGAAGTCACCCGAAACTATTTTACCAGAGCGGCCCAGTATTAATACTTCAGAAATTTATAGTAGGTATAGTGTCATAACGAACTCACATTAACTGGCTTATTGGCTCTCTAGATATGCCAACGATCTTGCAAGATTTTTTATACTCCATGTGTGTAAGTTCAACCTTTATTCCTTTCAAGGCCTTCTTCACCTAGAGTTCATGGTGATAGAAATAACATAGAAGAAATTTCAACCACTTTGATGCATAAAGGCTATGAAGTAAATAAGTAACTGGTTGAAAAAATAGTTAAAACAGAAAGGTAAGGTGAATGATACTTTAATACGATCTTGAGCAGACAGAGGCCTTGACAGATTTGCGTACTTGAAATGTTTGGCAACAAACTCTGTAACTAAAATTGGCTCATAGAATGATCTTGCAGAGATATCTGTAAACGGAAAACACGACATTTGAAAAGAAAAACCAGTACAACTACAACTAAGACATTAATTAAATCAGGGTACACAAATTGTGAAATGTAAATGACAATAGTCATGGAGTTTCTACCAATATTAAGCGATAAACCCATCTGAGTGGGCCGAAGACTCTGATGGTATCCCATCCAATACTCTATTCCACTACCAAGCTCCCCTTTAGGACCTAGATTTGGACTGAAAAATGACCTTCCGACCACAGTATAACTGCAAAAGAAAATTTCAAATAGATTAAACCGCTAGAGAGGCATATAAGTTTAGTTTCAGCAATTTATAACAAATGATGAACATTATTAGAAAGAAGAGAGTACTTCTCAGATGGTTTAGCCCTAAGAACAATATCCAGCATTTGAATAGCTGCTTGAGGACATTCAGAATGTCTTCTGTTTAAAAACTCTTTGAGGAAATATATGTCAGGTTTGGATGCTAGCTTGATAGCCACCTTAAATTGCCTTTCCCTCCTGCAATAGAAAAAACAACCACACAAATCACCCAATAATGATATCGATATACACATGCAGAGACCTGTAAATGAGTTAATATGTTCCTGAGTTATATGAATTTTTCTATAATTATATGAGTTTGATTCTTTTAATTTTTAATTAAATTTGATTTTGAACTAAATTAGATTTAAATAATTTAATATTCAATTCAAATGTTGACAAATTTAATTAATTTTTTTAATATGCTTTTTAAAATTTTTGTATCAGCTTATTATTTTACTCTCATATCATATTGTCGAAAATTGATAAATTGAATTTAAAAATTTAAGTTTGAGTGGTTTGAGTATTCTGTTAAATCGAATTTAAACTTTAATAATCAAGTGAGATCAAATTCAAATTTCAAATTTTAGAGTTAAATTGAACTGAATTCGAATCTAAAATTAAATAATTTCGATTAAATGCAAACGCCAATATGATATTTAATAGTATTACCTTAATGAACTAGATGAACCGGGACTGCTATCTTCGTCAGTTAACTTGACAACAAATTCCATAGACTGAAACGGTAAGGCACCGGCTGTATATAAGTTTTTACGGCCATCATATGCAGGAAGCCGACGACCGAGATGGGACTCCTTGCACAACTTGAAGAGTTGATCCATTATTTCTCTGTTCACTTTCTTTGAGGTCATCTCCGGAGTTATAGAGACCTATAATCCATATATAAATTATCAAAAGGCATAAGAAGAAAGAAAATACAAAAGTAACAAGAGAGGTAAATTAATAACCAAACAGAACAAACCACTAAAATCAAAGAATAGAGATTAAACACAAAATTGTAAAAAAAAAAAAAAAAAATCTAAACAAATGAAAATAATTTAAGCAAATGATTAACAGAAGAAAAAAAAAGAAAACTAACAAAAACATAACATTAAAACAACAAGGCCAAAAATGACAAAGAAAAACAGCGACTAAGAATGAATAAGAGAGAGAGAGAGAGAGAGAGAGAGAGAGAGTTACATCGTAGTGATGCAGATCTTTATTAGCAACATTAACGAGGAAATGATTGGCTCTAACCAAGCATTTTCTACCAACCGTTCCCGGACCAGGCCTTGGCGGCAGCGTAATTGCCTTTGAGGACGTCGGAGGAATAGGAGGTGTTGTCGTCACATCTTGCGGCTCCAATGTAAGCTTCTGGGTGACCTCTCTGCTCAGTGATTCCGCACCAGAACTCGGCAAAGGGTGATACGCAGGAGAAGTAGAGGTTTCCGGGGCTGATGGAGGAGGTGGCTGACTTGGAGCCACTTGAGGAGGACCAGAGGATTCGCCTCCTTTACTCGTGTCACGCCCTCTTCCTCTACCATCGTCGTCACCGCGACCAGAGTCCCGTTCCCGCCCACGTCCACCACCGCCTATACGTCCATATATTGCCTTAAACGATAGGAAAATTGATAGTGTGAAGAAGAGAATCCAAAAGATAAGAAACATCTTCAAAAAAAAAAATGATAGCGTCACTGTCACAGGTAGAGAATTTGAAATGACGTTCTAAACGATAGAGAGGGAAGAAGACGAGGGAGCCTCTATATATAGTAGAAGCAAAGACGTTTAAAAAAAAAAAAAAGAAGACGAGGACGTTATGGGCAAGGCACAACAGGAATGACGAGGAGTTCGGGTCGGATTTACCGTTTTCCAAAAATCAAATCCAAGCTGACTCGTTTTCTTTTATTTTTTTCTTTTTCTTATTTCAATTATGTTTATTTTGATAAAAATCAAATTAATTTAAATATTAAGTAAATTACTTATCCGTATATGATATAATTTCACGAGTAAATTACTTATCTATTATTGAAGTACATATCAAATGTTTTACTTTAAAAATTTTTAATTTATGCCAAAAGTGGATTTAAACTTCTTAATGTAGTTATAAATAAATTTTTTTAAGAAGTATTAAATTTAATCTCATGTATTTAGTAAGATTTTTTATATTTTTATTTTATTTTTCAATAATTCAAAAAATTATAAAGAGCATTATATTATTTTTCATCAATTTATTTATTTTGTGCAATTTTTATATTTATTTGATTTTAATTTATTTTAATTAACAAAAATATTCTTATTTTATTTATTTGTTTCACTTAAAAATTTGTAATTTAATATAATAAAGCTTATTATTTTATTTTTTTCATTTATTGAAAATATACAAAATTTTATTTAATAGATTTCAACAAATTCAACAATACTTTTATATTAAAATTTTCAAATGTTAATTTAACTTCTTTTAATAGCACTTTTTAAAAAAAATTCTACTTGAACAATACTATTTATGAAAGCTCTAACTAAGACAAACAGACTTTTGACCGACAAAAATGTTTTAGTAGCTTAATCTTGGATCATCTCTAACACTATATTTAAATAGACATTAATAAATGAAGGAAAGGAAATGAAAGAAAAAGAAAAGAAAATAATTAAATTAATATATGTACCCATTCGTAAATTGTTAAAATTAATACAAGAAAATGAAAGTAAAGAAATTTTAATAATTATTGTTTGATTAAAGAGTAGAAATGAGAAACAATAATTCATTATAATATTTTTTTTACAAAATAACATATAATAATTTACACTGATTATTTATTTGATTAAAAATAAACTCTGATATATACTAAGCTATTTTATATTTTGTCTTTAACTTAGTTCAAATTTTTGAAAATAATTATAAACCGATAAAATCAGATTTGTAATCTAAGTAAAAATTTAAAAAAATTAATGAATAAACTATAAGAGACAAATAATTATAATAGTCATTTAAAAATAAAAAAATAAAAAACATTATTTACAATTAATTATTTTTACTCATTTTCTTTTCCTAAAATTTCTTCAAAATTGAGATAAATGAGACATTTAAAGGAAAGGGGAAGATTTTCTACCCTTTTGATTTCCTTTATTTATTTTTTAAAATTATACTCTAACAATGAAAAATAAGAAAAAAAGTTTCTTTCTTTTTCCTCCCCTCCTCCAATCCAACCATAGCGTAGATGTGATTAATTTATCCTCGTTTTAACAAAATATCGGCTGAATCCTATGCACCAAAACGTCAAGGCAAACGGAATTTGTCGCAATGGCCTTTGTCGTGCCTTGGAATTTTTGCACGTTTGCAAGTGTACGGATGTGATGGGTCGTCAACAACCCCAAAGTATCATTTTTAAATAAGGTATAAAATCATTTGAATTCAAAATTAATTTTCTATCGTTCGTACTTTCAATTGTGAGTCATTATTTGTTATCCGATCTCATAATTCTAAACAGAACATCATAACATTTTATATATATATATATATATATATATATATATATATATATATGATGGTAACATCCTAATGTAATATAAAAATAATATAAAAATATAAAAAAGTAATATAAATTAAAATTTAATAAAATCACGTGAATTTGATAAAAATTTAAAATAATTTATGTTTTTCATATTAACATAAAATTTAACACGATAATTTAAATATTTTATATGATATAAACTCGATTTAACTTGATATGAACATAAAATATATATATATATATATATATATATATATTATCATGTCACATTTTATAAGAGGTAAAATTGTAATAGATTCCAAAAGTGAGATGTAGAAATGTAAAATTTGAATTTTAAAATAAAATAAAAATTTATAGGAAAAAAAAGTATAATTCAATAAAAACAATTATCAATATATCACAAATGAATTATTTTTTAAGAAAATTATGTTTAACATTATTTAAAATATCTAAACATAATTTTATTATAATATATGTAGAATGGAATTCAAAATTTCAAAATTAAATTTGAAGCATTTGAATATGTGAAGCCTCTATTTTGATGCATGTGTTAAGCAAAGTATAAAGTAAGAAGGGGTGAATGGTTCATATTCTTATAAGGTCATTGTCTGAAGTTTCTAATCTTTGTTGTACCCAAAAAAAAAAAAAGTTTCTATTCTTTGTTTCTCTTGTAAATAAAGTTTATATGTTTATTCTTTTTTTTTGGGTACATTTATATGTTTATTCTTTACTTTCATTTGTTTAAATTTATTCATTTAATATTTTATTTCTTTATTTTTGACTTAAACTTTACTTTTGGCATAAAGAAAAAGATTTTCACTATTTAATTGGACATCTTCACCCAAAAAATAAAAAGAAGCAATCCCTATGTTTGAAACCCTTGCTTTTAAGTTCTGTTTCCTTGATGTAATTATAATTATTTATTTAAATGAAAGCCTAACTTAAGAAATTAAAAAAAAAAAATCATAAGCCTTGAAAATCGATTTTAGTTGTGTAAAAACTTATTTAAAAAATAAATGAATCATTTGAATTAAAATAAATTTTGCAGTTACAATTAAAATAAAAGACTATCTTACACATTATTATCAGAAATTTTAAATCTCATTGATGAGATAAATACTTCTTAAAGTATATTAAAATAAACAAATTAATTATAAAAGATATATAATGTTTTTTTAATTTTATTTATAAAACTAAAAATCATTGTTAATATTAAAAATAAAATTTTAAATAAATTAAATGTTGATGCATTTTTTTAAAGACAAGTAGGAAACTTGTACTAACGGTTTAACTATCTCGTCTTAAGACTAATTTGAATAAATGATAAGATTAATTATGAAAAAATAAAAAATAATTTTAAAAAATAATTTTTAATAAAATAATAAAAAAATTTATGAAAAGATAAATTAGTAATTTTATCCTCCCTAATTTTTGTCCTTTGTGAAGCAATCGGTCTCTCAAATTACGTCTTATTTTTTAAAATAATCTCGTCAATGAGGAAATAGTAACAAGGTTTTAATTATAAAATGTCATAAAATTTAAATACCAATTCAAATAGGTAAATTCCATTTTTTTAAGACATTTTTATTTTTATTCTTAACAGAAAAAAAATTGATTAGCTAAGCTTAAGATTTGAAAAAAGCTTAAAGTTGCTTTTTTGCTGTATAAAATACAAACATGCTATATCTTATACAATAAATATATAAAACCCATTTTATTATTAAAAAAAAAAAGAATAATTGTCTTCTATGGATGACTTAACTTTTTAACACTTGAAAAGTTTTGAATAACTGTGGCCTCTCTAGCATTTAATTATTTTGATCTGATTTTATAGAATAATAATTCAAAAATTATATTTATTTTCTTTTACATTTCTAATTAATTTATTGATTACATTTCTATGATGAATAAATAAGAACAAAGTTTTCATATCTTTAAATAATTAAATTACATTAATAAAAAATATATTATCTTTCTTAGGGATGTAAATGGAGCAAGTACCTGTTATTTTTAGGTACATAAATCCGAACTCGATTTTATTTTATAATATCTGAACTCGATTAATTACTCAAATATTTTGATTTTTACTACTTGAATCTTACTCATATAATATATAAAATACTTGTTAACTACCCGAACTCAATTTATTAAGTCAAAGTTTGACATTTAAATTTAAATTTAAAATCAATTTTAATACATATTATTGAAAAAATAAATTAACAAATTTAAATTAACTAATAAATAAATTAATATTAAAATCATAATTAAAATATATAAATGAATTAATTAAATTATCTATTATATTAATAATCAATAATCAATAAATAAAATGTATAGTAAAAATATTTAAAAAATATTATTTATAAATGGGTTCGAGTAGTAAGGTACCCTAAGATCACTACACGAACCCTACCCCAACCCGTGACGGGTAATAAAATCACTACTTGAACTCGATCATTAAATATCTTAACCCTACTTAATCAAGTGGAGTAATATCAAATACTCATTTATATGATACTCATTTACATCCCTAATCTTTTCATATCTTTATAAAGTTTTTAATACAAATTTTAAGCTATCCACAACCCTAATTGATTTTATACTGATGTTTAAAATTGAATTTAACCGAATTAATTTATTTCATTAATCAAATTAAAATTTTTAATTTTGAAATTAACTAAACCAAATTAATCAAAATAATAAAATGCATTTAAATTAAATTATTTTTTAAAGTATTTTAATTTATCATATTTGAAGCAAACTAAATAATATCATTCAACAAAATATTCTAATACCAAAGTATTAAGATAAAAAATCTAACAACATTAATTTAAAAGTGTCATCTAAATTTTAAATATTAAAAATATTTTTTAAGTTTCCTATATTTTTAATTTTATTTTTGATTTTTGTATTTCTATTAAAAGTTTGATTAATTAACTGAATTAACTGAAAATCAAAATTATATCAAAATTATTTTTATTAACTGGTTGATTAATTTGAATTAAATTTTGATTATGAATTAATTAGATTAAAATCGAGAATAAAATACCCCTACCTCGAAAATATAAAGATTTTGTCAAAAAATGTTGAACTCATTGGCTGCAGCAATGGCAGACTGAAACTTCCGGTACCCTTATAGGGCAGACACCAAAGTTTAAATTATTCATGATGAAAGAACCAAACCACAAATCTCAAACTGGCATTACTGTTATCACTGCTATTATTAGCTCACCACTATGATCACTATTATTGCACCACAGCTCCATACTTTCAGTGCTATAAAACCATCAAACTCCTCATACCATGCATCAACTTGATCAAATTTACGCAGATTTAGAACAACGCCGTCCGTAAAACATATATGCATCTTGTTCTGGCAAGATGGGAAATTTGTGTTAAATATGCAGATTTAGGTGGAGCACTAATCTTGTAATGCTAGCGGATAAAGACATACAAGACTACTAAAGTGAGGCTAGTGGTGGATTTCGAGTAAAGAGTGGTGTGATGAAAAGGGAAGAAAATGATTTTGTTGAGGTCATTTGAGAAGGGAAGAACTTTAGACTTGCACAGATCTCACAGGTAAAAGATAAAAATATAATCATTTGATTTTGTTGAGGTCATTTTGACCCTCGGTAGTAATTCTTCAGGGTATCAGAGTTAAGTGTGAGACATTTGCTTTTGATCCTCAATGTAGATTCTTCAAGGTAGAGTTGCCAAGTGAATGAGTAGGGGTAGTTCCAGGACTTATAAGGAGGAAAACAAGATCAGAGAATGCTAGAGTTAGAATTTCGACTGTGCTCCGATGCTCCAATCAGTGTTTGGATGAGTATGAAGAAGAAGAGAGCTTAAAATTGAAAAGAAGGTAGGAAAACTCACGGGATTTTCGAGAGTGAATGAGTTTATGTATCCGTTTGGTTTCATGAAAGTAAACACTTTGCGCTGTAATTTAATTGAGCGCAAAGTATTTACAATGTTTGATATTCACAATGTAAACCGCAAAGTGATTGCAGCCCAAGTTGGCTGCAATCACTTTGTAACAAAGTCTGCAAAGTAATACCCTTTAATAAAAATACCCTACTTACACTTTCTCGTTCACGACTCTTTCTCTACTCTCTCATCCTCACCATCATGAACTTCTTTGTGCAGAAAAACCATTGCAGCCACCTCCTAGAACACAGGTCAACTATAGCAGCCCAAGTTATCCCTATCCCCATCTTTGTTTTCCTCTTTGTCTTCCTTCTCCGTTGCTGTTTGCTACAAGCTAATTTTCGTGTTTACTGTCGTTCGCCTCTGTCTCTTTTTTTTCGACCGGTGAGTCTCCTCTCTTGCAAAGCTTTTCAAGAAATGGTTTCAATGCATGTTGAAATGAGGATTGAGTTTGATTGAAGTTAGATTTAGGGTTTAGGAAAATTAGGTTTAGGTTTTTTGATTGAGTTTGTGAAAAACGGTATGACAACACATTTAATCCTTTTTTATTTTTAGTTTCTTCCTTCCACATCATGTTCTATGCTGAGCATCCGATTAACATAGTCTTCCAATTATTATGACTTTCATGCATGTTTTAGGTAATTATCATGCAACAAAAATACTTTCATGGATGTTATAGGTAATTATTATACATAAAAAATATTTTATAAGGACTAAAATAAATTATTATGACATTCATTAAAAATAATAGATGAATTAAAATTTAAATTAATAATACATGAATTTGTAAATTAATAAATTTGTAAATTTAAATTAATAAATGAATTTGTAATAATATACTAATTAAAATTTAAATTAATAATCATGAAAATTTAGAATTACAAATATTGAACAATATTAATAATATAATTTTATATCATTTTCATTTTTATTAATTTTTTCATTGCATTAAAATTGTTTTTTATAGTTATGAGTATTTTTAGAATTTGACATGACTTTTTCAGTAAAATGAATATATACCAAACGCTGTAAAGTTACTTTTCCTGTAATTTAAACATAACTTTACATTGCATACCAAACGCTACAAAATTACTTTCTCAGTAATTACTTTCCCAGCAATCACTTTCTCAACAATCACTTTCCCTCTAAGATACCAAACGACCCCTACATGCAGGTGCTAGTCTCCTCTTATACCTATGTATTGTCTATTTTAGTGTTAAGTCTCATCACCTTATAGCGCACATAGCTTGGCGTATTAGATGACTAGAGCGTAGTCAGCTTACAGGAGTGATAGAAACTGGACATGGGCAGATAAGGGCTTAGACCCTTAGGTAACCAAGGACCTGATGCTTGACCTGCTGTTATATGGAAGTGTAAGCTTAACAACTACTCCCTAGGCATGAGGGCAAGTATAAAAAGCTCATTTGAGAGCTTAGAACTCAAAAAGATTCTCGTGAGCTAATAGAGCATTTGGGTGTATTTGCTATGTGACATTTGTGGAGCACGTGCCATAGGTAGTACCATAAACAATCGAAGATCATAGCAACTAAAAGTTATGAATAGCTTTATATGTTTGTCTAAATGAAAGAGAAATACGATGCACTTTGAGGAAAATAACTTAATTATTTGTCTACGAGAACTCCGAGGAAAGTAGCTTTGTCTATTTGTTTAGAGCTAGTTTTGATGGACAGTAAAATTGATTTTGATGAGATTAAAAATAATGATAACGATGAGATTGATATCAAATGATAATATTTTAAATTCAATTACAACGATGACAACGAGATTGAATAATAAAATAATTATTAAAAATATTATATTAAAATAAAAATAAAAAGCAGAAGTAAAATAGTAAATGAGGTGCAACGGTGGACCTCACTGTGAGTGAGATGTGCTTCGTGTTGTGAGAGATGACGTCAGCCTTTCAGTTTGCGTGACTAGCATGTTGAGAATAAGGATACTCAAAATTTCTCTTGTTGCTCTCGTCAAAGTGCATCCTATTTCTCGCCCCCATTTAGGCAAACACATAATGTTGCTCACAACTCTCGACTACCATTGTTTTTACTTGTCTAGTCAACCACCTAAGGCACTCGCCTCATAAATGTCACATGGCAATGGCAAATACCTCAAATGCTCTACTCTCACACAAAAATCCTTTTTAACTCTAGACAATCAGGCGAGCATTTTATACTTACCACCATCGTACTTAAGAGAATAATTGTTAAAAACCTTTAAGTGCACCATATCTATATAGCAATAGGCCAAGCACCAAGCCCATGGTATCCAAAGATCCATGCTCTATTCGTCTATTTATATGAATGACTATTTTAAATAAACGATTAAATTGAAAAATAAAAAATAATTATTAAAAGAAAATAATAATAAAATAATAAAAATATTTGAAAAAAAATTAAAGAATAATTTTTCCTTCCATTCAAACTCGATTTATATATTTGATTCCACCATAATATAAATGTGATAAAATCCAAACATATTCAAAGTCTCTATCACTCCTGCCAGTCGGTTGCCACCCTGGTAAATCTAATACATTGAGTTGCGCGCCCTAAGTGTTATGGGACTCAATATTATGAAAAACAGTACATAAGTATAAGAGGAGATCTGGGGAAACCCCCACACACAGACTCATTCACTCGCAACTCCCATGAATTCTCCTTAATTCTCTTTAATCATAAGCCCCATTCTTTCTCATACTCGGACAGAAACTGATTTGCATATTGCAACGCATCCTAAAATCCTAACTCGGACGCCCATTGACCTTGCTTTCCTCCTTACAGAATCTGAAACCGCTACAGCCTACTTGCCCAACTTCATTACTTTGCAAAATCACTTTTAAAGGTCAAAAAGATCTCAACATGCTCAGAGTCATTTTGTTCATTACTAGCAAACAGAATAAGTAATACTATCTTTAAACAATTTCTAAATAAAAAATGCTATCTGATACAAATTAATAAATGAAGGATGGTAAGACGTATTTCGAACTTAAGATTCCCATGAATAGCCTCCATCTAAGAAAGAATACATTTGACATCATTAATACATAATCTTCCTATCAGAACTCACATTTTGAAACCAGCTAATGCCATCACCTTTATATTCTAATCCTTGAATCCGACTCCATCTGCTTACTCCTAAATTCTTTAGCCATCCATCACGGCCTGATGGTCCGTATGGTGGAGCAGTGCCATGTAGTGATGAGCCCTCACTGCATCACCCTGCATTACTAACAGACTCAGCTTAGAGGTGCATGGCTAGAAATGAGGAAGTAAATTTCAAATTGGCAGTACATTTATTCAAAGCATGATCTATACACTGCTCAAGTCATAGATTTGGAGTAGGATTGTAATCATATGTGAACTAAACAACCCAAAATTAAGCATTGGCTCATATATTAAAAGCCCATTTGGAGCTTTGTGTATTGAATTTGTCAATTTTTTTTACTTCATGTCAATGTTAAAATTTGAATTCGAATTTATCATACATCAATTTTTATAGAATATGCGTAAATCAATTGAATTAAGTTCGAATTCATGTCATCAGGTACATTAACCTTCGAAGAAACATAACCAGATGGCTAGATCACTACTTAAACACCCTAAATGTCATCTAACTGAAAGAATCAACACAAGCGTCAACAAAACAGGCATAAAAAATCAGAATCTTGGCATATATATGCGGAAACCCTGGTGCTCAAAGATAAAGCTCGATAGAAAAATGGATATAAGGAAGCAAAGTGGAAAACAGAAGCATGAGATTCACAAAACTTAGCTAAACGAGAATCATGGCTGCTCATACCCTGCTCTACTACTACGAGCAACACAGCACCAAACATTAGCACAATCCAGAAGACTGTAGCTGTTCAAAGGTTTGATTTGGAAAAGAAAATGTTCTGGAAGTTGATGCCATTAGCACGTGTGAGCCACTAGCTTCCCACGTGAGAAAAAAATTATTTCACAGGTAGGTAAAGGATAAACGGGATTTGAATCCATAGATGAAATCTTGATTATTGAGAAATGACTTTTAATATCATATAATTTTAGGATAAGATAAAATAAAATGAAAAAAATGTTAAAATGAGATAAAATAAATTTGGATAAAAATTATTGATAAATTTATTTATATTTTATGTATAGATATAAATTTAATATAATAATTTATAATTTGTACGATTTTATATAAACGTAATCTGATGGCCACTTTAATACGATATAGTAAAAACCCAAAAAATAATGTAAAAGAAAACTGCCCATGGTCATTCTACATTGGCAGAGCGACAAAGCAAAGTGTGGGACCCTTAGATGATATCATTCCAAACTCACTTTAATATCTAGGACCCATCTCTACCTCACTTAAATCTAAAGACAAACGCAAGTCTATGCGCGTGAAGCTCAAACCACAGAGAAACCTCTTCAATCTCCAGACTCTACTTCCCAATCTTAAAAGGGACACCGGTCTCCAAATCGTAATAAAATTCTGCCCTTCAATTTCCCGGCAAAGTCCTTCCCAAAACCCTAGTCTTCTTCCACCTTAACCACTTTACAAATCCCTTCTTACTCTTTCTCTCTCTCTCGCTCTCTCTCTCTCTCTCTCTCTCTCTTCATAACTCAATTTTTTCCATCGAAGTTTCCTTTTTTCTTGATAGATTTTTGGACTTTTTGGCTTTATAAAATCTGCGTTTTTCTGATTGAATCTAAAAAATTCGTTTGAATTCATCTAAACCCCTAAATTTAAGGACCCAATTAGCCATTTTGTGTTTTGAAATGGCCGAGGATAAAAATGGAGATCGAAGTGAAGTGAGTGATTACTCATCTGAAGATGAAGGGACCGAAGATTACAGGAGAGGCGGGTACCATTCGGTGCGTGTTGGTGACACTTTTAAGAATGGTTGCTATGTGGCTCAAAGCAAGCTTGGTTGGGGTCATTTCTCCACCGTTTGGCTCGCTTGGGATACTCAAAGATCGGTATTTTCCTTTTCTTTTTATTGCTTTTGAGTGTTTCTTTTCTCTTCCTTTTATTAGGCTTGTTGTTAAAGATATATTTTTGGATGAACACTGGAAAGTTAGGGAAGTTCGTAATTATTCTGAGTTGGTTGAACTTTTCAAATAAGACAATATTTGTATTTTCAGTTTGTCAAGAAACCAAATAACAAGTTAATGAAAGGAGCAAAGAAGATTTCAGATTTTTGCCATTGGTTTTAACTGCTTAATCATTAATAAGGTGAAACAAGTCTTGGAATGATGAGAAAATAAGTGTATAAGATGTAGGCCTTTATTTATTGTTTCTTTGTTACAATAAAATAAGGGATAATTTTCATTTTTCTCATGGAAAATCTATGTGAGTGTGTTGAGAACACTGAAAGGAGTCATTGTAAGAGATGCTGGAGAGTGTGCATTGCTTTTGGTTAATTGAATGGTTCTGCAGCTAAAGTTACCAAGAGTCCATGATTTGCCTCCTGGAAATTGAGCTTCTGATGCTCTTCATTTGCCAATCAGAGATAATTTTCTCCATATTACATATTGTTTTCATGTTGCAGCATTGTTATAATGATTCTCGTCGATTGCTTATATTTTTCTAGATTATAAGATGCTTTGTTCGATAAATTTTGTCTTTTCTTATGTAGAACTGGATCAGCCATTGCCATTTAATTTACATGGTTCAACACTTTAACCACACGAGAGTTTATTGTTTGTAGCGTTATGTAGCTTTGAAGATTCAAAAGAGTGCTCAGCACTATACTGAGGCAGCAATGGATGAGATAAAGATCCTCAAGCAGATTGCTGAGGGAGATACAGAGGATAAAAAGTGTGTTGTGAAGCTCTTGGATCATTTTAAGCATTCAGGGCCTAATGGGCAGCATATGTGTATGGTATTTGAGTACTTGGGTGATAACCTTTTGACCCTTATTAAGTATAGCGATTATCGAGGGATTCCTCTTCACATGGTTAAAGAGATTTGTCGTCAAATCCTTGTGGGTCTTGATTATTTGCACCGTGAACTTTCAATCATTCACACTGATTTGAAGCCAGAGAATGTGTTGCTATTGTCAACGATTGATCCATCAAGAGATCCTAGGACATCTGGTGCTCCACTCATCCTTCCAACCAGAAAGGATAAGGTTGTCTTGGAGACTGTTGCTTTGAAAGAAGTTAAGAGTTCGAATGGAGATTTGACCAGGAATCAGAAAAAGAAGATTCGGAAGAAGGCTAAGAAGGCAGCTCAAGGTTGTGTAGGGAAGGAAGCTTTGGAGGAAAATGAGACAGATTCCAAGACTGGTGGTAGAGAAGACACTAATGCTGATGCAGATTCACATGAAGTTTCTGGTGATATACAACCAAATAGTTCTGTGAATAAAGATGAGACAAAGAGTGATGGAATTAACAATGGTGACCAAGGAAAGCAGCGGAACAGAAGGGGGAGCCGTGCAACAAGGAAAAAACTGTTAGCAGAAGTTGATCTCAAGTGTAAATTGGTTGATTTTGGCAATGCATGCTGGACGTATAAACAATTTACGAATGATATTCAAACTAGGCAGTATAGATGCCCTGAGGTTATCCTTGGATCCAAATACTCAACATCGGCAGATTTATGGTCTTTTGCTTGTATTTGTTTTGAGCTCGCTACTGGTGATGTTCTTTTTGATCCTCACAGTGGTGACAACTATGATCGAGATGAGGTAAGCAGAAACTTTTCTGTCCATCTCACATTTTTATTTCCTTCATATAATAATTCTTTTGCCTCTTAATAACGTGGTTCTTCATGTGTGATAATCATTTATTAGAATAATTTTACTATCTTCTGTAGAACAAGTTGTACCATAGTGAATGTTAAACCTGGCATTGCTTGAAGCTTGTTCTTTTTCCTTGTAAGATTGTATGTATCTTGTTTAATCTATTTTGCATGCAGAATATGGTAATCCATACACCTGTACCACTGTAATACCCTTACTTACAGCGATTAAAGATAGAGAGAGGAGGAAAGGAACGATAAATGATAAAAATTTCTTGGGCAAGAACATGACTTCTATATGTTTTTAATTGTTGTATTAGTCTTAATTTTTTAAGATATTAGGTTTTGTTATGCTTGTTTAGCCTCTATTTTTTTTTTTCAGGGTAACTGTAATAATTCAACAGAAGTTGGTATCATACTGCACATGCATAACAAAATTAATTGCATGCTTTGATAGAAGAGCTTAGTCCTTGTTTCCTCCATATCATTTCTTTTAAAATATAAAAACAAAAAACTTTAATATGATAACTTCTTGCATTTGAAGTTGTTTGTCTGAAAGACAACTCACAGAAGGGTTATTCTTGGTTCTAGAAAATTATTCAGTTTTCCTTAAAACTTTCCAGCGGCCCTAGATGCACACCAAATAAGGTTTTGATCTATTTTATGTTTGAAGTAAGCTTTTCTGTATCTTACAATAGGCAATGAGGTGAACGTCTATTTGTTTTCTATTTGTGATGTGGTGAATAGCATAGAAAGAAATTCTTTGAAATAGAAAGACCACCATAAGTTAAGATGAGCTCCACCTTCCTTTCATTATTTATTTATTTATTTTTTGCAATACTAATATTTTGAGTTCTCTTTACCTATATTTCTCATTTCCAGGATCACTTGGCATTGATGATGGAGCTTCTTGGAATGATGCCACGCAAGGTAAGACTGTTAGAAATGCCTCTATGACAGGAACAAAGCTTGCGACAGTTTCACACTGCTAAATCTTATACCTTTTTAAGTTATTGTGTGCTTAATTGTCACCGTTTGAAGGTCTTAACAATTTTTCTTCAGATTGCATTAGGAGGGCGTTATTCTCGAGATTTCTTCAACCGATGTGGGGATCTAAGGCATATCCGTCGACTACGTTTTTGGCCTCTTAATAAGGTGCTTATGGAAAAATATGATTTCAGCGAGCAAGATGCTACTGACGTGGCTGACTTCCTCATTCCAATACTTGATTTTGTACCCGAAAAGAGACCCTCGGCTGCTGAATGCCTTAGCCATCCATGGATCAGTGCCGGCCCTCGACTGCTGGAACCTTCCACAACTGCTTCTGAACGGCGCACAGATGACAGTAAATCTGAAAAGGAAAGGAAAGAAAAGGATGACAGGGAGGACAGGGAAGCTATGGAGGCTGGAGTAGGGAATATGGCAATTGATGGAAGAGCGTCAAAGCTGTTGAAAGAAACGCCTCCAAAGTTGAAATAACCCTTTTCCTGAGCCTTTTTAAGTCCGATGATTTGTCATGAAATTCTTTCTTCCTCATGTATTAATTACTTTGCCAAATGGCTGCTTGCATTGTTCACTGCCTCCTCTTCACAAGAAACATTGCTTTTCCTCGTCTGCTTGACATCCATACCACACCATATTACCATTTAATAGGGATGAAGCTTGGGTCGGTGAAGGGCCTTTTAGTTGGTAGCTTCAGTTTTGAAAGAACCTTTTTCAGCATGTTTAAGATATATTTGAATGAAAAAGCTTTATGATATATTTTTTGTTTTCAGATTTATATTATCAATCAATAAATCACAAATATCAATTTATTAATAAATAAAATTAAAAAAAAATCTTTCAAAATAAATATTAATATTTTTCTTTTATTATCTATTAAAATTTGCTCCTGCCCTTGTTTTGCATGCAAGAAGAAGCATTGCAAGTTGAAAAGGACCAATGGAACAGTCGCTCCACAGTTTTCGAAAGAACTACAACTCTTGCAATTGACTAAAGCTATCGCCTATCGCTATAATTATTAAAATTATCACAATGGAAGTAAATCACCTTATGCACTTTGGAAACACCATTACAGGAGACTAATGCAGCCACCCAATTGGGTTGGGAACAAGAATCTTTGCTGTTGACACCACCTGTTAAACACAAGAAAAGATCAGGTCGGCTTCGGATAATGCAGTTCGATATCATGGATTTAAAAGCTCCACTACAGGAAAGAAATTATAAAGGTAAATAGAGAGGATATCGAATTGAGACAGAGAGGAGAGGCGGAGAAGGGATTCAGACAAGACATTCAAATGCGTTCAGAAAAAGATTTTGAAGCATTAATCTTTCTGAGCCTAAACAATTCTGCAATTTTTTCTGCGTCTGTTTAACATTTTCCTCTTTTGTGTTCTACAGTGCTAGCAAAACTAGTTCCAAGGTAATAGATGACTTACCAAAACTCCTAAATTAAAGTATTTTTCTAGCTCTCAGATATGAATACATGAGAAAAAACGCCACAACACCACCAACAATAATCCCTGCCGTAGTTAGCCAGAAGGCAAACTGCACCACATTATGAATAGGGTATGTTAGCATGGCAAAGTGAAAATCACATCAATAAGATCAAATTAAGCAGTAAGAAACTGAATGTTCAAACTTTTACAACAAACATACCAAATGTTCTTCCAGATAGGACCTCAAGTTCATGCCAAATATACCTGAAAAACAGGAAATATGATCTTGAGCCACTGGACATTGATGCTCATAATTCCTACTAAAATTGTTGAAGAAACATTTTGCAGTCTAAATGTCTAATGATATAAATGATTTCAAGAATGCACCCAGAAAAAAAAATTATGCTATACATGCCACAAATAGTAAATCAAGGGATGATATAATCTATGCTAGCCATCAGACCTGGGCTTCTTTTTTTTTTTTTTTTCCCCTTTAACTGATTCCAAACATAAGCAGTTTCTCCAAGTCCCGTCCCCTCCCAAATAAACAAAAAAACAAAATTATCACCATATTTCAAATAATAAGTCCATGAACTAGCCCACAATTATACTGAACCAAGTTACTATTTGTCACGTGATAATCAAGCATCCTAATTGACTCATGATTTGTGGCATCTAAGATTTAGACTCTCCATTTTGGATAAGCCATGGAGATTCTAACGACCAGGTATCTGGTTAGTTCTTGTTTCAGCTGCCATTCAGCAATGCACAATCAGAAGAATCTGAGCAACTTATGTGCATAAATTATAGCAATCAGAACACCATGTTTTTGTTAAGCAGTTTCTGTATGTAATCAATAGAGGCTTGGCCTCTATTTTCTTGCTGGTAGAAGGACAAACCTGCAACTAGAGCACCAACTGCCACACAAAATGTCCCAACCTGAAGAAGTAGTTCCACTCTGCTTACCTCAAGCCTCCGAGAGCTGATAAAAATAGTTAAACAACCCTATTTCATTAAAGGATTATGGATTCAGATACAAAAGAAAGATAAACTAGAAATGACTCTGAAAAGTCAAAATAATCATGGATGAGAGGAACATGAGATTTTAAAGGATAAAGTACTAACAAAACCCCAAGTTAAATAGTGATGCTGAAAACAGAAGCAAATCAAATTTCGTCAAGACCTCAAGTTGACAGCAACAGAAGCTGATAAAAATAGTTAAACAACTCTTTTTCATTAGTTAAAGGATTGTGGTTTCAGATGCAAAAGAAAGATAAAGTAGCAATGATTCTGAAAAGTCAAATCATCATAATCATGGATGAGAGGAACATGGGATTTTAAAGGATAAAGTATTGTCAAAACCCCAAGTGAAATGGTGATGCTGAAAACAAAAGTAAATCAAACTTCATCAAAACCTTAAGTTGACAGCAATAGAATCTTCCATTTCTTTTGCAGAATCAAGAAGCCTTTCTGCCTGACCATGGCAAGATTCACATCTGCAAATGCAACAATACATTACAATCAGTTATAGCCATTAAAAACATAACCTGCCCACAAAGAGATAACTGGAGCAGGTTTGACAAGACATAAGCCTTTATGCCTGGCCATTGAAAATGCAACCAACGGTCAGCCACTTCTGAGAAGTTCTACTTATTCCTCTGTGTTAAACCAAACTACAAAATACATCTTCCTTATCTAGTTTATGTCTTGTTCGTATCATTTAGAAATGTGAACCTTTTAAAGAGCTTTAGCATCCCAACTTGACGGCAATCAAGACCAGTTTAATGAGGAAAATAAATGATAACCTGTTTGATGCCAAAACTACAGAGTAGATATGCATCATAAATTATGAAACAAAAGAAAAACCTCTGAAGATAATTTTCCAAAAGCATCTCGATCTCTTCCTCCTCTTCTGCAAAAATGACCAAATCAAACCAAATTAGAACTCTCTTTAAAAGAACACGTTAAAACTGAGAAAAATGAGAACAGTTACCTTCAGCAATCAGCTTTTCAAAGGGTTCAGAACATTCCACATCATCATTTCCCCTTTTTAGAGTACAGTTTTTTCCCATAATACAGATACGACGTATTTCATGGGGATCCTCCAAAAGGTCAAGCAGCATTTGTCTAAGAGCCCCTGCTCTTGAACCCAATTCAACCTTGAATGATAAAATGAAAAGACAAGGTAATAATATAAGGACAAGATATTTAACTATTTATTATTATGCAACTAAACAAGATTTTGTAAAAGTTAATATACCAAAGTCTGCTTGCTAATACGAAGTTGCTCCAATATGTCACCAGTTAATTTGTTAGGCAACACTTCAAGCAGAGCTTGAACCTATGAAAATGAAAGAGCGCTAATCATGATTAAACAGTTCATAATAACACTGTAAAACACAAGGCATTCAAGTTACAAACTTGTAAGCTCTGAAGGGAGGAATTTTGCATTACAGACATACAGGAAAAGGAAATTAAAATGAAATAACACGATCAGGAATTGCTTATAGAAATTTCAAACTCTCCTTAATTAATCACAGAGTAAATAATGAATTGTTAAGGAGTATAAATTCTAGGAAAACCATATATTTTAATTTTACCAAAAAAAAAATGTCAGAGATCAGTTAGAATAAGTAACTCTTTTAATGATGCTTGGAGTAGATGATAATAACCCAAAACAAGACTGGAAAATGAGCAAGCCAAGCACCTCATGAGTCAATCCCCAGCTAAATAAGCTTGGCTTGTTCAAGTTTTTATTAGGCGCAAGCTTGACTCCTTTACATAAATAAGGTTAGTTAAAATTGTTTTTAAACAGCAATAACAAGCTTCTGAACAAAGTTCAAGTTTGAGCTCATTCATGGATAATGATTATTCTAAAATATAAAAAGCCTTTTTGTTTATATGAAATAAGGACGGTGTTACAAGGAACTTAGGTATTCAATAGGCACAAATAGGCTCAGCAAAAGAAAATTACATACATATCACATATCATCCAAATGACCTATAAATCAGTTGTTTACAAGTTAATAATCAAGAGTTTCTCATTAGCATAAACAAGCTTAAATGCTAAACACCCTCTTGCTCAAACTTGAGTTATTTAACAGAGATCAAGCTTCATTTTGTTTATTCAATGTAATAAACAAACAAAAACCAGCATTTCCACTACATGTTTCAAGTTGATCAAGAGCAACTCGGTTCAGTTGCAGCTGTTTGAGGAATAAGACTATTAGCAACATCTAAAAGAGGACCAAAAATAGTTACTTACGCACACTTCTTAAATGTTTTTAACAGTCATTTTTAACAATAAGGCCAATGAGTTTTCTAAGTGTGTGGTGAGGCTAGAGAGGAAATATCTATAAATAAATGACAAAAAAGACATGGAACTACTGCCTATAAAGAATTTCTCGAATCAGCAGTTCTCTCCTATTTTAGGGCTACTTGGAACTTGAAAACCATTTCCCACTGAAATTTGCTTGCAACTACTATAGCAAATGTCAAGGAGCTTGTGGTCTGCAGCTTGATAATGACTTTGTCAATTCACCAAAGCTTGTAAAAGTGAAAAACAGAATGAAAAACAAGCAACAAACAAAAAATATATATACTCACTATGTTCCCATACTCACACGAGGTTCTAAATTCATTAGTCTCTGCTCCAAATGCTGTACTCGTGAAAGTAATGCTGCTTCAACAACCTGAGAGTATCACGCCAAAAATCTCTCAAAAAGATCCGATGTTTACGATTATAGCTTGAAACCACTGAATACCACACAAATCACCTTAAACATCAGCATCTAAAAGCAAGGACACTGAGTAAGACACAAACCTCAAGCTCGAATGGCATACAATGCCCTCCATTCATGTTATTCAGTCGAGGCAACAATGTGTCCATAAAAGCCTTTCCGCCTTTACTACATGATGAACACATGTAACAAGTTCATCACTGTCAGTTCAATGAGATGAAACAATGAGGTCATATTTGCACAGATGCAAAAGAAGAGATTACCAATTATAGTCGAATATAAGAACACAGTCTCGCATTGCTATTGCTCGTAATGATCCTAGATTAAGTAGAATTGCGTGCTCTCGAACCTTAGAGCAAGGAATGGGGAAAAATCAGTTTGTATGCACATTTTAGACAGAAATACAGGGAAACAAAGGAAACAAACTGATACTCAAAGCCAAGACATCGGACCCAAGTATGGCAAACGAAAGAATGAGCATGTGATAAAATAGCACAAATGCCTGTTACCAGAAGAGATGGCACTGAGTTTGTCAAAAATAGTGATGGATCAACACTCCGGATATCTCTTGGACGAAGACCTAAGAAAAAAATAAAACAAAATTATCCACATAAATTAAAAAAGAAAAAGAAAACATAGCTTTTTATTTTTCTGCAATTAAAGCTTAACAACAAGTAAAACCTAAGAAAAGAAAATCACATTACCACTTGATTTCAATAATTGACGTCGGTTTATCTTCCTTATAGATACTACTCCATTTGACTTCACCTCTAACACCTATAGAGATTAGGAAAAAGAAACACAAAATTAAACTAGAGATATAATTATAAAAAGATCACAAATAGTAAAAAGGAAAAAAAAAAGCCAAAACTGGAATGCAACTCCAAAAAGCCTGAGAAAAATAGAAAATTAGCAACTAGCAAATTGTGGAACTAATAAATCCTAAAAATGTTAATTAATATTAGCACACAAAATCATAACACATAATTGCATGCAATTGCAAGTAAACTGTACTGATGTTCCAATTTCTTAGTTTTTTTTTTTTTTTTTTGCCATAATATTGTACTCTTTGTCGTGAGCAATAATTTCTCTTGGATCAAAATTTAGTGAAAACAAAAAAGGTTAACAGATTCCATTTATCTTCCAAAAATAAAAGAAAAGAAAAAACCTCATAAACAGGCTCACGAATTCCAAGCAAGAGAGAATCACTGGAAGAGGAAGTGATCCTCTGCGTCGCAACCACAGAACTCTGGTGTTGCTGCACCTTCGTATCTTCCCTCCCTCCATAATCATCATCTTCACTGACATTCTCAGCGGCCAATGTTTCCGGCTCGTTCAAGCGATCTTCTTCCGTAGATGATCTAGCGAAGCACTCGATCCTCTTAGAAGACGGTTTCACCACGACCGGAAGTAGAGGAACTCCGCTCTTTTGAAGCAAAATCGGAGAAGCGTTTAGCCATGGAGAACCGAAGAGAAGATAATGCACGGGCGGATATGGAGATTTAACAGAGAATTGGAGAAGATTTGGATAAGAAGAAGAAGGGGAGGGAGTTAGCGCCATTATTTCGTTCATTCATAAGTTAAGAGAGAATCTGGTTTTTGCTTTAAAATAACAAAGCGATTTCCATTTTCTTCTTCTTATATTAAAAATATAACTGAATTTTTGCGTTTTCTTTTTAGGGAAAATCACCGTTAATATTTGTGGCTTAGGAGTTAGGATCATGTCGATTGCCTCTTTCTTTTCATTTTGTGATGTAATTTTTTAATTTATATTTACGGTAGAAAATTAAAAAAGAAAGTTGAAAAAGAAGGAACGATACTAGACATTGGAACTGCCACCTGGCTGGCGCGTTGTGGTTAAGCGTCCTTGTCTTTTTGGTTTAAGACGTGCAAACGGAATGAAGACCTTATACTTTTCTACTTCTTTGATATGAATGATCCTAATTAAGATTTAGATTTTGACACGTGTGGATGGGAGTGGAAAAGAAAATAAATACTAATGAGTTAAGAAAAAAAGTTTGACAGATGAGTACTATGTGTCCATGAGGTTGGTTTAAATACGATAGAATTTTTTTTAATTAATAATATTTTTAATAATAAAAACTTTTGAGTAATAAAAATATTAATTTTTTTACAGTAAATAATTAATCATTTTGTTAGTGTAAAATTTTGGTTATTTTTATATAAATTAATAATTTAATTAAAATATAAAATATATTATATAATATTTAAAAATTAAATTTTTTTTAAATATTAATTTGTATAATACTATTATATTTGTGATTTTTTATTTTCAAAGCTAAAAAAGTAATAAATATATTCATATTTTTGGAAGCAGATTTTTAGTAAGTGTATTAATCAAAATGAAATTTTAAAAAAATTAAATGTTATAGAGCTTTCGATGAGGTGAAAATTAATTAAATATATTTTTAAGACAAAATAAAATTTACAATGTAAATCTTATAAATTAATGTTTAATAATAATTTGTAATAATATTAATTTAAAAAGATTTTAATTTATTAAGGGATTTATAACGAATTTAAGTTAGGTTTAATTGGATATTTTGGATTTAATTATTTATTAAAATTTTATAAATATTTAAATATAATTAATTTTTTATTAATAATAAGATATAAAAAATATAAAAAATATTTAATAATGAATAAATATAATACAATAAATTAAATAATTTCTTATAAAAAGATCAAAAAAACATCAAAATTTTAAATTATAAACTAAAAAATAATATAAATTTGAATTAAATTACGAAAGAAATTAAAACTAAGAAATGAATTACTATAAAAATAATAAGAAAATTATAGTTATGGTGACAATTTGTATTAAAGAAATATACGCTTGCGCGCGTGGAGTATCTGTTTCAAATGATTTGATTAGAGAGGGAAATTCTACTCTATAAAAAGAAAAAAAATGGAATATCAAACACTATAAGCTTTGTCTTCGTGATTTCTCAAGAGAACCAAAGCAAATGGCGGCATCAGCATCAGCTCCAACAAGAGAAGAAGAAGATGAAGAACAACGACAACTCGAAGAAGACCGTTTTGTCCCTTCGCATCACCCATCCGCACCGCCCGATGAGGTAGCAAATCAACGACTCCGATTTCACCTCTACTCATTTTTCTTTCTGTTCTTCAATCTTGAAATCTAGAAGCTAGGGTTTTAGAGTAAATTTGAATTAGCTTAAATTTGTTTATTGTATTTAATTTTGAAAAATATACCTGTGATTTTGAATTTATTCAGTTAAGGTCTTTTTTTTTTTTTTCATGTAGTTATTTGATCTTTCCACAACAGTAGATCCGAGTTACGTAATTTCATTGATAAGGAAACTTCTCCCAGTTGATGCAAAAAATGGTGATGATACTGAAAATCGGGGGTCAAATTGTAACGATGAAGTTGTGAGTTCGTCAAATGATAATTGTAAGAGCATGGAGATTGTTGATGATTTTAATAAATCTGATTTTCATGGAGATGATGAAGAAGATTCGTGTCGTGTAGAGCAAAATGCTCGGGTATCTGCCGGGGAAGAGGTTTGGGAGGAGTGTGGTTGTGTTCTGTGGTATCTTGCTGCAAATCAAACTCATGCTGAACTCATGGTACTAGGACTTGCCCCTTGGTTTGTTTTGTATATATCGCATTTTAAATCAAATTAATAGAGAATTTGTTTTAATTGTTTAAAGGTTACTATACATTAGGCAAGTATAAAAATGAAATATGAAGAAGACTGATAATATTTTAAGTCACCGACTTACCTCCTTTAGCTATGCATCTGCTCGAAAACCATATACTAGAAAGAAGCCATTTTTTAAAAATGATAGGGGAATACATTGTTGTTTGTTTGGATATCTGAAGTTTTTAATCTTACTCATTGTATTGCATGTGCTGTAGTCTGTACTCACTCAACTATATCTAAGCAGGTGCAAAACTTGGTTCTTGAAGTTCTTTTGGCAAACCTTATGGTTACCCAGTCTGTTCGTGTCACGGTAGGTTATACATTTGCCCCTGTTTTGATGTTCTATTTTAATAATGCAGTTGGTCAGCGGCTGATTGAGACGGACTTTGATGCATCATGCATGATCCTTTTATATCCTTTTTTCTTTGTATCAGGAGATTTGCCTTGGAATCATGGGAAATTTAGCCTGCCATGAAGTTCCCATGAAGCATGTAGTTTCTACAAATGGACTAATTGCTGTGATAGTGGATCAATTGTTTTTAGATGACACCCAATGTCTATGTGAAGCTTTCCGGTACATTTTTTAATCATATATTGTTTCTATTTTTACATGTTATACCATAACATTCTATTTTTTCATTTTTTTAATCATATTTTTATTGTTTTTGCTATGCTGTGCAGATCTTTCTGTGTGCATTATAGATCTTGGAGGCTGTTGTTATTCTAACAATGTTGTTATGGCATTCTTTTTTTTTTATTTTTTTATTTCAAACTATGTGTAAAGTCATGAGGAATTTTCTTTGTAGACATTGCACCTATTGGAATTTCCTTTTTCTTACAAGTAATTACTAATTAGCATATTAGATGCCTAGAGAAGGGGCCGTGACCCTTTAAGTGGTTGTTCTGAAATGAAAGTACCGCAATCACTATCCTGCGAGCATATCCAGAAATAAGCATATTGGAGATTTGGAATGTGTACAAAAGAAAAAATGGATGGTTGAAATAACGAGAACTCTGATGCTTGTACTTCAAGAACTAAAATAATGCCTTCCAGATTTTAGATAAAGTAATATATTATCTATATTCGTACTCATTTTCCCCTTCTTGTTGGTTGTGTGGTTTCTTCTTTTATGTTGTATTATTTTCTATTTGTAATTATATAGGTTTCCTCATTCCTGACAAATTATTACTCATGCCTGAATCCAAAATGACACCATGTCATTTGTTAGGCAGTGGCTCATGGTAATCACATGCACATCTAGTTACTTTGGCTGAACTGTTTTGCTTCTGCATACCTTTCTAATGGATCATGTTCTGAGACAGGCTGTTAAGTTCGGGTCTTCAAGGTAGTGAATGCAGAATATGGGCAGAGGCATTGCAGTCTGAACATATTTTAAGCCGCATTTTATGGGTCACTGAGAATACGTTAAATCCACAGCTTATTGAAAAGGTAATACCAACATCTAAAATGCATTTCTTATGTGAAATTCCAGTAAATCTTTATAACATAGACATGCACGGAGTACATATTTATATCATAACATTATAGGCCGGTTTCAAAATGATCTGAAATTTTTAAATGATTCTTTGGTCTAGCAACCATATGAGTGACTGATCTACATATTTTATAGCTTTTTATTTGGCAAAGGGTGGTTATATGAGGATGTTAGTAAAAACTAGCTAGAGGTTAGTTGGTTTTCTGTATCTTCAATAAAAAAGAACATTGAATTTTTGGATATTTTGAATCCTAGTACTGCTTAATTTGATTGATTAGTTATATGGTTTTATGAATTATATATAAATTGAAAGAGTTTATCATATTAACATTACTGTGAACCTTTGAATTTGTTCATTTTTCAAAATATTGGTAATAACTTAAGAACTATTTGGTAAGTTTTAAGAATCTATAATTTGAACTTTAATGTTTTCCTGTAAACTTAGCTGTTCTACTTGTTGGACATTTGCTGCAACATGGTAAAATTTTACTAACATCAAATTCTACTCTGAAAAGTTCTTAAGATGAGCGTTTTGTGTAAAACTTCTGCATAATCTAGGTTTAGCACCTCATGGAGTCTGTCATGAATAATGCCCTTATGTTTGACAATGAAGACGGAAAAGTTTGCTAAGCGTATACATTAACTGCAAGCTAATATGTTATTCCAGGATTTTGTTACTTTTTTTTGGGTAAATTCTTGTAACTTTTGTGATGGAATCTAAAGAAGGTTTAATTTTCTGACAGAGTGTTGGACTATTATTGGCCATGTTGGAAAATCAGAAGGACGTTGGGCATATTCTTCTCTCACCTTTGATGAAAATTGGTTTAGTAAATGTTCTGGTTAATCTTTTGGCTTTTGAGATGAGCAAACTGACAAATGAGAGAATACCTGAAAGGTACAATTCTATCTTATCTGCCTCTAAATGGTTGGAATTTGGTGTGCATTTGATAAAACTAGTTTTTGAACTATTAACAAACTTTTCTTATAATTCTGTTTTTTCTGCTTCATGTTCAAGAAAGATTTTCCTAGTTGTCCCACATGTTTTTGTGTTTCAAGTGTCTAAAATTATCCATCCTATCCAAATAATTTTTTTTTTGCGGAAACTGATTAGAGGAGCATTGATTTAAAATTATCCCACTTTCACTGAATCCTTGTCAAAGAGCAATTATAACATGCTCGCAATCGATTTGACATGCGTATGCTGTTGTGACTAGTATTCATGCAATACTCAACAAAATAAAACAGAGCCAGATACACATGGCTGAGATTTACCAAAAACTTATTATGTGCTTGAAGTCTTCATTCTTTCTGTAATGTCATTAAGCTGTCACATATCCTGTCACTCTCACTTGGCATTCTGGTCTGCACGTGCCTTTGTGATGCTATAGAAAATGTTCATGAATGTAAGGTACCATGGATCTTTAATTAGCTGGTGATGAACTTTCTTGACTGACAGATGCAAATGCTTGTGTGAATTAATGAGATAACCAATTGTTTCTTCTTCTGATGATCATTATAATGTATAACAAGTAAACAGCCTCCTGTAAAACCTTTTTTTTTTGTGTGTGTGTGGATATTGGAATGCATTTGCTTGATGTTTGGTTCACATTATATCTCAGGTACTCCGTTCTTGATGTTATTCTTCGTGCATTTGAAGACCTCTGTGTCATAGATGGATATTCTCAGGAAATTTGCTCAAATAAAGAATTTTTCCAATTAGTCTGTGACTTGATCAAATTCCCTGATAAAGTTGAGGTAATTTGCAACTTTCTGAGGACCATAAAATGTAATATATGATTTAGACTCTGAATTTATAAATTTTTGGTTGTCTTGCTCTTTCTCTGTCTCTGAGCGGTGGAAGATTCATTTACTTAAAATTGCTTCTTGAAATTAGAGGTCATATTCCTACCTTTTCATTTTCCATTAGACACAAGAAAGACTACTGTGCTTTAGAATCTAGAAATTGTGATAGAAAGCCTAAGCCTATATCTGGTGAACTCTTATAAGAATTCTGTATTTGAGCATTATACCAAGGGCCATATTATATCAATAATTTTATGTTTTCGGGATTTCTAAATGCTCATTGGTAAAACATATTGAATTAGACAGTCTTAAAACAATTGTGTATGGCTCAAGTTTTACACATTAAATATTGTTGGATGATACTGCTAGCTCTTAACGTTTATCTTTCAGGTTTCTAACTCTTGTGTGACTGCTGGAGTTCTGATTGCAAATATTCTGTCTGATTTTCCTGATCAAGCTTCAGAATTATCACAGGGTATATTGTTTTTATTTGTTATCAGCACAAACTTATCTTTATGTTATGATGTTTTGCATAAATCTGGACTATTTATCAATTTGTACGAGTATTGACACCTTGGGACCACCCAGATTTTCCTTTCTTGCAAGGACTGTTCGATATTTTCCCGTCTACTTCAGATGATTTAGAAGCACGATGTGCACTATGGAGCAGTATTGCAAGGCTACTAGTTCGAGTTAGGGAGGATGAGATGAGTGCTTCTAGCCTGCGTCAATATGTGTCAATTCTATTGAGCAAATCTGATCTGATAGAAGAACATCTTTTTGATCACCAATTTGATGAAAACAAGGAAGATGAGAGCTTGGCCACCTGTGGCAGAAGATCAAATGCCAGAACCTTAGCTGTATCCTTTGGTTTGAATTTTAGCAAAGCTGTTAATTCTGCAGAAGAAACGTTATAGAACTGCAATTTATCGTTCTCTTATACTTGTGTTTATTTAGGCTTTGATTGGTTGGGGCTTTTGCTTTTTGCCATTCAATTACTATTAGAAAAGTAAAAGGAAAATGCAGCAATCAAAGGAATGGATACGCATTATCTTTGTTTCCTCTGACCTTTGCAACAGCTTAGAAGGATAATCAGCATACTAAACAAGTGGAATGCTCTAAAGGATTCTGCTGAGGAGAAGGATGCGATGGAGGAACATGCAGATGATGATAATATTCGTCGATTGTTGGATTGCTGTCACAAATACACTGCGTAAGCTCCTTATTATCCTATTTGTAATTATTACTTCCATCAATACTTCAAATGGTGGTCCTATACTTAGGGTCTCTCATTTATTTAGTTTCCTGTTTACATTTAATAAGCATAGTCCATCATAATTTTGCAAATCTTTTATACCCTATGTGTTATCAAGCTCAAGTAAAAGCTTAGCTATGGTTCCAATTATCTGCATAGATAACTTCGAAATCAGGTATATGGGCTTGCATTATACTGCTGCTTGTTTTTGCTTTTCCATGTACTGTATAACAGGTTACCGAACATGCATTTGATAATTTCCTGTTGCAGATCCTGTCCTGAATAATCTTCTTCGGGCAACATTGCATAAACGATCTCTGCTCCTCAACCTTGTTCCTTAATGATCGGTATTTGCTATTCTAGACTCTCCGGCTTCGAATTTGAGGTCACTGAACCACAGCAGAGAAACTTCAGTTCCTGAAAATTGCTGCCCGGAAGAATCTGACATCCTTGGATTCCTGTCCTGGAGGAAGAAGGAATATGGCCATGAGTGCAGCAGCCGCCTAAGGAAATTATCATATTCCTTTCTATGCTGATTTTAAGAGCTCGATTTCTTGCGACCACCAGAAATTTCTCAACTTGGAATCAACAATTCCCTATGAGGTGGAAGGCATCTTATGGGTAATTATCATTACCTTTTATGCCATTTTTACCATGTTTATGCCATTTACGCAGAGTTCTGTGTTTTTACATTAGAAGTTTTGTTTGAAGATTATCTCTACCAAACTGGTTTACCTTACCATTAGAAGAGATGCAAATAAAACAAAAAATAAGTAAATCAGCTAATTCACTTACTTCTTGCACATTATCCTTAATCAAAATCAATATAATTAATTAAAACAATGAAAATTATGGAATTATATTCAATGAAAAATTATCACCTTGTATTAAAAATTACTGCAGATAGAAAGGTTCAAAACCAGAGTCTTAATACACAGTTTTTCCAAGGAATTGAACATAGGCACAGCATATTTTACAATGTCAATAACAGCAAAAACCACAACCAGAAGCAAATGCAGCCTGTAATGGATTCAAGAATAGAAGACAAAATTTACCCTTTATAGAACCTCAGTTGTGTCATTAGTGGGAAATCTGAAATCCCCTAGGCAAAAGTTGCTCTCAATAACAGGAAAAAACTAGCAACGGACTTTGGAAACTCTGTTAAGCTGCTCATCCAACTAAACTCTTGGGGTTGGTTCAGGAGACAGAAAACTGAATACTTCATATGAAATCTTCAATAAGGGGCTGGTAGAACAATTTGTAAGCATCCAAAACTTCAAGATACCACATTGCTTCTCGATCCGGAAATTGAGACAGATCAACAATTTTATGAACCTATTAAGCAATGATCAAAATGTGTGAGAAACAGCATTTCATCTTAAGATTTACAGCAGACACGATTGGAACATTTTGTGAATGCACTAACTTCCATTTCCAAACTTGGTTTTGCATTCAATTGAGATGAATGTAGCAAACATTTTCATTTCCATCCTCAGAAATCACTGTAAACAATTGCTAATTCTTTAAGAATCATTTCCTGTTTTCTGGTTTTGTTTTCAGTTTTCAAACATTTTATTTTTAAAATTCTGAATACACAAAATGTTGAAGATAAATATTTAATTGTTTCCGATATAATAATTCAATTCATAAAAATAAAAATTTAAGAATTAAATAAAGGAATTAAAAATGGGGAATTCAAGTACCTTAATAACAGAGAGATCACCAGTACGGACAAAGTACCCTCCCACCACCATTACATACATCCCTGCAAAGAAAAAAGAAACGAAGTCGGTTGAATAAAATGCGCCTCCCATGCTAAAATGCGCCATTAGAAAAGGGTGGCAAGGCAAAACCTTTTCTCCATTGACGTTGACGGAAATCACCGGAAAGGCTGAGCTCGACGATGCCAGTTGCATCATCGAGAAGCAGGCGATCGTCGTCGTCGTTGGAGACCAAAACGCCCTGTAAAAAACAAAATGGTAAAGAAGGGAAAGTAAAATAGGGAATTTGATAAAAGAGAAAAGAAGTAGGAAAGAGTGAAAAAGAAGAAAAAGACCTGTAGCCAGGCACGTTGGAAGAGAATGCCGCCGAGAGTCAAGGCGTTTTGAGAAGGAATTTCTCGGGCATCTTTCAGCTGCCCGCAAAGCAGTTTCAGCGCTGCCAAGCTATAGTCCATCCCCGTCTCACCTTTCGATTTTTTTTTCTTTTTTTTTTTTTTTTAACATTTAATTTGAGTTTTCCTATTTTATACATGATGATTTAAGAAATAAGGTTATGGGAATTAGGAAAGTGGGGTATGAATGACTCATGAGTTTTGGGGTTTTTTTTTTTCATAATTTTTTTCAAGGGTGTCACATAATAATCATCATCAAATTAAAAGATGATTAATTTTAAAAGATACAAGGTTTTTTTTCGATACATCATAAATTTCAAACTTGAAAGAATGAGAAGAGGTAGATATCGAGATTTAAATTTTGATTTTATGTAATTTTTATATTTAAAAAAAAGATATGAACATTTTAATTAATGCTTAAGATCTAAGTTGGATAAGTTAAACATATTATGGATACGTTTAGTTGATAAATTGCTTTATGTCTATATAGAGAATGTGAAGTTGAATTTCGTTTTCACCAATGAATTCAAATTTTAAAAATGTGAAACATTTTCATTAGAATTTGTTTTTATTTTTTTAACTCAAACGTCTAGGTTTGTTTTTCTCCTATTAAAGTCAAATGTTTTAAACAAAAATATAATGGTTAAAAAAACCCAAAATTTGAAAATAAAAAATGATCGTATGTGTTAAAATTTTTACGTTAAAATTATCAAATATCATTTCTTAAAAGTGATTCATAAATTATTAAAGTTAAATTCAACATTATATTTTAAATTTGTGAGTTGATGACATTAACAAAGAAGGGAACCCAAGCTTAGATGAAACAACAATTTATAGTTGAGAAGAAGAAAAATCTAAGATTTGAGTGTTTAAATGGGAAAAAAAAAAAAAAGATTTGTGTTTTAATTGTGTTTTGTCAATGTCATATATTTATTTCAAAGACTGTCTTGGATTATTACAGACTATTTACCATAAATAAACAAATGGAAAATCACAGGTTCTAATTGAACCATTTTTTCCATCCACAATTCAAGTAATAATTAGAAATGTAAATTATAACATAGCAACAAGGAGTTAAACCAAACTCTTCATGACACAACTCAAGTAGAGTTCAAGCTGAATATAAACCAAAACCCCGTCTTGGATTAGAAAATGAGAGAGATTCCACTGCTCAAGAGATCATCAGACAAAATCTTGTTTGCAGCCTCTGATGGATGGAAACCATCCCAGAAAACATATTCAGAAGCATTTGCACATGTTCCAATGGACTTGTGATTACACAATATTGATGTTTCCAGCAACCCAGTTCCACAACAAGCCTTTCTGGCCTCAGCAAAACCTGTTCAGACATTGCTTAAACCATCAGTGATTGCCTTGCCTGGAAAATGAAACAGTAAATAGCTAAGAAATGAAAATGTACCATTGTCGGCAGGCTTTTTGACAAGATTGTAGAGAGATTGGTAGATGTCAAAGACAACCAAATTAAGGCCAGAAAGCTTTTTCTGCAACCTTTGAGATGTGGCATTGAGCTTTTTGTTGAATGAAACTGCATTGCGATTTATCTTATGCACACACTCATTGCTATCAGACCCAAAGATTGTGATGGCTGCTGGCAAACACCCCAGCGGAGGCAATGTTGTGACTCCAATTTTCCTTGCTCCAAGCCCATACAAATTCTGTGACAAAACTTTCAACTTAGCAAGTTCCAATCACCAGATAAAAGCATATATCAGGCATGGATCTCTGCATTTAAGATCCCATATTTCAAGTTTTGAGGGCTTAATACTTCCGGATATTAATTTTATAATATATGCAAGTCATTATAGGAGGCTCATGGATAATCAAATTGCCTTGGATAAGAAAAAGTGGAAGAGGAGAATTCAAGATGACGACTTAGCGTGAGTTTATCAGTTCATGTAGCTTACCCTAGTATTAAGATAAAGGCTCTGATGATGACGATGAATGTATGCAAATCATCTTCAGGGCTAGATTTTCTAGATTTCTATGTTTTTAAGACAATTTCACATGAAGAAATGTCAACTTTTAATTGAGCAGAAAGGGAGTAAGGGAGACCTGAATGAAATTAGCATAGGATTCAATGAGAATATCTGAGAATTGGTCAGGTGTGTAGGCCTTGTATAAGAGAGGATTAATGTAATAGTTTTGAAGAAAGTCACTGCTCCCAGAACTGATAAGGCAGACTCCACCAGATATTATTGAAGAAGCATTGGATTTCCCTGCAATTGTCACCAACTTTTTCTGGTACTCCTTGAAGTTCTCCAATTGCTTACTCAATGAGAGTGTATGCTGCAAAAACAAAGAACAAATATTAACAGTTAAAAGAGAAATACTTAAATAAAGGGAATTTTTGTTTTCATTTTTGCTTACATATAACTTTGCTGTACCCTCATAGTAACCAGAAGAAGCTGATGCAAAGTTGGCTCCAATCAACAGGTTCTTCCCTTTAGCCTTTTTGCTGAGATAAGCTGGTGGATAATCAGTGAAGCCAATGTTCTCAGCTGTGTTTTACAGAACAAAACAAAAGACAACCTGTTAGAGAAACATATACAAGGTGAAACAATCTCAAAGGACCAATCCAGTGTACAAAACTCCCGTGTTATGGGATCTGAAGAGAGTAATATGTATAGAGCCTTCTTTCGCATTAATGGAAAGACTATTTCTGTGACCAACGAGCAACTTTCCCGTTGCAACAAAGCTACCCTCAAAGTGAAACAGTACAGAAAACAAAATTCAAAATGGGGTTAAGAGTTTAAAGGATCAAAAACCAGTGAAATCTGAGGCTAATTTGCCATTGCAGAATCTTCCTGTTGGTTTGTGATGAACAAAGTCCCTTCCATAAGGAGGGAAGTCTGCTTTTATAATGGTATAGAGGTCGTTGTTGTTTCCAGCATCAACAACAGAGTCTCCAAATATGAACATTGCAGGAACAAGGGGCTGTCCATTAGCAACCGAGAGCACAAAAGCAAAGAGAATAAATGGAACCAAGAAATAACTTGGGAACTTCATTTCCTTCATCCTTTGGAGGCAATGAAGAAGAGTGATTATGAAAATGGGATGTAAGGAGAGCTTGGAAGTGGTTTTGAAGTACAAGAGCTGGTAATAAGGCTACAATTCCAAGAACAGGTCCTTCAATTTCTTAGCTGAGGCTACGCATTTATGAATTGGGTTGAAGTTCAATATATATAGAATTCGTTGCAACGGCACTCTATGATTGGAATCTCTCGTTTGTGATCTAGAGCTCTTATTTTATGCAATAGTATTAAGCCTTCGATTTAAAATTAATTAATAATAAATAAATATTTAATTTAAATAAAAAATCGTATCAAATTCAATATCTAATAGACGAGAAATAACATTAATTTAATGGATTTTTATGACGTATAAATGAGAATATCTAATTTAAAATCAATTGATAAATAAAAATATTTATCGTGATGAATATAATATCACAAAAAATTCAAAATTTACCCGAGATAGCATCAATAACAGTTTGGGATAAATGAATTGTAAACAATATTTCTATTAAACAAGTTCGTTCAGTTACCATACTTCCAAATCCCAATTATTTAAGTAGTTTCGTAGCACAGGCGTCTTTAACATGTCCAACTCTAGGGATAATTTGAGCCAGGATTTGCTGAGATGGTTCTTCATGGGGTGTTTAATTTTGACCAGAATCATCCTTGGCTGTGACTTTTCAAGTTGCCAATTATATTGTGTAGTTCCTTCAGAAGATACGAGTAAAGCCAGTCTGGATGGTTGAGGTGGTAGATGAATGACTATGAACACCCAAATTTACTCAGTCTAAAGTTACTGAAAACCCAAGCTTGCCCATCCTTTTCTTTAGCTAGACTGCAAGTAATCATGGGTTTTGTGTAATTTAGCATTGAAAGAGGATTTCCATTGTTAAATCTGGGAGCTGCCCGTATAAAATTAACAAAAGAAATGGCAGTAGTTCCAACTAAACTCCATTGGCGTGTCTTGATGAGGTTCATTTCTGGGCTGTCTTAGCGTCTGCCACACCCTTTACATCTTTTGCCCAAATCAGAAAAAGGGGTCAACTAAATAATGGCACTTGCATTTAGAACATGTAGCCAAAATCTTCACTCACTGACCTTATTTTGTATTGTGTGCCCTTATTTACTTCTCAAGCAGCTCTCCAATCACTTTCAAATCCTTTATCTGTTAAGTAAGTTATCAGATACTATAATTTTGAAGCATTATCGGCAGACTAAGAGATTGGCATCCTTGCTTACAAAGTAGTATTATTTAACAGGCACACCCCTCTCATCAGGGGGGCATCAGGAAATGGAAAAGTAGTCACAACTATATGGACAATGCCATCTTTTTCTTGGCAGGGTTTACTTATGTTTTAGGCAATAGATTATAGTGCTTTCTTGCTCCTTTGAACATTAACCCAATTTGATTTTTTTTTTTCTTTGTTGGTTTTGAATGTTTCAAAATTTAAGTATTAATTTAAATAATTATGTTACTACCACTAAAGATATAATCGCATTAGAATTTTGTAAATTTAATTTGAATCTCAACTCATCAACATGTAATCATGAGAATTCTGCGAGTTTGAAAATTAAAATTCTACTCTCATTTATTTTTTAATTTCCACTACCAAAAAAATAATAAATTTATATCCTACTAACTTTATTCACTTTTCAAGAAAAAGAAAATTTAAATATTTAAAAATACATTGGGGATGTAGCTCAAATGGTAGAGCGCTCGCTTTGCATGCGAGAGGTACAGGGTTCGATCCCCTGCATCTCCATATTACTTATGCAATTTTCTTTTTTTTTGGTTGCTCTGGCCATTGCATTTCAAACTATCTTGGCAAACACCAAGGAGTAAATGGACAGAAATGAACGGATAACATAACAATCTAGATTTGAATTTCATTGATCGGTTGAGTTATAGTCTGAACATTCAGTAAATCAAAAACTAGAACGGCATCAATCAATGCAGAATATGAAGTAAAACTTTCTTTTCCATTAATTATTTGACTACATAAAGTCCGCGAAAATTACATTATTTAGAAGATACAAGTGAATTGAATACCCTGCTTTATGCACCTTACACTCTAACACAAGGGCCAACATGTTATGAATGATTCCCAGTAGGGTATTCCCTGTTACTGCAAAACAAGCTAATTTATCTACCTGATCAAGTCTTGTGCTTTTCAGCTGATCCTCTCAACAAGCTCCCACCAGGCCACCTTATATCTCCATATTAGTTACTCCATTCTGTCGGTAGGCGCTTCTCCTTCTTCCTTATGGCATCTAATTTGATAATGATAAAAGTCGGACGGCATCAAGCTCTCTAGACATAATCACAGCTGGAGATTTATTCTCTCAGACATTCGTAAGATATCAGAGTAAATCTTGTCACCTCCTATCTCCTTCCCGGTGGCTCCAGCTGCAACGCGCAATATATCTTCAATGAGAGCAACATTTCCCATGATGTCAACATGAGCTCCACTCTCAAAGCCCCTCCCTTCAAGCAGACTAGCTGGTGGCTTGTGCCGAAACTCCCTAATGTATGTAGCAATGCCAGATGGATTGAACCGGGTTCTTCCTCTCCAACCTTTAGCACACATGAATCCTGCACTTAGAACCGGTACACTCTCATCCCCATCTGCGAAATATACTCCACCTTTCAAGCAGCTATCTTCTTCTCCGTGGACTGAGCTATCGATCTGATATGGAATGCTGTTGGACCTACTGTTAGGTGATAGCTTGTACACGTATGATCTTTCGGTTGGAAGTCCAACACCATACAAGCAGTATATCTCCATGTCTGGAGCATCAGGTAGTCTGAAAAATATGTTCAGCTTTATTATCATCAAGTATAAGGCATAGAAAAAACAGAATATTTTTGGTTGTGAGTATCTTGGGGCTGTGTGCAGTTGTGTTACAATAAGGTTTTGTGCTTCGCTAGATTAACAAGTACACAAATTCGAATCACTTCAGAAGTCCAAATTTGATAATCGTGAACAGATGGGGAAAGGTCAATATCGAGGATTAGTGATTCAAGAGGAATTGATAGTTCTATTGATAAATTGCAAAAAAATAAAGGTAAACGTATGCAAAGAAAGGAAACAGAACAAGACTGTCAATGTAAATGAATGTATGAGATATAGTAGATAAGATTTTCAAGATAATAAATATGTACAATGGGGAATTCTATAGTAAACTTATTGAAATTGGAGTAAAGGGACTAAGAACAACATAATTGAGATAGTCGAGGGACTAAATTCAGACTTTAACCGAAGGAATCTGTTTTTCTATGTATTACACATAAAAGATAGTAGACGATACATGTAACTTTGAAATCTGTTCGAAATAAAAAGCTGTCAAAATATATCTGAAGTTTAAATTATACTTACTTTGTTTCAAGGGGATTAGACCAGTATTTGTAATGGTTGTATTTAGGGTCGTGAAGATTGTCTGCAATTCCATGGGAAAAATGAGCTTCAGCCCGTCGCATCATTTTCGGTGCCACAAAGCGTAGCAGATCCAAAAGAGTTGTAGTTGTGTATGCTTTATCTGCTGCAACTTTTAGGATGCTTTCCCTGCTCATTTCATCATATTCCGTCCAGGCCTCTCCACACGAGAAGTTGAAATTTTGGGAAGAACTTGAGCGCAAAAATTCCTGATAATGGAACTTCAGTATTGATTCCCACCATAAAGGCAAGATCTTTGACAAAAATAAAAATTGACTCAAACATAGCAGCTTAATTTTCTTCTATTTTTATAGTGGATGCTGATAGAAGATCTATTAGTGAATCAAATACTCAGCAATTCGGTATCGTCTGCATAAGGTAGTACTTGAAAAAAAATATGAATGTTGCCAACAACCGTGCAGTCTGTTGGTAAAACGTTGGACTCTTGGTTTCAAGTGCGCACACACATCAGTGAGAGGTAGCATGGTTCCATAATCTTAAAAACCAAAAACGTTGAAAATAAAAGGGCAAATAGAAGATTTCTCGTTAGAAAAAGTTCTATCCCACAGTGTTCAGTCATTTTGAAAGCACTCTGCTCTTAAGTTTTCTCCATTTTAGTAGTAGATTTACGTTGTTCCAACTTCCAACAGATCAAAAGAGCTAAAGGTTAAACATATTTTCTAGGATAATTAGCTGAAGCATAAATATTTATCATACCTTTGAATCAACAGTTGGAAGCTGTGAAGAATGTAACACTGATGTTGCCTTGCCGAAAGAGATTATTCTACCATACTTAACCGGATCTTTCACTCGGAAACCTCTATTTATATCACTGTTGTTGACATTATTGTCACTTAGAGAGGGCTGGGAGTACCTTTTCTTAGAAAAGTCACAGACATGCCCTTCCTCTGGAGACGAATCCATGTTGCCCCAAATGGTCTCTCCTCCTTTAGGCACCAATGACACAATGGAGTCCCATGTCCGAGACATCCGCATGACATGTTCTAATGTTTGAAGCCCTAAAATATCATAATCCCAAATTCCAGGTGCCACAGCTCTACAAAGGCCATTTGAAAATATGGTAATATTTTCAAGCTAATCTTCTTCTAATCATGCACCAACATCAAGAATTCTATGTTTATTATTTCCTGTAGTCACCATTATTTTGATATTTTCCGTCTCACTCGTGGTTTTACATGTCCAAACTAATGAGGAAAGCAGGCAAGGTGATTTCACTTGGATCTTATGTGAAACTTCATTTAATAAAAAGATATGTTCAAATCATTAATTAAATATTTCGCGATAAAATGATACTTTACAGTAATTTATCTCAACCGAGTTTCAACAGCACCAACTATGAAGAAGAGATTTGCAAAGCTAACCTGATATAAGCAACGTCATTGCCCTCAGCAGAGAATAGATTGCTAACAGCCTTTGGAACACCGAGAAATGCTGGACCAATGTTCATGACTGCCTTGATGTGCTTGTCACACCAACCTGGACCACCACCGCCCCCCATAGGAGGAGGTGTTTCAACCCATTTAAGGAAGTGAAGAAAATAGATAACCCCCATGGAATGGGGCACCACTACCACTTTCTTATAGCCATTGGTTATATACATTAGCTCAATTTCACTCTTCAGCCTACTAAGAGCATGGTCCCGAATCTGCTTATCCCCAATCGAAAATATATCAGCAAAAACTCAATTTAAGATGTTATCTATGTTTTGTGTTGCAAATTGGCCATGGAAGATGCAATGCATGCAGAATTTGGAGCCAAATTCATACTAATTTCCATAATTCCATCACAGTCAGAAGCAGAGAGGAGGAGAGCAATTGTGAGCATAAATGATTCAAAGTAATATTAATATAACTACACATGCTCAGAAAAGGCAGTGCTTTTCAGCATTGTTGATTGAATCACATATAGCATTGTCCTGAATTCATTGCCTTATTCTGTTTAAAGCTAAGAACCTCCCTAATTGCTATTCTGTTTTGGGATAGAACTTCAAGCCATAGCTGAAGCATAAGTCTTATAATCTTGTTACAGAATTTTAAGAATTTTAACCTTCAATCTTTCTGCTAAGCCTAAAATGGCAGTGTTTACTTGGGAGAGACATGAAACTGAGACAATACAAGAGTGTAACGTAACAATGGAGAAGCAAAGGAAGAACCATTGTACCTCTGTATTTTGGAAAGAGAGCCTCCAGTCATAAGCAGCCATGTGCAAATTCTTCCCGTCATAGCCAATTTGAGCCAAATTTTCAATAAGAACAGCCCAAACAAAATATCCCGGAGCAAAATAGTCAGCTGCAACCAGCCCCTGAACAGCTCGAACCCGGATGCCTTGTGGGTCAAGGCCAGTTTCATTGTGCAAAGACAAGTGCTCCAACAAACACGAAGGCCTAAATACCAACAGAATTCCATAAAATTCAATGCCAATTCAAGCTAAAAGATGCAATTAATACATGCAAAGAACTTGCTTTAAGTACCTCTTGAAGATTTCAGTGAAGCTACCACCCCAAAGGCGCTTACGGAACAGACCATCAGCACAAGGCCTGCCTTCCCATAGCTCTAGGCCACCAGTGACAATGCCAGGGACCAAAACCACAGGGTGAAGAGCTGTCAAGCCTTCACTCTTAAGCCTGACCCCCGGTGATTCAGGAACCTGAAGCAATGAAACCGGCAAGCAATGGTACAAGAACAAAAGAAGCCACCAAGCGGAGCAAAGGTATCCAATTATCCAACAACAATAATCTAAACACCTCCATTCCCTAGGCTGCCTCCTTGGTTGCTTTCTCTTCTTGTTGAGTTCCAAGGCAAAATTGGTGGCGGAAATGACATCTTCTTCTCTCTTGTCTAGCTTCTGATCGATCTTTGGTGACTGATCAATAGATTCAAACCCCACCGAAGAGCACTTAAGCGCTGACTCTAGATAGCATAGTTTTCTAAACCGGAGAACAGAAGCCATTTCCCAAAAAAATAATAATAATAAACATAGAATTCACCGAAAAGAACAACAACACGAACTACCCATCAAAGGAAACATGAAAAACTTTTATAAAAAACCCATAAAAGTATAACATTGTAAGAAAAAGAACATCTAACTAATATATAGAGCTTGAGAGAAAAAGTAGAGAACTGAATTATAATAAAGCTGATCACCGATCAGCTTTCAGATAATTAACCGTTACAGAAAGGGAAAAAAAACGTGGTGAAGAAGAAGAAGAAGAAGATATGGGTTTCTGAAAATGCACTAAGAAACAAGAAGAGAAAGCAAGTTCAACTTCCTCTTCTTCTTCTTCTTCTTCTTTCTCTACCTTTCTTTTCGAGTATGGTTAGTGGATGTGAATCTGTTTTGGAAGTAATCTGTCGAGGGATGGAACCGAGGGAGGTATTGTCCATGTGTATATATATAGCAATATAGCATATATGTAGGTGGACAAAGAAAATGGGTTTTTGGATTGTAATGACACTTGCCTTGGTCTTTACATGCATGAGCCGAGATGACTCTTGCTCAGCTGTCACCTTCTGCATCGAGAGGCTTCTCAATTGTGCCTTTATTTCCTTTCTGTTTAACCTTTCACGTGTAAATTTGTAACCTTTTAGCCTCAAGTTTTACGAGTTACAACCCAAACTACCCCATCCTACTCCCTTCCTCTTTTTTTTTTTCTCTCTTTTGTTCGTGAAGCGTGTGCTTGACAGTTGACAACCCTGAATGGGAGACAAGTCTGATTGATAAGCTACGATAATTTCCTAGGTAGTTTTTATTAAAATTTTCTTAAACAGATTCCTATATATATTTTAAGATATTCTGCTTTTGCTGTGAATATAATTAAATGGTTGAATTACGTAAATTTATCTTTTATTTATTTGTTTGATTGGTCCTTAATAAAATGTGTCCGGTTGGTTGATAGTAGCTATATAACCAATCAAATATTTGAGTTCGATTTAATAATTACGAGTTTAATTTATTTATTTTCAAATCAAGTTTAAACTTAAAGTATTCGAATCGAATTCGAATTTCTTAATACTCTTTTTAATACTCGGTTAAGTAAGTCGACAAATTTTATCGAACCTTTTTTTATATATATTTTTAATATTTAATTATTAATTTATCATTTTACTCTTATAATATATAGTTGAAAATTAATAAAATCGAATCTATCGAATCGAGTTTAAGTGATTCGAATATTCTATTAAATCAAATTTAAATTTTAAAAATTAAATTTTATTGAATTCAAATTAAATTTTAAATTTTAAATTTTTAACTCAAATTTAAATTTAATATTAAATGATTTCTATTTGACTTAATTATCTTTCCGTCGGAGAAAGACGAGAGAATCCAAAGGGAGACAAAGAAGGGTGGCAACCTCAGGCCTCAGCCCTTGATCATAGGAAAGCACACACTACGAGAAATACAGAAACCCAAAATGTCTAAAACGGACAACCATGGCCACGGTGCTTGAGTGCTTGGCAGTGGACCTGGACTGAGAAATTTTGCCAAAGAGAGAGGAGAACCTGGCCTCTACCAAACAATGCACCCACTACTGAAAGCGAAAGTTATATACCTACTACCAAGTAGGCAAATAGCAGCACACATGGTTGAAGATGGCCAAGGCACGGTGTTGAGAAACAGAGAAAGGTAGAAGGGTGGCACAGTGTTTAAGAAGATGAGGAGTGGGGGGAATCATGATATTCTCCTTTGTTCTCTCGTCTGTTTCCAAAGCCAGGAGACCAGAGTTGCAGCTTTGTTTTAATTGACAATTTTGTATTTTTCTTCAGCCCATGGCCATGGTTTGTGCGTGCATGGAAGGAAAATTGACGAGGAATTTGTTTATTTATACAACTCTCATGACAACTGTTCAACCATACATATATGCATGTGCTTTAAATCTTCATTAGAAGAAGTCTGAAAGTCTAATTTACTAACTGTATACAACGGACCAGTGGTAATTGTTTATGGCATTTAAATTTCAATTTCAATATATAATAAATTAAAAGTATGACTCGATGTTTAACCATCCACAAGTCAACAATATTGACTCATGTTATTGCAGATTGTCAATTGAGTTAACAATATTTTTTTATAACTTAGAGCTTAGATGATCATATTTTTTATGTATGATTTTCTATATCGTAATCATTTTGATTAAAATTTTTTTTGCATAAATAAAATCACTTAATTATATGTATCAAAAGACTAATGTTTTAACGTTTATGTTCGTTTATGTTCGAGAATCTAATTGATAAATACAAATTTATTGAATTATTATCAATTTTTTTACCTAAGTGTGAAGAGTCCATCAATGAGAAGAGACTGGAAAAGATTGAACTCAATTCCTATAGTGATGACTACAAACACAATTAAAATTCATGGATAGTTATACATTTATGTTTGATAAGATCATTTACAATTTCTTTCCCAAATGAACCATAGCTAAGACTAAGAGAACCCATGAACCAGAATAGTAGAGCTTGTCCCACCCATGAGTAAATATTTTGTGGTAGCCTCATTACATCGTACATCATTTTGGAGCTACAAAGATAATTGTTAAATCGATAGGATCAGGTAAACACATTCCTCCTAGAGTAGCTATTAATACAAATAACAGAAACTTTGTTATAACCTTTTCTGTATATTCAATGTATTTTACATATAATCACTTATTTAACTCTAAAGAAAGTTTAGTCTACATTTCAAAGTTAGGTTAAGAAGTTCGATTTCGAAGAAGATATTGGTACTCTTACAATGCCATTCAACAAACAGTACCAATTAATCTCATCTTATCCTAAAAATTCTTAATTAAAATGATCTTTTACTCTTCATTATTTTATTATTATTATTTTTTGATTTGTTATTTGGATATCAAAATTTTCTTAAATCTTTTCCGGCACTTTCGATATAACCCAATAAATTTTCTCACATAAAAAATATATAAAAAATCACTCATTTTTTTAAGAGACTCTATCATTAAATTAATTTTAATCTTTTATGAATAAGCGGTCCTCTTTTTTATTTTATCTATTGTAAAATCAATTGAGCTTCTCATTTTGATTGAAAACCAACTAAAAGAAGAAAGAAAGGGAGAGAGAAGACAGAACAATATTTTTTTCTTGGGCAAAATTATATGCGCCCAAATAACTCTAGTTTCTACCCTGCGTTTAGAGGTGTGGGCTCGGGCGGGCTCGGTTCGGGTTCTTTTCGGGTTCGAATTTTTTCTGGTTCGGGCTTTTTCGGGTTCGGTTATTTTCGGGTTCGGGCTTTTTCGGGTTCGGGTTTTTTCGGGTTCGGACTTTTTCGGTTTCGGATTTTTTCGGTTTCGGGCTTCTTCGGGTTCGGGTTTTTTCGGGTTCGAGCTTTTTCGGGTTCGATCCCGGTTCTAGTCGGGCGGGTTTAGCGGGCCGGCTTGAAATATTTTGAAACTTTATTAGTTATAATTTTTTTAAAAAAAATTTTGAATGCGATAATTAATTTAATTTTTATATGATTTTATATTTGAATAAATATTTATATAAAAATAAATTTCTATATTTTAATATTTATTATTTGACAAAAATAATTTACTCTTTTTTAATTTCTTACAATATTTATTATAAAATAGTAGATATAATTATATTCATTAAATGTAAAAGAAAATATTACATATAGATATTATAGGAAGAAAAGTACCAATTAATATTATCATTTACCAAAAAAATGCTTAATATGAATAAATGATCAATTAATTAGCTCTATTTTATTTTTAATTTATTTTTTATTTGTACATAAATCTTAATTAATATTATTGTATTAAATATAATCGTTTACATTAATTAATCAAATGTCTCATTAAAAATTTAGAATATTAAATTAAAAAATATTTTTTTAATATTTAATATAATTATATCATATACAATTTTACACTACCATATGATTGATATTTTGTAGTTGATATAATACACTAAAAAAATATATTTATACAAAAAAACTTTGTGAGATTAAAAAAAAACATAATATTAATAATTATGAAATTAAAGTAGATAATTATTAATTATGATTAAAATAATAAATTTTTAAATTTTAAACAGAAGTCACTAAAATTAGATTAATAAAAGTTTCATAATATTTTTTTTATTTCCTCTATTAGTTTGTTTTTAGGTTTACAGATTTCTTCAAACTTCTAGATGTTATCTTCTTCACTTCTTTTCTAAATGAATGTTTTGCTTATTTCTTTGGCCTTAGCCAAGAAAAATTGAAGAGAATAAAAAATTTGACTGAACTATAAATATAATCTATCTATAGAATAATTGAAATTGTTGATAGGCTTTCAAAGAATAAGAAAAAAAATGATATGATTTCATGATAAATTATTAAATTATTGTATAAAATGGAATAAAATAAATATTGCACGTTAATGTATATATATAATTAATTTAATAATTTTCAAACAGAATTATCATATTACATAGTAACATGGTTAAAAAATTAATTATTTATTATCAAAATAATTATTAAAATAAATATTTACTAATTAGTTATCATATATAAGTATAACAAATTATTAATTTTTAATAAATTAGTTACATAATTTAAATAAAAAAATTAACTTAAAATAATTATTTTTGCACAATCAAGTAATGATGCATGTTTGTCTTGATCGCCACGTTGCATAATGCACAAGAAAAAATATCTACTGATATTATTTTAGTGGACTGATATAGATATGAACCGATAAGGTAGGCAAATAAATAAATAATCATATATGCTTAACTAAATTATAACTAATTAATTGTTATCAATTCTTTTAAATTATACCTAATTAAAGTTCTATAATTGTAGCTAAATTCTCAATTGATAGATGCAATTAGTTTAAGTTTGAAAAAATTATTAAATATAATATCGAAGTTTAAATAAAATAGATAAACCAAAAAGCTGATATAATTTAATCATAATGATTATAAGACAAAATATAATTAAAATGATGAAATATGAATTAATGAGGAAAAAAATTATATAATTTAGTAATAAAATTTATACAAAAGACAAGACATTGCAAAAACTTAAATTTCCTAGCTAGAAATAAAATTTGAAACATATAAATATTTATTGTTAATTTGATAACATATTTATATAAATTTTTTGTTCAAAAGTTTAATATAAATTGCTTTAGTAACTTATTAAATTACTATTTTTTTATATTAAGTAATTCTTTTTTGAGTTTTAATTTACATTTGTTATTATAATTTCATATATGAACTTATTTTGTTATTGTAGGGATTTAGAAACTTCAATTCTAGATATCTTTTATATAGATTAGAGTTAAATGTATATTTGAATGAATCAAGAGAAGATTATAAGATTCAAATTGATATTCTTGATTATTGGAAGAAAAATCAATTTCGACACCCTATACTTTCACTTATGGTTAAGGATATATTGAGTATTCCAATTACCATAGTTGAATCTGAATCAGCATTTAGTATGAGTGGTAGAGTTATTAACAAATGGAGAAATTGTCTCATAACACATAATGCAGAAATTTTGATTACCACTCGTAATTGGCTGTATGGATTTGATATAGATAAAGGTGGTAAGATTTTAGTGTCATTGTTATTTTATTAATTTTTTATTATTTAAATTCTTATATGATTATTTTTATATATTTTATTAGATGAAGAATATGAAACAATGAGATTTTGAAGGAAAGTTGGATTAAATTGAACTAGTTAGTTTATGGATAAGGATGAAGAGTTCTAATTGTAACGTATGTTGATATTTTATTTCTTACTATTTATATTGTTAAAAAATTAAATTTTTTTATTAAGAGTAATTATGATTGATCATTGCCTCATTAATCTTAGTTGAAGACAATGTCGCTCTTAGAGAGTTTAGTTGCTTCCTGCATTTACAATATTTTCGAGTATATTATTCATCAAGTCGTTAGCGTTGAATGGAATGATCGTATTTTCCTGTTTTGTTCATCATGCAATGTATGACTAGGGATTGGTTTCTCCATGACTAGGTGGCTGTGTATGAGAATGATTGTATATTTTCTATTTTGTTGTTCTTGTAATGTTACATGTCATAACTTTAAGTGTTTGATGTTTTCTTTGCTGGTTTGTTTTTTACTATATTTGGACTAATTTAGAATATAACAATCATTGACTTGTTAATGACATGAGAATTTGGATGCAAACATGTCATAGTTGAGTCTGAATCTTTTTTTACAGTGAAAAAGTTATTACAACCTTTAAAAGGGTATGATCCCCTTTTTTAATTTTCAATTCTTATTTTTAGTATAATCACAATTTAAAAAATAAATTACTATTTTTCTATTTACGAGTTATAAGAGTCAGAATTTAAATTCTAATTTTGTTAATAATGTATTCAATGTTTTATATGAAATATCAAATTTAAATAAATGTTACAATTATATAATGATTTATATATATATATTTGATTTATTATTGTATTACAATTAAAATTTTAATATGAAATAAATATACTAAAATAGTATAATAATTGTTTTTATAATAAAATCAAATGTTATATTTAATAATATATTTATTATTTATTATTACAAATATAATAAGCATAATATTGAAAATTATTTAATATTGAACATTATATTGTGTTTTAAAATAATTTTATTTAATAATTGAATGTAAATATTTAATATTTATTTTGTTGATAATAAATTATTGATATAATTATGTAATAAATAAATAATGATTGTTTTAAAATTTTATAAATTTTAATTAGAAAAAGTGTATTATTATTTATTTATTTAATTATTTTTTAATATAATAATTATATAATTATAATTCGGGCTTTCTCGGGTTATAAATTCGGGTTTTTTCGGGTTTCGGATCGGGCCGATTTCGGGTTCGGGTCGTATCGGGTTCGGATTTTTTTGGGCTCGAGCTTTTTCGGGTTCGAGTTTTTTCGGGTTCGGGCTTTTTCGGGCTCGGGTTTTATCGGGCTCGGGCTTTTTCGGGTCGGGCTTTTCTCGAGCTCTGGCCTTTGACTTTTTGGTCAATTCGATCCGATCTCGGGTTCGGTCTCGGACGGGCTCGGGCGGATTTTTTGGGCTCGGGCCAACTTTTGCCAGCTCTACCTGCGTTCCTCCATTTCTCTCTCTCTCTCTCTCTCTCTCTCTCTCTCTCTCTCTCTCTCTCTCTCTCTCTCTCTCTCTCTCTCTCTCTCTCTCTCGCAACCATCATCTTTGGATTTAGTTTCTTCTGAATTGAATTGAGGTCATCAATTTCGTATTCAATTGTTTCCGCGTTGGTCCTTCTCCCTTTTTTGTCCAACAACCTTTTCAACCCTAATTTTTTATCTTAATTCCTATTTACGTATAATTAATAAATATAATCCTATCTGAATACTATTAAATTTTAAAAAAAAAATTATAATAAAATATAGAAGAAATTTTAAAACATATATGATAGTTAACGAGTAAAACACAATAAATTTGGATAAATGCTTACAAAAAGATTAAAAAAACATGAAAAATTAAATTAAAGTCTAAAAAAATACAAATTTAAATCAAATGGCCCGAAAATGAAAAGTAATTAAAAAATGCTTCAGTATAAAAATAATAAAAAATTATAATTATCAGAATAGGTCAAGTTTGGACCTAAATAATAAACTTAAACTAAACTTGATTTTTTAACCGATCTCGATTTTCAAATTCAAATCTATTTAATGAGTTTAACATTTTATTTAAATCTGCCTTAAAATTAGATAAATTTTCGAATTTAAATAAATAATTCAATTTTTAAATAAGTCTAATCTTAAACCGATATACTGATTGTTCGGATAAAATTGGTGTTAACAACCAAGATTTTGTCACTGAACCCATACCATTTCTCCACCTCTTTCCGCAGTTGTTACTTTCTGGTGTTTCTTTTTATCTGTTTTGCTTTGATAAGATGGGAGCAGACTGGATAGTTTTTATGCACAAAAGTCCAGAATAGGAGAGATGGGTGCACTGAGAAATTTTCAACGGATAGCAAAGTTGCCATTCTTTATGGCCCTTTTTTTATTTCTGGGTATATTCTGTGGAGTGTTTCTGATGAATCTGCTCTCTGCATGGTATTTGCAAGGCAATAATTTTTTATCTAATCGGCCAAAATTAAATATATGTAACAAACTAGTATGAGTAGTACCAGTTTTTATCTTCTATTTGCTGATGAATTTTATACAAATATTATTTGCCAAGGGCTAGATTATATATATATATATATATATTTGAAATTATATCGTGAAAATTCAAATTAAAATTTCAACATTTTATCGTCAATAAATTTGGAATTTTTTCTTATTTTCGACTCTACACCTATGTAGAATTTTTTGCCTGCAATGCAAAGAGATTAATTTACACTGTACGTAATTCTAATATAAGGTATTTAAGATTAAATTCCCAACAAATTAACCTAATCTCTTATTTATTTATTTTTTTTATTTTTTGAGATCATGTTTATCTTTCTATACCATGGTTGCATTTTTTAACTAAAAAGAAAGGGAAAAAAAAATTGATGTCTCATCCTTTCTCGCATGATAACAAAAAGAAGAGAAAGGAAAAAGGAAAAAGATTGCTTATACCTATCAAGGAATCTGACTAATTGTTAAAATAAATAGCATGTATTATTTTTGTACATAAAAGAAATTGCATTAGAAGTATAAAACTAAAAGATATTGCAGGTTTTATAATGACGGCTAATTAAACTACGTCAATTTAGAGATTCTCAAAGATCAAATTACTGTTTAAACGTGAAAATCTATTTGATATTTAGTTAGTTTTGGATAAAATATTAAATTCATTAAAGTAAATTTAAGCAAATAAAATAGATTTGATCAAAATTCGAGCTAAATTTTAGTTTCACCCTTAAAAATTTAAACTCGACCTAATCTAACAATATTTATATATATTTTTTTAAATATTTGAATATGTCTTTACATAAATCTATTAAATACGTCAAAATCAATTAAACCCTACAAAATTAAGCATAATCAACAAAACTCATAAATATATAACAATTAAAAAAACTGTTTAGAAGTGATTTATTTTAATGAAAGTTCTCCTGTTTCACCAAAAAATAATTAAAGAAACTCATATTGAACCTCCAATTAAAGAAACCAACATTGTAATAAAATCAAAATTATGTTATTATTTTTTAAAAAATAATTTATTTGAGTGAATATGGACAAATCTAGTTTTTTTTTTTTTGTTATTCTTAAAAAATGAGTTTATATAGAAAATTCAAGTCCGAACATCGGGTCAAGTTTAGACACACATAAAGTTAATTAATATAACATCCAAACCCGGTTTGAACCCAATGTGGGTCAACTCATGATTAGGTTTAGCCAATTTGACTTAACCAGAACTTTTATAAAAAATATTGTTAGAATAGAGTTTTTAAAAAAAAAATTAAGATAAATTAAATTAGTTTTTGATAAATTTAATATAAAAATATTATAAAATGTTGAAAACTAATAAATAAAATTTTTGTACATGATAAATGCAAAAAATAATAAACTTTGTTAAATTTAATCACAAAGTTTTAAAGTGAAACAAATAAATAAAATAAAAATTACCTTTGCTAATTACAATAAAAACAAATGAACTAAATAAAAAAATTGCATAAAATAAATAAATTAATATAAAATAATATAAACCTCTTTATAATTTTATCAATTATTGAAATGTAAAGTAAAAATGTAAAAAAAAAAAAAATTACTAAATACATATCATTAAAATTAGTACTTTTTAAAAAAGTTTTGATTTATAATTTTTTTTTTTAAAGTTCAAATATACTTCCCATTTAAATTAAAAATTTTAAAATTTTGAGAACTAAAACACTTAACTTTGGCTTTTACCTTATAATTTCTTTCATAAATTGGGGCAAATATGTATTAAAAATCACTTAAAAAAACTGCATGAATTAACTATAAGAAATAAATAAATCCGAATTCTACACAAATATTCTTTATTCTGACACTTTATATATGTGACTATTTAAACTTCAATATTTGATTCATCCTTACTATTCAAGAATAAAGAAGATATCGAACTATAATTTATCCGAATTAAAGCAATGTTAACATAGTAATATTAACCTATTATTACTAAACTTAAAAGAGAAGTGTTCCAAGCACATATGCCATATTCCCCTATAATTTTAGCCACCCGTCTTTGATAAGCCATATTGGTGATATTGGAATGTCGTATGACATCTACACAATACTTTCGTTTTCCAACTTAATTTGTCTAGCTAGCTAATTGATTATCAATTAAAAAAGAATGATCTAGCGAGCTAAGAGAAACTAGATTAAATAAAACCTGATAATTTATGTATTTATATTGCATCTATTTTATATTAATGTGTGTAACACAAAAATATCATAATATTATATTTTACGCCTACAGATTAAATTTAATTTTTTTTCAATTTATATGAAATTTAATTTAATTTTTATTAAATATTAATTTATTATTTTTATGTCATATCACAGTATCATATTTATAATTATTGAATCTAATTTGAAGCGGCAAACCTTGAATATGAAATTCGAATCTTTCTAAGTTTCTATTGGTTTTGTTGCTTTTGCCGAAATTTTTAGCGGATTAAAAGAAGGTACTAAATCTTTCTCAAATTTTCTTTAGATAGTGGACTACTTTATGCTCTAATCTTTTTGTTTATGAATATATAATTTCTCGACCATATCTAGTATTAGATGGAACCTTGTCCACTGTAAATGTGGGGAACATGATAGCCTGATAGGTCTTGAAAATTATAATTTCTTCATCCTGCAAAGTTTTCTTGAGTATGAACAATTTAGGAAACATGAAAATACTAGTACAAATAATTTTATTTTTTTACTTGGAAATGAATTTTGTTCGAGTTTTGTACAATTTGTTTGTAAATTAATTTAGAGGTTATATTTGATGCATTATTAGTGTATAAATTTTATAAATTATCATCAAATATATAACAATATCTTATTAATTAATGCATTTAATAATATTCATAAATTAATAAAATGATATATTATAATTCACTAATAGTGTATGAGATTTACACACTAATAATACATCAAATATAAAAAAAATTATTTCAATCATGAGAAATTATTAATATATTATTATAGAGTTTTTTAAATTCACAAAAAATATTAATATGATAACACATACCATCAATGTGTCAAAAAACTAACAATTTAATCGTTTTGATTAATTAAAATACAGCAATTGGACTCATAATCCAAAATTTTTTTGATCAAATGATTAAAAATAATAATATATTATAAAATTTTAATTCGAATCCAAATAATCTCTTTACTTTACTTCCAATTATCAATTTTTTAAAAAAAAAAAAAAGCTAGTAAGTCATAAAAGTGTTTGGGCCATCTGTCTATGGAGGGACCTCAATTTGAAATGGGTCAGGTAGAGTACCCTGAAAAAAATGGGTTAGGTGGAGGTGCCCAATCCTTGAAAGAGATTTAAGCCCAATGTTGAAAATGGGACGCCCCAAGCAAAGTACCCTGCAGAAAATTATGCTTGCATATCTGAGAATAAAAGAAAGGGTTGTTAATTGATACGATTTGTTACAATCATTTAAGAGTAATTATATGAGTTATTTAAATTAAGTTTTAGGCTCATTGATTTCGTTACTTTAATTGCAAGCAACAATTACTAAGGAAAACAAAGTGATTCCAAAATTCTTCCATAAACTTTCACGACAAAGTTAATGCATTGATCGAGCTGAGTTTCAATACATGAATAGGCATCGATGTCTCAACGTTTAACAGTAGCTGGCTATTTGTTCATGGAAAGCGTAAGATGACTTGTATTCTACCAGTCCGAATATCAATTTGTATTCATAGGCAGGTAAAATTTCTCTAGGTAAGTAGAATTCCAGCATGCTTGCCAACCTCCAAGAACTCGGAGTTTTTATTTTATTTTATTTTATTTTATTTTTTTCTGATTTACCTTGAAATATCGAATCCCTTGTTTACTTAACTACCTGAAGAAACATCACATGTTTAAACCCACATGAACCATTAATACTCAATTAGTAAAATTTAAAGTTATTTTTATTGGCAATTTTGATGTTTTGATAAAACATAGGGCACCTAAACATAAGTAGATTTGATAATTTATGTAAAAGTTCAATATTTTATATATAAAATCGTGTTTGTATAACATAAAAGTACAGCTTAATAGTTAACAGACATATTTCATTGTTGTTGTTCAAATGAAAACACTCTTTCTTTTACTCTTTAGGTTAATTTTGCAGTAGATTTTAATCGGCTTTGCATGATTGGGTTCATCATTCTAATAGAAGAGATTGGCTGGCTTTCGAATCAACCCCACATGAATCATGCACTTGAAAGAAAAAAGAAATAAAAGTACCACCTCATAAGAAGCATGTGGAACATGGGATGACATTTTCAGACCCGACAATTAACATATTTATATTGCGTCCGTATTATATTATATACACCAAATTTAATAAATTATATTTATATCATATAAAATATAAAAATTTTATATCAAAATTTATATTGACATAAAAAATAAATAATTTTATTTTTAATTTTTATCTTATCATATATAATTTTTATTTAATTTCAATTTATAACACTTTTATATCTTCTATTCGTATTATTTTTCAACCATATCTAAATTACTAAATTTATTAAACACATACAAAATATAAAGGCTATCGTGTAACACTTCATATCAATACAATAAATACAAAATAAAATTTTTTATTTTTTTATGTATCACTTTTATCAATACTTTAATTCGTTTTGGTTTCATGTCCATTTTATATCATTTTTCGTATTCTTTAAATCATAATTTTAATTTGTATATTTTTTTAACTTATTACAAAGCTTGTCAATGAAATTTTGGTTTACTTGCAATCAGAATGTTTTAATTTTGAGATTTTAGATTTGAATCTCATTAAATATATGAATCTTAAGTTTAGTTTAATTTAGTTATCTTACTAGTTTAATTAGTTATAAATATTTAGTAATTTACTTATTTTGAATAAAATGATTTTCATAATTATCTGTTCATGAAATGTAATATTTAGTAGAATTTTGAATAGGAAAATTTTCTTTATGAATTATTTTCACTTAAAAATTTAACGAAACTTATATTATTAACCATCTTTTTATATTAAAAAATATGTAAATTATAAATAACTTTATATCACATTAAATATAAACTTAATTTTTATTTACAAAATAATAATTAATATAATAAAAAAATTGAGGACCCTTTTTATGTTAATTATTAAGACTCCGGTACTCTCACTTATCTTTAAGTTTCTGTCGGCCTTTTTTCTTTGGTTTCAGAAAGGGGTGGGTTCTGAGGTCAGGTTCAAATAGAAAACCCTGGGGCAGGGAGATGGGCCAAGCCTGGATTAGCTGAATTTGTTAACAGTTAAAAAAAAAATCGAATTTAATTATTGAATTATGTAATAATATATGTTATATTATAATTCAATTATTATATTTATTTTTTATTTTTTTTTACCAAACTGATTTTATATATATATATATATATATATATATATATATATATATATATATATATATATATAACATGAGAAAAATTGAAGCTTCGATTGGTGGTTTTTGATTAGTGATTAATTTATCATTTATCACTTAAAGTTCTCAATGAATCGGTAAATTATGATTAAAGCTTTTCAAGTTGAAAAGATGAAAATAAAAAAATAATTCAATAATTAAATTTTATTATATTTTTGTAAAAAATATTACATTATTAGCTTTTTAATCTCTATCCTTTTACATATAATAACAGTAAGTTATTTAAGATTAACACCTTCAAATCAAAAATTAATTTTCAAAATTTAATCATTTTAGATCGTAGATATAACTATTCCCAAAAAATTAAATTTGCTTATTAAAAACAAAAAATTTTCATTTTTTTTCTAATTATTGAATCATGAAAATATTAGTTAAAAGTAAAAGAATAATTATACATTTTAATTTAATAAAATAAAATTTTCCAATAGTTTCTATAATTTTGCCTCATCTTTACTTCACTAATTCACTGGGTAAGTCAACTGCCCTACCTAAAATTTAAAATGCTTTTGAAAAATAATGTTATTTTTTCATTTAAGTCGGTCCTCACTAAACAATTTCTTTAATAAAAAATTACAGCAAGTTACAAAAATTAAAATTTAAACATCAAATTTATTAAAATTTGTTCTTTAAACAAAGTTTATTAATTGATTAAACTAAATTTCAAATTCAATGATCAATCATTTAGGTATAATTAGGACTTTCTAAATAAGTATTTAAAATTTTCCAGCTAAGTATTGACTGTTCAATTAAAGAAAGATAAAAATGACAATCTAACAAAATTGGAGAAGCAACATTCGGTCGTTTTTATATTACTACATTATATGCGACATTTGTTCCTCTACGCGCTAAAACAACGCGTGGGATTGTTCGTCGCCGAGTCGGTGATATTTTGCAGCTCCTTTATGTTACTTGTGATTCTCGTGCAAAGAGTATGACTATTGACACGACACGAAATAATAGACAACAACGAGTCTGCGACAACTGCTTTTTTAAAAATTTTTCCACGTTGGATAATGTTCAGTGGAGTATTATCTTTTATATTAACGAAAAGTAGATATTTTAAAAACATTTTATATTATTATCATGTATTTATTTAATAAATGATAAGATAATCCGATATTATCATTATTATGGCTTTTATTTTGATATTAAAATAAATTAAGTGAATCAATTTGTATTATTTATCCTAAATTATTGTATGAATTTTTCTTATTCACTCTTTTTTGTTCAAAGTAATTTGTTATTTCAACTCTTATTATGTCATATATTTTCATATAATTTTCTTTCAAGTTTTTTTCAACCCATTTTTTTACTTGTAATCTCCACTATTCTAATTAGGGCGTTTACAAATTTACATAATGTAGATAATATCATATGGGAACATTATACACCAATGCATATTATCTTATATAGATTTTGTTAGTTTATCTATTACTATAACAAAAATAAATGGGCTTAACTCTAACTGTTGATATAGTCCTGTCGTGATAAGAAATTCGTTTGTTTGTGTTCATATGTTTTCATATATATCTTTACATATCCTTAATTATTTTCATATATTTTACGGAAATTCTTTTTTTCATTAAAGATTACCATAACACCTCCCTATATATTTTATCATATGTTTTCTTATAGTCCATAAAAATTATATGAAGATCTTTACTCGTGCTAAAAAACATTCTACAAGTTGTCCAAGCAAGTATATTGTATCCATAGTCGATCGGTCATGCATAAAAACAAATTTATTCTCCGATATCTCTATATTTATTTTTAATTTTTGTTTTATCACTTTTTCTCGTAATTTCATCATGCGATGAAATAGTTTTATGCCTTCATAATTAGAACAACTCTCAATATCTCCATTTTCTTATATAGTGGTACCAAAACAATCTTTCTCAAATTTTCAAGTATTTTGTTAATGCGTCAAATCTTATAAAAAATATTTACTAACCACTTAACTCTTACCTCTCAAAAGCATTTCTTAACTTCAATAGGAATGTCATTAGACTTGATAGTTTTTTTTTTTAATCTTTATCCTCTTTAATGCATTATTTACTTATATCTATTTCTCTCTACGCATAAAGTTTCTATTCAACTCATTGAGAGACACTGAGATATTATCCAAAATTAAGATATTATCCAAAATTTGGTTTTGTCAATTTTAAAATTTTTTGTTGCAATAATTTTACCACATTTCTTCAATGTCATTATCTCTTATTCCTTAATTAGAGTCTTTACTATCCATTTTTGATACATTTAACAATTTTTAAATTAAGACTCCTCCTCTCTCTTACTTGCACCAGCCTATAAATTACATTTTTTTTCATTTTTTTATCAAATTTATTGTAAATTTTTTTCACAACTTTTGCTTTAACTTTTGCTACTGCCCTCTTTGTCTCATTCTTAGTTAACTTGTATTTGTAAATCTCTCATTTGTGTTATTTATTTTTCAAAGTCTTGTAACAATTTTGCTTAGCATTTAATCCAACGTATTGAACTAAATATGTATTTAGCATTTAATTAAATAATGTGAACCGTCTTTTTATTGAGTGTATATTATATTGGATTATTATTCAATATACACTGTCAGTGAAATTTTTAGATTCAATAAATAAGATTAAAATAGTGATACATATCATATTTTATTTAATTTAATTTTTTAAAAATCTCTAAAGGATATGTGTCACCATCTTAATAAATCTCACCTGTAAAGTATACAAACTTTAGTGACAATAGACTAAATAATAATCCTATTATATTGAGGATGTGAATTTGATTAAAAAATTATTAAATATGTTTTAAAAATATATTGATGCAATAAGAATATAATTTGATTTTTTTATTAAATTTCATCTTTGATATATAAAATAATAAATTAATTATCAAACGTTTATTTTATAAGTTTTATTCTTAACTTGGAAAAACTACTCTACTCTTTTTTTTTCTTGCTTTATAGGCTACAATAATTATTTCTTTTTCCTTTTTTTTTTTTGGCTTGAGAGGCTGCGCTGCCAATAACTTATATTTCAGTTGGCACTTTCAAAGTTTTGGATAGAATTTGAAGGGTTAGAAAATGAAGGATCTATAATGTTGTAGTGCTCAACCAATTATTTAAAAAGAAGATAATTTTAAAATCTTATTAATTTAAAAAACAAAATTGTCATCACCATAATTTCAACAAACAAAACATAGACTTGTAGTGATCTTATTCACAGTATGAACAAATTGTTGAGTAAGGGTAAACTTTTTTGTCTTCCATGTTGTAATTCTGAGATTATGATAATCATTTTATTTTTACAAGTATTTTTTTATAATTATTAGCATTTATGAAATTTATATAAAATATAAAAAATAAAAAATATATTTTTACTTATATCAAATTAAAAAAAAAAACCCACTGCATCACACGGGTCTTATCTAATATAAAGTAAAACAGTTTTTTTTTTTTTTTTATTTGGTTGGAAATGGCTGGCTCCTTTTTCCACTTGAACAAGTTGATCCAATTACGCAAGCATCTTCAATTATTGAAATTAAAAATTTAATAATAAACAAAGGCACGATAAAGCAAGAATGAAATAAATAATTCATAAACGCAACTGTTTATTTAGTAATGTCAAAATATGGTAATGCATTTAATTAGGACATTGGACTCTTACTTTAAATATTCAATTCTCAGTCTCAATATTTTCTTATTCAATAACTATGTCAGTTTTTTTTTTTTTAAATTTGTTAATGTTGAGTTAATGTATTTTGAAATGACAAAACAAGTTAATTCAATAATGTTAAGATGATATACAAACATGTTTAGAAGTGATTAGTACCAGAACTTAGAGTTCTGCTGATGAAAGATTGATCTGGGGTATGAGAGATCGATCTCCTGGGTTTTTAATTGATGAGAGATCGATCTCATGAAGTAAGAGATCGATCTGTCTAGCCTTATAACGTGGTAAAGAGATTAAGGTAAAATGAGATCGATCTACAAGGGTTAAGAGATCGATCTGGCTAATGCTAGAGTTGAGAGATCGATCTGGTAAGGAAGAGATCGATCTCCTCAAAGTCAGAGAGCTAAAGAGATCGATCTGTGTTGTTGAGAGATCGATCTTGCTTCAAACAGAGAGTTAAGGAGATCGATCTTCCTATTCGACAGATCGATCTGCCTCATTACTTTTAAACTAACAGATCGATCTGCTAACCTATGAGATCGATCTCCTTGTGTATTTGTGCTTCAATCTTGCAGGATTTATAACTAAGAGATCGATCTGGCCAAGAAGGCAGATCGATCTGGCACTCTACTGGAGGCACCCAACGGCTAGTTTCTGCAAAAACACAACGGGAAGAATAGCATTTAATGCTCCAACTACCCATCCTTCAGTATTTAACCAAGCATTGAAGACAAAGAGAACAGAGACACTATTGCTGCATATTTCAAACATTCTCAAGCTTTAATTCATTCATTCTTTGTGTCCCTATTGCTCATTCATTGAGAATCATTGTAAAAGCTTAAGTGCAAAATAGCTACACTTGTCCTACCACTTTAAAGCATTAAATTGTATTCAGTCTTATCTTAAAAGAGAAGAGGATTGTTCCTCAGTGAGAGTATATTGTAAGAGGCTGAATACTTTTTCTGTATTGCCAAAGGTAGTGAGGTTATTCCTTAACCTGTAAAAGGAAATTTGTAAGCTCTATTGAAAGAGAGAAAGAAAGCACTTGACAAGAAGGTCAAGGAGAGAGGACGTAGGCAAGAGTTGGCCGAACCTCTATAAGTGACTGTGTTTGTTTCTCTTCCCTTCTCTCTGCATTAAATTGTTATATTGCACTGTTTTATTCATTATCATTTGTGTTTAAATTGTGATTAATTTAAAATCTGCCATAGTTGTTAGAAAACCGATTCACCCCCCCTCTCGGTAGAGCCAACAATTGGTATCAGAGCTAGGACTCTTTAATCACGTAGGAACAACTTCCTAAGAGTTAGAAAACGATCAAATGGCTCTTAACAATGTAGCAACTAGTTTGATAGGAGAGGGGCACTCCACGGTTAGACCTCCCATGTTCAATGGTGAACATTATTCATATTGGAGGACTAGGATGATGCTATTCATTCAAGCAAATGACTATGAAGTTTGGAGAATTATAGTTAAGGGACCTCAAATCCCTACAAAGAAAATAGAGGGAAGAGATATCCCCAAAGAAGAAGATGAATGAGATTCTAATGACATTAAATGTGCACAACTAAATGCTAAAGCTATGCACACATTATTTTGTGCTTTAGGTCCTAATGAATATAATAGAGTCTCCGGGTGTGATAATGCTAAGCAAATATGGGATAAATTGGCAATAACTCATGAGGGTATAACCCAAGTGAAGGAGACAAAAGTAGGTATGCTCACACATGATTATGAGCTTTTTAGGATGAAGGAAGGAGAATCGATTAGTGATATGTTCACTAGATTTACAGATGTAATTAATGGACTAAAGTCCTTAGGAAAAATATATTCTAACATTGAAATGGTAAAGAAAATTTTAAATAGCTTACCTAAAGCATGGGAAGCTAAAGTGACAGCAATAGAGGAATCTAAGGATCCACACACATTGTCCTTAGATGAATTAATAGGTTCCTTGCTAACTTATGAGATGAAGCTTAAAAGAAATGAAGAGCCACCCAAGAAAGTGGGAGTTGCTCTAAAATTCACTGCTGAAAAGGAGATTAAAAATGAGAGTGGCAGTGAGGAGGATATTGAGATGGCAATGTTTGCCAAAAGATTTAATAAATTCATGAGGATGAGAGCTGGTAATAGCAATAGGAGAAACAATAGGAGAGAACAAGAGGAAGTAGGTAGAAAAGACTCTATTGTGTGTTATGAATGTAAAAAACCTGGACACATAAAATTTAACTGCCCTCTTCTCAAAAGATCTAATGATAGGTTTCATAAAAAGAAGGCAATGGTAGCAACATGAAGTGACAGTGACTGCTCCGATGATGAATCAAATGAGGACATTGCCAACCTATGCTTCATGGCAATTGATGATGATGAAAAGGTAACTCCTAATATCAATGAATACTCTTTTGATGAACTGCAAGATGCATTTGATGATTTAGCATTAGAGTATGAATCTATGAGCATGAAGTATAAAAAGTTAATATCTAAATTAAAAAGGGAAAATGAGATAATGTTAAAAGATAAATTGGAATGTGAGAAGAAACTAGATATTGCAAATTTAGAAATTTGTGACCTTAAGGAGAAAAATAGCAATTTACATAACTCCTTTAATAGGTTTCACATGGGGCAACAAAAGCTAGATAGCATGTTAGAAACCCAAAGGGCATTTTTTGACAAAAATGGCTTAGGGTATAATGCACAAAGTAGGGAGACCCATCTTAAGAGTTTTATTGCTAGGAAGAGCATGAATAAACCTGTAATTACTTGTTCATATTGTAATAAGAAGGGACATAAGTCACATTATTGCAATATAAAGATGAGGAATCTTAAAAGAAAAATTGTAAAAAGGATATGGATTCCAAAAGAGGTAATTCATTCCAAGGACTGCAATGCATTAGCAAAATGGATCCCAATGGGATCAAGAATTGCATTTACTAACCTCCAAGGACCCAAGAGAATTTGGGTACCTAAGACTTGAGTGTGTTTATTTTTTTTGTTGTAGGTGATTGAGCATAGCCATAAAGCTAAAATAAAGGAAGCTTGGTACTTAGATAGTGGATGCTCAAGGCACATGACGGGTGATAAAAGCCATTTCAATTCCTTCAAATCGAAAATTGGTGGAGAAGTCACTTTTGGGGACAACTCCAAAGGCCAAGTGGAAGGAAGTGGCTCAATAGGTAATGATCATCTCTCTTTAGAAAAAGTATTACTTGTTAGGGGTCTAAAGCATAACTTACTAAGCATTAGTCAACTTTGTGACAAAGGTTACAAAGTAATTTTTGATTGCATGAAATGTAATGTTATAGATCCTAAGTCAAATAAAATTCTTCTTCTAGGTCATAGGCAAGGTAACATATATATAGTCTACCTTAATGAACTCAAAAATGAAAACATATGCTTAATGGTAGATAACAAAAAGGAATCTTGGTTATGGCATAGAAGACTAGGTCATGCTAGCATGCATGTGCTATCCAAATTAGCTAGAAAGGATCTAGTTATAGGCTTACCCAAAATACCTTTTGATCATGAAGAAATTTGTGAAGCTTGTGTTAAAGGAAAACACAAGAGAACAACTTTTAAGCCTAAGAATAGTGTATCCACCACTAGGCCTCTTCAATTACTGCATTTAGACTTGTTTGGACCAACTAGAACCACTAGCCTAGGTGGGAAACACTATGATTTTGTAATAGTTGATGATTTCACTAGGTTCACTTGGGTGTTCTTTTTGAGAGTAAAAAATGAAGCCTTAGAGAAATTCATAGCTTACTCAAAGGTGTCTCAAAATGAAAAAGGATATACAATAACAAGCATTAGAAGTGATCATGGCAAAGAATTTGAAAATATAGGATTTGATGAGTATTGTAATGATCAAGGAATTAGCCATAACTTTTCAGCCCCTAGGACACCACAACAAAATGGTGTAGTTGAGAGAAGAAATAGAACTTTGGAAGAGATGGCTAGGACCATGTTATGTGAAAATAACTTGCCAAAGTACTTTTGGGCTGAAGCTATAAACACATCATGTTATATAATTAATAGAGCTATGATAAGACTCATGCTAAAGAAAACTCCTTATGAGCTCTACAAAGGCAAGAAGCCTAACATTAGTTACTTCCATCCTTTTGGCTGCAAATGCTTTGTTCTAAATAATGGAAAAGATAACTTAGGAAAATTTGATGCCAAGAGTGATGAGGGAATATTTCTAGGATATTCATTGAATTCAAAGGCCTTTAGAATATATAACAAAAGAACATTAGTGGTTGAAGAGTCTATTCATGTTATATTTGATGAATCAAATAATATATCTAAAGATTCAACCAATGATGAAAATGTTGGAATATTTGATGAAGGCTTAGAAGATGACTTTCTAGAAAAACTTGACTTGAATAAAGAAGATGAAGAAGAAATAGAGGTTTTAGAAAGAGAGCCTAGAGCACCAAGAGAGTTAGGATATGTAAAAGATTGTGAAATAGTAGGAGATCCAACTCTTGGAGTTAGAACTAGATCATCCCTAAGGAATATGTGCCAATATATAGCCTTTGTATCTCAAATTGAACCTAGGAATGTCAATGAAGCCTTAGAAGACAATAATTGGTTCCTAGCAATGCAAGAAGAATTAAATCAATTTGAGAGAAGCAAAGTATGGAAACTAGTTCCTAGGCCTAATGATCACTCAATAATTGGAACTAAATGGATATTCAAGAACAAGATGGATGAAAATAGTGTGATCGTAAGGAATAAGGCTATGCTAGTTGCTCAAGGCTATAGACAAGAGGAAGGCATAGACTATGATGAAACATATGCACCGGTAGCTAGATTAGAGGCAATAAGAATGTTACTTGCCTTTGCATGTTATAAAGATTTCAAGTTATATCAAATGGATGTAAAGAGTGCATTCTTGAATGGTTTCATTAATGAAGAAGTCTATGTAGAGCAACCTCCCGGATTTGAAAATCATGAATTTCCTGAACATGTTTTCAAATTATCTAAGGCACTTTATGGGTTAAAACAAGCTCCTAGAGCTTGGTATGAAAGGTTGTCAAAGTTCTTAATAGAAAAAGGGTTCTCAAGAGGAAAGGTAGACACCACATTATTCATAAAAATTAAAAATAAGGACTTACTAGTTGTACAAGTATATGTAGATGATATTATTTTTGGTTCAACTAATGAGTCTTTATGCCAAGAATTTGCTAAGATCATGCAAGGAGAATTTGAGATGAGCATGATGGGAGAACTCACATTCTTCTTGGGACTTCAAGTGAAGCAAACAAAGGATGGAACATTCATCAATCAAGCAAAGTACACCAAGGACTTGCTCAAGAGATTTGGGATGGACAATTGCAAATCTCAAACCACTCCAATGGGCACCAACATCAAGCTTGACAAATATGAAAGTGGTAAGTGTGTAGACACTAAACTCTATAGGTCTATGATTGGTTCTTTGCTTTATTTAACTGCTAGTAGACCAGATATATTGTTTAGTGTGTGCCTTTGTGCTAGATTTCAATCATCTCCTAGGGAATCACATCTCTTGGCAACTAAGAGAATCTTTAGATACCTCAAAGACACTCCCTCACTAGGTCTTTGGTACCCCAAGGACTCTACTTTTGCCCTTCATGCATTTTCAGATGCTGATTTTGGAGGCTGCAAAATAGATAGGAAAAGTACTTCAGGTACTTGCCAATTCTTAGGAAATAGGTTAATTTCTTGGTTCTCCAAGAAGCAAAACAGTGTAGCTCAGTCCACAACTGAAGCTGAGTATATAGCAGCTGGTAGTTGTAGTGCTCAAGTGTTGTGGATCAAACAACAAATGAGAGATTATGGTATTGACATGAAACAAGTGTCTATTAAATGTGATAATACCAGTGCCATTAATCTGTCTAAGAATCCTATACAACACTCCAGAACCAAGCACATAGAAATTAGACATCACTTTCTTAGAGACCATGTACAAAAAGGGGATATAATTTTAGAGTACATTGACACTCTACATCAAATAGCTGATATATTCACCAAACCCCTTGATAGAGATATGTTTTGTATCCTTAGAGGTGAATTAGGACTCATGGATAAGCCTTAGGATTTTTTGTGTTTCAAAAATCTTGGTTTCAAATTGATTTTAAATGAGTTTTTGCAAAGATTTTCTGGCAATGAGGATGAGAGATCGATCTCCTTGCAATATAGATCGATCTCCATACCTCCAACAAGCCTAAATCATCAAGGTTAAGCTAAGCAGATCGATCTTCTAACCATAAGATCGATCTCCTTACGTCTCTGTTTAAAGGCAGATCGATCTGTCCACACGACAGATCGATCTCTTCAAGCTTCCGCATTCTACAGATCGATCTTTGCATTTGGCAGATCGATCTGCCTAAGCCTCTGTTAAACGACAGATCGATCTGTGTGTAACAGATCGATCTCCTTAAGCCTCTGTTTGCGACCAGATCGATCTGGCCTTACGACAGATCGATCTTCCTTAGCTTTCTGGAAATGACAGATCGATCTGTCGCCTCGACAGATCGATCTCCTGTGCCCTGGAGTATAAATACCCGCGTAAAATTCCCAAATTTCAGAAACCCAATATTCAAAATTTCCAATTTTCCCTCGCATCTTTTCCTCCGATTCCTCCTCAGATCGATCTCTGTACGGTCCTCCTTGCGTCTCGGTGTCAAAATTCGGTATTGTAACCAACATTCCTTACTGATTTTCTCAAAATCTGTCTTCAATTTGTGTTCATTTTGATTCTAGGTCAAACCGAGGTACTGTTTCATTGCTTTTCTCACTGTTGAATTTGTTTAGACGAATTTAGAATCTAGAATCATGCCTAGGAAGTCAGTAGCAAACAAACCCCCTAGAACCACAGGAGAGGCAGGTTCCTCATCACAACCCATTCCTCCACCTCCTATCGCTTCCTTCAATCGGTGTTTTAAAACACCAGCAAAAAGAAAGCGGTATGAGGAATATTTGTCAACCATGCCAATCAAGCATTGGCGCACTATCGATTTTTCATTCCTCAATCACATAGACTTTCCATACATGTCAAAGTTTGAAGAATTTGGTTGGACAAGCTTCTTGAAAATCAACACTCCTGTCCCTCCAAATCTCGTTCGCGCATTCTTTTCCAATGCCGAACTCGTTTATGACTCCGATGACACCTGCAAAATCCTAGCCTTCAAAACCTTCGTCATGGGTCAATCCATTATAATTGACTCTGAAGTTCTAGCCAAAGTGTTTGATATCCGCGATGAAGGCTTAACAAATGAGGATGAGGAAGTCCCTTTTGCGTTTGAACTCCCCGGGGACAAGGCGAGTAACCTTCCAATGCACCTTCGGTTACTCCACCTCATAATCTCGTGGAACCTCCGCCCTTTCGGTACTCGTCATTCTACCGTTAGGCGTCTAGATCGTTTTTGGCTCCATCACATCCACACCACAAGCCAAAAACCTAACCTCCCTCACTTTATTTACGAAGATTGGCTGAAGATTGTGCGTGGCCAAGCTACCACAATAGTATTTCCACAACCAGTGGCTTATCTTCTCCACCGCCTTGGTATCAACTGCAGCGGCGAAACTGGCGAGCTACCATCTCCCAAAAGCGTGCTTAACATTGGGACCCTACATCATATGGGGTACTACAAAGATTTCCGGGGAGAGTGGACGAAAAAGCAAGAACAGCAACCTGCTGAGGCTGAGGAGGACCCCACTGATGAACCAGCACACCAACCTGCTGCACCAGCTCAGGAACCATCGGCTCCGCCCACTGCACCAACATCGTCTCCTGCTGAATTGGAGATGCTCATAACGATGGTGACGGACCTCAGTCAGCAGATTAATGACGGCTTTGCCACTCAGCGGCGTATGATCGAGGACTTAACCCAACGAGTGGAGAAGATTCAAGAGACTCAAGAGGCGATGTTCGATGAGCTCCAAGTAACACGCACGCATGTTGAGAATCTTTTGGATCGTGATCCTCCCTCACAATAGGCATTAGGTGCTTAGATTTAGTGTAGTTACAACATTGTTAAGCTACTTGATGTTATCTGTGAAAAATTTGCTTGAATGAAATGTGATTTGATTGGATATTTGGTGAGTTAATGAAAATGTTGATTTTGAAATGCCATGAATCTTCTCTTTAGTATGTGATTGATATGACAAAAAGGGGGAGAAGAAACATGTGTTGTGGTTGTGTTAAAGGTTTAAAAGAATGATTTAATTGAATGATTTAATTGAGGGGGAGTTAAGATTTAATTAAGGGGGAGCTATGATTTGAATTGAGGGGGAGTTAAGATTTAACTGAGGGGGAGTTAAGTCATTAACAAAATCAAAAGTTCACAAAAAGGGGAGTTTTGCAAAATCACTAAACATGTTTTAATTGATGAGTTTTGTCATATCAAAAAGGGGGAGATTGTTGAGTTAATGTATTTTGAAATGACAAAACAAGTTAATTCAATAATGTTAAGATGATATACAAACATGTTTAGAAGTGATTAGTACCAGAACTTAGAGTTCTGCTGATGAGAGATCGATCTGGGGTATGAGAGATCGATCTCCTGGGTTTTTAATTGATGAGAGATCGATCTCATGAAGTAAGAGATCGATCTGTCTAGCCTTATAACGTGGTAAAGAGATTAAGGTAAAATGAGATCGATCTACAAGGGTTAAGAGATCGATCTGGCTAATGCTAGAGTTGAGAGATCGATCTGGTAAGGAAGAGATCGATCTCCTCAAAGTCAGAGAGCTAAAGAGATCGATCTGTGTTGTTGAGAGATCGATCTTGCTTCAAACAGAGAGTTAAGGAGATCGATCTTCCTATTCGACAGATCGATCTGCCTCATTACTTTTAAACTAACAGATCGATCTGCTAACCTATGAGATCGATCTCCTTGTGTATTTGTGCTTCAATCTTGCAGGATTTATAACTAAGAGATCGATCTGGCCAAGAAGGCAGATCGATCTGGCACTCTACTGGAGGCACCCAACGGCTAGTTTCTGCAAAAACACAACGGGAAGAATAGCATTTAATGCTCCAACTACCCATCCTTCAGTATTTAACCAAGCATTGAAGACAAAGAGAACAGAGACACTATTGCTGCATATTTCAAACATTCTCAAGCTTTAATTCATTCATTCTTTGTGTCCCTATTGCTCATTCATTGAGAATCATTGTAAAAGCTTAAGTGCAAAATAGCTACACTTGTCCTACCACTTTAAAGCATTAAATTGTATTCAGTCTTATCTTAAAAGAGAAGAGGATTGTTCCTCAGTGAGAGTATATTGTAAGAGGCTGAATACTTTTTCTGTATTGCCAAAGGTAGTGAGGTTATTCCTTAACCTGTAAAAGGAAATTTGTAAGCTCTATTGAAAGAGAGAAAGAAAGCACTTGACAAGAAGGTCAAGGAGAGAGGACGTAGGCAAGAGTTGGCCGAACCTCTATAAGTGACTGTGTTTGTTTCTCTTCCCTTCTCTCTGCATTAAATTGTTATATTGCACTGTTTTATTCATTATCATTTGTGTTTAAATTGTGATTAATTTAAAATCTGCCATAGTTGTTAGAAAATCGATTCACCCCCCCTCTCGGTAGAGCCAACAGTTAAGGACATAGAATTATAAAATACCACTTTTTCTTAATATTTCTTCTATTCTATAGTAATTATTGTACATTCATTTCACTAATAAATTTAGTATAATACGTTAAGTAGTAAATTTAAAACTAATTGCTCTTGAGATAATACATTCAACTAATTGAATATAAAATCACGTAAAAAATAAAAAAATTTAAGATACGTAAGATAAATTCAAAAATGATATAAAATAATATTCATAGAATATAATATGTTGTTTGCAAATGTTATATTAATCACTAGATTAAAAATTAAAAGATTAAGTACAAAAATCAACTTGGATATAAATAACAAAAAATCTAGCAACTGATAGTTACTGAATAATTCCATTTTTAACAAAAAAAAAAAAAAGGTCCTAATCACTTATGACTATGACCATCTGAGATTTATATGCCCAATGTCCTGCTGGCTCGACGTTGCCATCGCCGATCGGGGCATGCATGCGCATGAGAACTAGCGGTAACGAAGCAACGTGCGAATGTATGTGGTGGGCAACAGAGTAGCCATTGTGTCAAATAATTGTTGCCAAACAAACAATAGCCGATTTATTTAGCCAAAAAAAAAAACAATTTACCCCATTCCTTCACTTTTTTTTAATAGACTTATAGTAATGGTAAAACTTCTTTAGATCACAATTTGATCCAAAGTTTTTAATAGAACATTTTAATAAAAAAATTATAAATGTTGTGATTTAATTTGAAATTTATTATTTAAAAAAAAACGGTATTAGCAATTCAATTTGAGTTTTAAATTCATTTTTTACTTGTTAATTAGGATATAAATTTTTTTATTTTTAGAAAAAATAAAATAACAAAGACTCAATGAGAAACTCTTAAGTATTCCTAGCATTCATTTATGAATACTTGTCAAAAAAAAATAATGTTACAAAATCTCAGAAGAAAAAGACAAGGTGACCCTCCCTACTTACTACTACAAGGAAGGCACAATAGAGATTCCAGCGGGATTGGAGCGTAGCTAAAAAGGCGCGTGGAATACTTGCTTGAGAAAATACAGAATTTTATTTTATTTTATTTTTCTGCTCAAAAAAATGAAAAAAAATATATTATTAACCCACAAGAGCATCGAAATGGACAGCTCAGCGGCGAGTGTGCCAACTCACATGACGATCATTCGAAGAACGTCATGGTCATGGCTACGCGCTCATGAAAGCAACTTTTATTGACTTTTTATTCATTAACTATGGCTTAATTTTGTATTTTTGTTAAAAATAATTTATATAGAATTAATGACTTTTTTTAACATAAGGACCTATTTTTATGTACTACTATTATATATTTTTTTAGGTTTCACGTATTATCATATGTTTTAATTAATATATGAATTCGGCTAATTTTTTTTGCATGATAATTGATATTTATGTAAAAAAATATTAAATTAGTTTAATTGCTCAAATTTGTGAAATATGCATAGTTATAATTTTCTATGTGATTTATTCAAAAATGCAAGTTTTAAGTAGTGTCAATAAAAAAATTATCGAACTCAAAATTATTATTTCTAATAAATAAAACATATTGAAAATACTTTATGTATAAAATTATTTTATATCATATTAGTGAAAAAACTAGTACAGCTTAGACATATTTTTAAAATATATTAAAAATAAAAAACAATAAATAAATGTAGAATATGTGATAAAATTTTAATTATTAATAAAAGAAAAGCAAATTCATTTGATATTTTAATAATATCTTCTTTAATAAGAGGTATAGGTAGCAAGGAAGTGAATGAAAGTGGAATATGGGACCATTTATTTTGCACCACAGATTATCTTGTCAACGTTGTTACATCCAAGATTACTACACCCGGTAATGGCATTATTAGGCTTTTATTTTTTGAAATAGCTTGGCATAATGAAATCTAATCACAGTCTGTCTAGCAAATAGAAAAATAATATGAATATTGAAAATTATATCATTTTGATAGAAAAAAATATATAACAATTATGTGTTTGTTTTCAAATTAAAAGAAAATTTTAATTGTAAAATGAAAGCAATGAATTTTGTACTGCGTTTACAAGTTACAAGAAAATATGAAAATATAATTATTATGTCATTTGCACATTAGTAATTTATTTATTTTTATTTGATAATTATATATTAAAAAATAAAATTACATATTATACAAATAACTGATTAATAAAATGTGTGTTAATCGAGATTCATTAATATGTAAAGTTTATCTCATATGTAATGCATATCATATTAACATAAGATTATTTCTTTTTTATTTATCAAATAAATCCAAAGAACTGAAAGTGGATTAACATAAGTTTATTGCTTTTAGTGTCAATGTGAAACGAGAACAATGAAGATAAAATAAATCAATGTGAATTTTATCTTTTTCTTTTATCAAATAAATTTATTTAGTAAAAAAATTTCAATGAAATTAAAATTTTCATCTATAAATTTGATAAATCTTGTTAATAAATATAATAAAACATATTTAAAATGATAATCTAAAAATATAATAAAAAATTCCAATTGTTTTACTAATATTTGTTTCTTTATATATATATATATATATATATATATATATATATATATCTTTATATTTGTTATTTGTAGGTCATAAACATATTGGGTAGAAATTGAAGGAAATATTAAAGATTGCAAATCTTTCCGCATTGGATTTCAATTTTATTAAAAAAAAAAAATTTGTATTGATTTTCAAAAAATTAAAAAGATTTCCAAAATTAAATTTTTTACTAATTAAGTAATGTCATGACAGTATTTGTATAGTAAACAAGACAATTAATTTAGTAAATTTTTTGTATATAACGCAAAATTTTCCATTTTTAATATTAATATTAAAAATTTATCTAATACATTAAAGATAATGTTTACCATATGAAATATGGGGTTCATCCGGAAAAAAATCCCCTGCTTCAAACATTAGGCCGCACCCTGTCCAACCCTCCACGTGTCCCCATGTTTGATCGAGTACGACCAGTGATTATACTCGCGAGTACGCTTTAATCCCGCCCCCTCATTTATTGTAGCTCTGTCAAAGGGTCACATCTTCTCTCTCTCCCTCCCTCTGATTTCCCTCCTTTCCACATATATACACCACGTCTCCCCTCGACTTCTCTCAACATTTCCAGTCTCCGATTCTCTCTCATTTCCTCTCGCTGCTAAGTTTTTCTTGTTACCTGCGGCTTTAGAAGTCGTAAGAAGACCGGTGTCATTCCAAATGGCAACGAGGATGGATCTGGACGGGAGGCCAATAAAGCCGATAACGATATGCATGATTGGAGCCGGAGGCTTCATTGGCTCTCACCTTTGCGAGAAGCTGATGGCGGAGACGCCGCACAAGGTGCTCGCCTTGGATGTTTACAATGACAAGATCAAGCACCTCCTCGAGCCTGAGTCTCTCACTTGGGCTGACCGTATCCAGTTCCACCGACTCAACATCAAGCACGATTCTAGGCTTGAAGGCCTCATCAAGATGGCAGATCTTGTAATTTCTTGCATTTCTTTCTCTCTCTTTTGCTACCATTGCTATTTCTTTCATTTGCTGAAAAGCGTTTGCAGGAGATCACGGATCTTTTGATTTCTCTCTTTATTTCTCTCTAAATGATTTAGTTTTATTTTTGTTTCTTTTGTCTTTCCTTTGGCTTTAATATACTAGATCTGGTTTATTTCTGTAATTTTCTATGTGATTTTGAAGTTTTTTCTTTAAGCTAATTTACTCTCATTGTTGTTTTGAAGTTAGTTTTTTTTTTTTGTCTGATGTTTTGTTGACTTCACAAAAGTTCTTGCTGGATTTATGGCGATTGATTTGGTTTTTATTGTTTTTGCGGAAATGTAGACGATTAATCTTGCTGCGATCTGTACTCCGGCAGATTATAATACGCGTCCACTCGACACGATTTACAGCAATTTTATTGATGCACTTCCTGTGGTAAGCATTTCTGTTATAACTGTTTCTTTTTTTCTATTTTAGTAGATTGATAATTTGATATTGACTTGAGGTAGTAGAGATTTGATTGTTAGTGGCTTTTCGATATCAAAATTGAAATCGATGTTCTGGTTTTTCTGATGTGGATTTTTGGTTTGGTAGGTGAAGTACTGTTCTGAGAACAACAAGCGTCTCATTCACTTTTCTACTTGTGAAGTGTATGGCAAAACCATCGGAAGCTTTCTTCCAAAAGATTCTCCTCTCCGTCAGGTAATCTTTCGCGATCTCTTCTCTGAATTATCTTTTGAAAGAAAGAAGTTATATCTATGCCTTTGCTTTTAACAGGGTAACATATATGGTTTAGTAAAGATCTGTTGGTTAAATTATGGATTTATGGTGTATTTTTTGATATATTTTTAATATTCAAGACAAAGGATTTTTAAAGTTGGTATTCTGTTGATTTGGTAAGAAATATGGTTTAAATGAATAATTCTATATAATTGGCTGCTGCTTGGTTGATTTTTTTTAATATTCTTCTTAGTAGTCTTTGGATTTTTACAAATTTCTGATATTTGTCTTCGTATGGTCAACAGATATTGGTCAAACCCTTTACTAAAGATATCGAGTGGGGGGGGGGGGGGGTGGAGTTTTTGTGTGGTTGTTTGATTCAGTGTAATAATTACTTGCTGTGGTAATTGAACTAGTTATCAGTCTTATTCAGTATATCATAGCTGTATGGATGGTGGTTTATAACAAGTTGTGCCATTTTTGTCTACTGGATTTCACCTGTTTAAGAGTGAGTTTTTGTTATTCCTAGAATGCCCTGCTGTAAGCTCTTAATTAATGAATAAGAGGTTATAACAGCCTCAACCCTTGCAAGATAAAGTTCCTGTACAGATTGTTGATTTGCTTTTTTCTGGTTTGTAAGCTTTGCTGAATGTCGTTTGTTTTCTTTTCTTTATTAGCCATGCTTATCATACAACACTCACTCTGGGAAGCTATCTTGTTTTGGTTTTATCTGTACTTGTACTAAATTTAGAGGCCTTCGGAAAAGATCTTGTTTATTCACTTACTTCATATGAGGAGGAAAGGTTAAAACTATGTCCTTTTTAAAGGAATTTTGTTTCTTAAGCAAAAGCTATTTTCCTTTCATTCTGATTTATTGCATCTATTAATTCATGGTGATGCTGAAATTGATTTAATGTGCTTCATGATGTTTTTTTCTTTGAACTTTTTCCTTGCGTCGTTCCTTGTTCTCTCATATTTATAGGTGACATCAACATGTTGATTACATAGTTTAGAGTCTGACATATTATGTCCTTCATGTGATAGGATCCTGCCTACTATGTTCTTAAGGAAGATACCTCGCCCTGCATTTTTGGTTCAATTGAGAAGCAGAGGTGGTCGTATGCATGTGCTAAGCAATTGATTGAGAGGCTCATTTATGGTTAGCATCTTACCAAATGATCTGGCCCCTAGTGAGATGCTTGAAGCATGATTTACTGACTTCTTTTATTATCCTTTGCAGCTGAGGGGGCAGAGAATGGACTTGAGTTCACCATTGTTAGGCCTTTTAACTGGATTGGACCTAGAATGGATTTCATCCCTGGCATTGATGGTCCTAGTGAGGGAGTTCCGAGAGTTCTGGCATGCTTTAGTAATGTTAGTTGAATTTTTTTCTCAGTTGTAGGGAATGACTAGAAACCATCTATCTCTTTTTGATACCAATGATTGTCTTAGTCTAATGATAATTGTTCCTTTTTCTGGTCAGAATCTCCTACGCCGTGAGCCACTTAAGCTTGTTGATGGTGGTCAATCTCAGAGAACTTTTGTTTACATAAAGGATGCTATTGAAGCTGTTCTCTTGATGATTGTGCGTATTAACTCTCCTCTCTCCCTCTTCTTCACCCTACCCATCACCCATCACCCCCTCCCTTCCCCATCCCCACATCTGGCACACACTGCTCAAAGAAACTAAACTAGCAGCTTCTTTTGTACAGGAAAACCCAGACAGGGCCAATGGTCAGATTTTCAATGTGGGCAACCCAAACAATGAAGTCACAGTTAGGCAACTTGCTGAAATGATGACTGAGGTGAAGCACAAGATTGATGATATGTAGTTTCAATTATTCATATAATTATTTTTTGTTTATGGCGAGGTATTGATCATATGTAATCTATTACTGTATGCCCCTGGACTCGTCAGGTCTATAGGAAGGTTAGTGGAGAACCTTCTCTTCAGGTGCCAACCATTGACGTCAGCTCCAAGGAATTTTATGGCGAGGGATATGATGATAGTGACAAGAGAATTCCAGACATGACCATAATAAATAGACAACTTGGTATCATATTGCTTCCTCTGATTGTTCTAATGATCTTTAGTTTTCTTCGAATTAGAATTTTAGTATCTGATTATGGTTTAATGCTGCTTTAGGTTGGAATCCCAAGACATCCCTTTGGGATTTGCTTGAATCGACCCTTACCTACCAACACAGGACTTATGCTGAGGCTATTAAGAAGTCCATGGTAAAACCTACTGCATCCTAAAGAGCCCAGATGTTTAGACCACGCCTAAGAAAAGGACGGACTCGTATAAAATGTGCTTGTTAGCAAATGTTGCAATTCTTTTTTGTTTTTTAGGAAGTCTTAAATATATCTTAATTGTCGATTTTCCTTATATGCTAATATTTTTTCTGTTCTTCCCTGTGTTGATATCTCTCAGGCAGCTATGTTTTCAGTATGGTATTCAGTGAAGACATTAGATTTTTCTACTAGAGAACGGTATTGTGTTATTCTATATTATTCCAATAGAGCTTTGGGCTACAGCATGTTGGGGGTATCATACCCGGAAAAGAAAGCTGTTATATGTTACTTTGGTTCCAATCCTCCATTTTCATTTGCTTGATAAAAACTGTTTGTTAAGGAGTTCTAAAGGCTGGAACCTGGTGACCGTGCCGTGCGCCTATCACGGTTCCTGATATAAAATTTCATTAAGTTTTCAACTTTATGCACCTTACTTTTTGGTTCTTTAATTTCAAGATGAATCTTCAGGGGTTGCCAATATGTACTATATATATTTCAATGATAACTTCTATTTTGAGTAAGTGACCAACATTATAATAACCCGGTTCAATTTCCGACTAGCTTTAAATTGTTGCTAATTTTTGAATCTGAGGAAAGGCCTAAGACTTTAGTTGTCTAATAGCTCTCTTTTAAGGAGAAGAATGGAATCTTGTTTCTGTACTGGGTTTATTTGTAAGTTCGGATCAAAATCGACGATCATTTAGGTATTATTTTAAAGTTGGATTTCAGTTATAATAAATTGTGTTGAATTGAATTACTTTAATGTTTGATTTGGATATTATAAGTTTAATTGAATTATTTTTAATATTTAATTATTTATTATATCTTATTAACATATGATTAAAAAAATTGATAAATTGATTTTAACCAAAGTTTGAATGGTTTTAGTTTTTTCATTAATCAATTTTAAATTTAAAAAATTAAATTCGATTGGACTCAAATTAAATTTTAAAATTTTAAATCAAATTAAATTTAAAAATAAAATTATAAATTTTTTGATCAAAATTAAATTCAAATCATTTCATAATTTCGTTTCATGTTGCTTACAAGTCAAGTAATTCTTGAGGCAGGGATTGGATCAGAGCAAGGATGACTAGGTCAAATTGGCAGTCGTTTGACTCTCTTCTCGTCCTAAAAGGTTCGCGAGTCACAAAATCCAAAAAAAAAAATGGGAGTCGTTTACATTAAGGTGAGTTTGAAAATTTTCGACAGTCTTCGTTTAGCTTCGGCTTGGTAGCCACTAAACATATTCATGGATAAAATGTTGAATTGCTAATTTTCTACTATTACTTTGGGCTTTTTTTCCATGCTGGAATTACATTTGTTGTCCAAAATAAAATAAATAAATAAATAAATGTTGGAATAGTCACAGCAAATTGACGGTCCAGTTACAGGCCCATTACATTTGGTTTTGGAACAATGTCTAATGTTCATGCGGCCTCAAGGGAATAATCCAGATTTTCTCAAGTCTTTAAGAGGCCCTCTGAGATAAGAAAAAACAGTGGGCTCGTTTGATGAGTTGTTCATTCGAGAATGCAATATAGTATTTAGGCCGTTTGGTTCGCCGAGTTTCGGTGTGCAGTTCATTTTTTTTGGAAAACGCAAAATTATTAATTATTTTTCTTTTATTTTAACATTTTATTTTTATGAAAAATATATTTTTGATAATCTTGTTTGTTTATATCTCACCAAAACAATCGGACTGCACATTCTATTTAACCTTACATATATCAATATTTTATTAATATTAGATTCAAATATAATATGGATTAAAATTATATTTAAATTTTATATGTAAATTTGATAAGTTGTTCTCTTCGGAGAGCAATTTATTGAGTTATTAAATTTGACAATTTTAAATAATATAATATGAAAAAAATATGAAAGTGATACGAATTAAATTTTGATAAATATTTATTTATAAATTTAATAAACATTTAAAATAATATTTTGTATTTAATGTATTAATACAAATTTCAATATAAAACTTTTATATTTTAAATAATACGAATACAATATAATACAATTAAAACACGAATTTTCATGTCTACAATTTACCACAACAATGATTTTTTCTTTTCTCACACATGTTTAACCAAAATCCCTAGCTTTTTTTATTTTTTAAGGATTGTAGGTTAAAAAATAATGAAAAAAGAAAGTTAATGAGATTTGAATATTAAATTTATTAAAAAAATAACAACTATATAAATCAATCAAGTTAAATTGGGAATTAAAATCTCTATGTTATAGGAAAAAAAAATTTCTTAATAATGCATGATCAAACATTGATGATTTTATTGTTTAATTATACTCCATAGTTGTACTAAATTGATAAAAGAACAAACTTTCATCATTCCTTCGAATCTCCATTTATAACAAAGTTATTAAAAAAGAAAAAGAAAAAGTAGCGGTTGAAGCAAAAGTGTGATTTTTGGATTACGTTTGATAGAAGAAATTGCTTGAAATTGACTGAAAAGAATGGTGTCTGCTGCTACTTATATTACATATTCAGGGACCCTACTGAATCATGAAAAATGTTCTTGCTTGTGGGTTTGGTCATCAGAAAATTCACTTATTCTTTAAGAATTAAAAAAAAAAAAAACCCTTTTGGGTCTAATCCAGTTTACAATCAAACAGCTTGGAGAAGAGATGTGAAAAGAATTCAAGGGGAAAGAAAATAGTCGAGGAAATAACAGTGTCGGTGTGCTAATGGGGCATAAGTTAGCTATGTCGAGCCTTTAACATGAAAATTGAAAACCATCAAAGCCACCTACTTAGATCTTAATTTTTACCGTGTCACAAGCAAATAGTAATTACTGCGAAAATAAAATTATAAGTTAACAATTAAATGTTAAAAATATGTTGAAAATTTTGATTAAGTTTATGAACTATTTGAGTTGAGTATTAAAAAATTTGATTTCGAATTGATTTTTTATTCAAATAACTTGAATTCAATTTAAAAAATAAATAAATTAAATTTGAGTAATAATCGAATTAATTTCGAATATCTCATAAATAATTTGATTAATTTACACTCTCGTTGTTATACTTTTGATAATAGGACATAAATTAGTCATACCGAGCCTTCAACATGAAAATTGAAAACCATCAAAGTCACCTAGTTAGATTTTAAATTCTATCATGACATATTCAAATAATTTTGAAAGTAAACTGATAAATTAATAATCAAATATTAAAAATATATTAAAAAAATTTGATTAACTTTGTATGTCATTTAAATCGAACTTTTAAATATTCAAATTCGATTCGATCCGTTATTAAAATAGTTCAAACTCAATTTAAAAACAAACAAATCAAATTTAAATTATTTATGAATATTTTGACTCGTTTTTATTTTATTATTGTGTTAATAAAACATGAAGTCTTCACCATGACAATTGAAAACCATCAAAGCCACCCAATTAGACTTTAGAATCCCCACAATTTCACTCATAATGAAATAGTTATGATTTACTTCAACCTTTAGGCAGAGGAGATGAGATGGTTAATTACCATTCGATTGTGAGCTGTGAAAAATTGTAGAAATTAAAGGAGGAAAGGGGAGTAACATCTTCAAATGAAACTTCTTGGTTAACGACAAAAGAGAAAATCACAAGCAATGAGTACAAATCAGCTTTAAGGTGATGTTGGACTCGGACATAACTGGCCCATCCCTTTTGTTACTTAGAAAGCGAATTTCTTGTCCACGAAACGTTTCGGTCACCGTCAGGACTCTCACTGTCTAGTTTTTGTATGATTTTCTACAAGAAAATACTAACCCTTTGATTATATGCAACAAAGAAGGGATTACTTATATATTATTATAAAATAAATTTAATTTTTCATTCTCTCTTTTTTTTTTTGTATGATTTATAACTTTCTAATTCAAAAATCATTTAAGTTTATACTTTATTTACGTTTATTATATATATATATATCACATTTTAAGTTAATTGAAAAGTTTTAATTATTTGTTTGAAAATAATAAAATCGTCATTGTTTATTGAAAAATATATTATTTTTTATTGATATAACTAGAATTCAGATCGAATCAAAATTTTAAGTGTTTGATGATATAAATAGATTATTAAATTTAGTAATTAATTTATAAATATATTAATTTTATATGGAGTTATTAAAGTATGTAAAATAATTTGTTTTACTATGATCATTAGCCTACCGACAGATTCATATTTACAAAGAATTATGTAACTTTAACAAGTTTTATCCCAAAAAAAAAAATATCTAGTTTTAAATATATTTTTATATAAATTTCACCATTCATCGACAATGAAATGAGTGTTTTGTAGTGGGGAGTACCATTTTCTGTCAATAGCCATCCTTTGAAATTGATTATTGTTTATTTGTTTGGCTGTATGCACTTATCATTTCATCATCTGATGAATTTCATTGAGAATTTAGAAGTCGGTGACTCTGGTAAAGCAGGCAGAAATGGTTGAATGCAGCAGTTTTTCCTTGGTTGACAATACTTGGCACTACTCAAAGATTCTACTTTCTATGCTTCTTTTCCTCCAAAAAGAGATCATTATCCCAATAAAAAGAGCTACTTATAAACTAACCTTTTCATATTATGAAATTAAAAAAAATATTATATGCACGTAATTTTTTTATATGTTGTACATGATAAAAAAATAATAATAATAAAAAAATGCACTACATAGAGTATGAATAATACGTTACGTGACGCATGAAAAAAACAACTAAAAGATCGAGTCTATTGTTTTGAAAACAGTATTGTGAGAGATATAAATTATGCTATTTGGATAATTTTATCTTTAAATATTTTTTATTTTGCAGGATCCGTAAATCAGAAAAAAATACTTAATTGGTGGATAACTACATAATTAAAAATAAAATTAATTTTTATAAATAAGGATCAAGTATAATTTATAAGACTAATTCTCTATTTTCTTTACGAAAACTCTATTAAAATCTCGTTCTAATTTAAATATTAAAGTGCTTACGCAGGAATAACCTCTACGTCTCTCTAATTATTTTTTTCTTGTAAAACCTTCGACAACATGTAACATAAAGATTAAAATAAAAACATCAACAATATATTACTATTGTGTTTAACAACAATATTATGATAATAAAAAAATTATTTCCGTCCAAAGCCGTGACTTTAGATTAAAAAACAACTTTTCTTTTTAAATCAAATAATAAAATAATTAAGAAATATTTTTCTTACTTTTTGTTTTCTTTTACTTGACCATTAATCACTTCAAATCTTCATCGCATCATCATCATCAAGTGTGCTTGTTGAATGCCCGGGGTCTCCCTGTTCAATCTGCTTTGACTAGGCAAAGCATGATCCAATCCGGGAAAAAGTTGCTGATTATCTTTTATGAACTTGCCACCTACCATGGAATGATTTTGTAGCAAATCCCAAACCTGGTTCAGTTTCTGAAACCTTCTGCAGAACCGAGATAGCGTTTCCAGGAGAGATTTGATTAGGGTTTTTTTTTTTTGGTCAACAAAGGAAGCATACCTTTTGGTTTTGCCATGTTTCTTGCCTGTCACACAGTAGTTCAAAGAGGACCACTGCTCCTATACATGTTCGGTTGAAGACAAATCAATCAAAGAAAGGGTCCACAAGCATAAGATGTGGATATTTTATGTCTTTAGTGGGCATTGAAAGCTAAAACTTATGCAATAGTTTCGGCTTATGGTAATATCAACTGAAAATTTGGTCAGTACAAAACTTTGAGCTGGAAGAAAAGGACCACTTTGATCGTAATGTTATACCCTTGTGAAGTGCCAATATACAGTGAAAAACTAGTAGGAATTCACTTGGAGCCAATTCTATCTTAGGTTCAATGATCTAGAATTGCTGTTATTCTAGTAGGAACCCACTTGGAGGAGTTGGAGCCAATTATTGTTTTGGCTCAATGTTTTAGAATTGTTGTTATTAAGAACTGTTTCCAAAAAACTCATAGTATTACTATTAATTTTAATTTCATTAATATATTATTTAATTTTGTTATTATAATAATCAATTTTTTTATAATTATTATTTTTAATATTATCGAAATCAATTTTATCGTTCATTTGAATAAATCTTAACTTATTAATAATTATCTTAATTTAATATATATATATATATATATATATATATATATATGCAATCATTTTCCTTTTTGAGAAAACATGATGTATTAAAAAGGATTCAACTAATGCTAAGTTATCATTTTGACGTATAAGTAGGTCAACATATATATATATATATATATATATATATATATATATGCTGTAAATTACTGTAAATTACTTCATCATAAAAAGGAAGAGAATTACTCCATCATGCATCATCATTGAGGATAATAAGCCTAAACTAAACAGTGCATCATTATTAGATGTACAGTTAGCTAAGCTAGACTGGAACCCTAATTTTGCTTAGGCAAACTCTGTCTCTGTCAATGTTATTTTCAGCAAAGGCAAAATAAAATAGCACTACAAGACAAAGCAAAAATGAAGCCATACTAAAATAATATTGATATATTATATAACCATAATGAAGGTTAATATTTGTTAAGACTCAAATTCAGATTTCAGTTTGGTATTATTTGATCAGTTCAGCCATCTTGTCCTTGGTTCTGTCTCTTGACCTCTTGTGCTGCAGCCATGTCCCACTGATGAATGATTATAGAACCTACAATGGCAAGAAATTAAGGCTTTAGATAAAGACTTTTAATCATGTGCTAGCTTATGGTTTTTGTTTTATAAAGGTGGGGGAGGTTGAGATTTTCTAAATATTTGCTTGTTTCAAAGAGCATGTGAGCTATATGATTAATATTTTTACCACAGGCTTCCCTTTAGCTAAACCCCTCTCATCATTCTGGACAACCAGGCTAGCTAGCAATCACAACACAACCACCACATTGGTTATGAACAAAACATGTGATACTCTCCTCGCCTAATTTGCTTGCAATGTCATGCATGTCTTCTAAAAAAATGAGTCATACTAAATTTACAGTACATTATGATATACATTGTTACCTTCCACCCGTGGTTAATTCGCCAAGGCATTATATATATATATATATATATATATAGGATTAATATTCGAATATGCCTTTTACCTATAAAAAGATATCAGTTTTTAACTTTTTATTGTCTGTAAATCCGCCTACAAATTATTATTTTACTTAAATAAACAGTTAACCTTTTAAAATTGAAGATGAATCCTGATGCAACAGTAAAAGTTGCTCTTTTATAATTTAGAAGTAACGAGTTTAAGTAAAAATATAGTCTCTTTGTTATTGTAGAAGGAATGTTGAGTACACTTAACCCTCCTTAGCCCCATACTATAGGAGCCTTATACACTGAGTTGCCATTTTTCTTAAATCTCGAACCTTTAAGAATTATACAATTAAATTCAAATATGTCAAATGATACTAATTTTTATTTTTATTACACATTTAGCAACTTACAAAAGAATCCACGTCAACTGCTAGTATCACGTAAGATATTTAAACGATAATTAATGTCATTTAATAGATTTGAATTTAATCGTGTAAATTATATTAAAATAAAAGTTTAAAAACAAATTTATACGCAATAAAAAATTAAAATTTATATTCATTTTTACTAACAGATGATGGCATATTTGGATACTAAATCATATACATATTAAAATAAGATCAATATATCTTTTACAAATCATAATCCCGTTGAAGGAAAAACTTTAGGCCAGAAACTAATTGAACTTGAATTTGAGGAAAAGAAGAGCATTTTAACTTGAATTAAACATTTTTCTTTTGCTCAAACATCTAAATTTAACCACCAGAAAGTTCGTTCAAAATACACATACCAACAACCTTTAATAGCTTAACTATTCCTTTACTACAGATTCCATTCCCATTAGTTAATATAAATGCAACATTGTCAGAACTCAGAATAAAGAAAGAAAGAAAGATGAGGGTTAAAAAGCAATTTGACTGCTTTAAGTAATTAGGTCATTGAAATCATTGGGGAGTACTCTACATGAATAGTAGTTTGTGTTTTAGAAATTTTTAGGTGAAGCTTTGAACTGAACATCTCTTAATTGTTAGAAACCTTTATATTCTTCATAGTTGTTCATGCATGACTCATGGAAGAGTAGCAATGATTTTGTGAACATTTCAGCCTTCTTAACACAGTGATGCATGACAAATCCCACTAATAGAATTTGCTAAAATCTTCGTAAATAAAGATTAACACACGTAATTAAAATTTGAACGTTGAACACGTAATATTTAAATTGAATCTCACAATTTTTTTTTTATATAAGATCTATAAATTCCAAAAAAATATACAGATAAAAATCTAATAAATCGGTTAATCTCAATAATAGATGACTTTAGGGATTGGATAACTTTTCTTATTTTTAAAGTTTTTATTAAAAAAAAGTTATGATTATAGTATGTAGATAAAACTTTTAATCCTTATAATAAAAATTGTTAAAATACAATCCATGCACTATTTATTTATTAATAAAAGACAGTTGTTAACTTATCTTAAATTTATAGAGTTGAATTTATACTATATTTTTGAGGAGAATAGCTTTTGATATTTATGAATATTTTGTCAATTGTATCACAAAAAAATTGTACTACAAACAACCCATAAAAGTTATTGCCAAAATTTAATAAGGATTTTATAATTTTATTGCACTCAAATAATTTTTTAATTTGTATTAAAATAAAATTTTATTTCAATATATAGATTAATTTTTGTTAAAGGTTTAATAGATATAAATTAATGGTTAAGAGTTTACTTGGATACATATTAAAAGTTAAAAATTTGTTAGGATGTAAATTTAAAGTGAAGATATTATTTGTTATTTTAATTTAATTTTTACCAATATCTTAAATAATTTTCTAACTTAAAAAAAAAAGAAAAAGAAAAATGTAGTAGCGGTAATAAATTTTTCCAATTTCCTACATTGGAGATTTGTAGGCACCTTCCCGCGGCCGTTATGTGCCGTTATTAGCGATTAAACTCCGACCAAATCTTTAACACTGGGAATCGAGCTTGGAGAAACCAAATTTAAAACAAAAAGTCACCGCTCACCACGCGTTCTCCATTATGATGATTTGCATTTGCAGGCAAAGTGTTAGACAAAAAGCCTGACAGACACAAAATTACAATATATTTTTTTATTTTTACTTTTCTCTCCTATCATTTGCCTTGTCCCGCTGCTTCGCCTCGTTCTCTCCTTCTTGGCCGGCTAAAGCCAGACCTTCCCATCTGCCCATCACTTCACTTTTGTTTCCCTCTCTTTGTTTTTATTTTTCCACTTTGACCCACTTTTATAATCTAAAAAAAAGGAAAAGGAGACATAGATTTTGTTACATTTACACCCTGCCTGGTTGTTTCTCTGTCGTGTTCTGTGCATGCTTTTTTCTGTACAATTAAACATATTTTTTCTTTTTTTAAGCAAAGGAAACTAGGGTATTTTTATTTTCTTTTGTTTTGCTTTGTTTAAAATATATATATTTTTTTGTTAATTGTTTAGTTTAGTTTAGTACTGATAAATATGGTCCATGAAATAGGCATGGAAATGGAGTATCGGCTTTTGTTGAAGGAAGACAGGGGACTTGGGAGTTTTGTTTTCTTAGCTGTAAAGTTCCACTGTTGCCCACACGCCCCCATTTGACTTCTGTCTGTGTTGTTCTTTTTTTCTTGGTCCTCTTCTTTTTTTTCTTTTTTCTTTTTTTAAAAATAAAAAAAGAAAATTTTAAAACTTAATCTTTATGAATAATTATTCTAATATGCTTTTCATGCTAAAATTTTGATTTTTGGGAATTTTTCCTTTTGTGGGGAAGGCATTTATTATAAGACCCCAATTCAAAGTTGGGGCTTTCCCTTTCTCTCTCAGTCATGGCTCCTGCCAAGGTTTCTGGGTTTTATAGACAAGGAAATGACTGGTAAGCTCTGACACTTACTCTTCTATCTCTCTAATCCATCTTGTAATTGAAATTGTTCACAGTTTTTTGTTCCTTTTTCCTTTCTGGATTGTCTTATTTTTGTTCAATTTTGAGACTAAATTTGAAATATTACTGCTTCTGTCCTCTAATTTGATAGATGGAGGAGTAACAAGCTCTGTGTGGTTTGATGAAGTTATGCTTGTTTTGACAGTCTTGGGTTCATAAAAGAGGGACAAAGGATTATAAAATTATTCATTTCTAATGGAGTTAAATAATTATGCTTAATGTGGTTTTTATGGGTTTTGCAGGTTTTGCAATGCAGGGTTGCCAAGTGACCTAACCATTATTGTGGATGGTGTAAACTTTCATCTTCATAAGGTTAATCAATTTTTAATTTTGCTCACTTATCAGAGGTTTTTGGTGTTTTAGCACTTGGATAGTCGGACTAACCTTCAAGGAATACTTTCTCTTGGCCTATACTCTTATCCGGGAACAGTTTGACCTAAGTATTGCATGGCTATGACCTATTTAGTCTATTTCTTGTTTTATTTTATTGTTCTGTTTTCATTCTGGAGTTAGATGTGATTATTGGTTCCTGGACATTTTGGTAAAAAAAAAGTCATTTTTCTTTATCTGTGATCGTATAGAGGTATTTTATCAATGTTTTCTCCCTTGTATCATTGCGATCTGCTAGATGATAATTAAGGACTGTATGCATACAATGAGACAATAGAGCTGTGATTTGTATTGAATTAAAAAGAAGAAAGAGATAGACTATAAACTGAAACTGAATTTGGCTTAACTTTTTACCAGGCAACCTCATGCAGTGTACTATTCTGTAATGTGTTGATGTACAAAATAACAAGAGTTCTTAAGCTTAATTCTGCTCTTTTCTTTCTTTTCCTTTTTCTACCTTCTTATTTTTCCATCCTTGTTGCTGATCATTTCTGATGATTTAACACTGCAGTTTAAGGCAACTTCCTTGTGTTGTAGATAGAATAGTGTAGCTTCATCTTGTTAATAATTAACCATGTTATGCTTCTTGATATATTTTCTGTGACAGCCTGGTCTTTTCCTATTGATTTGGTTGATGCAATTGTCATAAACTTGCTTTTCCCTCTTTATATGTGTAAGGCCAACTTGTTGGTGTTGTACAATAAAATATTAAGCTTTATGATCATATATGACTGCAGTTTCCTCTCATGTCAAAATGTGGGAAGATGGCTTCCATCTTTGAAGAACTACAGAGAACCCATGATAAGACTTTTACCACAAAGCTTGAAGAATTTCCTGGTGGTCCGGATACTTTCTTGTTTGCAGCAAAATTCTGCTATGGCATTCGGGTGGACTTTACAGCAAGAAATATAATAATGGTGTATTGTGCAGCCGACTACCTTGAGATGACAGATGAGTATGGGGAAGATAATTTAATTTTGAAGGCAGAAAGTTTCTTCCACAAAAATGTTCTTCGCAATTGGAAGGATTGTATATTGGCTTTACAAAGTTGTGAATCATGCATGCCAAGGGCAGAAAAGCTCCACATACTACAGAAATGCTTGAATGCTGTATCTATGATGGTTTGTACAGATCCTAGTTTGTTTGGTTGGCCCATGATGATGTATGGTAGCCTACAGAGCCCTGGTGGAAGCATTCTATGGAATGGAATAAACACTGGGGCGAGAATAAGAAGCGCAGATTCTGACTGGTGGTATGAAGACATTTCATACTTCAGTGTAGGTTTATTTGAAAGACTTATCAAAACAATGGAAGCACGGGGTATAAGACCTGAACATTTAGCAGGTGCCATAATGTACTATGCAAGAAAGTATCTTCCAGGTCTGGGCCGATGGCAGAGCACACAGAGTGGCAAAGCCAGGACAGTTGCGAGTTTTAGCTTGACTCCTGCCACTGTTGATCAGAAGGTTTTACTGGAAAGCATTGAAAAGCTTCTTCCAAAAAAGAAGGGAAAGTCCTTCTGCCGTTTTTTACTTGGACTTCTTCGTGTTTCTTCAATATTGGGTGTCAATCAAACATGCCAGGATTCTTTGGAGAGGAGAATAGGAATGCAACTGGAACTGGCTAGCCTAGATGGTCTTCTGATTCCTTCTTATTCAGATTCTGATACTCTATATAATACTGATTGCGTTGATCGGATCATCCATTATTTTGTGTCCTCAGAATCAGGGTTAACATTATTTTCACCACCATCATTAGACCTGGAATCATCACCGTCATCAGAGCCCTTAAGAAAAGTTGCTAGGTTAATGGATAGCTATCTTGCAGAAGTTGCTTCTGATGTAAACTTGAAACCAGGAAAGATACGATCTCTTGCAGAGGCCCTTCCAGAATCTTCAAGACCTTTGCATGATGGGCTATACAGAGCACTGGATATTTATTTCAAGGTTTAAATTTACTGAACCGACTTTTGATTTAAATGGAGTTTAGTCTTTTCAAGGTTTGTAATTATTACTACCAATATGCAGGCGCACCCTTGGCTTTCTGACAGAGAGAAGGAAGAACTTTGCAATATCATCGACTACCAGAAACTCTCCGTTGATGCTTGTGCCCATGCTTCCCAAAATGAAAGACTGCCACTCAGAGTCATTCTGCAAGTGTTGTTCTTTGAGCAGATGCATTTAAGAACAGCTCTAGCTGGCTGTCTCAATGTTCTGGAAGCTGAAAGTGCTGCTACAGGCCAGGCCACTGCCCCAACGGAGATGGCTGGTCATGTGGCTTCCACAAGTGAGGCAGCCTGCCAGATTGTGCAAAGAGATGGATGGGTAACGGTTGTGCGAGAAAACCGAGTTTTAAAGGTGGATATGGAAAAGATGAGGTCTAGAGTTGGAGAATTAGAAGAGGAATTCAGTAAAATAAAGCAAGAAATGAAAAGGGTGACAAAATCACACAGCTCGCTTAGTTCCCCTCGCGTAGTTGCTAGGAAATTTGGATGCAAGCTTCTTCCACGATCCTCTGATGCTCAAACAGATGTTGTTGGAAGCACAGGACCAACTCCGAGACCATCAGTCGAGCAAGCACGTCCTGCTCGTCATTCCAGGCATCGGAAAAGTTTCTCCTTGTTTTGAGAGTTAACACGTGGAAACTGACGTCAATGTTTCGACATATAAACACTAGGTGATTGCTATTTCAGAAGTCACTCCAAAGGAAAGATTGTCTTGTGGTGTACAGGAAATAGTTTTGAAATGTGTGAAAAGAAAAAAGAGATTCATATCACCTACAGTTTTGGTGTTACACTTTTCTAATTATGAAATCTTTACCATTCATGAACTTTGGGTTCATTAAGCTTTCATATGGTGGCACAATTTCATGAATGGTCAAGATTTCATGTAATGTAGAATTGTGGGAAATACGATTGTAGGTGATTTGAACCTCTAACAGCTCTTTTTAGTTCATTTATTGGATGGACGTAACCATTAAGGATACTGAATATGTGAGGCTGAGCCCTCCCCTTGTGGGGCTTTATAGTTAATAGGTGTTGCCCTTACATGTTTTGGGTTGGTGCCATAGAAGCAAACAGGTCTTAAATTTTTTCTTTTTTCCTGTTTTAGAGGAATCATATTGTTCTTGTTTGTAATCTTTGTCTTTCATTTACTTTCTATTGGTTTACACATGTACAGCCTCTGTGAATCAAGTTGTAAGTTTGTTTAAACATTCAGTAAATGTCAAGAAATTCATGCTACTGTTTCTTCAAAATTTTGCATCATTTGATTTATAATGTCCAAATTTGTTTAGAAGTTTAGTCAATTAACGAGTTTGAACGAGTTTCATTTGTTGCGACTTAAATTCGATCGAGGTAGAGTGAAATATTTGACTATTAAGAAAGAACAGCATAGACCGTCGCTTTGGCCGAGTGGTTAAGGCGTGTGCCTGCTAAGTACATGGGTTTCACCCGCGAGAGTTCGAATCTCTCAGGCGACGAATGCTTTTTACAGGTCAGCGTCAGACTACTGGAGCTGACCTTCCTTACGTAAACCTTCCAGCTCAATCATATTTTGCCACGTCAGTGGCATCTTTCCACCCCGTCGCACCTGAACAAAACTTTCTCACTCCCTCCTCTTTGGAAGCCTCTCTCACTCCCCCCTCTTAGATTTTCTTTCGCTTCCGATTTTCGCTTCGCCGCCATCTTTTGAACCTCTGTCTCCATTCCCTATCGTAAAGATGTCAATTTCAACACCGTCAAGTTTCAAACTCTCAACTTTTTCTAACGGCGGAGACAACTATTCAACGAAGATCAAGGTGATCGGAACCAGAACTTTCGCTTGTTTCAAAGAGATTATCGGTATCGAATCTCGGTTGAAATTGACTTCATCATCATCACCAGTTTGCTGGCACCGTTTAAAGTTCACAAACCGCGCTTTTACACTTCATTGTGTTAGGCCTGATTCTGCAGGTAACATGGTTAGTAGTTCATTGGAAAATGAAAATGGCGATTTTGATGGTGAACCTAGGGATTTAGATATTGGAATCGGTGATCAAAAGGAGATTGACGGCGGCGGCGGAGATAATGGAGGCGGTGACTCATTTGGTGGCGGCGATGGTGGTGAAGGTGACGATGAAGATGAGAGAGAGTTTGGGCCGATATTGAAGTTTGAGGAGGTGATGAAAGAGGTGGAAGCTAGAGGAGTGAAGCTGCCTTCGGATATGATGGAAGCTGCGAAGAGTAATGGAATCCGGAAACTGTTCCTTCTTCGTTACTTGAATTTGCAGGTTAGATTTAAAAGCTTGAACTTTTTTCTTTTTGGTCGGTGTTTTTGTTTGATTGATGAGAAAATGGAGGAAAAATGAGAAAAGTGGGATTCTTTGTGTTTTGGGAATATAGATAAAATAAGTCTGGGTCAAATAGTTGGCCAAGAGATTTTACTGGATATATATAATTGCTTATACAAAAGCAACTCAATAGAGGAATTGGCTTTATTTGATATTGAATTATTGTAGAATTACTTATCATAGTGTTTATTCGGGAATAACGATATTAATAGGGGCAAAAATACTTTAAAATTTTGGATTAGGAATACAAATTAAACGATGAAAAGTGGCTACAATGTGTTAATTCTAGTTATTTTCCTGTAATGGTTTTTATCAATTTCTACGAGTAGGACGTTTTATGCTCATTTTTTCCCCTTTTGATTGGCAGGGATCAGTTTGGCCACTTGGCTTTTTAATGAAATACTGCTCTATGCTCCGGAACCGAATGCTGGCAGATCCTTCATTTCTTTTCAAAGTTGGAACAGAGGTTTGTTGAGGGTAATTTTTATATATTCACTGGATTAGATAAATGATTATGCTTTCTCAAAGTTTTCCATATGGACCCATGTTATAGCACTGCAGATATATTGACCATTAACATTAACCATATGCCTTGATAGCTGTCCGCATTGTGCTGTGATTATCCTGATAAGCCTAACTTTGTGTGCTGAGATGTAGTGGTTCTCTGTCAATTGCAGTTTATGCTGAGTGTTTCAGTGTGCCTAAGTTTTCCACTTTTGATTTCTTCTTTTCTTTGTTTGATTTGGCATGATGCAGATTGTAATTGATTCTTGCTGTGCAACATTTGCGGAAATGAAGAAAAGGGGAAAGGATTTTTGGTCAGAGTTTGAGTTGTACCTTGCTGATCTTTTGGTTGGTGTAGTGGTAGACATTGCTTTGGTTGGTATGTTAGCACCATATGCTCGTTTCGGTCAACCATCTGCATCCAGAGGTTTATTTGGGCGCTTGCAACATGCTTGTTCTGCTCTTCCTAGCAGGTCATCATCACATATCAACAGTTTATGTCCTATAACATTCCAAGCTCTTATTGTGATGGTTTATTTTAAGTATCCTTTCTGTTTGTTTCTTGGTAGATTTTCTCATTGCTTGATGCTAGAGTAGATTTTATGCTCGAGATATTTGTTCTTTAGATAAAAAGTAAAATTTCATTCTTCTCATCTCTTGTTTTATTTTTTTTCCCTTTTCTTTCGTCCTATCTAGTTCCAACTTTATCTTTACACTTTGCACAATGCTTTAAATGGTCACAAAAATTTAATTCATGGTAAACTATTCTACTTTTGCAGTGTTTTTGAAGCCGAAAGACCAGGATGTAAATTCTCAGTGAAACAACGGATTGCGACATATTTTTACAAGGTACACATCGTGGAGTAATCAATGACTGATGGATTCTCAAGTCAGGGAGGTGGTGTTGCTCCTTGTTCTGATTAAATTATGATGTTGCATTTATTTTAGCCCTCAGAGAAGTGGTTGCAGAGTATCTATTTCTTGCACCATTAAAGCTCTTTGCATATCTTCATCTGGTTCTATTGGCAGTATGTTCTGCTGTTACCATAGGATCCCTCATTTTTTCCTTATCCCCCAAAAAAAAGGAGCAAGTAGCATATTTTATGTTGTTAGTTTATTTGTTGGCTTTCTTTGGATCCAGGGTGTATTATATGGCTCAGTAGGGTTTGGCTGTGGTCTTGTTGGCCAAGGCATCGCAAATCTTATAATGACTGCCAAAAGGTACAATTTTTCTCTTGATACCATTTATACCTCAGAACTGTCTTTGTGGTTTTTCCTGCTAAAAGTTCAGAGCCTCTAATAATTTGGGTGAAAGAATTCAGCTTGTAGGATATCTAAATTGCTTTACTTCCTGGTTCTCGCATCCTAGTTAATTAGGTATGAGAATCAAGTCGAGCACATCATTATCTGCCTTCCATGGACAGAATAATTGTTTAATCTGTCTGCAGAAGGAGAGTGACACAATTGCGATGCAATGCTATATAATTGTGAAACATTCCTCCCGTAAATATATCCCCGATGAAGTATTCTGCATTCATGCACATTCTTTGGATAAACACAGTTTTTTTTTCCCACAATTTCTTTTTCAGCGTTTTTTTTTTTCTTTTTAATTGAACAAACTTCTTATCAATGAAATTGTTAAGATGCTTTATTTCAAAACTTCAGTAGTATTGACTGTTTCTGTCCTTTCTTTTTGAGGTATTTGCTCACTTTTCATAATATTCTAAATGATCAGGAGCATAAGGAAATCAGATGAGGACATTCCTGTGCCACCTCTTGTGCAAAGTGCTGCTCTGTGGGGTATGTCTAAAGTCTAAACCTGTTTAGATCCCTACTTTTAACTTCAATCTCATACTGCTTAATAATAATCTATTCATTCTGAAGACTATTTAAATTAGATTCATGTGGCCACTCATAGTAGTAGTGGAAGTTGTTGGAGCCTTGGAGGAATCAGTGGATAAAGGCCGTTGCGATGCCTTGAATGCCATATAATTTATCAAATGACATATTTTTATATATAATTAACTGAAAATTGTTCATTTATTCATATATAGTTGTAAAATTCATTGACAAAAGCTAGCTTAGAGTTTAGTAAATAACCATAACCATTCAAAAACTTTGGACCACCATTTGTTTTCTTCATCATGCTTAATTGTTTTGCCATCTTAATCAGGTGTTTTCCTCGCTGTATCTTCCAACACTCGATACCAAATTATTAATGGACTAGAGCGTCTGGTGGAAGCCTCACCTGTTGCCAAGCAGGTTCCACCAGTTGCAATGGCTTTCACGGTAGGTGTGCGGTTTGCCAACAATGTTTATGGTGGCATGCAATTTGTAGATTGGGCCAAATGGAGTGGAGTGCAATAGGTGCAATGTCCACTGTCTGCCATAGCTGTTCTTGAATGGGAAGACCCACCAGGCTGGCCCCAACAATCAAAATGACCCCCAAAGATGGAACAGAAGGTAGGAAGTAGAAACATAGAATGATAGAAGTAGCAGCAGTATAGATTTTCCATTGAGAAGCCTTTTGTTTCCACTTGGCTTTCCATCATGACAAGCCAATGGCATGGATGACAGACGTATGAGAATTCCATTTTCTTGGGTCCAGGAAGAGAGGTTTGATGACAATTTGTACCTTTTCTTCGATTCACATGATTTAATTAGATTAAATAATTTTAGACATAATACGAATAAAATATATGAAAATGATACATATTAAAATTAAATAAAATATATATATAAATATAGTAATACTCTTCATTTAGTATTAGAATTATTTTCTAGATTTAAAAATTACTACAAAAGATATATATATATATACACGAAAATGATACATATTAAAATTAAATAAAATATATATATAAATATAGTAATACTCTTCATTTAGTATTAGAATTATTTTTTAGATTTAAAAATTACTACAAAAGATATATATATATATATATAATAAAATAATTAAAAAAATTAAATTTAAGGATGATAATGTAATTTACTCACTTCACTTCTTGTCTCTTAAAAGAAGGAGCCATCGCACGGTGGCTCATCTAGTTTCAGCGGTGAACCAAACCGTCTATCCAAAAATTCAAATAAACAATGTTGAAAATACACAGCCTTTTAAAGGAAAAGTGAAACCCAACTTAAAAAGGTAAATTGGGTTCAAATTTCCGAAATGAAAGGAGTAATATTGGCCCGAGTCCATCCTGAAACCCGTATAAAAGTGAACAAACCAAAAACCCATGAGACCCGACCCAGAAAACTGAAATTGGACAATGTTTAAAATAATAAAATTTCAAATCAATTGAAAAAAAAAAGAAATTGAATATTAAATTAAATTAAATTGAATTAAAGTCGTCTCCAGCTCTTCCCGACGGCTTTTTCCAAATTTTGTTCCTCAGTCCACCTTTTCTCTTTCTCTCGCCCTTCCTCCTTAGATCAAACCAATTATATAATATTTTTATTTCTTCTCCTTTTCTTTTGATTTTCCATTTTGAAATTTCCATTTTTTCCACCACCTCATTTTCGCCTTGGAGTATTTTTGTTCGTGACGGATCGATTTCTCCGTTGCCGTTGAAAGAAGAGAGAAAGATCTGGAAAATTGAGAGGCAGATCCAAAAGGTAGAAGACGTGGATCTGATCGATAAAGTTGAATGGCAATGCACGGGATGAGAGGGCTCTCGGTTTTCATTAGCGATATTCGAAATTGCCAGAACAAAGAGCAAGAACGCTTACGTGTAGATAAAGAGCTCGGCAACGTTCGTACTCGCTTCAAAAATGAAAAGGTTTTGGTTTCAAAGAATTTTGATTTTGATTTTTATTAATTTAAATGCCATCTTTGCAAAATGATCGGACTTACTTTCAAGTTTCAAGTGCTTACAATCGATTTTTTTTTATATATAATTAAAAGTGGTGAACTTTATCTTTTGTTGATTAGATTTGTCGGAATTTTAATTTTGTTTGCCAGCAAAATGTGAACTTAGTTAAGCTATTAAGTGTTTCTAGGGTTTATTTTGTTCTATTTTCTTAAGTAAAGGAACTAGCTTGTTATTTATATAACTTTTTGTTAAGAATCTATGCATTTTTAAACTCCATAAAGTGTATCAATTCTGTCCATGCCCGTAGACTATTAACTGCGGCTTATAACAAGTAAATTTCTCATAATTTTATCCGGAAAAAGGTTCCTCAGTGTTTCATTATAGTAATGGCAACCGTTTGAATGAGAAAAATGCTCTTTCTTCTGACTGTTAGGGGTAACCCAATTTTGAAATATTATGTAGAGTTTGTGGTAGGATGTGATCTCGTAGTCTTGAGAGTTCTAAGAATTTTTGCGAACCCTACCTTAAACCTTAATTGAACATCTATTTAGTGTTATTAGATAGCATTCGGCCTGCTAATCCCGTGAAACTCTTGCAAGCTAAGCTTCCAGTTAAAGACCATTAATTGAAGTACTGAACCTTCCAAACATGTAGATTCTATGGTACTATAGTAGGCACTGGAAGTCTGTTGCATTGTAATACTCTAATCATATCAGCCTGTGGCAATTATTAGAAGGATAAATTCATAGAGTAGCAATTAAATAGGTTTCATGAAATAAGTTTCCTCAATCTGACTGCTGAATGAGGTCTCAGACTTCTTTTGAATTGTCAGTTCTCACAAGTTCAGCTCTGAAGGCTAGGAAGATGATGTTGATTGTATGTTCACGCAGAACCATCTTTAACAAGCCAAACGTTTAAACTATGTTGTCAAAATTTTAAAATGTTATGCCTCAGTGAGGATCTAACCTTTTAAAGATGTGTTTCCATAAATTGATGAACTTATCAATCCCTTGGCAAATTTGAATTGCAAATATTCTTTTTATTTGGAATAGATCTGTCTGTTTATTGATAGTTAGAACAGGAAATATTCATTAGGTTGAGAACCTCATTGCTTTTCCTTTTCCTAAATAATTCTAGTCTCAGTATAGAATTATTTGTACAAACCTCTATGAGAATCCTATATTTCCTTTTCCTAAATAATTCTAGTCTCAGTAAGAAACCTAAATTGTATTTGCTTTTGTTTAACTTTGAGTATTTACTCCTGCTTCAAACATGCTAGAATGTTAGGTTGTACCCCTTTCTACTGAAATCCAGATATTTATTTAGATAAGGGCTGGTTGAGTGAATTTCACCCAGGTATCCAGCACCAAGAGCGTAGCTTTATTTTTATTGGGGAGGAGTTTAGCTCATTCTTTCATGTGAAATTTAAGTCCTAGAGCCAAATTTGTTCAAACACATCCCCTTCTGTCTAGAAATTTTACATGGAACCTTCTAGCGCCCTGTTAGGTGACAAGGTCTGTTTAGTGCCTAACCAAGATGAGTGACCAGTTTCTTATTGAAAGTTCATGTTCTTCTGACAGGGATTGACACCATATGAGAAGAAGAAATATGTTTGGAAAATGCTTTATGTTTACATGCTGGGTTATGACGTTGATTTTGGTCACATGGAAGCTGTTTCCTTGATATCTGCACCAAAGTATCCAGAAAAGCAGGTAAGATCCAAATCATTTTTCCTTTAATATGATTAGGCCAAAGCCTACTGGATCTATGCTCTGCAAATGGCATCCTGTTCAAGAGCCTAAAAACCTACTGAAACAATAAAAGTTGTATAACCAAGTCTAAAGTTTTTATAACCATTTCCTCCTTTCGCCCTAAGAAAGAAAGGGGGGAAAAGCGCCAATAAAACTTGAATACATATAGAGCTTACAAGATATCATGTTGAGATGTCCCAGCTTTGTCTCACTTCTAGGAATCTGCACTACCATGAAATCTTTATCCTTTATACTCATATCAATTGCTGTTTACATGTAACAAGTCATCTACAGCAATAAAGCTGGCAAATGATTGTTACTGTCTGAGCAGTATAGATAACCATCATATTATAGCATCCCAATCTCTGAAAGTATTTAAGTGGGCCTGTATGATTTGACATAAAGGATTTATCATGGAAGCCTGGATAATATACGGATCAGTCACTTTTGCAACTTTGTACGTAATTGAGCTTATTGGCCTTACCATAGTCAAAAAAGATATAATTCTCATGCTCTGAACAGGGATTGATTTAGGGTGGGGGCAGCTGCCCCCACTCAAATCCTGATATTAAATGTGATTTATTAGTAATATACTAAAGTCTAAAAAAAAGGTAAAATTATTAGGAAAAAACCCAAAATTTTAATTTTTTTTTCCCAATAAATTATAAAAGGAACATTTAAATGTGAGTCTTTAGTAATATTTAAAAGCATACAGACCTATTAACAAAATAATAAAGGTAATTGAGTAAAGTAATGATTCACAATGTAAATATAGAATTTTGATAGTAGTTTCTATAATAATTCTCTTGACATTAGGTGAAATTAGTTTCAAAAATAAATTCGATAAGATAAGAAGTCTGTAGAAAGAAAGAAAATTATAATGGACAAAAAAAAGAATTACTTGTTAGGACTCAAACAACTAAGTATAAGAAACAAAGCTTTTAGAAAAGGAAATGTTAATTAATTTAGTGTAAATACTGAAATAAGCCTTCTATAAGAAAAACTAAATGTACATTTTCTTTATAATTTTTCATCTTAATTTAATCAAGTAAACCTTATTTGATAATTTGAATTTTTTTTAAATACCTGATTTAGATTAATTTTAATAGTATGATAAAAAAAATTATATTTTTGAATTTTTTTTTTTTATTCTTTGAAGTTATGTGAAAAATTTATTACTTTGTAGAATGAATTTATTTAATTATAACATCCTAGAAGTAAATTTAATAACCCTTTGAACTTTGGATCAAATTTTTTGTTTTTAAAACAATTATATATGAAAAAACGCCCAAAAAATTATTGTAAAGAGTTTTTTTATATAAAAATGACCTTTTATACTTTTTTTAAGTTTCTATTTAAATATTTTTTATTTTATATTTCAAAAGTATTTCACATTACGTGTTAATAAAACTAATTTTATTTTTTTTAGATAAAAGTGTAAATAAATATTACTTAAGAATTTGCCTCCAGTAACTATAAATCCTGGATCTGTCCCTTGCTCCGAATGGTTGATATTGAAATCTGCATGTTTCCATCTTCTCTATTAAGTTTCTCTGTGGTTTATTCAACTTTTATTTGGCTGCAGGTCGGATACATTGTGACAGCATGTCTGCTCAATGAAAATCATGATTTTCTGAGACTAGCTATCAACACTGTACGCAATGATATAATTGGTCGAAATGAGACTTTCCAGTGCCTAGCATTAACCATGGTAAAGCTAATAAAACTGCTTTTGGTTCTAGATGTTATCCATGTAATTTGGATGGAAGAGTTTTTTCTGATTCACAGCATTTAACAGCTACCCTACATGCTTAATTGTGATAGATATGATTGAAAGTTTTCTTTTCTCTTTTCTACAGAGAAGTTTTTGTTAACTTTTCTAGATATTATTCATCACTTTATAATTTATTTTATAGCTAGGTGGTTCTATTTTTGTTAATCTAATGCCATGAGGGAACTCAGTATTTTATTGCTTTATAGTCAGTAAAGTTTTTAGTTATTGATGATCTGGTCACTCTTTTTTATCCTTTTTTGGGCTGATTTATGGACACCTAAGGTTTTCCATATTGTTATTTTTGCAAACCTTGTGTCAACCCATTTCTTGGATTGACTCTGTAGGTTGGAAATATTGGTGGGAGGGAATTTGCTGAATCTTTGGCACCTGATGTTCAAAAGTTGCTAGTAAGATCAACAAGAAACTTGTTAAGTTCAACTGCTTCTTTTAGAAAAATATTTCACACTGATAGAATGTTATTCCAGCTTTCTAGTAGCTGTAGACCACTTGTACGAAAGAAAGCTGCATTATGTTTGCTGCGGTTGTTTAGGAAAAATCCGGATGTTGTCAATGTTGATGGCTGGTATGTTAGAATGTTAAAAATGTTATCTCAACTGGATCTTTTATGATTTTAGATGTGCTTATTCTGAATTGTTTTTCTTGCCCTATGTTTTAGGGCGGATCGGATGGCACAACTTTTAGATGAGCGTGATCTTGGTGTTTTGACATCTTCTATGAGTCTTCTTGTTGCTTTGGTATCAAATAATCATGAAGCATATTGGACTTGCCTTCCAAAGTGTGTAAAAATATTGGAGCGCCTTGCGAGGAACCAAGATATTCCACAGGAATATACTTACTATGGTATCCCATCTCCATGGCTTCAGGTTTGTCCTTACTGTTTCATTCTTACTTCTATGAATTAGATGTATGTCTTGTCTGATTAGTGTGTAAGTATGTTCTAAGTGAATAGTTTCTTTATTTCCCTCTTGGATATGTTTTGCACTAGGCTAGTAGGTAATTGTGTCCAGTTGTTTTCCTTTTCTCCTTTCCTATCTCTTTTTTGTGGTGAATGATTTTGGTTATTAGTAATCATCATTGACCCATTTTTGGTAATGTTCATCTTGATGTTTATTATTTTATTTTGTAACAGGTTAAGACAATGAGGGCTCTCCAGTATTTTCCTACCATTGAAGATCCAAACACCAGAAGAACATTGTTTGAGGTTTACACTTTCCCATACAATCCATCTTTGTCTTTTTTAAGACTATTTTGATATTGATGGAACTCGAATGCTGACTTCAGGTCTTGCAACGGATATTAATGGGAACTGATGTTGTGAAGAATGTTAATAAGAATAATGCATCACATGCTGTCCTTTTTGAAGCCCTTGCTCTAGTGAGTTTACTACTGAGTTATGGTTTTAGCATGTGAAATTTATTATCAAATTCTTGGCATTACGTGACTCCGGAAAGATTTAGTCTGTTAAACTCAAATTGATACTTGTATGAAAATCTTGTTGAAGTTCACTAAAATAGATTTTTTAGATGTGTTTGATATCTTCTATTATATGACAAGAAACATTCTGTTCTTAGCATCTACGCATACATTTTAGGCCCGTACATATGTAATAAAAGTATTTTCATATGGATGATAACACCACTCAGTCTACACATGCACATGAGGAAAGAAAAACATAGTGCTTTCAAAGTAGCAAGTAGCAACCAATCTGCTTTTTTGCATCATTATGGCATTTGCAAGCTATATAATTTACCCCTCTCTTGGTTTCTCTATGAGCATACACATCCTATAAAGTATACAAACCATATACGTATTTCACTGTTCTAATGTAATTATACTAAGCTTGTTTGAAGAGTTCTTTATTAAGTTGCATTGTGCATTTGCTCTCCTCATTACAGGTCATGCATCTAGATGCCGAAAAGGAGATGATGTCTCAGTGTGTTGCCCTTCTTGGTAAATTCATTGCTGTTCGTGAACCAAATATTAGATATCTTGGCTTGGTAAGTCATAGAAACATAGTTACTTAGTTTCTTTTAAATGATCTTGTTATCTTGTTAAAAATCAGTAGCAAATATGTTCATATGTACCAAATCAGGGTGATTATTGGTTACCTATAATCTAGTGATTTACTTATAGTTTTTCAAATGCTTGGTTGCAGGAAAATATGACTAGGATGCTAATGGTTACTGATGTGCAAGAGATTATCAAAAGACATCAGGCACAGATTATCACATCATTGAAGGATCCTGATATCAGGTTAAGTTTCTGATTTTACAGCTTTTTCCAGTATGGATGCCACTTTTATTGTTATTGCTATGATTGTCTTCTCTGAAGCATTAATATCCAGATTCAAATCTAGCAAGCATCTATCAGTTGGCCCCATCTAAGACATGCCAAAGTGTTTAAAAATATCATTGTGAGCATCCTTGCATATGCAGTCAAAAAAGTTTTGAAATCATCTTTTAGTGCTGTCTGTTGATGAGTTCCTCATCTGACATGACAAGTTAGTCACTTTATTTAAGTCTGAACCTTCGTGTATACCTAAAGCCTTGACTATTGGCATGTTTATATAATGGCTTTTACAGCTGTAAGCAGTAATGCATGTAGCTTATGTTATCTAAATTCAATTATATGTGCTTCAAATTTTATTTTCTTAAAATTCATTTTTGATGACTAACACCAGTATGCAATTTCCAGTATCCGTAGGCGTGCTCTTGATTTGCTTTATGGCATGTGTGATGTAACAAATGCAAAGGACATTGTTGAAGAACTATTGCAGGTACTGAAGTCTCGAACATTAAAAAATTATTACTTTGAATGATTCCTTGGATAATTTCTTTTCCATATAATTGTTCAAATGCTAAGGCACAAGATGAGAATGTCACTGACTGTCATCTGTTTACCAGTATCTGAGCTCAGCTGATTTTGCAATGCGTGAGGAATTGTCACTTAAAGCTGCCATTCTTGCTGAGAAGTTTGCTCCTGATCTGTCATGGTGAGCGTGTTGGCTGAAAGCAGAATATTAACAGATATGCTTTTGAGGGAAAATTTTGGTTCCTTGGTGTTTTCTTTTCTATTTTACATTAACTTCATCAAATGATTGGTTGTTATTCCTGTCAAAATAACTAGCTGGCCTAAATCTTGCAGGTATGTGGATGTGATCCTTCAGTTGATTGACAAAGCAGGAGATTTTATTAGCGATGACATATGGTTCCGTATTGTGCAATTTGTTACTAACAATGATGACCTGCAGGTGATCAAAAAGTCTAACAAATGGAATTCTGCTTTTATAACATAAAAGATATTCTTCTACTTTTGGTGGTTTTTGGGCTGAAACTTTTATGTGTATGACCAGGCTTATGCTGCTGCAAAGGCAAAAGAGTATCTGGACAAGCCTGCTGTACATGAGACAATGGTCAAGGTTTGTATAATATGTTGTTCTTTTTGCCAGATGACTTTTGTGGGTGTGGAGAGTACTCTATGGTCCATGTGAATGGCTTAAGTATTTCATACCAATTTTCTTAAACAACAGTAAAATATTAGCTTCTCTGGTTGTCTATCCTTTGGCGGTAGTTAAAGCAAATTGGATTGCATTAGAGATCGTCACCAGTCAAGACTGATGGGTATACTATGGCTTGCCTCTTTACAAGCCAAACATTGGATTTTCAACAGGATTAGCATAGTTGCTTCATTTGCATCACTTATTTCCATTTTAGGGTCATTATTCTATTCTCAATGGATTTACATTTTTTAACTGATTCGATGTACAATGGACTGAAATGTGCACCACACTGCATTATGGCTGCCTTTTTCTCTTGCTTGTTGTTTGCCAAATTTAATCAGATTTCATTATTTGTGTTAATCTCTTTAAAATTGATTTTGTTTAGCACTAAAATTTACTTAGTTATCTACATTTCAGTGTTAGAGATATGTAAGTTTATTTTGGGCTATTTGTATGTATCAAACAGGTCAGTGCTTATATTCTTGGAGAATACAGCCACCTTTTGGCTAGACGGCCTGGGTGTAGTCCAAAAGAAATCTTTAGCATCCTGCATGAGAAGCTCCCTACAGTATCGTGAGAGCCTTAAACATTGATTCTCTCTGTCCGGTCAATATTTGCTTCTTTACTTTTTTAGTATCTTATTATGGTTATCATGTTTCAGGACTGCTACCATTCCTATTCTTTTATCAGCTTATGCTAAGATCTTAATGCACAATCAACCACCAGATCAAGAACTGCAAAATCAGATTTGGGCAATATTCAATAAGTGAGATTTACTTTTGCATATGTTTATCCTGATTGGTCATTCTCATCTATAGTCTGTTTGAAATTTGAAAATATGTGGTTTCTTTGTCATCAAAATAATGTGGTTTGCTTAACAAACATTTGTCATTGTAACTTAGATATGAGAGTTGCATTGATGCGGAGATACAGCAACGAGCTGTTGAATATTTTGCATTAAGTCGGAAAGGTGCTGCTCTAATGGATATATTGGCTGAAATGCCTAAATTTCCTGAGCGTCAGGTTTGTTTACTTTGCAACATTTGTTTAGAAGCTGCCTGCTCCAGCTTCGAGTTGCAGGTGGTCCATGTATATTCGTGATTCAAGTGCTGGTTAATCGTGCTCTTGTCCTCAATTTACAGTCTTCATTGATCAAAAAGGCAGAAGATGCTGAGGTTGACACTGCAGAGCAAAGTGCTATCAAGTTGCGTGCTCAACAGCAAACATCAAATGCTTTAGTTGTAACTGATCAACGCCCTGCTAATGGGGCGCCTCCAGCAGTTCCTGTTGGCCCACTTAGTCTTGTAAAGGTGCCAAACACGATTAGTACTGAGGTTAGTTCTTTTGGGCTCTCAGTGGCTACATGTTTTCTAAGTTTTTTATATATATACATACATACTTGTCTATAGCCTTTGTTTTTAGTCGTCTAATTTGGACTAATTATATTTGACTATCTTGGCAGGATCATAATTCAACAGACCAAGCTTTGTCTCAGGAAAATGGTTCTTTAAGCAAAGTAGATTCACAATCTCCATCAGCAGATCTCATTGGTGATCTTTTGGGCCCACTTGCTATTGAAGCCCCTCCTGGTGCTACTGTCCAATCTCAGAGCCATGCAGTCTCTGGATTGGAAGGTGGTCTAGATGCAGTGGATGGTTCAGCCATAGTGCCTGTAGAAGAGCATACTAATACAGTTCAGGTACAGCTTTCTTGCATAACGTTTACCCATGGTCAAATCTCTTCTTTCAAGTTCAAAATTCAGAATGAAACTTAACGTGGTCTATTTTCAACATTGAAGAAAGTTGTTTGTGATTTTATGTTTTACTCATGGTGGATAAAAGGGTTGGGACATTTTATCACCTTGTTCACGGGGCCTCTACTTCAAAATTTGTGCAGCAGTCTTGACGACTACATTCATTGCTTTTCTAGTTCTGACTGCTGGCTGTTTTTGTGCCGGGTCACAGCTTTCTTTCTTTTATTCTTTTATTCTTTTATCTGTTATCAAAAGGAAAGGGATTCTTTTCCCTGGTTCTTGAGAAGATGAGGTTGGGGGATTTTATTATTGGTTGCCACTTTAGGAAGAGTTCCTCCCCATGTTCACCAGTTGTTCTCTAATTTACATATTGGCTGTCTGTTCTTAGTTTTTTATTTTATTTTATTGTAAAATTGTAAATATAATACCCTTATTCTCACAAATCCACAGGTCTTAGAGCAGAGCTTATATTTTCCAAATTTTTGCTTAAAATTTTCAGTGTACTAAATTGTTGCCATATCATGTAATTAAATGTTGAGTGATGTGCAACAGATATTTCCTAACAAAAGTAAAAGGTTTATTCATTGTTAAATTTGCATGATGATTATTGCAAGTGTTACAGTATTATTATAAGTTTTACTAGTTGATTTTACTGCTTGCTTCTGCAGCCAATAGGAAATATTGCTGAAAGATTTCATGCTTTATGCCTGAAAGATAGCGGTGTTTTATACGAGGATCCTTACATTCAGGTGCAAATTTTTTATTTTTCATATTCTATATTTTTTATCCGCTAGGTTCTATTGTTTCCTCGGGTTATACTCTAGGATACTATTTTAGTTTCTCAAATTGGTGTTGTGATACTCTTAGAAGCTTCCAAAAGGTCAGTAGTAATTTTCTCCACAAACATTATTTCAGATTGGCATCAAAGCAGAGTGGCGAGCTCATCATGGACGTCTTGTTCTTTTCTTGGGAAACAAGAATACAGCTCCTCTCATTTCAGTTCAGGCTGTAATATTGCCCCCTGCACATCTGAAGATGGAGCTTTCATTAGTGCCGGACACTATACCTCCTCGAGCACAGGTAAAGGACTCATTGTGCCTAAATGCTGGTTAATGGTTATTGATGAAATTTTGGTCATCTCATCCTTTCATTTTCTTTTGTATTATCATGTTTAATTTTTTTAATGGTTTGTGTAGGTGCAATGCCCACTTGAGATTGTAAATCTTCGGCCAAGCCGGGATGTAGCTGTTCTTGATTTCTCCTACAAGTTTGGAACCAATATGGTACTTGCATATAATTGACATATTATATAGTGCTAAACCACTATGAGTTGGTTAATTTTTACCATGCCAGGTATCTTATTATTACCTTTTACAGGTTAATGTCAAGCTTCGCCTTCCTGCTGTGTTGAATAAATTTCTTCAGCCTATACCAGTGTCTGCCGAGGAGTTTTTCCCTCAATGGAGATCACTTTCAGGACCGCCATTGAAGCTTCAAGAAGTTGTATGTATACCTCCTGTTTTACATGCCTCTTTCTCTTTTTTTGCTTTTTTTTTGGGGGGGGGTAAGTGTGCTTTGCTTTAAGTGGGTTAGTAGTCCCATCTATATTGCTTCTTTATTGGACTCAGATATGTAGAAACCACGCTTAGGTATTCAGGTTCATATTATCATTTACGTACTAGTTCATTTTCACTGCGGGATTTCCTGACTGATCTGGGCCATTTGCTCCCAAATTGTGCAGGTTAGAGGTGTAAGACCTATGCATCTTCCCGAAATGGCAAATCTACTCAACAGTTTCCGGCTAATGATTTGTCCAGGACTTGTAAGTCCTTTCACTTGAATAACCCCTTCTGCCATTTATATTGGCATTTTTCACCGTTCAAATTTTGTGTTTCAGGATCCAAATCCTAATAATCTAGTTGCAAGCGCAACCTTCTACTCGGAGAACACCCGTGCCATGCTCTGCTTGGTAAGAAATTTATTCTCTTCAAGCTATGGTTGTTATATTGTAATGGTGAAGCTTAGCAGTAAATTTGATGTGGGCTGTCCTAATTGAATTTCGAATGTGAAGAAAATAAATCTTACTAACTTGCATTTTTGGAGATAATTAATGAGTTTGTAGTGCATTAGAATCTTGGGAAAGTCATTGCTTACAGCCTTTTTTCCGTAATATTCAGATCCGAATTGAAACAGATCCAGCCGACAGAACTCAGTTGCGTATGACACTCGCTTCAGGCGATCCTATATTAACATTCGAGTATGTAACCAAACTTCACACCTTATTCAAAAATCTTTGAATTGGCAGATTTTTCATGTATATTTGACTGCAGGTTGAAAGAGTTTGTCAAGGAACAACTGGTTAGCATTCCTACAGCACCTCGGGCACCTACACCAGCACCACCACAAGCAGCGCCTCCTGCAGCTCAACCAACCCCACCGGCCCCACAAATACCACCAAACGATCCTGCCGCTCTACTAGCTGGTTTGCTGTGATGAAATGCAGATAATTGAATGTGAAGATTTGTTCAATATACAGTTATAAACCTTGATTTTTATACAGCCGACCCACCCAATTGCCCCTCGCATTAAGAGGTGTGTACATGGAAAGACGATGATGATGCAAGGGCTGGGCGGGATCACAGATGAGCTAAATACTGTAATCGGCTTTGTGAAGAAGGGTTGGTCGGGATTTTGTGATTCTTTCTGCACAATGATATTGTGCCTTGGTGAGTTTTTTTTTTTTTTTAATTAAGTCCTTTTCTTTTCAGGGGTGATGAAGGTTTTCTTTTTCTTCTCCAATTTCTTCCCAGTTTTACCAGATTGGTTTCTCTAGTACGATGTCGTAGCATGTAATGTATAATATGGCATGAAAGTAGGATCGGTTGTAACAATGTATTCGTTTTAATAAGATTAAAAGTATAGTGGGGAAAAAATGAATATGGCAAATGATTTTCTTTTAGACTGTATAAGATGGGAGAACGGAATTTTAGATTTATTTAAAAAAATAATAATAATCGAATTTGAGATTCAATTAATTTAGGTAAGGATAAATAAAAGCTTGGCCATCACCATCGATCTGCCTTTATCCATCTCCTTGGGCGTTTGCTTATTCGGTCTTGGTCACAAGCCAGGCCTAGAACTAAAAGCTCCAAAGGACAATTTAAGAAAATTGAAGTGTTGAAAGATCAAATGTATAATTGAATTATCCTTGACCTAAAAGTATAGTACTATTAAGCTTGTATGTAAATTAGACATCAATTTCTTAATGGAATGATTAAAGAAGACTTATAATATGATAATCATATAAAACTTGAACCGTAACTGACTTTAATACTCACTTTTAATTAATAAATAAATAAAGAGCTGAGTAAATTGCAATGATGACGGGGTAAAACATACCATCCAAAAACAGACAATATTTAAGAAAAAAATTAGAAAATTATTTTATTTACTAAGGAAAAAAAAGAAAATTAAATATAAAACTATCAATGCAAATTTTAATTATTAAATATTTTTTAACATTTAAAATTTAAATTAAAAAAATCAAATTCCTCCGATTTTCTTAGTTTCTTTGAAAAAATAAAAAAAAAATTATTTTTTCCTTAACTTAATAGTCAAATGTACTTTCAACTTTTTGTGTAAAATATATATAAATTTTTTAACATTTTATCTCATAAAAATTAGTTATTAAACTTTTATTTTATTGTAAATAAGCTCTTAACCTTTTTAAAATTATATAATTAAATTTAAATTTATTCAATAATATTAATTATTTTTTAAACATTTTATATAAAAATTTAATTTGTAATCACATAACATAAGCGTCTTTTAATACACTTAAACTTAATTGTATAATTTTAAAAAATTAAAAATTTATTATAATAAAATAAAAATTTATAAGCTGATTTTTATGTAATAAAATCTTAAAAGTTATTATTATTTTTGTTTCCTTTTACTCTTTCCGGTCACAATAGAAGACTGCACTCAACAATAATAATTAATAAATAAATAAATAAAGGAAAAGAAGGCTCTATTGAATTGTGGTAACATCTTAAATCCTTGTTTGTCTTGAAATTGGGACAATAGTAGGATTTTGATTTATACAAAAATAATACCAATCAGATAAGCACACAAAAAAAAAACTTGCTTATCTTTCATATCTAAGCCTTGTGCTATCTTTTCCCTACATTTGATATCGAAAGCAATTCATTCAGTGTTACCTATCTCTTCATCGCATTTCATCTAATCTAACCATCTTTAACCAGACGATTAGAATGATGGTCTAGTTTTTCCCTCTTTTTTTTTTTTTTTCTTCTCAAAGTGTACTGATCCAATCAGAGGAAACAGCTTTAATGGAGCATAAACAAAGAAGCCACAGCCAAAAAATACCGAGGCTTCTTAGCCTCCAGAAACCATGGCGACGCGGCCTTGAGACTCAGCTTCCTCCAGCAATGCATAACCTCAATGACAGGTGTGATGATAAAAAATTGTCATTTCCGGCTCGCTTTGCCTCCCTCTAACAGTTAAACTAACAGATACAGAAGACCCCAAAGCTTGCAAGACATCCAGCCAACTAGCGCCATTCTCGGCATCGGCCACACCTCCAGCTGGATTCTGGAGATGAAGACTCATCCCAAGGAGAGCAATGAGTGTGCATCAAAAACCCACAAATATCGCAGTAAAGTTCGGGGGGTGGTTCATTATGTAGACACACATGACAATGCTGTGCATTAACATCAGAGTCCACGGGCTCCGCTTGATTATTAGATGTATCAACTCCAGATTGTTCAGCAACTCCATCGTGTGAAATTGAACAAGATGCATTCTCCAAGTTTCCTGACCCATCCCCCGTTGCATCATTTCCATCAACTTGACCACCATCATCAGATGCTAGCAGCTCGGTAAATGAGAAATACGTCTGTGGTTCAAACTCCATATCCTCGTAGTTAAGACTTTCATAATCAAATAACAGCTCGCCTTCAAGGCCATTGCCAGAAGCATCCCATTCAGCAAAAGGAAGAGATGACTCCTTGGGCTCAACAAAATCATTACGTTCAGGACATGTTGATAATTCAACATGTTCAAGATCAACCCCAGCAAGACCATCCACCTCCCCTTCCCGCTTTACATGCCTTCTGACTGGTAGCTTCTGCAGCCCAAAGCCAGAAGCAGCATTCAACTCAACATCCACTTCTGAATCATTCTCTGTTATTTGCTCAACTTTTGGAAGGGAGAAAAGAAGAGGATCATTAGCTGGTACAAGCTCATCCTCCATAGAAACTATAGGAGTAATGGGTTTAAAATCTTTGAAGTCAGAAATAGTTCCAAAATCAGAGTCCAATACTAGGTTTCCCGGTCCCTGTTTCTGTGGCTTTCCAAACCGTTTCTTGCGCTTTTGATCTCTAAGTTCAGGGTCCATGAATGGACACTCAGGTCCTCTTATTCTTCGACACTTGCAACATTTGAATCCAACCACATCATAAATCCTTGACTCCTCAAGTTCAACAGCTTCAGCATGATACCACTCTGCCAAAAAAACAGACAAACATCATAAACAAAAAATCAAAAGAACATTAAAAAGACGACACCAGTGATCTACAATATACTTACTTCTACAAGTTTCACAGTGAATATACATTAGATCGGAATTATGGGGTTGTTCACACAGCTCACAAATAGGCTCGAAAAAGCGGTTATTTGTCCCACCCCTTGTGAGAATGTTTGCACGCCTGAAGTCTATTCCACTTTCGTCACTGTTCTTTTTCCTCCATATGACCCCCCAATTGCACAACTTGCTTCGCTTCGTCGTTAACCCAGAAAGAGAAGCAGATTGCCCCATATCAGAATTTCTTTCCTTAATTCTGACAGAATTTTCCTTACTTCTTATATTCATAGGTTGAATAGAACTTTTAACCTGCATGTCTTTGATTACTGGTGCACTGTGACAATCTTGTCCTCGTGAGGGCAACAGAGTCGTAGGAGACTTGGTGCTGATTTCATTTTGAGCAAGAACTTTGGCATGGTAACAGTGCTTGCAAATGATCAAGCACTCAACTTTCCCATTCATATGCATTGAGCTTAAAGTACAGTCCTGATGACAATAACCTGATAACAAAATGACATTATTCAGACATGTTCAAAGACAAATCCAATTCTGCAACAGTAAAACATAAGGGCCCCCACAAAGAAAAAGGCAAACTGTATCCAATCCTGGTAGATTGCTGATTTTTGTTGCAAAAATGTTAATATTACTCAGATCCTTTATCTCTTTTTTTTTTTTTTTTTGGAAAAACTCGCTGGAAATATATTGGTTTGGATAGCCATCCAATTGAAGCAATAAGAGTCAGATAAAGGTCCAGTCCAACCAAACAATTAATCCAATGATACTAAATTCTGAACCACTAAAAGAAGCTTTCTGTCAGATCTAAATGATCACAATTAATATCTTTTCCCCTGACCCAAAATTTTGCAATAATAGAACAAATTCACTATTTCAGAACCATAGATCAAGTTTCCCCTGGCGAGAACTGCTCAAATCAATCAATTGCAATTTGCTAGTGAAGTTACAAAAGAAAGTTCTCATATAGTTTTAGATATCATATTTTTTTTCTATCTCCACTCATGAAGCTACACAGGTATTGCCTTTTAGATTCATTTATCATGTCGTTTTGATAAATTTTTATTCTTAAAGCCCAATATTATTTAACAGGACAATCACTTCTATACTGCAACATTACAGGAAAGCACACCCCTCAAACATGAAAAGTACATACTTCCTCTCATGTGCATGGAAAATGAATATAGAACGCAATTAAAAGTCAATTACACACTCACAAACAAATGAAGACCCATAAATAATGAAAAGACCTTACCCGATCTTGACCTTTCTCCTAGATTACCTATAGAACGGCTAGTCTTTTTTCAGCTTATAAGTTAATTGCAAAAATAATAAACAGTACAACTGGATTATTCAATAGGCAGACATGCCAGCAAGCTACATGAAACTATAAACTTTTATCTCATATACAGATGCTGAAAAATAGTAGAAGACTATTTTAGGGTCCCCAAGATATAATTGAGAAATATTGACTTTTGATAGAAGTTCTAAAGAGTGGTTAGCATACCTTGGCACGTGCCACACTTGATTGCATTCCTGATGATTGCATAACAAAAATAAATAAGCCTAAACCATGGAGGTGGAGGAAACAGAAATTTCAACACCACTAAAAATAAAATATGACAACAGTATAAGATGATTACCTCAGTAAGACATCCATTTGGCATGAAGCACAATAGCATTTTTCCAACTTATCTCTTTTAGATGTCAGATATACAAATATATTCCTACGGGAAGCTTTCAACTGCCTTCTTTGTAACTCAGATAGCTCACTGAAAGGCTTCTTCACTGATGGCAAGACCACATAACTCATTCTTTCTTCATATTCTTTCATCAAATATAAAGGGATGTGTGTTATAAGAAACCAATATTTCTCCTTTCTATCTTCAGTTTGCTCGACGTCAATTATATTCTTCATGACACGTGAAGGAAGATGCTTTTGATTTCCGAAAGCAACTCCATATAGGATCTTGTTTCCCACAGATTTCTTATCACAGATAATTGCATTTCTAAAAACAGATGCTTCTGTCTCTGTACCTTTTCCATCCGGGATGTTATGCTCAGGACGAACAAGATCATTCCATCTCACATGAAGGTCTAGGTATCTAACCTGAACCAAAGTCAAATTGAATTTTGTTAAAATTCCTGGCAATCTAGCATGCTGGTGGACACAGTATCGGAAGGAATGGTTCATTCAAGCATAGTAATTTAATGACAAACCTGAAGTGCAAGATGCGCTGTATTTTTACTCCTTTCAACTGCAGCTCTCCAAATTAGTTGTCTGCTTCTTTTAGGAATCTCAGAATCGTCAACATAATTAATACCAGAAATCTTTCTCACACCACCTAATAATTTAAAAACCATAACTCTATTACTTTCTTTACTTTCATCAATTTTACAATTGCAAAATAGCAAATTAAACTCTGTATTTCATAGACACCAAAGATACCTTGTCGAGCAGCTTTTCTAACCATTGAGCCAGGTAAAATTGCCTTCTGGAATACATGGGTTGATAACTTCCCTCCATGCCACCAAGCAAAACTTTTATCATCACAATCGTCGGCTGTAACTTCAGATGCAAAAGACTGTTTCCTACCTCGCTTCCCACCTGATCCGTGTTTCTGTGGCAATCCCACAGTGGATGAAGTGCTTTGAATCACAGAACATTCTACCAACCAATCATCCATTAGCTTGATCCAGTCCACAGAAAGAGCATTAACAGAAATGTTCTCCTCAAGCTGAAAATGTAAACCAAAAACCACATCAACCAAACTATAGATAATACATGGATGATAATGAATCCAAACGGAGTATCTAGCACATCAATCACATTAAATTTCATGCATTAGCTAACAAGTTACAAGGACACAAGGGTTACAAGAAAGTCTAAATTACTAATTGAAAGATGGAAAGTAAAGGATGTTTTATAAATGTTCAAACAAGTAAAGATGAATTGAGATAAAATGTGACACAGCAGGAAATGAAACAAGCAAAATAAGTAATCAACGTATCTAGGACCTTCTTAAACTATTAGTAGTTGATAAGTGAATAGTGAGGATAGACAATAAAAGGTTGAAACAAGGATGTTTGGCAAAGAAGAAATGAATGACAACATTGTAAAAACTAACATAGTCCAAATAACCTATTAACCCAAAGTTTTATTTAGAAACAAACTATAATTTTGTTAAAGAATATGATGGAACTAATAATCCTCGAATGAAAAGTAAATAAACTCACACCTTCCACATCAGTTATGTTCTAAAATAATCCAAAATTTTAAAGCACAACATGAAAATAATTGGAAGAAAAGACAACTTAGGTGAAGGTGACAAGTTCTAAGCTGACAGTACGCCAGGAAATCTTGACCAAAAAAGGGGAAAAATCAAGATAAAGTGCTTTTAACAGACAAGTATGAAGGAAATTAATAAATAAGTCTCTAAAACTTACATCAAGCAAGAGGCCTTTTATTACATTACAGGTTGAAGCTTCTTCCATTTTTCTACGCCATTGTTTCCTATAATCTGGGCATAAAAAGGAACCAGCTACAAGACCATGTAAGCCCTCCTCCATGTATAAAATATATGCTGCAATGCTAGGAAGACTACCCTCTCCATTCTTTAAAGGAGGAAGGCGATGGAGGATCTTATTGACACTTTTAGTGGCAGTGGAGACAGCAGAATTCAACATGCATCCTCTCCTGCTTGAAGCTGGGGCCTTGCAAGAATGACACCAGCCGCACCTTTCCCTTGGAACATCCAACAACTTCTTTTCAGCACTTGGCCAGAAAAAGCGTGAGGCTACTGATGAGAAAGCTTTTACTTGCAGGAAAATGTTACTTGTAGATGTAACTTTTCTGGCACTGCAAGATTTGTTTGCCTCAGAGACCTGACTTTCCTCTGATGAAAGAACAGCCAGCTTAGCAGCCGCAGTAGCAGCAAAATGCCCATGAATATAATGATTTACATAAGCATGTGGTTTAAAAGAATTCCCCATGTATGCACAATCAATTGTAGAATTTCTTGCATCCCTTCCAAAACCCACATGATTGCCAGCTTTGCTTGGGCAAAACATATTTGCTTGAAAACATATATCATTTGCTGGTCCAGCGTAACTGTCAATACTGTTTCCTGAAGCACATGAAGTATAATCTATCACACTTGATCTGTCAACTAAGCTTTGGTGGGTTACATCAGAGGCAGCTTCCTGGCTAACCGTCTGCTCAGAAAGCTTCTTATTCATTGGAGGATGATCCTTCCCTCCCATTGTCCCACCATTGCTCATAGAGCCAGGAGGATCAGTTTGGTTCATAGCATCCGCAGAAGTATCAGGACATGAAAGTCCCACATTGCTTCCATTGTAACTACATGCATTCTCAACATTGACTGAATCCAAAAATTTAAGACTTTCCATCCCAGATGCCAGAGGTGATTCAGTAGAAAATTTTGCATCTTCCTTTGTATTTTCTACATTGCAACCCATTTCAAGTGGAGAGAAAATATTTTCTGGGATATTCCAATAGCGTATAATTGCTTTGCATATATCAAAGTATACTGTTTTATGTTGAATGGATGAAGAAAGCACCTGGAGGACTTTTAGAATGTCATTCAGATTGTAGTATCTGAGATATGATTCAGTGTCAAGGGCAGCCTTAAGCCTGCAATTATCAAATTTGAAATGGTGAACAAAAACTTAGAACAAATTGGCAAACAGAAAAAAGGAGACATTACTGTACGCATATCAGCACACTGAACAGCTTGATTCAAAGGCTGGAACCATGAACAAGCAACTTAACATGATGAAACTCTCTTCAAAGGAGGAGACAGTTAAATAATAGGACATAAAATATTCAGAGAACAATTTTAAGTCTAAGACAAGAATGTGTTTCAGACAGATACCACTCAAGAAAGGTTGACCTGAGAAATAGAAAATGTTTCTAGTGTAGAATAAGAAATAGGTTAAAAAGCTTACACCAACAAGTGATTGCAAGTACCCAAGAAGACTTGCCCATATATATCAAAACCAAAAAGTTCTGCTCCTCTAAGTGACGAATTTATAGTAATTGCTGGTCCCATTTTATCAATTGCACATTCTGGACAATACCAGGGCCCCTCAGGTATATACATTTTCACGACACCTATACATCTCGAATGATATGCAGATGGACACCCATCACAACAAAGCAATGTCCCATCCATGCCACAAAGACGGCACTCATCACTATTTCCATCTACATCAGCATCAATGGTAGCATTACCTTCAGCACTTCTCAAACCCAAAGAAAATGTTCTAGAAGATGACTTCGCCTGATGGCTTTCTGCAATGATCTCCATTGCCTCCCTCTCCTTGCATGCTGAAGTTTTAGAATATCTAGGATGAACCCTTCTAGGCCCTTTTTCAGGAGGATCAATCACAACTGCATCAGGATCTGTTTCCAGTTCTGCTGCCTCACGCATGTCAATTTCAGCTCTCAGCTCTGCATATTCTAATACATCATCACATAGAAGTTGTAGAATCATCAGCTTTCTGCTTACAGGTAAGGAATAGTACTCCCTTTTAGAGACATCTTCATAAAATATTTTCCACTCGGGTCCTCTTGCATATCCCATTACCATAAAATACTGGACCAAATAAACAGGCCATGTCAGTGTATCAAGCAAGCTCCAATCAAGGCACCTGCAGATAAAGAATGTAACAATTATTTTGAATATCTATTAATGAATTAAAGCAAGCACTTTTTTTTTGGCTGGGGTAGGTATTACGATGCCTGAATTGAATCCAAACATCTGTTCTGTAAAGAGAGATTAAAGCCTCTCTTAGTTTCTTCCAAAATAGGAGGAAAAATTGAGTCAATTGTATCATTATAAGAACTTGGCAATTTTAGTACCCAAAAAGTACAGGGCGACACTCATTGAGGATTGGAACAAGTGTTGATTTTCTTTCAATTTCAAGGGCTAAGGGTCCACACAACATTTTCAGCAAGAAAAAAAAAAATACCAGTATAGTAGATTGTGGAAGAAAATTTTTTTCCATATACCCCAATCATAAAACCTATCAAATAATTAAAACAATGATATAAAAATCTGATTATCTAATGATGTGTGAAAACGTATATACATACCTCAAGCATTTTGATGTACGCTCTAAACCTTCTGAAGAGACTGTTTCAAGATGACAACTCAATGCCCGCATCAAGGCAACATGAACAGCATCCAATAAAGGGTTAGGACCAGAGAAATTTAATGAGCCCACAAACTCATCCAATCCAAACGGGCTCAAAAACAAAATGGTGCTAAAGGACCTTAGAAAACCATAAACAGAGAAAAGATGTGAAACGTGCTCCTCTGGCACACCAATCGTTCCTGAAGAAGGAGGCAACATCAGCTGCGGAATAAGAGGAACCTCAGCCTCCAAAGACAAATCCCTACTGCTAGCATGCTCACAGGAATCACTTGAAGAATCTGCATCATCTTCGACTTGCTCCCCATCATTCTCGACGGTCATTCCACCACTCAATTCACTTAATGCTGAAGTTTCCACGCCACCAAGCTCATTTTTTGAAACCTCCACTTTCTTCCTTTCCTCCTCCAACTCACTCTCCTTTAGAATCCTGCTTAATACTAACTCATCTAATCTAACTTTTCTTCTACTCAAATCATCATCGAAATACGACTCTTCTAAAATCAACTCACGAAGCTCCCCACTTTCCATAGCCTCAAAATCACCATCCTCATAATCTAGTCTATACAATCCGGTATCGTAGGAAACAATCTTCCCTAAAAAAACATTTCCCCTAAATTGTTTCAACACGTATCGACCTACGAGGGCCATGGATCTCATCTCAAGTGCCCGCTTTTTAGTTTTGGAATTATTGGATTTCGTATCAGCAGCAGCACCTTCATTTTCTTCTTCTGGTTCCCTACGTTTCCTCGGCCTACCTCTAGGCCTGGGTACCTTAGTCTCCATAAAACGGTCGATGCCGATAAACGATCGAATCGAGCACTGGATTTTATAGAAACTAGTTTCCAAACAGCCCCCTAGGGTCCAGAAAACCTGTTCTTTGCCGTAATAAGTAACTGATTCGTCTTCTTTTTTTTTTTTTTAGTGATCTAGGTGCTCGTGGAGATTTCAAAAGAAGATAAGAATAAAGATTAAACAAATCGATGGCTTCTAGAAATTTTATAATGAATTTTAAATCTTGAGTGGGAAATCAGAGTAATTTTTGAAAATGAAACGTAATTATGAGGAAGAATTTTGGATAAAGATTACCTGGTTAGGGTTTGATAACCGCCATTGAAACTTCCCTCTGAGATTTGAGAGAGAGAGAGAGAGAGACAGAGAGAGACGGCCCCAATTGGAGTAAACAACGGCCTTTTTATCGCGCGTGAGAAAGTGGGACTCACTCGGGACTCGGTGTCTGAGTTAACGGATTGAACTTCCGTGTTGGGAATGAAAATTTAGGATTTTTTTTATGTTTAATAGTTAAATATATCTTAAATTTTTTATAAAATAAATATAAATTCTTAATTTTTATTATATTAAAATCAGTTTATAAATTTTTATTTTATTTTTAATAAACCTTTCAAACTTTCAAAATCATATAATTAAATCTAAATCTGTTAAACAATATTAACTTCTATTAATATTACACACGTGAAATATCACATGACAACCAACTCAACTATCCACATCAACTCTTATATAGAAAGTCTAAATGATAATTATTATCATTTAATAGACCTGAACTTAATTGTATGATTTTAAAAACTTAAGAGTTTATTTACAATAAAATAAAAATTTATAAATTGATTTTCACATGATAAAATATTAACGGTTTATATCTATTTTATGCAAAAATTATAAAATATATTTTACTATTAAATCTTTTTTGTATGATAATTTTCTTTTTCTCGAAATAGGAATGGTATTGCTAGGTCATTCTCATAGTTATGATTTTGAAGATGTCTTGATGGAACTTTATTTATGTACAATTTTGTTAGTTATTGTTACTGTATATATTAATTTTAAAATTTAATTTTAAAATTTTTTAATACAAAATAAAATTTAAAATGATAAAATATTTTTTTACTAATTCATGTTAAATATCTACTAAATTTAGATTAATTTTGGTAGACGATAAGATTGACTTTGATAAAATCAAATTAATTTCGGTGAAATTAAAAAAAATCATTAAGATTTAATAAAAAAACAAAAAAAAAATTATAAAGTAGGAGAACGGGTAATTTTACCCTTGCCCCTTTTGTTTTTTTTTATTCCTCTGCACCCTCAACAGTCCACTAGAGCCAAAAGCACTCCCGAACTCAGCCCTAATAAATTATATACAACAAATTTTACTTTAATTTTATTTTTTTTGTTTTTTCTTTTATTGAGTAACAAAATTTTGATGCACTAGATAATGTAATTCTCAATTTTCTATTTTAACTAGTTATTTTTTGTGCTATTTAGAATAAAGTAACAAATAATGTCCTCAAAAACAAGATTTTTTTTTCGCGAGTTTTTATTTTTTGCATTGTCATTAAATTTGAATTAGTATGTCTTGTTAGTTAATAAATTTAAAAATATTTATTTTTAAATAATTTATGAACAAATAATATGGCATATTATATTAACAATGTACAAAACTTATCCATTAACAGTTCATCAATTTTATGGAAAAAATGTACATATGAATATAAAAAAAGTATTCTTTTAAATAATAAAAATATAAATTTGGCTTAAATGTACATATTTTATTCAATTGTATCTTAAGAAAATACTTGTCAAATTTTCCTCCATCAATAGTAAAATATCTAGATAAAACCTTTTAAGAAAAATTACTTGATGGTATTGTAAGAAAATAATATTATTCATCAAAAAAATCAACTTACATGATAATTAATTTGAGGCTAGCTCTATTTTCTAATTATCAAAAACAAATATGCAAAATATGCTTTTTTTTTTCCTTATTATATGTTGGTAAAGTAGAAAGAAAATCGAAAAGAAGGAAAATAAGAGGGAAAATGGAAAGATAAAATAAAAATGTATTAAAAAAAATCCTAATTCATGACTTTTGTACATTTCACAATAACAATGGCTTATAAGTCACATATCGTGGATTATAAATGTTATTATGAAATAGGAGAATTCATATTTCAATTTCTATCAAATTAAATTGAAAATAATTTCGAAATATTTTCATTTTCTATCAAGGTTTGAAAATCAAATTTAATGAATCAAGCAAAATTTTTATCAAAATATAAAAAATCTAAAAACAAAATTAGAATTACATGAAACTCAATTATATGTTCAAAATTTGAAATTTGGATGATAATTTTAATTTAATGTTGTTAGAGTTTTTAACTTAATATTTAGGTATTTGAATATTTATTAGTTTGTCTTATTTAATGTATTTCAAATATGAAAAATTAAGTGTTTTTAAAATATAGTGTAATTTAATGTAGTTTATTATTTGATTAATTCAAAAATTAATTAATTGAATTCAGCTAATTAGATTTTTTTAACTAATAAATTCAATTCTTAATGAAAATAGAATAACATAATTCAATCAACTAAATAATTCAAATCAACCATATTGAGGATACAAATATTTGACCTAATCTACCGTAAGAATTTGAACTATAAACTTATTTTCTAAAAAAAATATCAATTATTAAATTAAATTTTAATTATTTTATATGAGTATCTTTAATATTATGTCAACGCACAATAAATAAAAAGAATTATTAATTTTTTAGATTTCACAATAAAATTAATATAATAATACATATTTTTTATAAAATATTTAAAATATAAAACACTAATTAAAAACCAAAATCTGCTACTAATGTTTAATCCCGATTGTGATTAAAAATCTTTATTATGAGTGTATAAAATAATAATTTATAAATTAAAATCAAGACCAATTGCACGAAAAACCGAATGTTCACGTACGTACGCGATCGTTCCAGGCTTATTACGTGAGCACGGCACAAAAAATTCTACTACTACCAAAAATCGTTCAATGCTCTTCCCAAACGAAATTGACTCAGCGTATCAACGAGCCAACTCAGAGATGGTCCGATTCATGGATGTTCTTATTGACCCAAAAGCTTTGGGGGTTAAACGGCATGGACTGAGCTCGACTTTGTTGTTCATATTCCCAGTGGGTACGAGGAAAACAAAAAATAGGATAAAATTATAATAGCGAAGATGGCGGGAAAATTCTCCCCACTTTTAGTTGCATTACCCGCCAATTTTTTTTTTTTTAAATCTTTGAAATTGGGAAGTTTGTTTTAATAATATGTGTGCAGTTGATATAAGATTTCGTTCGGACTTTGAATGACGATAATTTATAATAAAAAAATTTATTTAAATTTTTATCAAATTAAATATTTTTGAGTTAATATTAACTATGAAGTGAGAGTAAAAATTAATTTTATATTTAATATAATATGAGTAGAGGTAAATAACGATCATTATTTTTAAGTTTTATGAATAAGATGGATTTAAAAAAAATGTTAAAATTTAGGAATATAATTTTTGTTGTTTTTAGTTGCATTACTTAACATTTTTTTAAAATTTTTGAAATCGAAAAATTTAGATTGATAGTTATTATTTTATAAACAAGGTATTTTTTTGTTTTTTGTATAATTAAAGTTGAAGAATGCTAATTAAAATTATAGGGGTTAGAATTTAAATTTAAATCTATTTAATATTATTTTTTAAAAGTAATTGTATAAATCATTTGACTTAATTCCTCCGTTTAAATTCATGTGGATTAATTTTTGCTCAATGCCATTAATAAGTTTAATAAATTGAGAAAATTTAGGAATATAGACTTTTTTACAAAAATCAAAAGCAAGAAGAATGTGGTTTACCAAAATTTTGTTTTATTTCTATAAATATATATTCTTTGAAATTATGAAGAAAATAGTAGATTCAACAAATTGAAAAAACATTGAATAATTGTTGTTTAGGTCTATTTTTATCATAATCCTTTTATAATATTCGAAAAAAAATACTATATAATTGATATGATGAGAGAATTATAGAACCAAATGATGCTATAGAAATAATTTATAGAAACAAGTCCGATTTCAAGAAATTTGGCATCAATGTATTTATTGCATAAGTTCGTGTTAATTTAACTATATTTTTTTCTTATCAAAGATATACTTTTTTTTTTTTAAATCGATGGTACATCATTGTTTATATTTCTTTCACAATAAACATGAAAAATTACAATTTGATATAAAAAAATGATCACTAATGGTTTAATGAAGTTAAAATCTACAGGCCCAATTCAAGCCCACGATAGGTACCTAATTTATGATATTGGTTTTTAAAAATAAATGTCTTGATTTCAACATTTCATATTGGATTTAAATTGTGCTGTGATCTTTTTACATTTTTTATTTGATTTTTTTTTTCTGTTATGTTCCAAAAGAAAAGCGCCATATGTGGGATATACTCCCCCATATATATATATATTAATTTAGACTTAATAGCTAAATATGAATATTAAGCCTTCAAAGTTCAAAATATTTTATTTTTTTTGTATATTAAATCAAAATTTATCAAAATCATATAATTAAGTATAATTTCGTTAACTATCACTAACGATTGTTATTTTTATATAGGTGTACTCTGACATGATACTGATGTATCAAATTTATGATCATGTGGTGTTGATATATCAAATTTATGATGATGTGACATTTGTAAAAATTTAATATGTCATAATAAATTTAACATGTTAGTGCCACGTCAGAGTTCAATTGTACAAAAATAATGACAAGTAGTGATAATTAATAAAATCATACTTAATTCTATTTGATATATTTTGATTTTATTTACAGGGAAATAAAATATTTTAAAACTGATTTCAATGTAATAAAATATTAAAGGCTTAATTCCATTTTACCCTAAAGGTTAGAAGTTTATTAGACTATTTTGCCACAAATAAAAATCTTAAGAACTTGATGTTGAAATACATTTATTCATTCATGATAGAGTTATTTTTTGTGTAAATCCTGAATTATTCTCATGTCATATTGAGTTCGTGATTAATTTTCACTCGCTGTATATTGACACTAATTTAAAAAAATTTAAAATTGTGAGAATTCGAACACGAACTAACCTTTTAAGTTATGATAGAATAATTACTTATTGAAATATAGTAATTCAATTGAAAAATGAAACTAGGGCAAAAATTCCTCACTATATTATATCTCTAACAGATTTTATTATAGTAATTAAATTTTGTTATTTTTAATTAAAATAATGAAAATTTTAATTTTGTTAATATAAACAAAAAAATTAGTCCAGCTGCTTCACTGTATTATAACTCAATATCAGAATTATTATTGTAATTAAATTTTGTTATTTTTAATTAACCTAATGAAAATTTTTAATTTTGTTAATATAACCAAAAATTTCGTCCATTTCGTTATTAATTTCTTAAAAATAAATTGACAAAATTAAAAATTAGTTTCAACCCCTTTAACATCTTATTATATTCTATATTTATCCAAAATCACTAATCATTAAGTAGATCTAAAATTTAATTAAAATTGTTTATCAAATGTATTAATTTATTGTACTAAAGTTTTTGTTGACATTACTAGTAAGATTAAAATGATAAGATATATTTTATTTTATTTATTTATTATTTTTAATATATTTTTTAAAAAATATTATCATTTTAATTGAGTCAAAATTTTTTTATTAATATGTATGAAATAATTATCTATAATAAATTTTAAATTTACATTTGGATACTTAAATTATTTATTTTATTTTTCAATCTCTTCTATGCTAAGGAAAAAAAAAAGTTAAAGCTTTATAAAAGTAGAAAAAGATACACCTTGTTAAAAAAAAGAAATGAAAGATACAATTCCACTTAATATAAAACTGGCGGGAAGCGGTGACGCGTCAGCAGTCCCTGAGTATATCAGACGCTTTCGTATCACCTCATCGTTCCCTTTAATTTTCTCCTCCAACACTCTCCCGCCATCATTAATAAAATCCACCGCTTTCCAATAGAATGGAACGCCGCGCATTTTAGCATTTAGCCCTCGAAATTCAAACTCCCTCTCTCGTTCACCTAGGGCCGACAATTTGCTCCGTACTACCGAAACTAGAATCGCACACGTCGGATTAATTCGGAGCTAGGGTTAGGGCTTCTTACAATAATCCAATGGGTGGAAACAAGGTGACGGAGGAGCTCATTTCCACCGTCCAATCAATCGTCGGATCAGACTATTCCGAGATGGACATAATCAGAGCCCTACACTTGGCCAAAAACGATGCCACCGCCGCCATCAACATAATTTTCGACTCGCCTCCAAATTTCAAGCCCAGAGAGAAAGAACCCGAATGCGAGATCCGAAATTCGAGCTCCACTACGGCGCTGGTTAGTGTAAAACCGAAAAAAACAGACAAGGAGAACAAGAATTCGGCGCTGGTTAGTGTAAAACCAAAAAAAACAGACAAGGAGAACAAGAATTTTAGTCTTAGTAGTAATGGGAATGTTGCCTGTGGTGCAAGTATTTTGGAAGACGAAGAGAATGTTAGGCTTGAAGATGATTGGTGGCTTGTTGGCTCCAGCGAGGTCCCCGGACTTTCGACGAGTAAAGGAAGGAGAGTGAGGGCTGGGGAGGAAGTTTACTTCACGTTTCCGTTGAAGAGTAGTGGCTCGAGTCCGTCGGGGCCAGTGGGGAAAAGTTTTGGGAGAGGAAGGGCTGCGGCAGCAACTTGTTCAGAGATTGTTAGGTTCTCTACCCAGAACTCTGGGGAGGTAATGTTTGAATTAAAATCTTTGTAATCATAGCTTATTGCCTTTACTACTTACTTTTTATTTATGGAAGCACAAATGGGACTTTGAATATAAATTATGAAATCAAATAATATTTTTGAAAAAAAAAATCAAAATGATTTGATTATTTTGGCAGATTGGTAGAATACCCAATGAGTGGGCTCGTTGTCTGTTGCCGCTTGTGAGGGATAAAAAGGTTAGGGTTGAGGGGAGGTGTAAATCAGCTCCAGATGTGTTGGGTATAATGGATACCGTTGTTTTATCTTTAAGGTATGGTTAGTTTGAATGTTTACTCTTTTTAAGTTTGCGGGATGTGTAATTGTTTTGATTCTAAATCTGGTTTTAATGAGGGTGGATTTTTGGTTTGATCCAGTGTGTACATTAATAGTTCCATGTTCCATAAGTATCAGCAGACTTCACTCAAGGCAGCCAGCAATTCCACAGATGAATCTGTTGTTCATCCTCTTCCAAATTTGTTCCGCTTGCTTGGCCTAATCCCCTTTAAGAAGGTAAAGTTTTTTTTAAAGTTTGTATTGTTTTGGCTCTAATTGCCTTGTGATAAAATTATGATGAGTTAAGCAAAAACTGCAGTTGGTTTTAGTACACGTGTTTCTATTGTGCTGATTTTTTCCCTTAAATATTTAATGAGCAATATCTTTGTTGTTATGATAATTAGGCAGAATTAGCTCCTGGTGATTTGTACACAAAGAAGCGACCTTTGGAGACAAAGGTAGCCAAAAAAAAAAAACTGTTATATTTACCGTTTCAATAATAGTAATTTCTTTAGTGGTTGAATTACTAAAAATGATATTGTGGAAACAGGATGGTTCTGTTCTTCATACCCCATTGTTAACTACAAACAAGTTGAAGAATCAATCCCAAAGTGGAAATGAGATTGAAAATGAGGAGTCCATCTCTGATTCTGATCTTGACAATATTGTTGGTGTGGGAGACAACTCTGAGTTAGAGGTATTGTCTTTTTTTAAAAGTGTTTGTAGAGCATACCACTACTAACGATAGTTGAGATCATATGACAATTATTATGTTTTAGGAAATGGACCCCTCTAGCACCCTCCAGTGTGAACTTCGCCCTTACCAAAAGCAAGCCCTCCAGTGGATGTTTCAGGTGGAGAGGGGAAATTGCATGGATCAGGCTGCAACAACACTGCACCCTTGTTGGGAAGCATATCGCTTAGCAGATAAGTATGTCAGATTATAATTTTAGTTGACTAGTTCCACTCATTATACTAATGGATATTGATGGAGTATCATTTTTTTTATAGGAGAGAGCCTGTTGTATACTTGAATGCATTTACTGGCGATGCTACAATAGAGTTCCCAAGCACCCATCAAATGGCTAGAGGAGGAGTATGCCCTCACCATTCCTGCTGTATGTTTAACTTGGTTCCCTTTTGTCACATTCTTATTGCACCTTAACCTCTTTTACTTTTGAAGATTCTGGCAGATGCTATGGGGCTTGGGAAGACAATCATGACAATAGCCCTCTTTGTAACCCATTCAGAAAGAGGTGGGCTATCAGATAGTCAATCCCCAGCTCAGCCTTCTGATCAAGGTGGTGAAGTCAGTGATATATTTGGCCTATCACCAAATTCTGTGAAAAATGTAACAAAGCTTCCTGGCCTTGATAAGATTTCAAAGCAAAAGAACAATCTTTCGAATGGTGGCAGTCTGATTATATGTCCCATGACTCTTCTTGGCCAATGGAAGGTTCGTCTTTTCAGTTTTGCAATAGGCTCAATTTATGGTTTGCTTATAGTAGCATCTGCATGTTAGGAACTTAGCACTTCTATCAATAACTATTTTGTATCTGTTTAGTTCTTCACTTTTCTGTTATTGAGTGTGGCACTAAACATTTGGGTGTTTTCAGGCAGAGATTGAAACTCATGTTCAACCTGGCTCTTTGTCTTTATATGTTCATTATGGACAAAGTAGGCCAAAGGATGCGAAACTTCTTGCTCAGAATGATGTAGTAATTACTACATATGGAGTTCTAGCTTCAGAATTTTCAGCAGAGGTGGTTCTAAAATCTTTTTTTTTATTGTTGTTAAAATTACTGCATACTTTATACATAAGTAAAAGGTGATTCATCTTTTATTGTCAGAATTCTGAAGATAATGGAGGACTATACTCAGTACGGTGGTTCAGGATTGTTCTTGATGAAGCACATACCATAAAGTCCTCTAAAAGCCAAATTTCAATGGCTGCCACTGCTTTAGTTGCTGATCGTCGCTGGTGTCTCACTGGGACTCCTATACAGGTAATAACATTTTAGAAAAGTGTGTAAAGCCTTTGTTTTAAATGCTTTTTGAATGTGTATAACAAGTTTTGTATTCCTGTTTTTGAGTGTGAAGGAGAATGCTTCTCAGTATTTATTGGTGCATTTGAATTTTCTTCTGTTTTCTTCTATCTTGTTCCATTGGCTGAGGACCTGCCTTGTGCATTGTAGTAAATAGCGAGAGAGAAAGAAAAGGTATGAGGCTAGAAAAGACAAAACAGATAGGGCAAGGTAACCTAGAGAACAAAGGGCAAAGAGAAAGAAACGAGAGTTCAATATCCTAAAAGATTAATAAATTACAAACTAAAATTTTTGCATTGTAGATCCCAAAAAACCATAATCTAAATTGGAAATTGAAATATAACCCTTACAATAAATTAAATCCTGATACTGGTGATTGGTTTAATACTCTAATGAAAAATTTTAATTTTGCTAAAATAAGTGAAAAAATTCTCTATTTGAATATTATTATCATAAAAATCAACAAAATTTAATAAAATTAAGTTAAATTGACAAAATTCTACATTGATTCATAACATAAGACGGTGATATTTTTTCCCTTAATCTCTTCAAAATCTCCTGACGTTATATATTTATCCCAAAATCATTAATGACTATTGACAATTAGAGTTCATATAACACTTGTTTTTGTCATGCTTGCTCAGATTTCTTTCTCTACACATATATAGGTTCCTTTTATCTTAGACTTTCATGTTTTATGTTATTTAAATTAGTTCTTATTTATGGAGGATCTATTAGGTTTGTAGTTCTCATTTACTTCTTAATCCATTGATTTCCAAGGTTTTGTGTGTTGCCTAATCAGAAAATTTACTGTCACAGAACAAGCTGGAGGATATATACAGTCTTCTCCGGTTTTTGAAGGTGGAACCTTGGGGAAACTGGCCCTGGTAAGTTTTCCGAAATTTCTTGATGCCAAGTGTAGGATATGCTATAAAGTCTTCTCCTTTATTGGTCTATTGAACCACTAAATTTGGATATGCTTGTTTCTTGAATTTCTTTTTGCATATTATCAAAACCACAATTAAATTTATTTTTTAAATGCTTATCTCTGCCTGCAGCACCTGGACAATTTATTAGCTTCATAAAGTCGCATTTGTTTCTCTTTGGATCAAAGAGGGAGTTCTGTTTATCAGTATGAATATATGTTGAACAATAACATTATCTGTGCAATATACGAAACTTTTCTCTTCTATGCTTTATGTTGACATAGATATGCAAATGCATTTTGTAGGCTATGTTAAAGCAGATTCTTTGAATTTATATATCTCACAGTGTTTAGCTAACTAGCTATGATATAGGTGGAACAAACTCGTCCAGAAACCATTTGAGGAAGGTGATGAGAGAGGGCTAAAGTTGGTTCAGTCAATCTTAAAGCCAATCATGTTAAGGAGAACCAAGTTTAGCACAGATCGAGATGGCAAGTAAGAATACTACCTAGGGACCCTTATTTGTCTCATTTGAGCCTTTTATAGATCGTGCTCCTAAAATTTTGTTTGTTATAGGCCCATTTTAGTTCTCCCTCCAGCTGATGTTCAGGTGATTTACTGTGAGCTCACTGAAGCTGAAAAAGACTTTTATGAAGCTTTATTTAAAAGATCCAAGGTATAATCTAGTTTGTATCATCTTGCTTCATTCATTTCTTAGTTTATTTGCACGTGATGCTGCCTTTTTACTTTATAATTGTTATTTGTTGGTATCTTTTCAGGTGAAGTTTGATCAATTTGTTGAACAAGGACGTGTTCTTCATAATTATGCTTCTATTTTGGAGTTACTTTTACGTCTACGTCAATGTTGTGATCATCCATTTCTTGTGATGAGGTATGTTGCTTACCTTTATTCCCTCCTATCTGGTTTTTATTAGTGTGATAATGATGATTATGTGGTGTTTGTGGTGCTGATGATGATGGTGGTTTGAAAAGGCTGGTGGGATGACTGTCTATTCTAACTGTTTAGTTAATAGCTTATAAAGAATCTCTGTTGTTCAGTTAAGTGTGTGTTGCTGACAAGATTGGTAGAAAGATATTAATTCAAAAACAATTCGTCTACTGAATGAATATATAAAGAGTTTGACAGTCCTCTCGTTCATTGCTGATATCTACCTGGAACTTATTGGATTTTGTTTCTGCGTTGATTTAATTTTCTGCTCATTATTATCATTGTCCTTGTTCAGGCAATACTTGAGGGCTATTGGTGGCTTGGCTTCTTGGATTATTTCTTTTACAAAAATTTCTATGTTGGCCTTAAAAACAATAGCTCTAGAGGATATAAAAATTCAACTGTTTTTTCATTCTTATGAGTAACATTGTTACATCTTTTAATATTGATGGGTAATTTTAATGTGTTCCAGCCGAGGAGATACACAAGAGTACACTGATCTGAATAAGCTGGCTAAACGATTCCTTAGAGGCGGGCATAATACTGTGGAAGGTGAAGCCAAAGATGTGCCTTCAAGGGCATATGTCCAAGAGGTGGTTGAAGAGCTGCGCAAGGGGGAACAAGGAGAGTGTCCAATATGTCTTGAAGCATTTGAAGATGCAGTACTGACTCCATGTGCTCACCGCTTATGCCGTGAGTGTCTCTTAGCAAGTTGGCGGAATCCAAATTCTGGTTTATGTCCTGTTTGTAGGTATCTTGAATTCATTTTTTTTTGGTATCTTTTTGACTTTTATGACCTCAGGTAAAGTTTAAGAAAATTTACAAAGCATGTAGTCTTAGACTGTTATTTTTTACGTTACAGGAAAACTGTTACTAGGCAAGATCTTATAACAGCCCCAGCTGAGAGTCGGTTCCAGGTTGATGTTGAGAAGAATTGGGTGGAGTCAACCAAGGTTGTTGCTCTATTGCAAGAACTTGAAAATCTTCGTTCATCAGGCTCTAAGAGCATTATCTTCAGCCAGTGGACCGCATTTTTGGACCTCTTGCAGATACCTCTTTCTCGGTAATTATTCCTAATTGATTTAACATTTGTTGGTAATATCCGGTTGAAGCTCTATCAGTGCTTTGAATTACTATTTCTTTCATAAAAGCAGTGTTACACATGGTAGCTGTAGCACTCTTAGTATGTTTTCTTAATCTGGTGGGGCCTTTAAACAACTCATATATCAGATTGACACAAAAGTGAAATCAAAATCCCATTCAACATAGTTTTGTTACGGATCAGATCTGATGTAAGGGCACATGTAACAGAATTGAATAGTCTGGATCTATTTCAAGTTGATAGGTGCTAACAGTTTTTAACTAGGTCAAATATATATAAAGATGGCATGTCATGCTTTTATTAGCTTCCTCTTCACCCCTGTTCTCTTGTTATGCCCTAGCAAGTTTTTTGACCTTGTTCATTGTGAATACAGAACGATGTGGATGTTTTTCTTTTAAGTATTGCTCATTTTAGTATGTTTATGCTTATTATTCCAGGAGTAACATTCCCTTTGTTCGACTGGATGGGACTTTGAATCAACCGCAGCGTGAAATAGTACTAAAACAGTTTTCAGAAGATAGCAACATCATGGTCTGTGACATTTTTTTCCTTGATTAAGATTGTTTTAATAGTTTTCTAGATGGCTTGAGTCTTATCATTTGCTTAATTGTTGGATCAGGTGTTGCTGATGTCACTGAAGGCTGGTGGGGTTGGGATAAATCTAACTGCAGCTTCCAATGCCTTTGTCTTGGTTTGCATAACAAAAATTGTCTTTATTAAGTGCAGTAATTGATGTATTTTTGTGTGTTTTATTTGATATTTGATAAGGAGTCACCCATGGATTTTTGCATATTCATTCAGGAAAATTTAGCATAGTAATAATTAATAATACAGCTGAAAGTTTTACTCTTTCTGTTTGTGTTTTGGTAAATGTTTAATTGTTTATTGATGACTGAGTAATCAAGTTTTACTTTTCTATGCAGGATCCATGGTGGAATCCAGCCGTAGAAGAACAAGCTGTCATGCGCATTCATCGCATTGGGCAGACTAAAAGGGTGGCAATCAAACGGTTCATTGTCAAGGTATGAATATGTGCCTTCGAAGAAACTAATAATACACTGGACCTTTATACAACTGAAAAGAAATTGCCATTCATGCTGCTGCCTGGGTATTTTGTGCTTTAGGGGCTTGAGAGATTAAACTTAAAATTCAGTGGAAACTTGAGTTTAAAATTCATCATCCTGAAAATGGAAAATTCATGTCAGAAAATGTAGTCACATTGTTCTGAACCCTTTTTTTATTTTATTTGAATCCTGCTGTTCTATGATGGATGTGATAGCAGGGAACGGTGGAGGAAAGGATGGAGGCAGTGCAAGCGCGCAAACAGAGGATGATTTGTGGTGCATTAACTGATCAAGAAGTTCGAACATCGCGAATTGAGGAACTAAAAATGCTTTTCACTTAAAACCATTATAGAAGATGGGAATTTTATTTCACTTCTCTTGTTGGTAATCCCCATAGCTTTTCTGATCCCTGAGATCAAGTATTTTGGGACCTTGCAAACTCAGATGGCACTCTTGCAGCAGCAGACATCGGAGGATTCAGGTTCAAAGTATTACAGTTTTGAGACAATGAATTTTATCTGAATGGTCTAGATTGAGTGATGATCAGAGCATAACATAAGCCACAAATGCTCCAATCATGTTAATTTAGGATTTACTATGTTTTGGATGAACTGGAAGTTATTGATCTATCTGTCCCTAGGCAAGTCTCAACTATAGAACCCTTGTACAAAGCACAAGAGAACATCTAACATGTTAAGAGAGGAAAAGTAAAGAGCAGATGCGAGTGTAATTTGAACTTCACGTTCATTCTAAATGTAATTTAATGTAGCTACTAGTGTCATATTATTACTTTCTGACGATCAATTGTATCACCATTCTATTGCTTTTTCATTATTTTTTTCCTATCTTTTACGAGCTAGCTAGGGACTTCGTTGCATGTTATATGATAATACAATTGGTCTTAAGTTTGAATAAAGGAGGATGGTTGGTAGTAGATCAAAACAACCAGATTTGTCTAACTCAAATGAAATGAAACAATTAAAGAATTTCTGATAATTTAATATGAATTTATATTGATTTATATAGTTTATTTTACTATAATATGAAAGCTTTGGATATTATCGTAGTGTGCTTATTTTCATAATATGCTTATATAGTTAATGTCTGTTTATTCGAATAGTAAAGAGTTTAATTTTTTTAAGCAAGGTTTTAAGTTCGATTTTTATGGATAGAGTAAATAATGTAAAAAAAAGTTTATATTTTTATGAAGTTTGATAGGTATTTGATTGTGAATTAATCGAGATTCAATGTGATTATCGGATTTTAGGGTTTAAACACAAAAAAAAAATAGTATGCATATGTAAGGTCAATATTTTGCCAATAGTTGGTAGCTTCACTATATAATATCATAATGTAAGAATGAAGCACCATAACGTGAATGATAAAGATTCATGTACCTATAAAAACGGTAAAATTGAATTAAAACAAAATATAATCGGATTTATCATAACAAGTAAATTTAATAATTTCAATCTAATTTTCTTGGTAGTATGCTCATGTAGAATCAGCATATTGCCTCTTTGCTAAAAGTAACATTTTTGGTAGTTTGGATATATAATATCATAATGCGACAATGAAACACTAAAATTTGAACGATAAAAATTTTTATACCTCAAAAAAATGATAAAATTGAATCAAAATAAAATTTAGTCAAATTTATCATTTTAAGTTAATTTAATAATTTTAAATTTATCTTCTTCATAATATCCATATGCAAAATTGATGTTTTGCCAATTTTCTAAAATTCACATTTTTGGTAGCTTCACTACTTAATATTATATTGAGACAATTAGATCCGACCATGGACTAGTTCGGATCGGGTTTAGACTATATAATAATATTATTTATACAAATCTAAACCTAACATGACTTGTAAATTCGGGTTTGACTTTTTTTTTTTGTGCAAACTCTTTTTATTTTATAATTCAAAGTCCGAGCCTAGCTAGGCCTGGTCAAATAATATTTTATTTTATTTTTTTATATTTTAATTTTTTATTAATTTGTTTTTATTCTTTTAGTCTCTTTAAAATTTAATTTAAATTGTCAAAATTTGTTTGTCAATTTTCATATTAAATATGTCTTCATGTTAATTAATCAATAAAATTTTATATACATGTAATTACATTTTACTTAGAAAATAAATTAAAAAAAGTTTTAAATTTAATGATGTTCGGGTTGGACCCAAGCTTCAAAGAGTCACGTCCAAGGTCGACTCAATTTTTGATCGTACCAAAAAATTTTGTTCAAATTTATTAATTGCATCCAATATTTTTATTTAAATCCAACTAAATATCGAATGAGCTTTCGAATTTAAGTCAATGGCTCAACCTTTAAACAGGTCGAATAACAATGAAGCACTATAATTTGAATTGATAAAGAATCATGTACCTAAAAAAAAAGGGTAAAATTAAATTAAAACAAAATGCAGTTAGATTTACCCTTACAAGTAAATTTAATAATTTCAAACTTATCTGGTTCAAAATATGCTTATGTAAAATCTACATTTTACTAATTTGCTAAAATTCATATTTTTGGTAGCTTCGCTGTATAATATCATAATTATAATTATTCACAGCGAAGACTGGACACGTGGTTTTACTTTTAAGGTCATGACAAACATAAAAAATTACTTTTTAAAATTCAAATTTTAGAATTTTAATAAAAAATATCACCTGCCGTTAATAAATAAATTTCCAATATTTAGTTAATATATTTGGAAATGATATCTCATAATTACAATTAAAAATCCCATATAATCATAAAATTTGCTAAATAAAACAGATATATACTTTTTTTTATTTTATAAGTAAAAAGAAGATACCCTTTCCATCAATTAGTAAAATAAATAAATAATAATATTATAACAAATTTATTTTTTCATTCTCTCTTAAAAAACCCTAAAAAAATCAATTAAATAAAAGTCTAAAAGGGTATTCTTGGAATACAAGATAAACCATTTTCCAAATATAAATTTGTTCAATATATAATTACACTCACTCCCATCCTTTCTGTTCTATTTTTCAGATAAAAATATTGCAAGGCTTCACCAAAATCTCTCCTCTCGCGCCCTTTGCTTACTCCAACGTGAGTTTCTCAAGCTTCTGAGCAAAACCCTTCGCAATATCATATCTTCACGTCCTTTAAAACCATTTTTTTTCTTCTCTTCAGGTTTTGCATTGGAAAGGGCTCATGGCGGAGAAACCTGCGAAGCGTTCTCATGACTCTGCTGTTAACAACGGGAAAAAGCCTCTGGTTAACACCGAAAACAACTCTGAGAGTGAAGAGGTTCAAGCTCCTGATGACACAGGCGCTTTAGGATCAGGAGAAGGGTCAGGCTCGGCCGCGAACAGCAAAGAAAATGTTAACAAAAAGAAGAGAGGGAAAGGGAGGCTTAGGAAGCATGAGAAAGTTGTTCCAAACATTCTCGGATCATCGGGAGCTTTCCCAATACCAGCAGCGTCTTCTTCAAGAAAACGGGCTCGGGGACGGCCTAAGGGTACTGGGAGGTGGCAGGTTTTGGCTTCTGTTGGTGAGTTACTATTGTTAAGAATGAAATAATAAGTTTTAATGCTTATATATATATATATATATATATATATATATATATATATATATATATATATATAATTTAATTACGTAGCTTTTGTTTTAATCTTTGCTTTATAGTTTTGTTTCTGTAACGTTGGGTTTATGTTTGGTATGCCATAAAGTGTAGTGATTTCATTGTTTCACTTTGGTTCTTAATATGTTTATAAATTTTTGAAATTATATGCTGCGATTTTATCGTTTATATTCGATGAAGGCCTCTGGTCCAAGGAAAGGAGGAATACAGATCCAGAATTTATGATTAGAGGGAAAATATTTTAAGTTAATTCATTTAAATTTTTATTAAAACACAAATTAGCACAAAAATTTTCAAACAAAAAATTAACACATAAATAACAATTTTTTTATATAAAAAAAATATATTTCTTAAAAAATTAACAAATTTTCTACTCTTTTAAAGTTAAAATTAATTAAATGATTCTTGACAAATATAGTCTGAACACTATTATACCATAGGTAAATCATTTTTCAATTCACATGTAAGTACATATATACACACATAGATGGGTATATAAATTAATTTAATAAATTTTACATATACAATTCTTAAAAATATATATAATATGAGAATTTTTTTTAAAAAAAAATCAATATTTCCAATTTTACTATTTACTTTTGGTTATAAATTTATTTCGTTTTTTATTTATTAATAATTATAATTAACATGGAAAATAAAAATACCTATTTTCATATATATAATGAAAATAAGAATGAAAACACAACTCTATGTTAATTAAGGTGGCTTTTCATTTTTATTTTTTTATTACGTCACACTTTATAAATTGGATAAAAGTACTTTATATGTATTTTTACAAGATTATTATATGCATATATACTATAATAAAATTATTTACCATAATGTTTAAAGATTATTATTCCATAGTGGAATTTTTTTTTTTAATTTCACATACAGGATTAAAACACTCCTACATAACCTACTTTATTTTGTAATTAGTTTTTTATTTTTAAAATAAGAACAATTATTCAATATACTGCTAATAAAGTTTTTAAACTTTACAAGCGATGTTGGATGACAATATATATCTTTTAAAAAAATTAAAAAAATAAAATTAAAAATTGTGTCATCGTCCTAACTATACTTTACTTGTAAAGTTTAAAAATTGTACTGACAGTGTATTATATAATAATTTCTAATATATTTCCTAAATGGTATATGTAGTTTTTTAACTTAGCTCGATGAATTAAAAAACATAACTATTAATGTATTGAATAATAATTTAATATTTATTTATTAGATAAACAACAAGAAGTTTCTTGTGTAAAACTCCATTTAGGGAGGACAAATATGATCAAACGAATTTTGAGTGGAGGCAAGTTTTAAATTTCAAAAACTTGTATTTTTATTTTATTTTTATAGTAAACCTAAAACATTTTAACATCTAAGTGGGGGCAATTGCCTCCATTCTTTACTACCTAGATTTGTCTCAACAGGTGTGTTGAGATTTGAATTTCAAACATACAAAATTATTACATTTTAAAAGTGAACATATGACGTTGAGATTCGAATTCTAAACATGTAAAACTATCTCATCTTAAAAAGTGAAGATATTACCATTTGAACCAATTCTCACAAGGATAATTATCCAATATATTACTAGTGAAAATTTTAAACTCCACAAATTAAATTAGACAATAATACATACTTATTTTATTTATATTTTTTTAATATTTTTTAAAGTAAGTGTTATCATTTTAATCCAAACACAAATGTTTTTTTAGCCTTTTTCATGTTTATTTACAATTTATATCAAATTTTAGTTAATATCATTTTCATGTCGTTTTGATACCGTTAGAATCACACTTGAACCTCTCCTTTTTATTTATTTATTTTTTAAATGAAGGAGGATATATGAACGCAGCTGAAGGAGGCTTCACCCCTCATGTGCTGTCGGTATACACAGGAGAGGTAATTGTTAGATATACAAGTAAAAGGGAAGTTATTACTTGGTTCTTTCTCTTTCTATTTTTGTCTCACGAATTTCAGGTTTTTAGTTAATCTGCCCTGCAAGAAGTTGTTCTAAGTTTTATTCCGTTGACACAGGATCTTCTTGGTAAGGTAGCATCATTTTGTATACTGTCTTCTCGTTCAGTCTGTATTCTTGCTGCTAGTGGTGCTGTCTCCTGTGTTACCCTACGCAAGCCTGGTTCTTCTATTGGAAATTCTACATATGAGGTATGGTCGTATGATTCATTCTTGGCATAGCTAATTATCTTACAGTAACGGTACACATCCAAAGCAGAAAGGATCCTTTCACAAGTTCTATACTTATTTTATTATCTTATAACTATGTACTTTAATTTTTGAGAGTGAGTCGTAGTGAAATGTAAATGAGTATCTTATAAACGAATATTTTGAATTATCCGATCCAATTAAGTAAGATTATGGTATCTAAAAATCAGGTATGGAAAAGGTTCAGATAGTAACTTTTCAATTCGTCATGGGTTTGAATAGTGATCTTAGAATACTTTATTACTTGAATTCGATTATAAATATAATTTTTAAATATTATTATATACATTTTTATTTATAAATAATTTATTATTAATAAATACTTAATTAAATTAATTTATTAAGTATTTTAATTATGATTTTAATGTTAATTTAATTTTATGAATTAATTTAATTTATTAATTTAATTTTTCTTAATAATATGTATTAAAATTAATTTTACAGTCAAATTTAAATGTTAAAGTCAAACTTTAATTTAATAAATGAGTATTTAACAGGTTCGGGTAATTAACAAATATTTTGTATATCATACGAATGGATCAGATAGTAAAAACCAAAATATTCGTGTAGTTAATCGAGTTCGGATATTGTAAAATATAATTGGGTTTGGATACCTCAAATTTTGGAGGTATCCTATCCGTAGTTGTCATACTTAAGTGCAATAATAAATGTTATTCATCTATGGTCTGATGGTGATAAATTCAAGTCATAAAAATAACTTTTTTATTAGCGTAGAAAGAAAGTTACATCTATCACTTACTTTAAATCGCACAATATAAAAGTTGTGCATTAGATTTACTCTTTAACCTACCCTAACTACCCTAACATTGAGACAAAGGTGTTTCACAGGTTTTGTATTTGATGGCTCTTATATCTAAATCAAGTAGTTTGGGTTCATGATGTAAAATATTCTGTTTCTGAGCATTGGCCACAAGATTATGCAACATATAGAGAGAGCTTAATTCAATAAGATTATGACATTCTAATTAATTATTGTTTAACATAGTTCAGCTACCTTTCATTCATGAAAATGTGCTGTTTCTGAACTAGCATTCAACAAGGACAGAACACTAAATTTTTCCCCTTAATGCCAGGGACGTTTTGAAATTCTTACTCTCACTGGCACTTCTGTTGTGTCTTGTGATATGGGGACTCATCGCAAAAGTTGTCTGTTGAGTGTTTCATTGGCTCATTCTGATGGAAGGGTTTTTGGTGGAAGTGTTGTAGGTCCACTCATAGCAGCTGGCCCTGGGCCTATCCAAGTAACACCTTTCCTTTCTATATTTAGTTCTCTCAATAATTTTTTACCCTAGAAGATGTGGCTGTTGATGAACAAAATTTGTGTTTGTATACGGTAAATCATGAAATATCATATTAAAATTTATGTCGATGCGTTAAATATAAAATTATTTTAATTTTTACAAAATTCAAATATAATTTTTTTAAATTTTAGTTTGTATCACTTAGATTTAATAATTAGTATATAAAATTTGTATTTGTGTCATGCAAAATCATATTTGTGTATGTAAAACATAAAAAACTTTGTGTCAAATGCAACTTTTGATATATTTATATACAATTTTTATCAGCTTTTAATTGTTATTAGTTTTGTATCGTATTTGTATCTTCCTATCGTATTGGGTCATTATTGACTCATTTATCATTGCAGCTTTTTGTGTTATTAGCTTAAATCAGTGGTTCTTAATTGATATGTTTAGACAGACATATTAACATATGTCACTCATTTGGTAATTTGGTGTTCCCTTGGTTTCATCAGCTTATTGTTGCCAGTTTCATGCAAAACATCAGTCATGAAACCAGAAGAAACTATTCTGCAGCAACATCAGCAGACATTTTTGCCAGTTCAGAAATGGTGAATGTTCCTATTCGAATTGCTGCAACGGCAGATGGTAGGGACAACATTACTCCACCCCCATCTTCACCTGCAGAACCAGTTACTCTGAGACCAAATCCTACGAAAGCAGATAGCGCAAAATCAGTCAACGTTGCTGCTGAAAACCATAACTTCAACTCCTCGCCACTCTCACAGCCAATGTCTGATGAAATGACTCCACTCGGTAACTCGAGTGTCCCTGAAATGCATGTAAAGGACTAAGGGTACGTTTCTGTTGCTTTAGTGACATTCACAGGCTTATTCCGGAAGAAATAAGCAGCTGATTGGATCCTACAGAAGCGATGCAAGACATTTGCCTTTGACTATGGCTCTTAATGTTTGGGATTTATTGTTGTTGTTTCTGTAATATTTAGTTTATTTAGATCCATTAAACCACAGGGATTTTTTAGAATTATGTTATATGAGAAATGAGAACTAAATTAAACTGTTGATGCACTGATAACCTTCAGCTCTAAACTTGAGAAACATTCAAACCTGTGGCTTAAATTCTCTGTTGCTTCCATTAAATCAAGTATGTTTTATTCTTTCTGCAACTTCATTGAAATTCAATAGGTTTGGGGCATTGGAAGACTGCTTTTGTGCGCTGTTTAATGAGAACAATAACCGCTGATGATAATATTAGATGGCATAGCACGATTGTTATACAAGACCAGACAGTGATAAACTTGGCTTGATCATCAAACATTAGCAAATAACCGATAAGTTTTGGCATCAAGAGTTATTTGTCTTACTGCTGCAACTGCTGCAATGACTCCCAGTATAGAGAAAACTACAGCAATGGTGATATTCAACCAGAAGATGGGATTCCGCTTGGATGGCTTAAATGTCAAGTTGTAGAAAACAACAGGTAAGATGAAGTCTAGGGGCATGAAACCAAAAGCTCCAATGACTGAATTAATGTCTCCAAAAAATGGAAGCATGGCTGCAATTGTTGTTGCTATAACAACAGATAATGATCTAGAAACTACCCTTGGGGTGACATTCCGGGCAGAGAACTCTTGGCTATTTGGATCTGCAAATGTTCTTTCAAGCACTTCATTTGTTGGCTGCAAGTAGACCTGTGACAGAAACAACATTTCGAATGAATTAAACCAAATTTATCACTCCAAAAGTTTGCTCAAAAAATGAAATTTTCCATCACACTTATAATACAGGAACCCTAACAATTTCCCTCTCCGCAATATTGTGCATTGGATGGAGCACTTCTCTGCCCAAAATAGAGGAAAAGGCGTTGGTAACTTAAGTTCTGATACCTGTGTTAGGTATTATTGAGCCTTTTCGCCTTAAAAACTAACTCAAAAAGTGAGACTTTTTTTCACTCTTTTAAAAGCACATCCAACCCTTTTCACAACCGATATAAGAACCAAATTGAAAGGGAATAAGTGTTCTTACCACACCAACTGCTGATAGTTGGAGAATGGTGAAGATGTTTGTCATCAGGAAGAACCATTTTGGCACCAAAGGTTTCCCATCATCCAAGAAATTGCTGAGTACAAGGCCTTCAGATTCATTGCCAAATGCCCAATAACCAGAGATGGCAACAGTGAAGAAAGTCACGATTAGTACTGTGTAACAAAGACATAACCCTTTGAACATCTTCCCCTTCACAGGTGGTGCAATAGTTGCCTGAAATCAAATTTATACACAACTTCGTCACTCTTCCAACATAATTTAATCACTACAACTTTGATAGTTATTATTAATAATGAAATTGAAACTGATCTGTTAGAAAAAAATTTTATGAACAGGACAAGCACTTCAAACCTGAATTTCTGGAATGATACCATTGCCATAAGTTGTAGCAATAATGGCAATGGCATTGAAGATACCGAAAATTTGGCTTTCTGTATCACCTTTCAGGCTATAATCTTTTTTTGGTCCCTTGGATGAATTCCCTGGAAGAATAATACAAAATCAGCTATAATTAATTTATCAAACTGAAGTGCAAATGAGTTTGTGGCCTGCAGAATTACCTATATATATGGAAGCAGCAGTGGCACAGGCGCTATAGGCAAGGCAGAGAATCAAAGATATCAAGTTAATATGCCTTAGAGAGTGAAAAGATGGGATTTGAGCTAAAATCAGCATCAGAAAACCAAATATAATCACGAATTCATAGAGCTTCATACTCCCTTTTGGTTCTGATAGCAAATAAATTGCCTGCCATAATGGAAAAGAAGAAAAAAAACTTCAAAATCTCAACAATTTAACTATAGTTAACAAGTTCCAACTTGAAAGCTGAAAAATGGATAAAAAAGGGTAATCTAAAAGTTCGCTCAAAGATGTAATTTCAGACGATTTATAATCAAGAGTTTTGCATTCGAGTTCTAATAAGATCAAATATTTTTAAATCATCGTCAACTACAAAGCGTAAATAAAAATTAATTTTATATTTAATATAGTACGAGATACTTCTTGATTTTTAAAATATAAATAAATAAATAAAAAAGGTGAGACTAATTGGAGCTGACCTTCATACATTGTCCCCCTAGTAGAGTGCAGGCAATTACAGCGCCATAACAGACCATGAATTGAATTGGCCCAACAAAGTAACGACCCCATTTTGGCCCTGCAAAATATAAAGAATAACTGATCAAAACCAATAACTAAAGTGTGTTCATGCAGAAATGGAGATTCTTGTACTTTTTGAGTGATTGTGTTTCCTGGAAAAATCTGGATAACATAAAATTTATTTAGAAGGCCTATAGAATCAGTAAGAACACATAGAATTATCAATGATAATCTTTTGGCTAAATACATGGTTTACGGTGATTGAAAAGAGACTGATCGACGCATGCCGTCAGCAGACACCAAACTACTTTTAGCAAGACCCTAGTGCTTAATCATGCAACTAACTCCACAAACCAAACCAACATTACTACGAAAACATGTACAGTCCACCCCACAGTCATGCGTACGTAGACATGACCAAAGCCTGCAATTGATGGGAGCTATGAGGCTTGTCAGTGGAGTCCAAGTGTCCAACACTTCCGTCATTGGTCAAATTTGATACACTAAAATTTTATATAACACACTGATATATATATATATATATATATATATATATATATATTATTAGATTATTATTTAATATACATAATTAATGTAATTTTAAAATTTTATGAACGAAGTTAAATAATAAAATATATAATTTTATTTATTTTTATTTTTAAAATAAATATATATTACTATTTTAATTTTATTTGAATAATCTACAAATTTCACTACCAATTCAGTGTATTCTATAATTATTGCTGCAAATTACGAAGAAATGGGAAGTACCCATTAAATTGAACCATTCACCCATTTACAAGTATGATGGTATTTAATGCGAGTGCTATAAAGATAGGCACATGCAAGTTATGACGAGCCATAGCTAGGGAAGAGACGGTCCATGGATCTATGGCCAAAGCTTGGTCATAGGCATTTAAGTTATGCTCATTTACTTATACATGGTACAATCTTAAATTGAGAAAAGGACACTTGTCTTGTCCCAATCATGCAAAGAAAGAAGCATCAATCATATCATTCTTTGTAAGGATCGAATATAGCTAATTTATAATATCATTAGTGGCTCATTAATTTCATATTTGTAGTGCTTACCCAAGATGTCATTGGCCATGTCTCTGAATCGAAGATGTCGACGACCCAATTGAGCATGGTGTTCAAGGACAAGAGACAGCAAGTTGTAGGAGTAAAAAGTGACCAAAGCTCCGACGACCAGGCATAGAATTCCGGCGCCCCATCCGAGGAAGGTGAAAGCAAATGGGAGGCTGAGAAGCGGTGGTGCAACGATTGATGTTGACAAGTGGTAACCACAGTGCATCCATGATCCTGTAACAACAAAATTTTCAAACTTTACGGTTTCCTTGGCTTATTATACATCTCCTGCGTCCCTTTTAAGGGTCAAATCAGTTCGATGGGATCACTGTTAAACAAAATAGTAAAAAAGTGATATTTTTTTATTTTATTAAAAAAATTATAACATTAATAATTTTTTCTTCATTTTCGGTCTAAATTTAAAAATCAAGATAAAATAATATAAAATTAAAAAAAAAAGGGTAATATCACAATGTAGATGATAGGTATATTTGATGATGAAACTTAATAAGAGTATTTTTTTTCTTCTTTTAGATCCGAAGTCTTTGGTCGTGTAGTCATCAACTTGTAAAAAATAAATAAATTATATAATAATCAAGAGTTTGTCCAAATACATGCTATAAGTCCTCGTGAAAAAGTTTTGACTTGAATCCCGGAGACATCCATGGCGGTGGGAGGAAATCGCAGCACGCGTCGTCAAATAGAACGAATAAGAAACCGGAACTTCTTGGACTTTGTGCCTTTGAGATGAGATATTGAACAGTAAAAACAGAAGTTACTTATTGGAAGATCTCGAGAGTTGGATTTGTAAAGGGAAATTTTAATGGAAAGAAAGACGATCTTGTTCTTCTGGTATCTATTTACTGCTTCTTTTGGATTAATGGATTCCTTTTATGTAAGAAGAAGATTATGAGAAAGGAGAAAAGGGTCTGATAAAGAGAGAAAGTTGATCGTATGTAGAAGTTTTTCTTGCAAAGCAATGAATGATTAATTAATGATTTATGCTTTAGATGGGCAGGAGAAAGAAGATCATAATTGCTAGCTAGATAGTAAATAAAGAAGAAACAGAGCTGAAAGGGTTATTACAGAATGTATATTATTGATACCTTTGGATTTAAGAACAAAGCGAGCACCAGCATCAAGTTCCTTTGGTTGCTGAGAAGCCTGCTTCACATGTTTTTCGTCTCCACCTTCATGCGCTGCTATGGAGCTTGGAGGCCAACTACCCATCTCTTCTCTCTCTTAGAATATAGCTAGCAAATTAACAAGACAGACAACAGATGGGTTTGAACTGAAACCCCCCCAAATGGAGGAAATATATAGAAATATGAATTATTTTCTACTTATGGAGTCAACATTAAGGCTAGCTGACTTTGACAATTCTGTTGCTTGCTGCTCTTTGTCCTTTTTTTTTTCTTTTGGTTGTGTGAAAGCTAAGGCTTACTTAACATTCAAAGCTATTGCTGTTTCAAGCCATGTAAAATCATCTTTGAGGAGACCATTATGAAGATTCAAATGGCCAAGCTTCCCCACAAATATCCATGGAGGGTGACCTTCAAATGGCCTTCATACCTTTTTTTTTTTTCCTGATCTTGAGAAACAAAAAAAAAATAAAAATTGTTGGTGTGTTTTATCAGTGGAAAGTGTTTAACGCTCAAATTAACGAAATATTAAAGATTGAGACTATAGAAGGTAGAGTGCTTACAAAATCAAAAGAAAATTTCGACATGGTTTTGCCTATTCGAGAGTTTTCTTTATACAAGAAAAGAAATCAGGCTGCGATAAAGTGTGTTTGGAGAGAGATTATTTGTACGAATAGATTATTTTTATATATCGTATTATTTAATAAAAATACATATTACCATTTTAATTCGTCAAGTGCGTTCTTAAAATTTCTTTTTACTTGAGCTTTCTTAATATTGGACTTGCTCAGCCTTGTTTTATTGGGTACCAACAACACTAATGTTCAAGATTCTGTTTTTAATGTTATAGAAGGGAGTTGGTTTTACCCATTGATTTTTCATGAAAAGCATCTTCATCTTGGTCCCCTTATTTATAATATCATGTACATTAATTTCGCACTGTATTAATTAATCTAATTCTTTGAATGAATTATAATTAATTATTTTAATTTGTTCATAAAAAATTTTAAAAAAATCAAATTCGATGTGTAAGTCAAATAAAATAAAATTTCAACTTTTTAAAAAAACTATTAGGGTGCGTTTGGTTCGGAGAAAAAAAATTATATTGAGAAAAAAATTACCTTTTATGGAGAAAAAAAATTTTATGGGGTAAATTCTAATGAAAAAAATTTTATTTCACATTAAAAAAAAATTTTGACTCAGATAATCTAAAAATACCTCAAGATCAGAAGGTAATTATTTTACCTCAAATTTTCTCAAAATCGAGCACTGTAAATAAAATAAAATGACTAACATGAAAAAAAATAATCAAACCAAACGAAAGAATTCAATAACAAAAAAAATTACGAAAAAAATTTTAAATTTTTTTAACCAAACACATCCTTAAAGAATTTGAATCTTTATTGGCTATGGTTAATTATTGTTTAGATCATTAAAATATGCCACCATAAAAAATTGGAAATATGAGTGCAGATTCAGAAACAGATTCATGATTCATTACGCTGAATAAATTAGTCGAATATTAAGTGAGAACGTGCTGAGTTGTATTATTACATTAATTTTACTTTTTCAACCTCCGACTCGTTGATGTAATAACTCTGACTACCACGTTCGCCTTTATAATAACCTCGCCGATACTTTGAGCTGCGAAGAAAGTCAGTCGGCAATCGTCTAAAGTGATAAAAGCCACGTGCTTAGATAATGAAATGATTGAAATTGACGAAAGGAAAATCAAATTGGAGATGATCTCTAAATTATATTTTATTTTTACCGCGTGAAAATTTTATAAATTTAAAATCAAATTTTAATATCTATATTTTTTAAAATATAAAAAGAGAGTATTATAGTTGGACATTGGGAGTAAACAAGTAGAATATATCGATTTTTTCTTAATTGAGTTATTAAATATATTTATAACATATTTTAAAATTTAAATTTTAATTCAAATAATCTCATCTAATTTCAATTATCTAATATTTCTCTTCTAATAAAAAACAAATTGAATATAAAATTTTGTCGTAGGTTCATAAATTGTTTCCTATTTTTAAAATTATCCATTTTTTCATAAAACAAAAAACATAATCAGATTTTTTACTTGTATAATTTTTAAAATATATGATGTTATTTATTTATGTTAAATAACTCCGATTGTAAACATTAAATATAATCAATATGTATGTTAGAGTTAAATTATAAGATCATTTTATTTTACGTCTAATAGACTAATTTTAACTAATTTTTATATATTTATACTTATTTTATATTCATTACTATAAAATGTCCATTTAACTTTATTTTCATATGTTTACATCTATTAAGTTTAAACTTTTATATATTTACATTTATTATAATATAAATATGTCTACTAGACATTAATTTTACATTTAATCTCATATATTTACAAAACTTCTTATATGAAAATAAATATAAAACAAATTAACCTTACAGTTTCTTGCATTTCTTTGAATTAAAATTCAAAGAGCTAATCTAATGATTGTCTTCTTTTTTTTTTCTTTTTAAATACCTAAATAGGTAAAAGATCACACTTATAAATAGGAGAAAGATCACACTTACAAAAAATGGAAAGACAATTATTTCCCTCACTACTCTTATGCTTGGTTTATAAAGTGAAAAAAAATTAAAAAAAAAAAAGAGAAAATTAAAAGGAGACAGAAGAAAAAAAGATAAAAACATATTTTATGGAAAAAAATATTTCCCCCTAAACTCTAAGCAACCGGCTTTGGTTAAATATAATCAGACTAAATGGATTGGATGCCATTAGAAGGACCATGACCAGCGGTCCAGCATTGAACTGAAAACTGACCAAATCTAAATGTAAGACAAGTTTACCTTCTACCTCTCCTTCCTCTCCCACGCCCTCCGCCTCTGCCTCCACCTCCACCTCCGCCTTGACCTCTGCCTCTGCCTCCGCCTTGGGCTATGCCTCGTCCTCGTCCTCGGCCTCGGCCTCGGCCTCTGCCTTGAAACATTGATCTATCTGGCTTTAGCCCTAACGATTGAACTCCTCTCTTCTCATGCCGGGCTATTTTGTCCTCGTCATCCTCCTTATATTTGGCTGAACTTTTAGAATTAAAGGAAATCTGCCGTGACCCTCCTGGCCCCAACTTCACGTCACTCGGTAAACCCGAAAACCGCTGGTCATCTTGGAGAGCCTTCACTCTCTCTCCCATAGGAAGAGAATCTTCCTTTGCCAGTGAAACATTATTCCAAAATGCTTCTGCATGCCGCTTATCTTTAACTTCATACATTCTGTACAGTTTCATGAAAAAAAGATGATTAGCAGCCAGCAAGGTAGAGAGAAAGCTATTGCTTGACAGAAATGGCGTGTATCCAATATCTATGACTCATTCAGACAAGAAACACCTTACCTTGGACCGGGGTACTTCTTTCTTTTATGGTTGAGAGGAATGTCTTCTGTTGATTGGGATGCTTTTGAGACATCAGAATCACTCGTATTCTGATCCTCATTCTCCATGACAGGTTCAAAATGTTCCTCGACCATAGATGGTTGCTTCTTGGAAGCCATAGGATGTAAGGCAAGATACTCTTGTGATTGCTCGTTAATTTCATAGTCCTGGATAGGGATCAGGAAGAAACATCAAATGATATCCAGCAATTAAGATCCATAATAAACACGTGGCATGTCTTATGGCACATCTTGCATGATTACAGTGACAGGAAAATGATCTATTTATGCCTACAGTTATATCAAGGCAACATCAACATGAAACCTTCTTGCTTCGACTATTGAATGTATGAATTATAGAACAACAGCTAAATCAACTATGATCAGCAAAAACGAACTCAAAACTCAGCCAATATATGAATGATAAATTAGTTACAATCTAATTGAGTAAGAAACCAATTTATCGGCATTCTTAGATACATTTTCAATTAAACATACTCAGCCAGAGTTCTTGATCCTGTAAAAACTTTTCAGCTGGAATAACAATTATCATGGTAATTAAACATGTGAAAATAAAAAAGAGCAGGAGAAAAAGGCAGACTAAACAGAACTATTATTAGCATGGCCAGTCGAACAGATTATCATACCTTATTTTCAAACATTTGGGCAAATCGATCATCTTTAAATATATCGGTGCTAAGTGAACCTTTCCTTTTCTTCGAAGTTTTCTTAGTCTCATTACCATCAGCGTCTTCCTTTTCATTTTCAGCTTCTTCATTCTCCAAAATCCGCTCTGCAAGATCTTGATTAACCTTAACCTTGGGTAATTTCCTCTTCATCTGCAGGAAAAAGAAAAGAGAATACAAACTTAATCAACCAAATGTAGATTATCTAACTCTGTCGTAGCAGTGAGGAAGTTTGAGAAGATTTAAAGATCCCTTTCTTGAAAGGATGCAGTATCTAAGAAATAAGTTTTAACAGCATTTTAACAGAACTCCAAGCTTTCATTTGTCATCATGTTTTTGCATATAGACAGAACTTTGATACATCTTTAGTAGTCCAGAAAGAAGAAAAAGATGTTTGCAATATATTTGCAAATCTCTACTCACCAACAAGTTAATAAATGGCATTATAAATTGTAGTATCGATAACAATCGCCTTCACTGCCTACAGCAGTCAAGTTTTTAAAGCAAAGTTATTCTTTGTGCTAAGAAATAATCTTATACGGAAGGCGTTGTTTATGCTAGTGGCTTTTAAATTTAAAATATCAGCAAAGAACAATATCAAGAAGGATGGGTTAAAAAAAAGTTATGATAACTTAATCTGCAAGATAAATCATAATATAAGAGAACTATCTGCACTTTTCTAAGCAACTATTGTATAATCAGTCTTTTAACATCCATGATATAAAGAATGCATCACGTGATTTATCACACACCAGCAAGAATCGACAAAACACGTTCCCATCTCAATATATATGAAAGCTGCGGTTAAGCACATAAAAGGTAATGTAGTAACAAAATAAATCTTGAAATGTTTCATCCCTTGATCAGCTTCTATCCCATCAGAATTAATCGATATTTCTATTAAGATTTCTTAGAACATTATCAGGTGCAAAATTTACAATTTCCATAATTTGTACTTTGGGGCACATGCTGGAGCTCGACAGCTTGAACTTAAGAGATTATGAAAAAGTCAGATAAAAAACAATGGGAGCTAAGTTTAAAAGATGATGCTAGCCACTAAAACTCTAGGCCAAGCCACACTAGTGAAAACATTTTTCTCATTGATATTGATATTTTTCCTCCACTAAATGCTTACCTAATTTTCCAACTTGCATATCTCTTCATACAGTGGGGACAGTGAAGCAATATAAGCAATGAAAAATTATACAAGAAAATGATGACTCATAACCACAATACGAATCCAACAGAATCCATTATCAAAAGCAAAAAAGTTTTAAAATTTATCTAATCTAAAAAAATAAATAAAAAACACAACCCCATGACAGGATTCTGCTACTAGACAATTACGATAGCTACAAAATAAACATGGTCTGGCACCATGAATGTTTCCACCCCATTCCTCGTCTTTTCTAAATTATTTTCTCTTTCCAATCTTTATCTTAGATCAAATACCTTAATAAGAAAACCATTTCAGGAATGAAAATACTGACCGTAATACGATTACGACGCTCAGCCTCCAGTTTCTCTTGTTTTCGCTGCTCTATGTAAGTTTCATATGCAAAAGGATCTGCCAATGCTTTTGCCTGCAAATATATGTAAAAGATAAGATTAAACAGCAAAACAGTGATGAGGTACAAAATAATCAGATTGAGCATTAAAACCATGATTTGTGCAGCAAATAACAAAATTAACACATAGATTCTTTTCTCTTTCCTGAATTTATTCTCACAATGCTGACCTCATTTGTGCTTTCTGTAACTTAACTTTTCTGTGCTTCTCAATATTTCAAGTTTCACACACCGAACCACACAATTTTCCAGCAGGTGGCACAATGCAATTCTATCATGAGTTTTTAAACCGCAAAATATTCTTAACAAAAAAATTAAAAAGAACAGCAGTCTCACCTTTTTGTACAACCTATAATCAACAAAGAACCCATGCATGTAGGCTCGCAGAAGATTGGTCCCAATTAGATTTGTCAAATTCAACTTCTCAAGATCCTCTTTTGTTAGAAATTTATAATTGTCATATATGCTTGTTTGTCCACCCTCCTCAAGCTCTTCCTGTAAAATATACACAAAGTAAGCACCAGCACTATATCTACAGATCCAATTATAGTAAATCTCATAAAGTATAACACAGAAGGATGATATAAGGATACGACTTAAAAGCACACCGTTAGAGATTCCAACGAAGAACACCACTTGGGAACAGGTCCCAAAGCAGGTATGAAATAAGCAGGTATCTGGCTGCCATCCAAAGCCACTACCATAAGCCCACTATCACTGAACACACAGATATCATTGATTGCCCCAGCTGTTGGTTCAATGCTGGTCATACCTTGCCCCTTGACAAAAGAAAATATCACTCAAAAGTTGGATATAAGTTATGAAATTGAGGCAGAGACAGTTTTCTACCACTACTAAGGATACATTACATACACCAAAACGCATTACATTTATATGGTTGTACATGAACACGCTTTTGTATGCCAATGTGTGCACAATTAATTCACTTGCCTCTTAAGTCCCCAAAAGAAAAACAATTCACATGCATGTATGTACAAGCATAGATATCCAGTTATGTACACCTGTGTGCATGTATGATTGCATGCGTATAGCATTTTCAAAGAACGGTGATATAGCTCCAATAACTGAAAAAAATAATGATGATGATAATGGTAATGCCAACAATAATGATGATGATGATGATCATCATCAGAGCTTTTATCCCAATACTGGGGTAGGCCCAATGATAATGATGATCTAAGGAATTTATACACTGATGTAAGGGGATTTTTTGGTACATATGATATTTGGCTCTACAATGAGAGGTCGTCCTCTCCCATCTCATAGAGCCAATCCCATGATTTGAACTCGAGATCTCCGAGATGAAGTTTAAAGTTCTAATTGCCACTGTACCCCTTTGAGATGATATCCAGGGACTTGTGGGGATGTTAATGAAATTTCAATTTTATCAAGGGCAATTAACTTGGTAAGCCCCTAATAATTAAAAACATAAATGAAAAGAAGTTATCAATTTCAAGAGGATAATACTAGTAGATAGCTTTCGTTTTTAACAAAGGGTCAAACAAATTTTTCTTTCTCTTTCATTAACATGTTACAATTGTTCAATAAAGCTTGTATCCAATGGATGAACCAAACATCCATAAAAGGAGACATCATAAAAATATCCATCAAATTGTATCATATAAACAATAAAAGATGGACAAATCACATGACGCTAAATTAAAGATTAGAAGATTTATCCCCCTTTATTATAAATAAATAATACATGTAGGTTCAAAACAAAGCACATGAAACATAGATCCTATCTCCATAGGTTAGAGCCACTAAGTGGAGTATAATATAGAACAGCTCACCTGAAGGCAAGTAACAATAACATCATCTTTTACGAAACATGGCAAATGGAAAGTTTCAAACATATAGAAGCACACATGAAAATGCATAGACGTGTATTTGTGCATATATCTAGATGATATATGAAATTGCAGAAGACCGGCGCTGGTGTCCTTACTCTCATTGAGTTCTATACCTTAGCACAAAAAATGTATAACAGGTAGGATAAAACAATCTTATCATTTTTAAAAACATGAACAAATAGGAAGTTTCAAACATACACAAACACACATGAAAAGGCATAGACATTTTAAATGTGTCTATGTAGATGACATAAATTCCTGAACAACACGGATGGTGACCTTACTCTATTAGGTTCCCCTTGGTAAACAAAAACACAAGAACAGTATAACAAGGAGTACAAATTACCGTCTCCGGATCCCATATTTTAACAATATGACTATCTGTTGTAATTAATTTTGGTCGCTCAAAGTTCAGAGTACTGTGCCACTTAATATCCAATATTGGGCTGCCATACCTGTATAACAGTGATGCAGTTGCAAAAATTAAAGACAAAATCAAGGAGGTCAGAGCTCACTGCTGCAAGAAGACTTCACACACAAACCCCACTATATTTTCCTCACCAAGAGGGAATTTAAAGAAATGTTAGTAAGCACCCTCACTTACATGTGATCCTTAACCCGGAGAGGAGATGAAGAACGCAAGTCATAGATCAGCACCTGCGCAAGATGAAACTCATAAGATATTTAAGGTGATACAACAAAAATATAATAAAATGCAGGCATGATGAGATCAATTATCATTACTATAGCACCATACCTTTCCAGCACTACTTCCAACACCCATGAGGAAACCTCCATTCTCATCAAACTCTATTGCAGTGACTTCCTATAAATCAAACAGTAGCATTAAGGGTTTTAAACATGAATGAACATAATAGGAATCTAGATATTAACTACAGCAAACACATGAGGCCGCGACATGGACTCTGCAGTGATATGCAGAATGAATACCAAAAAGTCGACTATATTTCCTTCTCATTGTTTCTTTCTGGGCATAAAAAGAAAAAATTATTGCTATAAACTGTCAGAAAAAGCTCCAACTTCCAAATTTATATAAAAAGAAGGCTGACAAGTGACCAAATAGCAAAATAATCCCCAGAGTAAATATATGAGGGAGATAGGACAAAAAAGCTTAGACTTAAAAGCCCTTCCTCCAAACCAAATCCAACAACAGACATTTGCAACGGACTATCTATAAATCAAGTATCAAAATTGGGCAGCAAAAGCTACCTCATCAGCATCACCGGCAGGTGAAACAGCATTTATTCTGCCAATTGAAGCTCTCATTCTCGTGTCGAAACATTCAACAGCACCATCCTCACCACCACAAGCAACCAATCCATGGAGCTTGCTGAAACCATAGAAACACGTCATACTTGAATAAGCAAATTGTTACAGAAGGCAAAGAGGGGTTAAAATAGAAACCAAAATTCCCCAGGAACCTTCTAGAAACCACATTGAGTGCTGGAGATTGTGTGTTAAAAGAGGATAGGAATCGTCCCTGTTGAAGAATGAAATCAATCATCAATAAAACAAACGATACATTTAGTTAAAAGGAAATTCAAAATCCCAATATTACAAATCCCCAGCTTTAGGCATGCATAAGCTTTTTTTTATATGTTAACTATTTTTTCAAAAGCAGAGGTAAAAGATGGTGGAATCCTAGTAAACAATAAATATACAAGACACAAAAATAAAGAACAAGGAAGGGAAGGAAAACAAAAATTTAAGATATAAAATGAAGAATTCTTTAAGCTAGGGATTTGAGTACCAAGCTCTATCTTTTCAAACATGTAGTACAATTCTATCCCAACTCACCTCATCAAAGATGATAGTACTAAGCCCCAAACAAAATCATGTTTTCTCTCAGCCAAACTTCCTTTCCAAGCATACAGCAAACATATCACAGTAAGCTGATACTCTCAAGCTACTCGTAAAAAATATATCGAATAACACTCTTACCATCAAAATGAGTTAAAGGAAGGTTCACCATCCCTTCACCATTATTGAAGACGTCAGTTAACAAAAATCAGTTTTCTCTCAAAAGATTATTCTGGACCACAAACAATTATGTAGATAATATAATCCCAAACACCAAATATAGCAAAACTCACAAACTCTTTAAAAGTAGATCATTAGTTCATAAAACAAACAGCTCTTTTTGAATTTTCTCCATTGTGCATATGATTTGACATTCAATAAAGCAATGTTCTGTCAGCTAATATCTATAGCTTCTCCTTGCAAAAATTCAACCCAATTACCAACATTTCTTCAAAGGAAAATCAACAAACATTAATTGAGAAAGATGGCTGTTAAAATGGTTTTTTTTTTTTCAATATACAGCAAAACTGAACTTATTGGCTAAATCAAAAGTGACTAGCCGTGCAACATTATGCTTGGATCTTTCCAGTGTAGTTGTGATTCTGTCGCAAATAAAAGTTGATGGAAATCTCAAATGTCACAAAAGGGAGGAAAGAGAGAATAAAGTAAATCTGCCACTTGTTAAAAAACCTCAACAATGATGTACCTGTTCTAGATTAATTCTGTATAGATCTGGAGATGAAGCAGCACAAAGCAGGTCACAAGACCAGCAATCATAAGTAATATCCCTTCCCATCCTGTTAAGCATGAGATGGACAAGACAACGTCACTCAAAACTCATCCACTGATCTAGGATGACAATTCATGTGCAATATATGGTATGAGATATTGAATTTAATCCCAAAAACAGAGCAAAAGCATAAACTAAAGCACTATGAAACCTTGGAATCCGCAGACTGTAGTGCTTCCCATACTTTGCATGTAGATTAACAGAACGATCAGCACAAAGGAATGCGAGTTTTGAATAGTCATCAGCCAATACCTATGCATATAGCAATATAACAAATCAAAATGTACCACATAACATGAGAAAATAGTGAACAAGGGTAAGGAATTATTTCTATTTCGATAAGAATGTAAAGATATGAGTTTCCGCACTTAAAGTTGGAAAGAAGTAACCCACTGAAACTCAGGTAAAGAAAGAAAGTGAGAACAAAAAAGATTGTATTGCATTTGTATGAAGTACCCAGGCTTAATCAATCTACAAAGAGTTGGATCAACAAATTAGAAGAAAAAACATTTGACTAACAAGATACTGAAGATACAATAGTGATTCAAATATTGAACCATATGACACCTTATAAAAAATAAACAATTGCCAAGAAAAACCCAACACTCCTTCCATCCGTATTTGGTGTCCTACCATTTTAAACAGAAAATAGTTCATGCCACCAAAAAGGTTGGATTAAATGCCTTATTGTGGATGCATATTTAAAGTTAATGACCCTGAATTCATATAGAGGTTACAAACAACCCTTATCCCCGCTAAGAATCAAAAGCAAATGGTATTATCTTCCCTCACAATAAAAATGTTTTATTATCTTGTTTTCTCATTTATAGATTGAAACAAGTGTTTTTTTCCAATTAATTTTGTTTTGAAATAAAAATAAAAATAAAAAACACATGCGCAACAAATGCAGCAGCCAACAAGTTCAAATTATTGCAAAAATGGGTGATAGCCTTTTAAAACATAGAAAACTACCTGAAAATCAATTATTTCCGAATCCAGGTGCCTTTCAAACTTCATTGAAAATTGCCTAAGTTCATACACTTTCACTTGAGGAGGATATATGCCTGAATGTCAACAGCAATACCGGCATGAATTTCACAAACAATAAAATAGAGAGGAAATTATTAAATCTGAAAACTGAACTGTAAAAGAACCTGACGCGATGAGGAACTCCCCATCAGGAGTTATCTTGATTTTTGAGGTAGCTGTTTCGAACCTCAAATCCTGAATCAACTCTAACCTCTCAGTGTAATCTAGTATTAAGCAATACAAAGGGCAAATGTCATGAAACAACACTTAAAAAAGAACAATTTGGTAGATAGTAGCATTCAATACAAATAAAAGGCTGGTAACTAGGGTTCAGGGTTTAAGGTGCAACTTCAAAAAATCTTTGAGCTTACTTTTGTCTTTGCGGAGGGAGCGTTGCTTCTTGGGAGAGAGCCAGGCAGCAACGGAGCGCTGGTGGGAAGAAATTGTATACATCTTCACTCCGTTAATGGAAACAGACTTCATCTTTCCTCCATGGTGCGCCATGTTGTCTCTTTTCCTTTTTCAATGCTATTAACACAAAGAGATACAATAATTTTCAAGTAGCTACAGGAAACTATAGCAACAGCAGAAGGTTTTGCTGGCTTTTACACACCAAAAAGAAGATGAGAGAAACATGTCTTCTTTAGTACTTACCTTGACCAATGACTGAGGCGACGGCGGAGGAAGAGACAGAGAGCACCGCAGCAGGGAGGCAGCGGCCACCGATATAGGGCTTTGAGCTTTTTCTGAAGAGGGAAGAAAAGAATGAGCTGAATAAGCTGAATGGGTTTTTGCTTTTTTTATGAAAAATAATTAAATTATGTAAAAACTATTTTAATTCAATATGGGTCGGGTATATGAAACGAGTTGGGCCACTTATTAGGCCTTTCCTCACAATGAGAATGCTTATCCAGTCTCAGTCTTGATATTCTCCTATAAAATATAAAAATTTTAAATTAAAATTTATTTTGATATGTTAAATATAAAAGTTATATTTTAATTTATTATATTTATATATAATTTTTATTATATTTTTATCTATATTACTTTTATTTCTTATTTTATGTATCTCGATAGATTAAGAATAGATTTAATGATATTTATTTTTATTTCTTAGTAATATGTTAAAAATTTTATTGATATTTGTTTTTTTGACCCCACTAAAATCTCAAAAATTAAGTAAACTTATTAGAAACAAACTCATTTTTTTTTCCCACTGAATTATAAAGGGAATGTTTAAATATGAATATTTCGTAATATTTAAAAGTATATAGACATATTAAGAAAACAAAAAAATTGAGTAAAGTAATAATTCACATTGTAAAAATAAAATTTTGTTAGCAGTTAATATAATTTAATTTTTTTTGTTTAAATACTTGATTTAAATTAATTTTAATAGAATTATAAAAAATAAAAAGTTTATGAAATTATCGAATTTTTTTATTATTTGAAGTTATGCGACAAATTTCTTAGTTTGTAAAATGAATTTATTTATAATTATTACATTTGAGGAGTGATTTTAATAACCCTTATAACTTTGGATAAAAAATTGTTTTAAAACAATTATATATGAAAAAAATCAAAATAAATATTCTTATCAAGAGTTTTTTTATATAAAAGCTATCTTTTATACTTTTATTTTCATTTTATATATAAATATTTTATTATTTTATATTTCTAATAATATTTGAAACTCCTTGTTAATAAAATTAATTTTAAGCTATAATAATTAAATAAAATAATCTAAATAAATATTACTTAAGAATTTCTTTAACTTCTTCTCACTTTGATGTTTGAAGGGTACCATGCTGCAGCGCCAAACTAGTGTTACGGAAAATGTATTTGTCCCCTATCGGGAATGACAATTAAAAATTTAATTTATAAATGCAAAACACTCATATATAAATTTTTATTGTCTTTTGTTAGTAAAGGATTGTAAATTTAAAAAAATTATAAATAAAAATTTAATAAATTTATAAATTTTAATAATAAATTGATAATATATTTTAAAATTAAAAAAAAAAGATAATGTTTTTGTCCTTAAACTTTTATGTATAAAAAAAATATATGTTTCTGAAAATACGAAATTCTCATTACCCGTCATGATGGATCACCAATCGGAGAAGTACAAGCATTTTAATTGTTGACAATCTCTTTTAATGTTTGACGAAAACTTCTTTGTTTTCTTTTCCAAATCAAGTTATCACGATTCGCATATCTAGGATTTTGTTTTTGTTTTAGGTTTATAACGAATGTGTAAGAACTTGACATGTTAATGTTGGGTTGGTTTTTCTTCGGAAGAACAAGGGCGGAAAGGGACAATAAATCATGGAAAATCCTGTCTGAATATGACAATAGGATCAGTGATTAAGGACATTTTTCGAATTTGACTCTTAAACTTTTCACTTCCAATTTAACCATAAAAAAAGAGACTAATAAATTTTTGATGAAAGGATTAAAAAAAATTGTAACATATATTATAATATTTAAATTCAAATCTAAACAACTCTATCTTATTTTTAATTATTAAATATTTTTTTATAAAAAAAAAATAAAAAAGTGGGTAACTCATGAATACTATGTTGTAATAATAAAGTTGTATTGGAACTTGGATACGAACTTCATGAATAACTTTGAGATGTGAATTACCCACATTGCATTAGACCTTATATTAACAAAGTATCAACTATCAAGGTCCATATTTTGTTTATAATTTTCTATGAAAGATAAAGAAAATATAAAAATAAATAAATCTTAGACTTAATCTCTCAAAAAAAGATAATAATCACGGAGTCAAATCTTACATTAATTTCTTCATTCATAAAAAAAGAAAAACCCCTTTTTTAATCCTGATTTTTATCAAAGAAAAATCAAATATATTTTGTTACATATATGAATTATTGTTATTATTCTTAAATACACCGTTTTTGGCCAAAATACACTGTTAATAAAATTTCACAAAGTAAATTTTTTGTTATTATATAAATTATTATTAAATATACTGTTATTAATGTTATTAATATTTTTAAACTTCACATCTGCTTGAACTGAAACTCACTCAACCCTATGACAAAACACAAACTTTCATGCGTTAATTTGCAATTATAACTAGTGTCCTGGTTTTTATGATTATCCTTAATGAATGTGAAGACCAAAACGGAATAAACGAACCAACGCAAATTCTGCCATTGTTATCGCTTATAAATCCAAAAATTCTTTTAACAAACAAGGCACTAAAGCTACATTGCAGTCCAAACAAAGCCAATAAGCAAACGCTCTCAGAATTAGCTGCGGCCTGCTATCAATATTCAGAGAATCCAAGTGGGGCATTTCTGAGTCAGTTGGTTGATTTTGTTGACCTTTGTTTGCCTTCTCCTAAACTGTCTCCGACTCTAATGCATTTGGTCTGATTTTTGTTTTAACAAAACATGTTCATGTCACAAATACAAATTAAAAGGGTTATTACTGACAAATTTTTGTCGGCAATATAGTGATTAGTTTCTTACTAATTGATTGATGTTGTCTGGTCTATGACCAGAAACGATAGGTTTTTTTTTTTTTTTCTTTTCCTTTCATGCTTCACAAGTTGTCCAGATTTGCTGGTGTTATAGTCCACTAAACACCAAGATTAAAAAAAATAAAAAAATCAAGAGAGAAATATAAGGAGAAGGAAAAGGAAAAGGAAAAGGAAAAGGAAATTTGGTAAATTATTTGTAATTAACTTTTATTTTTCTTATGATGTTGATACAGTATCTCTTAATGTAAACTTAAGTGGGAGAATACTGAAATTCCACCTTCAAACATATTTTTTCGGTACAATAAAAAAATAGAAGTGTTGAAATTTGAATTTCAGACATGCTGAATTTTTATATCTTAAAAATACAAATAATAACTATTTGAATCAATACTCAAAATCTAAATAAAATTTTATTATCTTATTTGGTAGAAAAGCTTTTTTTTTTTGGGTAATAAGATAATATCTAATGAAAATTTCTCCATCTAACTTAGCTAAAAAGAGAAATTGTCGGCAGAAATTATTCCATATATAAGTATATATTACTCTAATATAATTTAATATCTTAACAAAAATATTTATATGAGAGAAGGCCTGCAGATAAAAAAAAATGGCATAAAAATAAATTTTGGAGCATTGAGATCTTATATTTTTGTTGTAACATTTAAAAAAACAAAAATTGCAACATTTTTAAGAGAGAATGGCATCTGTTTTTTAAATAAATTAAGAAAACTAGAAAAAGCACTAAAGAAAGTCAATATTTGCTTTAAAAAAAAAAAGCAATTTAGAAGATTGAAAAAGTGGCTTCTAATGGACCAAAAAGTAGCAAATAAATAAAAGGCTGAAGAAGAAAATATAGATTAATAATTAGGATTGAAAGAAGGGTTTGTATATGAAAATGAAAGAGACTCATAAAAGGTTCATAGGCAGATATTCAGCATAAATGAAAATAGGGCAGGATGGCATGAAAGTCGGTATAATAAAGCAACAAAAGAAAATGTTATTAAATCTTCAAAGTAGGTAACGAGAAAAATAATACTTTGATCTTATTTAAAAAGGTTCATCTCTCTTCTTTTAAATTAAAGCATTTGGCTAAAACTTTCAACAACAGGACGTTTTAGGGTTTCTGGTAAATACTGTGCGCACCTAATGGAGTTTTTCACAAAAAACATCATGAATGTTTATATTTAAATATTGATCATCGATGCTGAAAACAAACTTTTTTATGGATTTATATTTGATGTTGTCTGTACATATATCTCATACCATTAATGAATCATTAATATACCTGTTCGTAATTCATAAATTTAAAAATAATAAAATTTTAAAAATAAATATTATTATATTTGATGTCATTTCATTATATGATTTGATGATAATGTTTTAGATTTATACAATAACAATATTTAAAAAATAAACTTTTTTTATTAGTAATACCATACACCTTTTTTAAATATATAAAATCTTAGATATTTATTTATAAATAATAAAATTTAAAAACTCTATCATTGATAGACAAAATTATATATAACGGATCATAATCAAATTTCATACCATACTATATACATATAATTCGAACCGTTGAGCAATAAAAACAAAAACCCTAACTTCCAAAGGAGATTAGAGTATGTCCTTCATTATATAATAATAATTTTTGAATGAGAACAAGTGACTAAACATTTTATATACACGTTTGCTAAAACTTGATGAACACCAAGTGTTTGTTGAATATTCTAGTCTAAACAATTTGGACAGGTGAATAATTCACAATTTTAGTCAGTTATCCATAAATATTGGTGACCAGGGAAGGAACTTTCTAGCCAAGATGCATGGTGATGAGTGACGATGGCGTCGATAATGATACCCTGTTTTTCTTCTTATTGAAGGAGTAAAATAAGAGGTTAGTTGTGTGATAAGGACGGCCTTGCTGGATTTCAGCCTGCGAACTTGTCAGAATTAGACAGATAAGGCATTAGTGTTGGATTAATTAATATATATTACGTTTGCAAGCTAAACAATCCAGCAAATTTCCCTGTCAGTTGCTCGATCGTTTCAGTATGGCTTACAATTATGGTCTAACGGTTTCTTTATAACCACGATATATATAGCTTAAGATGTTGACGCAATTTTTTTTTTTTGGGTTTTCCTTTTACTCTGAATTTTCTGTTAATTTTATGATATTAAGTTTAATACTGAAATATATCCTCCACCAAATATAAAATTTTAACTTTTAAAAATAACATAATTAATTTCAAATTTTTAAATAATAGCAATTTTTTTTTAAAATATCTTACGTGCTTACTAACATACATTGTCTCGTCGATTGTCTAATGACATTTACATTAATATACAAATAAAAATCAGTATCATTTAATATATTTGAACTTTCATATTTTTATATTATATGAAAAATCATGGAGTTTATAGCTTTAAACTCTAAAGCAGATTGAGACTAATCATCTTTAATGTCCCGTTTGGTATTATGAAAGTAAACACTTTGTGCTGTAATTTAATTGAGCGCAAAGTGATTATAACGTTTGTTATCAAGAAAGTTGGATCAAAAGCTGCAAAGTGATGGCAGTCCAAGTAGGCTGTAATCACTATACGGTTTTGACTGTAAAGTTAATTTTACCAAAATTATCCTTTTACAAAAAACAAAAAAATATTTTCATTGATGTTATAGGTAATTATCATACATAAAAAAATATTTTATAAGAACTAAAATAAATTATTATGACATTCATTAAAAATAATAGATAAATTAAAATTTAAATTACTAATACATGAATTTGTAAATTAATAAATTTGTAAATTTAAATTAATAAATGAATTTATAATAATTTACTAATTAAAATTTAAATTAATAATCATGAAAATTTAGAATTACAAATAATGAGCAATATTAATAATATAATTTTATATCATTTACATTTTCATTTTAATTTTAATTAATTGTTTCATTGCATTAAAGTTATTTTTTATAGTTATAGGTATTTTTGAAATTTGACACAACTTTCTCAATAAAATGAGTGTATATCAAATACTGTAAAGTTACTTTCTCTGCAATTTAAACATAATTTTACATTGCATATCAAATACTGCAAAATTACTTTCTCAATAATCACTTTTTTAACAATCACTTTTTCATTAATCACTTTACGCTGCAATTACTTTCCGTTTAAGATACCAAATGATCCCTAAAAGATCAAAACATCATCTACCGAGGAATAGACGGTCTCCAATATCATGCCACCTTGTACTTCATAAATTTCATTGAGGCCCATTTTTAGGATATAATTAATATGGGAAAATTGAAAACTTGGAATATGGGCACAAGCATGTAAATGCTATGGTAAAAATGATGACATATTTATCATAGGTGAAGTACAGCTTTGACTTGATCTAGATGAAGCTAAATATATAATCTATATCTTTTTTTTTCTTCTCTTCTTTAGGAAAGGGGTGAAAATAAACATGAGTGTAAATCACCCTGATCATGTCCTTTGCTTTGGAATTTGGAGCCCACATAAGAAGAAATAAAGAAAATTTTCTCCTATAAAATTAATTTTAATAAAATTAAAAATATATTTTTAATAAAATAATAAAAAAATTCAAAGTTAAGGATTAATAATTTAATTGTACTCTCTATTTTTTTTTTATTTTTTTGTATAAAAATGATCCGCATCATGGCTCACCAGCCCATACCAATGAGCCGAATGGGAGCATGAGACCTTAGAAAAAAAGGAAATGCTACCCGAATGGGTTAAGGATATTACATATATATATATATATATATATATATATATAATTAAAGCAATATTTATATTTATTTTTTTATATTTAATGAAAACAATACATTATATATTATTTTTAAACATTCGTTCATCAAATTTAAAAAAAAAAACAATCCAAATTGTATGCAAAATTAAAACATCAAATCGAATAACAAATCCATCGATTCATTTGCTGGATACTGATCTATGGTAGATAAACATTATGAGGACAACCGACTTCTAGAAATTGGTGGATAATTAATATATACTCTTGGCCCCTCTTGTAAAATTGATTATATATTCATTAAAAAAAAGAAGAAAATATTTATAAATTGACTAATCTAGTTGAATAGAAAAATAAAAACAAAATATCAGTTCTTCTGTAATTATCATCTAGGTAAGCTGGTCTTACGTCAAATTTAATTTAATGATAAATCAATTTGTATACGTTAGAGAGTTAGCTATAGATTTCTACCTTGCAAGAAATGATTAAGACTTTTTTTTTATTTTAAAAAATAAATGTAAAATGGTGTGGCTCCATCCACATGGAGTTTTGGAAAAAAATAAAACCATATAATAACAAAATGGAGAATAAGTCTAAAGGGGATATCCTTCCCATTTCTTGGTTTAGAAAGATAAAAAATTCCTTATTTATTATTATTTTTTAACTGAATTATTTATTAATATTATTGCAAATCCCACTCAATTTTGGATTAAAGCTAGTTAATCAAAAGAAAGAATTTATGGTGTATATATATATATATATATATATATATATATATATATATATATATATATTTAAAAAAAAAGAACCACCACCTTAATTATAAACAAATTTTAATTTGTCAACTTGATATAGACATTGCTCACTAGTCTTTGCTTGGCCTTTTTATATATTAATTAAACATGACAAATAGAAAAAGCTATCATTCTCTTCTTTCTTCCCTCGCCTAAAAAAGCAAAAGCTTATTTATTTATTTAATTATTTATTTATTTATTTATAACAATGCAAAAGCTTTATAATAAATGACAAACAATTTGTTGGTGGTACTTCTTTATCACCAAAAAAAAAAAAAAAGTAATAAAAAGATGCTGCTTAGTTTGACCACTTAAAACTTCTCATTTCCAATTCCCCCCTAAGAATGTAGGATAACATTTCTCAATATGGATTTTATATTATAAGGAAAGCAAAACATCACAACACTAGATACAAAGAAAAGAAAAAGAATCCAATGGTTGAATAGGCAGAATGTAAATAATTAAGGGTATTAAGGAAGATATGGTAGTTTAGAGATGTATCCTCACTTATTAATTAATTTAGAAAATAACAAAGTCACATATGCTTCACTAGTATCTATCTTGTTTCCAAAATCTTGCTAGGGTTTTTTATGTACAATGCATTGGACTATGTAGAATCTTGTCCCCTTTTATAACTCTTTTTTTTATTAGCAAAAATTGATTCTATTATTATTTTGATAGAAAGTCATACGGATTTTGTATTTATAAGTAATAATGGAGAATCTATATATTCGTTTGAAGATTTGAAACCCACCAACATTAATGGTTTTGTGTTTTATACTTTTCGATAAATAATTTATTTATTTTATAAAATTATACGTAAAAATAAAAATTACAATCACAATCAAATAATTTTTAGTATATTACATTCAACCGAACAAACTAAATGAATTAAAAATCAATAAATTAATATAATGAAATTCGAATATGGGACTAAAAATCTCATAATTTGCTCTTTATTATTGTTTAATTAATAGACCTCATCAACCATATACCTATAAATTACTTGGTAGGATGGGAAGGCTTTTTTTTTTTTTTTAATAAAGCTAAAAAAATGGTATTAATTAATAGCAATGATTTATGGTAAAGACTGGAAAGAAACAAGGTTGAGAAAAATAGGGCTCCACGTCTCGTTCTCACCACGGAGTAGGTCACCCATGTCTAACTTTTTGGCACATTATTTTCGTGATTAGCCATACCTTTCCAATGCAATGAATCAAGATCTGCACGACTATCTGCCATAAACACTGGGCCTTGGAGTTAGTCGGTTTGTCCTAATTTGCCACGCTAACTCGACATTTAGTATCTAAGTAAGATTTTTTCTTTTTCTATTTTTTAAAATAATATTTATTACCAAATGCATTAGTATTTTTTTTATACAAATGAGATTGAGTAAGAAAATAATAGAACCGGATTCAAATGTTGAAATTTAAATTACAAAACTATTAAAAACCACATTTTTAAAAAATAGTATAAATAGGTTGAATTATATTTCAAACTTATTAATATTTCATATTTGTTATCACTAATTATGTATATTTAGATCTATTGGGAAGTTAAGTTTATTTATTATTTTCTCCGAAAATCATATACCCTAAAAAAGAGATAATATTGTGTTGTTGGTAGCAATTCATAGAATTTATCACTACGATTCGACTATAATTAATTTCATATCGTAAAATGAATGAAAAATACATGTGATTAAAAAAAATACATGTAATTTCTCATTTCATACCAAATTAGTAAACATGAGGAATAGTAGTTACTTCATTGATATAACTTGGACAAGAAGGTAAGGTGGATTGGTACATTAGAAAATGTAGAAACCAAAGTCTGGCACATGGCTTCCTTTCCTTAAACATTTGATTCATTATCAGTTAGTACATATGGTCAATTTTCTAGAATTAAGATCAGCAAAACCCCCAATTCTAATATTAAAATGTCCTAAACTTTGACAAATTGACAAAAATGATGACCCTTGTCTGTTGTGCCAAGGCTTATTTAAAGCAGTTAATTTTTAATTAAGAAGCATAATTACACATTAAGCCATGTCCCAAGACCCTTTACTTTCATGCTATTAGTATCCAGGCAAAATATACCAAAAATTTATATTAAGAAATTAAGAATAAGATATATATATATATATGTATATCCCCTTTTAATTTTTTCTAAGCTTAGTCTGGAAATTTATTGTAGCTTCACATGGTTGTACATTATGGACTTTAAAAAAGAGAAACGGTAGTCAAAATTATGGTTAAAATAAAGTGCAGAATTTCAGTAAAGAATGGAACGTGAGCCGCCCTTTTTCATAAATTATTTTCGTGAGAGGAGACAAAAGTGTGGCTCACACCGCTCTAGGCTCGAAAACATGCACCAAGCTTCAGTCAGTAATTTCCTATCTTAAAGCGATTTGCCAGTATTTTCTGCATGATTTATTATCCATTAAATTTTTTATTTTACAAATGAAATTAATATGTTTATATATTTTATTTTATTTATTTATTTTTTAATATTTTAAAAAAATTTATATCATTTTAATTTTGTTTACAAAATTAAAAAACTTCACACGTATCAAGTAATAATTTAATAACCAAATGTATTCTCAACTTTTTGTATAAAATAGATATAAGTTTTTAACATTTTATTGTATAAAAATCAGTTCATAAACTTTTATTTTACTGTAATCAAACCTTCAACTTTTTGAGGGATCTACTTCTCGTCGTCGGGACAGGGGGAAACAGCCAGTAGTAGAGGCTTCGCTTCTTGACCCTGAACTAGAGGAGTATCATAGAAGTAACCGGGCGAAGTGCAATATTACTCACCTTACTCGTATTGAGAGGTGGTCCTTACACATTGAGTCGGCCATGCGGAAAGCGTCGACCCTTCCGTCAATCGTCGAGCTTAACACCTCTCGGTATCGAGTGGATGGTGGCACAACTGTCCGTGGTCAAAATTTCATCGTCTATCCCGATGTTAATGATAATGACTCGATTCATGATTCTGGAGTCGTATCTCGCCTAGATGGTCGACTATTCTGCCTCGAGACGAAGCGAAACTATTCAAGAACTTTTCCATTCTTGAAGATCGGTCTGATTATTTAGTAATGCAAGTATACTTCTGTATTTTTTATTTTTCTCTTCCCTTGTCATATTAGCTTCATCTAACTTTATTATTCCTTGTTTATTCTTAGGCAGCTCAACAGGTGATTGCTTGTAATGCGCAGCATAGGACCTATAGAGTGAAGGCTGATGCCGAGCTTGACCAGTTAAAGGCTAAAAGATCTGAGTAGCAGAATGAAAGAGCTCAGTATCTGAGGTTCCCCGAGCAAATTGATCAACTAAGAAAGGAGAAGGAGGACCTCCATCTCGAAAACCTTAGCCTTCAAGAGAACTTTGCCAAAGAGCGCGAGGAGCTGAAGTCTGATTACGAAACTGTCTTATCTAAACTCCAAGACCTCCAGACCAGCAATGATGAGTTGAAGTCTGATCATAATAGGTTAGAAGAAAAGCTTTCTAAGCTATGTGAAGAGCCTCAAGCTTCCACCATTAATCCAGATACGCGCAACCAGATTCGTTTTGAAGCTGTTAGAGAATATCGTTTATCACAAGATTGTCTTGATAGGAAGCTTACATTCTCTACAGGCTTTGTCAAATATGGCTTCTATATGGCGCGTTCTTGGTTAGAGAAAGAGAGATCAGGCGAGACTTTTCCCGAATTGCAATGGTCAAGGCAGTTGGAGTATTATACTGATGAGTTTCGTGATTGGACAAGTTATGAGCCCGACGATGAGAACTTTATAAATTATATGGAGTGGGGGGCTCATAACAATCTTTCTAATCTTTCAAGTCCCTGAGAGCCTCGTCAACAAGGAATGATTGACGCCTTGGGCGACTTAGATGATGACAAGTCAGACTCTGTTGATAGATGAGCCTCTCCACCGGTTGAGGAGTAGTTTTAATTTTGTTATTGTTAACACTTTAGGTTCATTTGTATTAGGAAGTTAGATTCATGATTCATAAGGAGTTTTACTTTTTCTCAAAAATATCGATGATTTCATGTATTTTTCTTATATTAATATGACAATTTATTTTGCATATTCTCGTGTTCAGTTTCTTTTATGGCTTGCCTCACATGTTTTTTGTTTAGAGTCTTTTATTATTATTATTATTATTTTATTTGAGGCTTAAACACTTTTTACTTCAAGTATTTTAATTGTTTACTTAGGTGCATAGCTTACCTTGCGCATTTTTCGCTTCAAGTCCTTGCACTTTTCTTTTATGGCTTACCTCGCGCACTTTTCGCTTCAAGCCCTTTGATTGTTTTAGGTGCGTGGCTTACCTCGCGTACTTTTTGCTTCAAGCCCTTGCACTTTTCTTTTATAGCTTACCTCGCACACTTTTCGCTTCAAGCCCTTTAATTAATTTAGGTGCGTGGCTTACCTCGCGCACTTTTTGCTTTAAGCCCTTGCACTTTTCTTTATAATTTATCTCGCGCACTTTTTACTTCAAGCCCTTTAATTGGTTTAGATGTGTGGCTTACCTCGCGCATTTTTCACTTCAAGTCCTTGCACTAAGTATGGCTAAAAATTTCAATAGGCAATGGAATATTAATAAATCATAATTAAATGAGATTTCAATCCATGGTTTAATAATGAAAATAAATAAACAAAAGCTTTATTGCCAATATGGCTTCAGATGATTGGTATTCCACGTCTTCGCCAGCTTCTTGCCTTGTAAGCTTTCCAAGATGCATGTGCTAAGTCCAATCATCCTCCTAATTCTGTAAGGTCCTTCCCAATTTGCTCTGAACTTCCCGTCTTCTTTCAAGGCGTTGGTGATGGCCAACTTTCGCAAAACTAAATCTCCTTCTCGTAAGGGTCTGTCTTTTTCGCGGGAGTTGTAATAAAGAGCAACCCTTTGTTGGTAGGCAGCTAACCGAATGACAATGAGATCTCATTGCTCATTGAGTAAATCCAGATTCTCTCGTAGACTCTGGGAATTCACTTCTTGCACATAAGGGATTACTCTTGGCGAGACAGCTCCGACCTCTACTTGTATTAAAGCCTCAATTTCGTATACTAAGCTGAACGGTGTTTCCCCTGTCGGCACTCGACTCGTGGTCGCCCATAGAATACTAGGCAGCTCATCCACCCAAGCCCTTTTCGCCTTGTCCAGACTAGTCTTGAGGCCATGGAGTATGATTCTATTACTGGTCTCTGCTTGACCATTAGCTTGTGGATATGATACTGAAGATATCCTGAGTTGGATCTTTAGTCCTCTGCAAAAATTCTAAAAGGCATCACAATCAAACTGCTTCTCATGATCTGCTTTCAAGATTTTTGGAATTCCAAATCGACAGATTATCTCTTTCCAAACCATTGCTTCAACCTTTTTCTCAGTGATCGTGGCTAAAGGCTCTACTTCTACCCACTTGGTAAAATAATTTGTCGCCACTAACAAATATTTTTTTTGTCCCGTGGCCACTGGGAAAGACCCTAGTACATCCAAACCCCATTGAGCAAACGGTATGGGTTGGAATGTATTTTGAAGGGCCGATACTGGGGCAGTCATCAAGGGGGAAAATCTTTGGCACTTATCACATTTTCGCACTTTATCAAGCTCATCTTGCTTAAGCGTAGGCCAGTAGAATCTTGCTCTGAGTATTTTCGTTGCTAAAGCTCGGGCTCCTAAATGTTCTCCACATATCCCCTCGTGGACTTCGGTTAAAATATAGTTGGCTTGTTCTGGGTCTAGACATTTCAGCAGCTGCATCGTATATCCCCTCTTATAGAGCTCCCCATTCAATAGAGTGAACTTCGCACTTTGAATCCTCATTCTCTGAGCTGTTTGCTTATCATTAGGGATTATTCCCTCTACTAAGTACTGTTTAATGGTTGTCCTCTAATCAGTACCGACTTCAATTTCTAGCACCCCTTATTCTTCTATGCTCGGTTTCATCATCTTTTCTACTTTCACAGATCTCCCAGTGGCTTCCTTAGAGGATGTTAACTTGGATAAGGCGTCGGCATGACTATTCTCAGATCGATCGATTTTAGTTAGCCGAAAATTATCAAATGATCGAGCCAGCCACTAGACCTTTTCTAGGTACGGGATGAGGGTAGATTCTCAAACTTCATACTGCCCATTGAACTAGTTGACTACAAGTTGCGAATCGCTATGGGCTAAAAAATTTCAAACTTGGAGCTCTCTTGCAAGTTTCATGCTGCTAATTAAAGCTTCATATTCGGCCACATTGTTGGAGCTAGGGAAATCAAAGCGTAGAGAATACTCCAACATTTCTCCTTCTGGCGATATTAGTACAATGCCAGCTCTGCTTACCCTGACGTTGGACGCTCCATCAACGAACAGCTTCCACCATTCCAACTTTTTCTCATTGGGATCTTCTCGACATGTGCACTCAATAATGAAATCTGCCAGTGCTTGTGCTTTGATAGCTTGCAGAGGTTGAAAAGAAATATCATATTCTCCGAGCTCAACAACCCACTTCACTAACCTCCCAGAATACTTAGGCTTTTGGAGTATCTGTCTGAGGGGTCGATCTGTTAATACCGTTACCAAATGTGCCTAGAAATAAGGGCCTAATTTTCGCGCAGCCATGACAAGTGCTAAAGCTACTTTCTCAGCTTGCGAATACATTGTTTTCGCCTCCAAAGGTACTTTACTCACATAGTAAACTGACCTATCTCCTTGCGCGGCCCTTCTCAATAAGACTGCACTAACTGCTTTATCGCCTACCCTCAGATACATAAATAGATGCTCCCCAGTTAAAGACCTTGACAGTAATGAGAGCTCTTTCAAATACTCCTTTAACTCCTCAAAGAACACTTGACATTCTTTAGTCCATTCGAAATTCTTCCAACCTCGGAGTGTCTTGAAGAACGATAGGCTTCTTTCAACAGATTTTGACAAGAAACGGTTTAATGGGGCTATTTTCCCGTAAGCCTTTGCACTTCTTTGAAAGTAATTGGAGGCCTCATGTCCAAAATGGCTTAGACCTTCTCGGGGTTGGCCTCGATCCCACAATTGGTTATCATGAATCCCATAAACTTCCTGGATTGGACTCCGAATGAACATTTGCTGGGATTTAGCTTCATATTATACTTCCTTGGCACTTCAAAGACTTTGGATAACCTTAAAGCATGAGAATCCCCCTTTTTACTCTTCACAATCATATCGTTCACATAAGTTTCCATCGTGTTGCCAAGCATATCCTTAAAAATTCTGTTCACCATACGCTGATACGTAGCACCTTTATTTTTTAGGCCAAATGACATCACTCTGTAACAAAAAGTACCTTTATCGGTGATGAAAGACGTCTTTTCCTCGTCTTCGGGGTGCATTAGGATCTGATGATAATCGAAAAATGCATCCAAGAAACTAAGAAACTCGTACCCTGAAGTTTCATCTACCAACTTATCTATTTGAGGCAATGGATACGAGTCTTTTGGACATGCCTTATTCAAATTGGTAAAGTCCACACACATTCTCCATTTTCCAGAGGCTTTCTCACCATCACCACATTCGCTAGCCATTCCGGGTACAGGACTTTCCGAATGAATCCAGTCTCAAGGAGCTTGTCTATCTCTTATTCGATGACTTGCTGTCTCTTAGGGGCAAAATTCCTTTCTTTTGTTTAACAGGTTTTACCTTGGGCAACATGTTGAGCTCATGATAGATGACTTTCGGGTCAATTCCAGGCATGTCAGCAGGGGTCCATGCGAAAATATTGGACCTCAATTGGCATCCGATGTACACCTCATTCTCTCTTTCATCCGCCTTCAACTTTATTTCTTTCATCTATTCAACAAGTCTTGGCTTAGATGGTTCTGTGATAGTAAGAGTTTCTTTTCTCTGAACCCCCTTACATGTAGTTAATGCAACATTACATGTTCTCACTCTCCTTTGATCTCCTCTTACTTGCCCTACACCTCCGAGGATTGGGAACTTCATCAATATATAACACGGGGAGAGTACGGCTCTCATGTCACCCAACAATGGCCATCCAAAAATAACATTGTAGGCCGGAGATGTTGATTTGACCACCATAAATAAGACTTGTCTCATAACTTTCTTAGAGTCTTCTCCCAAAGTAATTAGTAGTTCAATCGACCCTACCACTCTTACTTTCTCTCCAGTGAAGCCAAACAAGGGGGTAGTTACGGGCTTTAATCTATATTCACTTAAATTTATCTTTTCGAAACAGTTCCAGTAGATAATGTTTACTGAACTCCCATTATCCACCAGAATTCTGCCTATCGGGTGTTTAGCCACGACTGCCGATATGACCATGGGATCATCATGTGGAATAATCACATCTCCTTGATCAGCAGGCGTGAAAGTAATCGTATCTCCATCTTCGGGTACTTTCATCATAGAATGGATCTAGTACGCTTGCCTAGCATATGCCTTTCGGGAAGCAGATGAGCCACCAGTTGCACATTCTCCACTAGAGATAACATGAATGTCGACCCCTGTAGGCTCATTATCTATCTGCTGATTCCTACGCTCTCCCTGCCTTGCCTCATTTCCTCTCTCTTCGTTTCTCCTCCTATTTACTCTGTTATCATTATGCCTATCTTGCAATCTATTGTCTCCTCGACCACGTACAGGATATGGATTCCTCTCATTCCATTGTACGTAACGGTCTAACAGTCTTTCTCTAGCTAATCTCTCAAGCTGATTCATCAAATCACGACACTTCTCAATCGAATGACCAAAGGCGGAGTAGAAGTTACAATAGGACCTGAGGTCTCGTCCTAGGTTTCCCTCTCCTCTCCTAGGGAATTGAAGTATCCCAGTTCTCTCGATCGCTGTTAAGATCGAAGCACGCGGTTCGATAAATTATGTGTAATTAACATACTTCAACTTTGGAGATTTGCCTGATCTGTCTGATCTTCCTGTGTTCTTCTCATCAGGCTCTCTTTCTCGTTTCCTTCATTCTTTAAAGTCCCGAGTTGGTATCATTTTCATCACCTCCTCTTGGGTAATATACTTGTTCGCTCTAGAGAACAAGTCTGAAACTATCGTTGGCTGATCCAAGGACAATAATTCTTGGAGCTTTTCAAATCTTGTCCCCTGCAACATGGTTGTAACCGCTATTCCAACTTGTAGATCCCGTACCTCAAGAGTAGTATCGCAGAATCGATCTACGTAGCTTTTTAGTAATTTTTTATTCCCTTATCTCAAGGTGAGTAAATTGGTAGCCTCCCTCCTTTTTTTGGCTGTTTATCTCAAATGCCTTCAAAATTCACTCCTCAGCTGATTGAAAGATGAAATTGACCATTCTGGTAAGTTGTTGAACCACTTCAGTGCGTGGCCAGTTAAGATTAGGGAGAACGCCCTACACATAATCTCATCGTCTCATCCATGTGTAGCATTAATGACTCATAATTTTCAACATGGTCGTAAGGGTCAGTCTTCTCAGCATATGTTGTCATTTGCGGCATTTTAAACTTTGGGGGCAATGATTTTCTCATGATCGCTATGCTGAATGAGATTCTTCTCCTCTGGTTCTCTTCAGTCGGAACCAACTTTTTCTCCTCCAAGATTTGTTCGACCATTTTCTTCATATCCAAAGCATCCTATGTTATGAATGCAGGTTTATTTTGGACTTTGCATGAATCGGCTTGATCATAGTCAACAATCTCTCTCTCATTATCACGCATTTGGTTTTGACAGGCCCTAGGACAAAAATCGACCATGTCAGCTTTAGGGTTCTATGTCGGATCTACTTCTGAGTTCATTCTAGTATGTGTGCCTGTTATTCTGACGCTTCTGACCCCATTACTCGGTGAGACATTTGTGTTATGGGACTAAGGATCTTCTGTATTCAAGTTCTCAGAATCTACCATAGTCGGATTCTCAAAGCTTAGAGTATTTTGACGTCTCCGGCCACCAACAATCTCTCGCGTTGCATTCCTCACCCCCTGACGTCGTGGTTCTCCAAAACCCTGATACCTCCGGTGAATTGGATTATCGCGTACGGGATCTTTTGTAGTTTGGCGTCTTAGGTCTTCCGAACCCTCATGCTCAGGGCTTCCCATACCTTGGGACCTCATGTCTCTTGCTACTTCATGTCTCGGGCCTTCCGAAACTTCCCGTATGGGATCTTGAGTGCCCTTTCGCCTCAATTCTTTCGTAGCCTCACGCATAAGATCAACTCCAACTTCGCGTAATAGATCTCCAGTTGCCAGGCCCACAGGGTCTCGCTCCATTTGATCGTCAAAGTCTCGCGCAGACTGGCCGTAAGGGTCTCGAACTGATATACCGTGAGGGTTTGCAGTGGGCATGCCGTGAGGGCCCAATGCGTGCATGTCGCGAGAGTCAGCTGCAGGCATGCCGTGAGGGTTCAATGCTGGCATGTTGCGAGAGTCAGCTGCGAGCATGCTGTGAGAGTTCAATGCGGGCAAGCCGCGAGAGTCAGTTGCGAGCATGCCATGAGGGCTTGATGCGAGCATGCCATGAGAGTCCAATGCGGGAATGCCGCGAGAGTCAGCTGCAGGCATGCTGTGAGAGTCCAATACGGGCATGCAGCGAGAGTCAGCTGCGGGTATGCCGTGAGAGTCCAATGCGGGCATGTCGTGAGAGTTCAATGCGGGCATGCCGTGAGAGTCCAATGCGGGCATGCAGCGAGAGTCAACTGCGGGGATGCCGTAAAGGTCAGCTGCGGGCATGCCGCAAGAGTCAGCTGCGGGCATGCCGTGAGGGTTCAATGTTGACATGTCATGAGGGTTAGCTGCGGGCATGCCATGAGGGTTCAATGTGGGCATGCCACGAGAGTCAGCTGCGGGCATGTCGTGAGGGTCTTGCGTAACACTTCTTTCTCCCACTAAATTCCGAACAGTTGCCGACAGATCCACTTGCGAGAAGGTGCCTTTTGAACAGATTCATCATAGCCCGTAAGGCTTGGACGATTTCTTCTCCTTGTTTCTTCATGACTTCAAATTCAGCTACAAAAATTGTCATCATACTTGACCCTCTCTCCCCTCAGACTCCACCACTCATGTCACCAATTGGAGAGCTCGCCGCATCTTCATTCTCGTCACTCTTCATCGCTGCTGATCGTGTTCTCACCATTATTGTAGAGCTAAGAACTTTGCTTTCATTTCACACAAACGACGTCAATTGTTGTTGCCTAACAGAATGATGACGTGTTGCTGACATCCTCGCTTCGATCTTCGTGCCACGTGTAATCAGATTTTCTGCAAGAAAATGAATGATCAGAGGGACGCAGGGGTAGGGGTGTAAGCGATACAGTGGTGCTCACAAGCTACTCGGACTCGACTCGAGCAAAACTCGAATTCGGTTCGATTTTAGTTTAGTCGAGCTCGAGCTACTCAAGCTATCAAGCGAGTCGAATTCGAGCACTTAGATACCTGGCTCGAGTAGCTCGTGAGCATAATCGAGCCTTGAGCTTTTATATATTTTAATAATATATATTATTATATAATAATACTTTATATAATGAGTGTAAGAGAGAGCTCGAGTCGAGCCTTAGAATCGAGCTGGAGTTCGAGCAAAAAATCGAACTTATATAATCGAGCCTAATCGAGCGAGCTCGAGTAGCTCGAACTCGATCTTGAGCCGAGCTCGAGTCGAGTATCGAGCACCGAGTTTTCGAGTCGAGCTCGAGCTCGAGCACTTCACTGTATCGGCTTGATTACACCCCTACGTAGGGATTGTTCCCTGTGTAAGCACTCCGATGCTTAAGTCAGAAGAAAATTTCGACAGAGTTTCTGTAAAACAAATAGAGACTTAGGTTTTTGAGTCATACTTGTTCCTTATTTATATGGATTTATTCTGCCTATAATTACGTATGTATCCCTGAACTAAGCGTCATTTTTTGTCTTATTTAAAATGTATATATAATAAATAAAATATTTAATTTTCCTCATGCCACGTGGTCATTTTTGATTGGCTCAAATGTATTAAATATTTTTATCCTAACACCATCATTTTGCTTTAAAAAACTCAATTTCTAAATAAATTTAGAGAAAAAAAAAAGCACTCGCTCTTTCGATTCAATACTTAATTTCTTCGTTCGAATTTTTTTCTTTTTTAATCTCTTTAATTCATATGAAAAAAGAGATATCAATAGTTCGAGTAGAGAATATATATGTATTTATATTTGAGTTAATGTATGAGTTGACATTTAAATTAATTTGTTTTGCAGTCAAATTGATAGACTTGCAAATTAACGCAACAGAAAGTGATGATAAAGACAAAATAGTAGAACTAAAAGTTGTATTGGGTTTGAAATTTGAAAATGGACTTAAACACCTGGTCGAGTGCCATCATCTGCGGAGAGATTGTGTATGAACGTACAATCAAATGCATGTGCTTTTATATGTTTTTTCTTCATGGTTTTGATTACGATGAAAACTATTATATCATTAACTCGAATTCAATTCAATTGATTTGTACAATTTTTTTTAAAAATAAATTATTTTTAATATATTTGTAATTTAAAGTAGCAACATTTACTATCTATTTTCAATTTTATTCTCAAAGTGATGCCTTTTGTATACATTTTGTTTTTATAAAGCTAATTATCTTGTGATTTTATAGGTCTAATAAAGCATCAAAGAATATTTTTCGTGTTTTCTTCCATTCTTTGGAAAAAGTCAATTCTAATTGTTGTTGAATTAAACAATAAATTTTGCCACCTACCCATGTTTGTAATAGCTGATTATATCTGACGTTATATTGGGTGAAAGTTTGAATTTTCTTCATAAATGTAGTCAAATATCAGTTTTTTTCTGTTATTATGCATAATTTTTTTTTCTCTTTTCATATAACAAGCCAAAATCAATATGCCAATTTAATTGAAAGAATAGCTTTTATTATTATTATTATTATTATTATTATTATTATTATTATTTGCTTGAGTCCTTTCTTCAACCCTTCTCCAGCATCTACCAAATTTAGTCTTTATTCTAGTCTTTAATATACAAAGAAAATGTCATGGTTCCATTTCTCCTTTTTTTTTTTTTAATAAGATATTTTCATTAGTAATTACAATCACAATCAACATACAGATGAAAATCATTTTACTCAAATTAACTAAATTGATAAATGATTAAATAATCAAAACTTGATTTAATGATTATTAACCATTTTTAGAGAGTTTAGATCAAAAGTTCGATTCTTTCCTTTACTTCCCTTGAAGCAAAAAAAAAAACTAATAAATAATTAAATTAAATTCATATTCATAATTTATAAGATTCAAACCTGAGACCTCAAAATTTCAAGATCTCTTCCTTACGACTAAGTCAAAGACTCCATTATCCCCCTTAAATCTTAATGTAGATTGCATGAGTTGACCTCCCTTTGATTCCACTTAATAATGTTTTTTGGTTTCATTAAATTATAAATATATATAGTAATTACATCGAAACTTTTTCTTAAGTTTTATGCATTAATATTAATTTCCTTAATCCTTATAACCTGAAATGACAGTCCTTGAAGATTTTTTCAAGGCCAATTCATTAAAGGTTTATCCTTTTTGGAGAAATAATAAGCATCCATGGTGTTTCAGAACCCACATGCCAGTATCTAATTTATTTCACCATGATGTCACAAAGCAAAGGTATTTGAAAAGTAAAGTCCTCTTCCAATTGCTCCATCCTTCACAGGCATGTAGAGCTAGCCTTCTATATGAACTAGCTTTTGAGGGGATTGAATTTGCCAATTTGGGTCCCAAATGGGATACTCTTAACCTTCTATGAAACATATAGGCACAAAGATTTCATAGAATGATCATGGCTCATGTATTAATCCAGTCTATTTTTTAAAAAAAAAAAAGTTCCCTGTGGTGTAATTAAAACAATTTAAAGAGAAATATATATATATATATTTATTTATTTATTTATTTATAAACGAGACAATACTTCAAGAATAGAGAAAAGTACTACAAGTATTAAGATTTAAACTTTATTTGATTTAAATTTAGGTTAAAAAATTATCCTTTATTGTAAGGTTTTTGTTGTTTTAATCATGTCATTCAAAACTAATTTAGATGTAAGATGAAATTAAAAAAAATATATTTATTTAATAAATTAATAAAAAATTAAAATTAAAAATGTAATTTTATTTTTCGACATTTTTAATCTTATTATTTCAAAACCTACCGCATTGATCCTGAACGGGCAGCACTAGTGTTTCAAGTGGGGCCTAAATCTATTAAATTGGTCATCCAAATTTCAGACATGAAAAGGTTAGAATGGATGAAATATACAATTTTTTTTTTCAACTACCCTTTATTTTCTTAATTAAAAAAAAATTTAAAGACTTGAATTCGAATCCAAATAATTTTTATTTATAATTATGTAAAAAAAAAAAACATAGCTAAGATGAAAATAAATATTTTACCTTTGTTTGTTTCATTCTAGTAATTGCTTTATCTTTTGTTTGGAAAATAACATTTAATGAACAATAAAATCTTGTTGTCTAACATTTAAAAGTAACTAATAAATGATCACTTTATTAGGTAACCTCTTTGTTTTGGAAAATGTTTGTATAATAATTTTTCTTTTGAGCATAGCTAAGATTTAAGTTTAAAGTCTTAAGCAGTAAAAATAAAATTGACAACAAGGAAAAAAAACTATTATATCTTTCTAAATATAATATAAAGAAAATAATAAAAAACTATTATATCTTTCTAAATATAACATAAAGAGATTAAGGAGAGAATAGGATTGTATTATAAGGAGGTAAAGAAAAGTACGAAAAATTGAACTTTAAATTTAATTTTTTTAAAAATAAAATAATAATTATTATATTAAATTTTAATTGTTAATAAATTTGGTAATTTGTTTAAATAACAATCATTTCAAATAGATTCCGTAATTTATTTATATGGGTTATTTGCGTTGTTTTTATATTATATTAAATAATAATAAAACACAAAACGTATTATATAGTATTCGTATTTTTTTATGTTTGTTTAATGGGAAATTGGGAGGGAAAACTACTTATCCAGGTTGTGCTTTGTCAGCGGCAAGTAAGTTTTACTAATAACCGAGGTTGATTCTTTCCCTCAAATGGAGTCTTTCTTTATCCTTTAGACCCTTCTTCAATCCTCCTCAGATGTAGCTTTTTACTTTTACTTAAGGACAATTCTCTTACAAAGTGAAAGTGTTTAATCTTTGGCTTTTGTTGGAGCAGCTTGGAACAATGAATCAGAAAATGCCACGAACATCATAAAAGTGAAAAAGAAGTTCATATTCTTGGAGGGTTATTTCAGTAACTCAATCAACTATTTCCTTCTGTAATGACAAAACTGTCCTTCGCCATGAGAAAATCCATCTTGCAAACTGAACTCATAAAAGTCTACGCACTCATTTAGTTGGAACAGTTAATGTTACAAAAGTGAGTAATTAAAGGCCAAACAGAACCATTTCTGACTATAAAAGGACCTTCTCTCGGTGTTTGCCTTGCTTTCTCCCTCAGAGTCTCTCTTCGTCTCTCTCTTCACATTACCTCCTCTGTTTCTGATTCATTTTCATACAAAGAAACAGAAGCTGCATTGGCTGGATGATTAGAGAAGAGGGAGTTATATAAAACCCTATTTTCAATCACATTGTTAAGAAAAAACCACTGAGAGATTCTTCTTTTGGTGCTCTTGGTTTCTTTGATCTCATATCCCCTGTTTTTTCTCTGTTTTCCTCTGCTCTGCTGAGTGGAAGAGAGGCAGAGATGGCTCAAATTTCACCAAAGCTGCTGATTCCGGAGTCATTTCAAGTGTCAAGAGATGATATTACTGGCCAACTTGGTTTGATTTGGGAGCTAATTAAAGCACCATTAATAGTTCCTCTTCTGAAACTTTGTGTCTACATTTGCTTAACCATGTCGCTTATGCTCTTCATGGAGAGGCTTTACATGGGAGTAGTCATTATTCTTGTTAAGCTCTTCTGGACAAAACCAGAGAAGCGTTACAACTATGAGCTTATTCAAGACGATGTTGAACTTGGTAGCTCAAATTTCCCTGTGGTTCTAGTGCAAATTCCAATGTTCAATGAAAAAGAGGTAAAATCTTGGTATTTTGTTTCTGGGTTTCGGACAAAAAGCTCAAACTCAAAACTCTGGTGCTTTGTTTTTTTTTTTTTTTTAATGTTGGTTCTTGGAACAGGTTTACAAGATCTCCATTGGAGCAGCTTGTGGACTTTCATGGCCGTCTGATCGTCTCGTCATCCAAGTACTCGATGATTCAACTGACCCAGCAATCAAGGTAAAATATCACTTCAAACACTCTAAAATTAGCTAATCTTCAGCCTTTTGATCAGCCCAATGATTCAACTTCCATTTTCATTACCTCAATGGTTCTTAAATGGGGTTTGATTGATGCAGCTAATGGTAGAGCAAGAGTGCCAGAGATGGGCAAGCAAAGGCATAAACATAACGTACCAAATCAGAGAAAACAGAACAGGTTACAAAGCTGGAGCTCTGAAAGAAGGCTTGAAGCGAAGCTATGTCAAACACTGTGAATATGTGGCTATCTTCGATGCTGATTTCAGACCTGAGCCTGACTTCCTAAGAAGAAGCATCCCTTTCTTAGTCCACAACCCTGACATTGCTCTTGTTCAAGCTCGCTGGAGATTCGGTAAGCTAAATCTCAAACTAAACCTAAACTTAATTGTGATTATAATTCTTATTCCTATTATTAAGACAAAAAATATTCCTATCAAAACTCATATTAATAAAAAAATTATAAAAAGTTATTTTAATTTTTATTTATTTATGTTTTGTTATTGAATTGTATTTGATATTGTCAAATTTACCTAAACTTAAACATAAACCTCAATTAATTAAAATAATTAATTTGCTTTAATTTCTTATAGTGTCGGTGATTTTAATCTTAAGCTTTTTTTTTTTTTGGTTGAGTTTTTTCATTTTACCCTCAAACTGGGCTTTGGTTTTTGTCGGCGGAATTGGTTGCAGACCGCATGGGGCTAAGCGTGGGTCCACAGGAAAAACCCTCCAATCACGGGGTGCGGACCCCATGGCTTAGCCACCTTGATCAGCCGTACATCTCTGTTCATGGGACCCATCTTTTTTAGAATAGAGTATGATATCATGACACCTAATCATTTATACTAGTAGGCGTAAGCATTAACAAATATAGAGAAATTTGATTAGCGAGTAAATTATATATTCTCACCATTAAGAACTACAAACTTAGAATGCCAAAATCTTATTCTTAGTCTTCTTCTAATACTATTATTTATACGTTACACACTAATTTTTCCGTTAGAAATTTTGATAAAGTTAATAATTCTATCAACAATTTGATGATTGAAAGTGACTTTCTGTAATACATGTTAACTTATCAAAATTAAAATGAAAATAATATTTATTGATTTAAAATATATTTTATAGTCAAATTTATTGATAGATTATTTTATTTTTTATTAAATAAAGTGTAAATGTAGGATATAATTTAATTATTTCATACAATCTTTTTTTTAAAAATGATTTCAATGAATTAGAGATTTAAATTTCAATATTTGTATTTTTTTTAAACTACTTTTGTGGAGAAATATATTGTAATTTTTTTTTTTGTAATACTTAGCTAACCAAATAAAATATAAGTTAAGGGATTAAGGATGAGGCTTAGTTTAATATCATGCATGAGATTTCCGGGGTGGTTTTGTCATTTTAAAGAAAAGAAAAAAAAATTGGTGAGGATCACGTGGTCAAGAGCAGGGTCGCTTAAGAGCTTGGAGGTTAGAATTGTCATTTCATCACAGCATCCACTCCACTTTCCACGTGCCGTCTAACTTCTGAACTAAGAATCTGGGACCAAGTTAAAGGTAAAGTTAAGATGCGGGCAGTACTACATCATAAGTGGTAGACCTTACTCCACGTTGCCGACTGTTGGATTTTTTTTCTAAGTACTGTTTTCATTTTTCTTACAATAATTACTTCGATATTTTTATTTGGCTGCATGAATTATAACATTATTATTATAAAATAAGACAGTTACATAGATTTGGAAGCTCCCTCGTGTTCTCGTGACGTGGCAGATTATAATTTTGAACCAAATGAGGACAAAATAGTCTAAACGGCTTTTGTTTTTTGTGTCTTGTGTAGGCATATAATTGAATATCCTATAGACGGAAATTGGAAATTATTTGATCCGGTTATATAGGATTACGATATTTAATAATTAAATTTTGATAAAATTTAGATAGTGATTTTATTGCTCGATATAGGTTTGAATAATATCTTTTAAGATATTTTATTATATGAATTCGATTATAAATAATATTTTAAAATATTATTATATATATATTTATTTATTATATATTAAAATTAATTTTAAATTTAAATTTAAAAGTGAAACTTTAACTTAATAAATTGATATTTGAACGGGTTCGGTAGTTAATGGGTATTTTATATATTATATGGGTAGGGTTCAAATAGTAAAATTAAAATTATTTAGGTAATTAATCGGGTTTAGGTATTATAAAATATAATTGAGTTCAGATTCGAGTACCTAAAAATAATAAGTATCTATCCGGTTTACATCCCTACTTCTATCTCACTAGGATAGAATTAACTGTCAAAAAAGCCTTTTAACTAATGTCTTTATCTCACAAACATATATACGTACGAAAAAAGATTGAGAGTAGTCTCCACGATTGGATTATTTGAACTTTAGTTTTACGTGCATGGTAAATGTTGTTACGAATTTGTGGTTACATTTCAACAATTGTGATACAAATTATCCTGAACAATCTTACTAAAACGAAGATCATTCTTGCAGTGAACGCGGACGAATGCTTGTTAACAAGAATGCAAGAGATGTCATTGGATTACCATTTCACAGTGGAGCAAGAAGTTGGATCAGCAACACATGCTTTCTTTGGTTTTAATGGTAATTAAAACCCTATTTCACACACACATATATATATATATATTATGGTTTGGTTTTGAGTCTTTTTTATTTTTTGGGTTAGGTTAACTACATTTCTCCTCATTTTATTTATTTTCCTATCAATTTGGCTGACATCTGCCAAGCGCCTAAGTCTCCCTCATAGTTTTTGTTTAGTTTACGAAGTGATGATGACTCAGCTATTATAAAACAACTGTAGTTGGTGTCTGAGAATGACCGGAAGCTAGGAACAATTTTCTAGCAATGACTTGACGAACTCTGCAAGCATGTTAATTAGGATTTGTTGAATGCCATACAATTTTCACAATAAATAATGTAAATAAACATAGTTTGAGCCTTCCAAAAGTATTTAAGTTGAAAATATGTAAGAGTTCAAAGTTGTCAGTTAGGTTGTCGTTGTTCGGTTTACAAGCAATCCAGTTTGGTTTTTGGTTTACATTTTAAGGAAGTCAGATTAGTCGGTTTTTGGTTTTGACAGATTGAACCGATCGAAAAACCGAATGCTCACCCCCACTTAAAACTCTGCTTTCCAAGACAGATTTAAATTCTTCAATGATCAAAGCAACTTTGCCATTTTTAATCCTGGTTGAACATCAGGATCAAATTACTGATTATGAATGGTGGCAGTTAATAACTTAAACATCGAGAATGTTCATTAATGTAAAGGCTGTTGTCAATTACTAGATATAACTTAAATGTGTATATGAACCAAATGCAGGAACTGCTGGTATTTGGAGAATTGCTGCCATTAATGAGGCAGGTGGGTGGAAAGATAGAACCACTGTGGAGGACATGGACCTTGCTGTCCGTGCTAGTCTTAGGGGATGGAAATTTGTTTATCTTGGTGACCTTCAGGTATTTCTTCTGTGTGATTAATGTGCAATGCTTGGTTCCCTTTAAGTTTTCAGGTGACTTATGCTTCACCATGTCTTAATTCCTTAGGTCAAAAGTGAACTTCCTAGTACTTTCAAGGCTTTCCGCTTCCAGCAGCATAGATGGTCTTGCGGTCCTGCTAACCTGTTCAGGAAAATGGTGTGGGAAATCATTCAAAACAAGGTTAGGATTGCTGTAAATTATCTTATATAAGGTTTTGGTTTTATGAAATTCCATTCTCATTTTCAATGTTACAGTGTTAATTGATTCATTCCAAAACCTACTGCAGAAAGTGAAGTTCTGGAAGAAAGTTTATGTTATCTACAGCTTCTTCTTCGTCCGAAAGATCATTGCTCATATGGTCACCTTTTTCTTTTACTGTGTTGTTCTTCCTCTTACAATTTTGGTTCCTGAAGTTAAAGTTCCTATCTGGGGAGCTGTTTATATTCCTTCAATCATCACCATTCTAAACTCAGTAGGAACTCCAAGGTATAGCATACATTACATTGATTCTCTTTGCATCTTCTTTACCATGAATTGCTATGGCAAAGACTAATTTTCTGCGGATTTACAGATCCATCCACTTGTTATTTTACTGGATTCTTTTCGAGAATGTAATGTCTTTGCACCGGACTAAGGCAACCTTGATTGGTCTCCTGGAGGCAGGCAGAGCCAATGAGTGGGTTGTCACTGAGAAACTAGGAGATGCTGTCAAGAAAGCAGCAGATGCTGCTAAGAACAAGACTAATGTCAAAGCACCAAGAAAATTTAGATTCAAATTTACTGATAGGTAAGAATTCATCATCACTCTCAATCTTTATGCATAAAGAAAGAATTAAAGATTCTTCCTGAGGTCATCTTTTCATTAAAATACTTCCCACCAAATCTGCATATTTTAAAGAAAAACTATATTTTCATTTCAACCAAACCCCATAACTTCATATGGTAATATATTCAGTGTATTGCTCTCTCAATCATGGTAGTTGAGATTCTTTACATTCTATGGATATCATTTTCATTCTGTGTATAATTTCTTGTTCTTGTTCTATAAGCAGACTCAACACATTGGAGCTGGGATTCGCCGCGTTCCTTTTCCTTTGTGGATGCTATGATTTTGTCCATGGGAAGAACAACTACTTTGTGTACCTCTTCCTGCAAACAATTTCCTTCTTCATCACAGGAATTGGCTATGTTGGCACCATCATTTAGTAGCACAGCTTCGTTGGCAAGCGTTTGTGTTGGTGTATCAGTGTTTTTCTCCCCCACAAGCAAAAGTATAAGTGGGAGTCTGTCTGCGACCATTTGATTGCAACTATCACTTATTTTTAGCTCAATTCAAACAGAAACAGCTCATTCAACATCCCAGTTAATGGAGAAGTCACCAGAAAAGAAGCGGTGTTCTTAAGCCAATGCCAATATATTATACAAAGTCAAGGACAAAGAGAATGCAAAGAGAGCATGTAGACTGTAGTAAAGACAACAGGCAGATGATTGTTATTTTCTTTGGACAGTTTGCTTATAATTGTGAGATTTTTTTTTTCTCTTTGGTTTTCCATTTGTTAGTTTTAACACAAGCTTTTTCAAGGGAATAAAGTGATGGATAGAAGGGTAAGCTTGTAATCACAGTTAATTTATCAAATCCAAGTATTTATATGTTTCTGTTATATCCTTGGCTTGAATCAGAGCCCTATAAAGGGGATTTACTAGCCTGTCAATAATTTCTTTCTGACCTGGATTCTTTTCCAATGCTTTTACTGTGGCAATAATTGCTGCATTATCAAGAGATTAAAAACTACTATTGTAAACTTTCTTATCAGCCAAACAAGCCTTGATTTCACTCATCAACCTTCTAATTAAGAACTATTATGACAACCATTTCTGCATTGGATTTCTCCCACTGACAACATTTCATATTATTTCCTTGCATACATTCCCAGGATTTTACTAATTTTTTAGATTAATGCAACTGTTAAACTATTCCAAATCCTGAAATCATTGCTTCCATTCACACTACAGCTACAACTGGAATTACACAAGTAAACTTCTTGGCAAAGTAACATGATGCCATACATACACAAATATAATGCTAAAGAACAGCTTCTCTTGATTAGACTTAGGGTTTAAGCATTGACCTGTAATCTCTCCTTCTCTTGGTATAATGATTCCAGCAAGTTTACTTCCTCATAAGCTGCTATTTAGCAATTATAAAACTGCATCAGGCTGAACAGCTGACAAAGCTTTTCTGAGACATAAACATTACCCATAATCATTTCTGATCTTTATTTTTCAGACACTTGAATACTAGGTAGTTACTAGTTAACGGGAAACAGCCCAATCATTTGCAGCTTGTGGGGTGAATTATGAATTCTGAATTATCTTAACATATTTGCTTTTCTGCAACATTTTTTATTACCCTTTTTCTCATGAGGAATCTAAATCTTTTCATTGATTGCAACAAATCAACATTTTCAAACATTAAACTTAAATGATGCTCAATGTGTGTTTCTTCTAGTAGAAGCCACATTATAAACTAACTTTTGTCACTTTCACTTCAGCCAATGGATAGATAAAGAGGGGAGAGGTATAAGCAGGCTTAAATTATTTTATCCAAAAGGTACAGTAATATTATATCTGCAACTGGTATATTTAATAGAGAGAGTAGGTTAAAGTTTAATTGAGTGAATTAGGAGGCCCGCAAAACCTGTTTGTATTTTAATGTCCAAGGACTGCTAACAATGATTGTTCATTGGCCTTTGCAATATAATTGAATCTTTAGTTGAAGGTCATAGGTTATGGAAACTTCCAAATCAAGGTTTCTGACAATTTGTTATAAAGAAAAGAAATTCAGAAAACAAGGTGCTTCAGGCATTAACCACCGTGCCTGATCAGATTTCTTATGATTGTCTGATGTTATACAATATTTTTGTACACACCCTCTCAAAATGGGACTCCTACAACAAGAAGCAAAGACTCTTTTGAGGAATTTCGCAGGTGTGAGGTCGGAGTCTCAGCATCTACAATCTCTGATTCCTTTAAACTTTTGTGGAAAAGTCTTGGTACTTAAAATGGTACTATTCACGATTAAATATACCCACCGACCAACTAAGGTTTACAGTAATGTTGTCGAATATATTCATAATATAATTCAAAAGATTGGTTCAATGATGTAAGATTCGGTTGAGTTTTTAAATCAAAATGATTTAGTGCGGAAAATCTCATGTTTAAATCCTGACAAAATCAAATATTTTTGAGCCAACACCAATCATGAAATATGAGCGAAGATTAAGTTTCTACCCAACCCAACGTGATAAGAGGACACTTTATTGTTTTTTTCTTTTTAAATGTTCCAGCTGTAATTTGTCTTAACTCTTGCCAACTATGCTCTGAGATAGTATCACCAAAGGGAATCTGACATTATTCTTACAAAGCACAAGGTTTTTCCTAACAAAATTGACAGGTAAATGTATGCAGTTGTAATAAGAAATAATCAATGAAACAAGGACAAGGTGGCACTATAGATGCTGCAACATCCAAACAGTAATTTATCTTTCTCAATTATGATGGGGAAATTCTAACTTTGGATTGCAACAAACAGTTGCTGCCCTTGTTTCAGACACTCATTTAAGCAGTTTCTCTCAAGGACCCCATAGCTAACACAGCAGAGAGCACCTTTGTTCAATTCATAGATTATGTTGACAAGCTTTAGAGGCGACAAATGTAGCTTTCTATGGCAGTTATTCACTTGGAAGAGGTAAAGATAGTGTGAATCAGAGCAAAGTAATGCAATGAATGAAGAAAAGGACTGAAAATGACGAGGAAGATTAAAATTTTCAGCTACAAAACCGACAATTGGTAAAAATTTTCGTGCTAAGGTTCCCACTTCACACCATTCTTGTTTTGACAATGGATGGAGATGGACTTCTCAAGCCGATATCAACCAATGGAAATGGTAGTTCTGCTTCTGTATCATGCAAACATCTCTGATTGAACAATCCCGGCAGACACTTTCCTTTAGCTGGCATCCGTCATTTTCCAGAGCATTCCCCACATTTTCCCAAAGTTTACACAGCAAAAGTTTTGATACATTCAAGCATTATTTTCTTACGTGAATTTTGGAGTTCTTTCAATATTGAATCTGATTAAGTTTCGACTAAAGGTGTAATTGAGCTGAATCGATATGATTTAGTATCAGATTTGAAATTGATTCGATTAAAAAATTTAAGATTCGAAATTCGACTCAAATTTCAGTAAGATTAATTTTTTAAAGTTTAAATTTCACAAATTATTTGAATTTCTCGAATTCGACCTTATAAATTTAAGTTTGATTTGTTATTTTTTAACAAAATATTATGATTTTAAAATAATAAATTAATAATAAAATATAAAAATATATATTAAAAAATCCTGATTAAATTTGTAAGTCATTTAAATCGAATATTAAAATATTAGAATTGAATTCAATTCGTTATTAGAATATTTTAAACTTTTCATCGAAAATTAAATAAATCAAACTTAAATATCTCAATAATATTATCTATTTCCACTCTAATTTGAGATTGAATCCGGCACACATTCACAAAAATACAATTAACTGTTAGGGATACTTTAAACGGTTAGTTGTCAAGTCTTGTCAACTCGCTGTCTTCTGCTTCGGCCTTTTGGAATTTTCGTTCGATGGATGATCAATTTTAACATGGAGATCCTTTTCCTTGTACAGCCCATGACTTGGTGGAAGCTCTTAGGCCCCATTTTCTGAAACATGGGGTCACCTCTTCAATCTTCATTGTAGTATATTCCGCAGCATCTACTATCTTCTATGCTTAGCTCACTGAATAATGCTTCACTATTGTCCATGTTCAAGCTTGTGAGAGTAGGTAGCCAAGTTATACAACTGTCTTCTTGTATTTTATTATTCTAAACATTTATTGCAAGAGGAATCCTAGAATTGAAAATTTTAATCTTTCTAGCTCACTACTCTATTGTTCAAACACTAATTAATTTTCATTCAAAAGCTTAAATCAGTAAGTTTTCAGGTTATTCAATGCCTAACTATACGCTGCTGCTATTTCTTTGAAAGTAAATATGATAATTTTAAACATGACATAAAAAAATATAAGTTTGAATTTTATTAAATACGAATTTTGAGTTTAATATAATTATTTACTAGTTTAATTGGTTATAATTATTTAGTAGTTTATATACTTTCAATAAAGTGATTTTTATAATTACTTAAACTATAATATTATATATTGATTGTGATTATAATTCTAATAAAAATGTATTATTCAAAAAAATGTGAGACAAATTAAATTTTGATATAAATTATATAAAAATTTGATAAAAATTAAAAAAATATTTTATATTTACACTATTGTTATAAAATTTTCATACTTTTATAAAAAAAAACAGGAGACACAAGTAAGTAGTACCTTTAAAAGTTAAACCCTCCCTACTCATGCTTCAAAGGGAAGAAAATATAGACGTTTAAGGCATGTATATGATAGTCCACTATACCCCAGTAAGGCATTAGCCCCCTTTGATCTTGCAAATATATTGTAATCATTCAAACCAGCTTTTGAGGAGAATCTTATGTTCAAGTGCAAACTTATCTTGATTGAAATCAAGCTCCAATACAATTTTGGGACTTTGAGGCTAATTTTTATCATAAAGATGTACTTATAATTGAATGATATAAGCTTGCCTTTTTTTTTTTTTTTGAGAATTTGTTGCATATTCTTTAATAAAAATTATCATTATTATTTTTTTTAATAAAATTTTTTAATATTCCAAAAAAATCAAAAGATGAATAGATATGTGATATTTCAGATTATAAATGAAATATTTTCGAAACCCACAAAGAAAAAAAAGCAAATTAAACTAAAAGAGAAACAATTTATATAAAAAATTAAATAAATAAAACAAAAAAAGTGACAAAGATATAAAGTTTTTTCGTCCATAGCCTCATATAAATTAATCCAATATTTGATATTCTAAAACGACTCTTTTGCTCAAAATCGAACTGCTGAAAATGCATATTAATATTGTTGGGCTGAAAACGTTAAATCAATTCTTGGGTTTGAGTTGAGTAGAGCCAGGAACGAATCTAGTTTGACGTTGATTGAGTCCAAATATGAAGCAAGCCTAGTTCTTTAGGTATACGATGGGCCTGTTAATGGTGATGTCAAAGCTGGGTCTCCAATGTCTTCTTTTATTGAGAAGAAAAAACAGACGCATGTTGTATCTTTGATTGAGAAATAGCAAATAGGGGGCTCTGAACCATTCTATTTGGACTTCATTGCTTTAGCTAACCTTGTTTTTAAATATATCATTCTTCTGTCACACATTTTGAACGTTTAAACAAAAGATTTGGCCAAAAAATAGTCATTATAACGGAGAAAACACTCAAATGGAATGCAATCAACAAATAAAATCAACCAAACAAGTCATGGGGATCATCATAAGAAATCTCCATTAACAATATATATAGAAAAGCTTATTGAAGTTAGTAATTGAAATTAGCATAAGTGCATGATTAACCAACATAATAATTTGCAAAGTAAACTAAACTGAACAAATGCAGAAAACCCAACATAAGAGTAAATAATGGGAAATTTCTCCAAAGTTTATTATGAGTATTAGTTACATCAATGGTTTCTTTGTATTAGAAACTTGATAACATCAAACGCCAAACATAAAAAAAGAAGAAGAAAAAACATCTGCTTCTAGTCTTCTACTGCTTCTGCTGCATTGAGCATCAAGTCATCGACGGTTACCATTCTTGGCCTTCTTTGCCGACTGTAACAAGAGCAAAACCAATCTTTGGCTCATTGATATCACCGCGATCGATTAATTTAAACATCCAAAGCTGCACTAAGTCCCCAGTTTTTAGCCCATTCTTCTTTTGAACAATATCCCAGTTCTTTACCAACATGCAGGACGGGTTCGAATTTGGAGTAGCACTAGTGGAATTAGATAGTAAAGACATCTCCCTCACTTTGAGTGACGGCTCGATGAACAGAACCGGAATTCCGTCGAAAAGAATCATCTCCTCTACGTCTGTCAGGAACTTTCTTCTTGCTTTTGCTGTGAAACGCATCGTCAAATGGCTGTCGGGCGCAGGCTTCGTATCAGCTTTTGACAAGGCTTTTTCCATCACGAACTCTAAATCATAGCCACCGATATCTTCGATCACATCTATGAACTCTAGAGGCAAGTATCGTATACTTTGCGTGGGAAAATCTTCGGAACGCTTCCTTCTTCCACGGCCTTCCATGGCAGAAGAAACCAACTTCTCAGTCTCAAACCACATTATAATTATTTGATGTAATGAATTCTGTATATAGTTTCAAGGTTGAGGCCATGCTTATATAGGCAGGCAGGACGGTTTAACATTAAACCGTGTCCTACCAAAACTTTGGATTATTAATCCTAAAGTTTCACAAACTCTTGGTATACATGTAGAGTTTAAATTATTATATTAGAATTATTCTAAAAAATGAATTCCTTTTTATTAAAAAATGAATTTTAAAAAACCGATACATAATCATTTAAAAAGAAATATATAATTAGAACTATACATTTTCAAATATTAAATAAATCATTTTTGTGTTAAATTTAATAAAAAAAAATCTATTTATCGATTTTTTGGATAGATTGTTTACTAAATTTATCTCTCGTTATTTGATTTTTTTTTCTTTGTTATAATTTCTTGGAAGGTATTGGTCTTAAATGGAAAGTGGTTTAAACATTTGTTTCTAACCCTTTAGATAAAAAATAGAATTGTTTTTATTGAAGTTGTTTTTTAGTCTTCTTTTTTTATATTTTTAAAATAATATTTAGTTTTTACTAGGTACTTTTATAAGTTCATGGCCCATTTTAATCATAATAATTAATTTGGGTAAATTGAATTAATGATAATGGATTTAATAAGAATGAGTTTGATACTAATTATTTGTCTCCGAGTCTTTTATTTTTTTGGGTTATAATATGTCCTCGAGTTTTTCAAATAATGATCAAAGTTTTCACAAGCCTTAGTACACACATATATGAGATTATTTAATTGGTTCTTTCAAATTTAAATTGTTAACTTTATTCATTATATTTTGGATCATAATTTAGTTTTATTCATTGCAATTTAAGAGGATTAATTAAAATTGTATTATTATTTCTCTATTTATTATATTCATTAATCACTATTTACAAATTCTTAAAATAAAAAAAAAAACTAGTTATAATATTTAAATAAAAATTATGTAAATTTAACAAATATCATATTAACTTTTTTAGATTTTTTTGAAATACTATAAATTTTTAACCGGCAAAAGGATTCTAAATATCCTCAATTTTTTTTCTTTTTACACTTTTTTTTATATTTTAAACAGTAACAATATTGAAAAGGTTGTGGTATAATGAAAAAAAAGTAAGTACATTTAGAAATTCTCTAAGGAAAATAGGAGATGTTGCAACATGCCTAGACGTTCCATCGGCTCCTTTATTCAGATTTGTTTTTATTGCAGCAATCTTAACAGACGTTTCCCGGCCAATCACCAATAAAGACATAACTCATGGGTTGTAAAAAGTGTATGAAAATGCAAATGAATATAAATTGGGTCAAGTTCAATAGGTAACTCATTTTTTTTTTTTTTATGGCAATCACTCGATACTTTTGGTTATAAACAAGGAATATATATATATATATATATATATATATATATATATTTGTTAATTTATATTTCAAACTAGGGGAATGAGTTATAATTTGATTTGTGAATTTATGTATATAATTTGTATTTATTTTTTATAAAATTATGTTCGTATCATATAAAATATAAAAATTTATATTGAAATTGAAATACGGTCAAATAAATTTTTTTTTTGCTTTTGTCATATATAATATATATTTTTTATTAAATTTTAACATATTCATTATTTTATTTTTTATTTATGTTGTGTTTAAATTATCATGTTTATATAAATATTAAAATTTAAATTTAAATTTTATTGGATATCACTTTTTAAGATTCATTACATGAAATATCGATGGAAGTTTAAGTTCAATTGTTTTTAATATTGGAATAGATAATTTTTGTTTACAAAAATAAAAATGTTTCTATGAATAAACAAATGTACTTTATTAAAGTTAATCAGTTAGTTTAAGCTAGTTAAAATTTTTCTTCTTTCAAAGATTAAAACCCAAAACGTGTAAAAGTATAACCAAACATGTCGCAAGGCGAATACCTTCTAATGTAAAATCTCCCTCAGACCGTTGGCTTAATCTCCATTAACTCTCTGCCCGATCCGTCACTTGCTAATTCTGGATAAGATTGATTTTAATGAAAAAATATTTTATTTTATATTTATTTACGTTTAAAGTCTTAAAAATATAAAAATAAAAATAAATTAATGTTAAAAAATATAATTACATAACAATAAATGAATAAACATATGAAATAAATGTAATTTAGCTTTAATAGATACACATATATGATAATAAAAATAAATACATAAAAATTTATTATAAATAAATATAAATATATAAAAATAAATATAAAATAATAAAAATAACTTTTTTTCTATAATTATAAATATCTTCATCTGTTTTATAGTACCTATTTAAAATAAAAATAATATTTAAGTAACATCCTAAAAACAGGAAAAACTTTCGAATTCAAAATCTATCTAAATATTTGGGTAAAAAATTAATTATCACTCTTTCTAATCAACTATCAGTAAAGATAATTTTACAATAATATCAACTTTATTATAAAAATCTCTCTTACTAATTTTACAATAAATTTAAATTAATATAAAAATTTCCTATGTTATACCCAATTTCATATATATATATATATATATAAAGTTCTGCATTAAAGTAAATAAATTCTATAGTAAGATTAGTGCTCACTATTTTTAACCGAGCAAGTTTCAACCAAACAGTCCGCTACAGAAAATATATCAAAACTAATCTAGCTTCAGTCCCTAACAACTCCTTCACTTTGCATCCGATCCCCAAAAAGAAAAAGCAGATCTCTAGGGAAGACAAAAGAAGGCGTTTTAAGACGGGGATGCTTGTTTTTGATCTGGAGTTGAAATGAAATGCAGCAGCCGAATCTGTTTCCGTTCGGCAGCGTTTTCGGGAATCCATTTTTGTTGAATGGCGGCGTAGGCAGTGACGGTGGCGATTTAAGCGACGGTGGATTTGAGAGCTCTAAGGTTTTCTTCTTGGTCCCTTTTTTGTTATTCCAAGGAGGTGGAATGGATTTGTCCAAGGTTGGGGAAAAAATCCTCAGCTCCGTGCGGTCAGCCCGATCGCTCGGTCTCTTACCTTCTGTTTCTTCCCCTGATCGCCCTGAGGTAAGAAACGTAGCTCAAGTTTTACTTAATCTTTGGATATTTTGATTAATGAGTTTCGATTCTCTAGTCTTTAACGATGTTTAACCCACTGCATTTTAATTAGTTTTCAGAAATTCGATAGTAATTATAAATTAGTGTTAGTTTTATGAATTTAACTTTAATTAGATTTGATTTGTAGTTAGTTTAGTTACTGGCGTTGCTAGAAGTGCTGCTTTCTAAATGACTTACTTTTGCCGCTTGCCTTTTACTTCCTTAAAAAAGTTAACTATAAAGCAAAAGCAACTCGTAGACAGCAAAAGCAATGATGAAAGTTGAATGTAAGGCTCAAATGCAGCACCGATATCTAATATAATTATTATTCATTATGAAAGTAAAATCATGCGTTTTGTTGAGGAATAAAGCACTTTTAATTTTTTGTTCTTCAAAAATATTGTTTGCTTTTTATATATTCGTGTATATTTTTTCTGTTTGTCCTGGGAGGCAAAAAGTAAGTACCAAATGTGTCTCCTAGGAAAACAAAGCTGTGGATGGTCTGGTTATGATTTTATTTTATTTTATTTTATTTTTATGTTTATTGATCTAAAACTTTGCTGGCTTTTGTGGATTTTATGTTAGTCATGGTCATAGGATGTTAGTTGATACTTCTTCTCAGAACTACAGCTCAGTTCTTCCATATAGTATGCTCATGAATGATTTTCTTTTGAATAAGTTAAGGTCAAATGAGTCATGAATCATGAAATTTTGATTTATATGTTCTTTATTGTCTTATACAGGTTCCAGCTCGAGCTGCAGCAGCAGCTGTTGTTGCTCGAGCTCTTGCAGCTTTGCCACCTCATCAGAGATATAGTCTTCCATCGAGTTCTGAAGAACTGAGGTCAATATATGGAAGCAGACCTCAGAGTCAAGTAGCAGAAGAGATAGAGGAAGACTTCTATGAAGAGGTGTTGCTTAGATATTTATGCATAGTCTCATATAAATTTTAAGTTGAGAATTATTGTCTATAGTGCAATTCAAAAATCAATGAAGTTATATTATAATTTCAACTTCTTTTAATTATCTAAACAATTAAGTTGAATAGAAAGGATTTATTATGATTGCTATTTTGTTGTTTTAACTTTTATTGCTTTTGATATTTGTTTTTTGCCCTCTTTCTTCTTCACAACTCCCTTTCTTCTATCCATAGTAATTATGTTAAAGTATATGCTGTGAATATATAGGTTTGCAAGGACATGAGAAAGAACTGTTATGTTATGACCTGCGTGTCAATCCTAGATTTTGAAAACAGGAGGGAATAAAGAACGAAGGAAAGAGGGTGGGAGGGGGAGGGGGGAGGGGGAAAGGTGCAGTGCAACTGTAGTTCATTGGAAGTATACAAGAGGAGTAGCAAAGGAAAAAAAAAAATAGAAGACTAGTTTCTTTTTCTGGTATTCTACTGAGGCATGTTAATTTTGCTTATGTTTTTTCAATTTGTTTCCCTCTATTTATTTGTTGATGATAAATTCTTTGGCAGGAGTTTGATCCAATAAAACATGTTCTGGAGCACATTCCTTATGAAGAAAGTGAATTAGAGTATTTTGAGAAACAGGTATTATTCATTCCTTCTGGATTTGCTGATTAGACTTTTTAAAAAAGACGAAAAGAATGAGGCAATTCTGTTGCTTGTCTTCTTCCATTTGAGGACTTAAATTATTTATTTTGTGTCATTTTTAGAATTTTAATGCTTTATATTTTCCTTTCTTGGTCATTTTGATCCCATCAATATTGGCTAACTACTGTTTACTACAATGTTTAGATACCCATTTTTTTTTAAAAATTCTGAGAAAAGGTTTTATTTTGTTTTATTTTATTTTTCTGCTAACTCTTGTTTATTAAGTTCATATTCCAAGTAATGCATATGATATTTGGTTTATTACTCTATTCGTGAATGGTTAACTCTCTGTGAGTCATAATCCGTGTGCCCCTGTTACTTGTTAATTATCCATAAACAGTTCATTGCTCATTATTATGGGTAAGAACACATTAATAACTGATTAGTGTTTGCCTGTTTGGGAAAATGATCGTGGTGTGTCTGATAATATCAGAAGCTGTTGCCTTAGTTATCAGTGGGCTGATTTTTGGGGTTTTCTGAATTGCCCGAGGTTGACTGAGCAAATGTGGAGCAAGATTCTAGGGTGTACATTGTACCAGTGAGCTAAACATGTTCAAGATTTCATCCTTGTCATGTATGCATAACCGTTTCTTTCCTATCCCTATCTTTATTTTTCAAGCATTTGGAAATGAATTTATGTGATTCTCTAACAGTTATAACAATTGGGATTTGATGACATTTATGCTTCTATTGGTTGCTTCTGTGGATGTCAGCCTTTTGATAAATGCGTTAAAAATAGGTGAATTTCACCTGTTTTGGGGAATTGCCTAATTAGTTGTTAAATGAGGATCTGGCAAACAAAGTTGGAGAGGGAGACTGTGTTCTGTTCTTTGTTTAGTGAGTGTTGCCATTTTCTGGAAGTTCCTAATGCATTGCGATCAGATGCTTTGCTCTTGTTTGAAATTTGCATTAAGATGATCTATTTGGCCATGTATCTTCTCTTTTGTAGGCCACTCTTAGATTAGCACAACTGGATAGAGTAGCAGAATGTTTATCCCGCCAAGTCATGGAGCATCATGAAGTGATGGGTAAGATTTTTAATGTGATTTCTCCTGTTTGCTCTGCAATTCAAGGATGTAACCACCATTTTACATCATCTGATTCTATTGTATTGATATACTAATCGTTGCTTATCTATTGATGGTTAAAATGAAAAGTAACCACTATTTATACATCATCTGATTCTATTGTATTGATATACTAATCGTCGCTTATCCATTGATGGTTAAAATGAAAAGCATCAGTTTTTGCATGTTTGAAGGAAGTTTTGGCATATGACTCTGGAATTCTTTATCTCCTCCCTAGGCATCAAGATGTAATGTATATGTATATATTTACTCAAGTTGGTTCCATCACTAGTTACTCATTAAAGATGGAAATGTTTGCTTGATTACTTGTAAGTTGATTAACTTGGCTTGATGTGTTATAGTTTTGGTTTTACCAATCCCTGTATCAAGATATATTCTATAAATTTTTTTGGGATTATACAGAATAATTAAGATTTGTTCATTTCTGGTTTCTTTTTTTAATTAAGGTCATTTCTTTTTTAATTTAACTATTTCCACCCCCCGGGGGGAGGGGGGGGGGGGGGGGTGGGGGATTGGGGATTGGAAGTGTTTAACTTTAATTTTTGTTGTTGTGTGTTTTGTGGTGATGGTTTATGAGAAGTTCAGAATTCATTTTGTCTTTCTATAAGTGAGGTTTTGATACTTGCTTTTGGCCAGTGAAGGGCATGAATTTGGTCAGGGAATTGGAGAAAGATTTGAAGGTTGCAAATGTCATCTGCATGGTAAGGATTTGCATTGTAACATAGTTTCATATCTGATTGTTAAAGAGCCTCATCTGGAGAAAATGTCACCTCATTGTTTCTTTTTCCCAGTACCTGGTGATTCTGTTAACTGCAGTAGGTATTACCTGTACAGCTGTTATGCTGCTACTAAATCTGTATCTCTAGAGTTTATGTTATGTTTTTTGCAGAATGGAAGAAGGCATCTGAACTCATCAATGAATGAGGTTTCAAGGGACCTTGTTGTGAACGCTGATTCTAAGAAGAAGCAAGCTTTTATGGTTAATCATCTCTTATAAACACCTTAGCAATGCCTATCTTTGACTTGACAATATTTTCCTTCTTTGGCTTTCTGGGAGAAGGTATAATGTTTTTGTATTCTTCATTTTTCTCATTACAGGACTTGCTTCCAGTATTAGCTGAGCTTCTTCATGCACGGGAGATGCAAGTAGCTCTCGAATCTCTTGTTGAGGAAGGTAATTACTGCAAGGTGAGTTATGGCAGTAACATAAGTTATATTACCTATGATTCCTTGATTTCTTTGTTTCACTTCAATTTACTTTATCATGATTATTTTCTAGCTCTCTGAAAGAGTTCACTTATGTAAGTTATTGCGCAGGCATTTCAAGTACTATCTGAGTATTTACAACTACTTGATAGTTTCTCAGAGCTCTCAGCAATACAGGAGATGAGCCGTGGTGTTGAGGTGAGCATTAAGTGTCTGTAATGTAGTTCTTATATAATTTGTACCTGCAGGTGTTCTCTCTTTCTGTCTCCCTCTCTTAATTTCATTTTAAATTCAGTTAAGAGCTTATGAAAGGTATATGTTAACTTGCCATGCTGCATCTTTTTGCACCGGAACCAAATTTTTGTTCATTCTTATTACTTGCACAGTCAAATTTGGATTGAAATGTGAAACTTTCTTTTCACTATTTTAATTATTAATGCAGGTTTGGCTAGGAAGAACTCTTCAAAAGCTGGATTCGCTCCTCTTAGGGGTGTGCCAGGAGTTTAAAGAAGAAAGCTATTTAACTGTCAGTTTTTGTTATTCTTTGCCTTCATAACCTTGTGTCTGTTACATGGTGCATGCATGAAGTTATTTATTTCGACTTTCTAGATGATTTATTCGTCACTTTTGTCTTTAAGTTATTTTGGTCAAATCATTTTATTTGTCTCAAGTGTATCTAGACATGCAGTGGTTGCTTCATGATGAGTTCAATTTATGGTTGATATGTTTGATCAAGTGGACGTATCATTGTTTGCACCTTTCATTGTACAACTATATTTCAGTTGTATGCATAGAATTCTGGGGGGCAGAGATCTTCTAGATTCATGCTTTGATTACTTTGACCATGAGCATTCTCACAGCTTTCTTTGTTTGGATATTGTTATGGACTAGAGAGGATACTCTTTCGCCCACTCCCCTTTTAGTTTTGCACTGGTCTAGCTCTTCTTGTTTTCTCTCTCTAACAGACTACTTAGCGTGGAACTAATCCAATTTTTTATTCAGTTTTTACGTGCATTAAGAACTCCTTTGCTTGATGGTCATTGATGGAACTGGATGTGTTTTTTGTCCATTCGGTCAAGGCTATTTAGATTTCATTGCTGCTTGAGAATTGCATTATTTTGATTGACAATAAATATCATATAATTCTCATTATAGTTGCTGAGCTAGTAATTGTTTGCCTTCTAATTCTGAAAATGTTAAAATCTTATTCGGCATTTTATTTTTTCTTCGTCAAAATTTCGAATTATCTCTCTCTCGTCTCTGGTTTGGGTTAGCTTTGTGGGCTGTCTTGCAATTAGCACAATTCTTCTCATTTCTGTGGTCTACGTGTTAGGCCTTGTCAAGTTCGTCGACATTTTTCTCATTCTTTTGAGGGAAAAACTGCTAGTTAGAGATTATGAATATCATTTTTCATTATTTTTGTTGCAAAATTGAGGTTAGTATATTTGCAATGCTACAGGCAGTTGACGCTTATGCTTTAATAGGAGATGTCTCTGGTCTTGCTGAAAAGATACAAAGTTTTTTCATGCAAGAAGTTATCTCAGAAACTCACTTTGTGTTGAAGAGTATTGTCTTTGAGGTATGCTGTAATATTTGTTTTGGGTATACAGACAATAGATCATGGGAAAAATACATATGGCACCTCTGAGTTTGAATTTACAACTTGATTATACTATCCTATTTATGTATTCAAACAAATTATTTTAATGTACATGCTGATAATTATGTACTGCAAAATTCTAGTTTTGTAGCCTTTTGCCATGCAATATAATAGTGTACTTATGCTGATGCACTGGCTGAGAAAGGATGGTGAGGTCACAGGGTGCTGCTTCTAGTTAATTATATTGATACAAATTCAAATTTAGTGAATTGGATGATAATTTTAGGACTATGGGTGGTAAAAGAGTGCATAACTATCTGGTAGTCCATCAAAGGGAGAAGGAAACTTGAATAGACATGTTTGACCATTATGGACAGGGAACTGTAGATGAATGAGAGAACTAATCTTAATTTTCTTTTTTGAGCCTTCCTCTGCTCTGACTTCTGTCGGTGTTTTCTGTGAATTTCTCCTTGGTCTTCTTTATGTCCTTCTTACCTTTCACACCTTTTGATGTTTATATTTTTCACTGTCATATGATAGGACAGCTTACTTGATGATTGATTAACTTATGCAGGATCAAGATGTACATATGCAAAATAGTAGGTATGCCCTCTAAACTTAAGCATCTTTCAATCAAATATTTACAAGCACTTGAAACTTTGCTATGATTATTTCTAACCTATGTTTGATTTGACTCCAGACTTACCTACAGTGATCTATGCCTTCAGATACCTGAATCTAAGTTTAGGCAGTGTTTATTAAGAACACTAGCTGTCCTGTTCAAATTGATGTGTTCATATGATGAAATCATGGGCTTTCAGCTTGAGAATAAGGTCAACTTGAATGCTTACTGTTTCTCATTTGTTTATGTTGAACATTTCTTGTTGTTGTAGTGCTAGTGATTATTGCTGCTTAATAATTCCAGTTGTCTCCAACTTTTCCTTCCTGTGAAATTTTTGCAGAATTTTCTTTTCCACTTCTCAACCTTTGGAAAATGTGGAAAAGAATTTGAGTCAACATTATCTTCCTAGGGTATCCAAGACCAACTGACCAAGAAATATAGCTGCTTTTTATTAATTTATATGGGAGGGCTAAGTTAGCATTGGACTTATGCAAGTCCTTGCTTCGACTCACATGGTTTTCCTTTTTTATATATGTTTTCTTTTGAGGCATCAGTCTGAATCTATTGTATGGTATGTAAGGGTGTGAATGTTTGTGTTTTTATGTGAAATCTTTATGGGTTCTTTGGTAATACTGTGCCTTTTTGTATTCCTTGTTTCTTTCCTGTAAGTGGTGGGCTGTTTCCCTTCTCATTTCTATCGTTTTGAAATGTTTTTATCTTGTTGCAGTTTTTAGAGCGCCCAATAACAAATGCCAAATTGATGGAAGGTAACAGCTTTTGTAAACGCTAAGAGGTTTAGCACATTGATTCAGTTCTAATAATCCTTGCAATTCCATTGGATTAACTACTCTTTCTCTCTCTCTCTATATATTTAGACAAGACACCAGGTTCATCTTCTGGAGAGGAGTCTACAACAGCCACTTCCTATGCTGATGCTTCTGGAAGGATGGATTCTGGAAATGTTGAATCTCATGAACCAGTTTCTGAGGGTAGAAATGGCAATGGTGCAACATCAAGCAGTGGATCTCCATGGTATCAATTAAGAAAAGAAGCCATAACTTTTGTGTCACAAACCCTTCAGAGGGGACGGAAGAATCTTTGGCAACTTACGACTAGCCGAGTATCAGTATTGCTTTCTTATTCTGCTGCTTCATTAACAAGCATTTATCAATTTTTGAAAAATTATGAAGATCTTAACACATTCATCCTAGCTGGGGAAGCCTTCTGTGGAGTTGAAGCAGTTGAATTTAGGCAGAAACTGAAGGGTGTTTGTGAAAATTATTTTGCAACATTTCATCGGCAAAACATATCCGTAAGTTGAACTTAACTCTTATTCTTCTTCACGGTTATTGCTGTTGATGTTATTGATATTTGGGGAGGAGTGATTTAAATTTCAGACTTTCTTTGGAGGCAGGGTGTGGCTACCATTGAGTTATCGCTGGTCATGGGCTTCATTGATTCTTATCTGCATCGTTATAAGTATTACACAGATCATAATGCCAGATTTGTGGGCATTTTCTTACATGCATTATTGTTTATGGTAACTGTTGATTTTGAATTTGTTGGAACCAACTTCCATGAAACTTAAAACAAAAAGTGAAACATGGAGCACTGTTTTTGGGGGATAGTCAGATAAATGCTTATATGTTTATCTTCTTGCACATTATAGTGAATTATAATTCTGGTTTGTCTGTTGGTATATCTTTTCTGTTGCAGATACATTTTCATTTTATGGTGTCAACATTTTTGGGAATTTTTACTATTTTTATTTCTGCGCTTAATTCTATTACCTTCTGTCCCATAATCCTAATGCAGTTGAAATAGAACAGGAGCTTACATTTTATTTCATTTCCAGGCGCTTAAAATGGTTTTGGAGAAGGAAACCTGGCTTAGATTACCACCAGAGACAATACAGATAATTAGTTTTGCTGGGCTGGTAGGTGATGGAGCACCCTTAATTGCTGCTTCTGATGGTAACTCTTCTAATCCTAGGGTGCTTCACACTGACAAATCAGCACTCACAGTTGACACAGGTGCCAAGAAGAGTGGATTTTCTCCTTGGCTTAGAAATGGAAACCCATTTTTGCTAAAAGTAGGCAGCAGTCCCAAAGAAGCTCATAATTCCTCCCCACTTAATGGAGTAACCTCTGGTGAATATGAGGGGAATGTTGATAATCTTCATGTTGATGTTGTCTCTCCATGTCACGGTGATGTAAATCATATAAGTGGCTCCAATTCCATATCAGAAGAGGAAAATGAGGATTTGCTTGCTGACTTTATTGATGAGGATAGTCAACTCCCTAGTCGAATTTCAAAAACCAGCCTTTCAAATAGTTACTCTGCTCATTGCAGTAATGAGGAGTTTACAGCACAAACCGGATCATCTCTTTGTCTTCTAAAGTAAGATCCTATATGGTTCAAAAAAGAAAATGGATCCTTCTGTTAAGAGCTATTTGTTGATTATGTTGTTACATGTGAATGCAATTGAGCTTATTTCTAATTTTTACACCTTAGGTCAATGGATAAGTATGCAAGGTTGATGCAGAAACTTGAAATAGTAAATGTTGAGTTTTTTAAGGTGTGTTTCTGATTAACCTTTGTTCTCTAAGCTTTACGTCTTTAGCTGCTCATACAATCTGAGCAGTGTTTTTCCTTTTTCCCTCTAAATTATTTTTCCTGATTTAGTACATTGTTGCAGGGCATATGCCAGTTATTTGAGATGTTTTTCTATTATATATTTGAAACATTTGGTCAGCAAAACATGAGTGCAAGTGGAAAGGGTTCTAGTGACTCTGTTACTTGTAAGTTAGTTCTCCGTGAACACATGATGGAATTCATTTTGTCTATTAATCTCCTTCCTTTATGTGTTCACTTCTCATTTCTGCATTTTCATTGGTTTGTCTTAATATCTAGATCGGTTAAAGAAAGCCTTAGCAAGAATTACTCAAGATTGTGATCAGTGGATAAAAACTCCATCAGGATCCTTATCATCTCCACCCGCACATGCAGATGTGACACCTACTGTTCCTCAAAGTACAAATTTTGGTCCTCCAGCAGGCACCTCCTTTGGTCCAAAGGTATAGAGTAATTCCTTCGAATATGGTATTTAGCGATTGATAGAATGATTGTAATATGCTTTTCCCCTAATTTCTTTTGCTACTCCTGGAATGGATGGGGAAAATGGCCCATTGTTAACAGATTCTCTTTTTCTTCCATTACCCACTCTATTATTTAGGTAGTCTTATTTCTCAATGTGGTAAGTAAGAAAAAAAGAAGATTGTCTGTTGAATCAACATTTTTCATAAAAATGCTTTGTACGGACAGATGGACTTAACAAAAAGAATCTACATTAAATGCATATTAGTTTCTTGATTACTTCAAACTAAATTTGCTTTCTATGGAATTTGTTTTTAAAACAGGAATCAAGCACTTGATACTGTATGTACCCATAAATAACTTGACCCTTGTGTTGCAGGAAATATGTGCAGGTGCTGATACTGTAGCCCTTGTAGCTAGGATATTGCATAGATCTAGAACTCATCTTCAATCGTTGCTGCTTAAGAGTAATACAGCTGTAGTTGAAGATTTCTTTGTACACCTGGTTTGTTTCTCATTCTCAATCATGTGGGTTAAGAAAATGCAAAAACCATAAAAGTGATTTATATTGACTTACATATGTTAGTGATATGTCTGAATAAGACCAGAAGAGTAATTAATTAACAATATAGGACCATGTATTTAATCCATATTTATTGGAAATGAAAAATATTAGTATAAGAAACACTTAGGGTCTGTTTGGAACTCACTGCCCCCTGGTGCGGTAAGTTCCATCCACATAAGACACAATAGCAGGCTACCCCTGCTTTTAATTTTTTTTTTTATTATATTATAAGAAAACATATATCTTTAGTGGTCATTTTTCCTTTTTTAATCTCACTGTATTCAATCTCACCGCATATCCAAACTAACCCTTAGTTTTCTCTTCTTTCACAAAGGATGTCCCGATTTCTGTTTTGAGATATTTCAAAAGTATATATGTCTATTATTAATATAAATTGTCAAAGTGGTAAGTGGTTAAGATTTTAATTCCACCTTTCATAAAAATGCAAGTTATTAATTCTTTATACATCTAGACGAAGGATAGGGGTTATTTTATTGAATCTTCCGAGTTCGCAAGGTTAGAAATAGAGTTTTTGTGAGCTGAAGGACAATGAGTTGTTGTCAACAAGTGTAAAATTTTTAATTGTTTGTTGAAGGTTAAAGACCTAATAAGAAAAATAAAATTATCATATGAACAGGGTATATCCTTACCCAGATAACTGATCCAAATAGCAAACAGCTTTGCCAATTTAAAGCTAAAGGATGCAAAGCTTGATAAATTGGGAAAGAATGATTTCCCTTCTATTGGTTTATTAATTTGGTACTTTAAACTTTTTCGAACATATAGAACACATAATAAGACATTCAAGCATATGGTTTATGCTTTATACTAAATTCAGATAATCATTCTTTGGTACCATGTATGGTGAAAATCCATGAATAATAAATTTAATCGACTGAACTAGGTTCCTTGAACAATTAGTTGCAGAATCAATTACTTATAAAGATATAGATTCTTGAAGGCCTTGGACAGTATCTTGTGCTAGATTAGTATGATGACTGTATCAATCTCTTTATGTAATTAATGATTTTAGTTTTAAGATTTTTTTTATCAATGTAAAATGAGGACAAATAGGAAGGGGGCCAATCCTAGAACAAAGCACTTTTTTTTGCATATTGATAAATAAAATCTAAATCCTATATAGTCGAAAGACAAATTTTACTGGACAATTGTTAGATCAATATTGTATTATGATAGTGAATGTTGGACAATTAAAAGACTGCATACATAGAAGATAAGTGTAGTAGAAATGTGAATATTGCGATGGATGTGTGTATATACAGGAAAGAATAGAATGAGAAATGACATATGCAAGAAGGTTGGAGTGTTACGTATCGAAGACAAGATGAGTGAAAGTTGTTTACATTGGTTTGGAGACATAAAATGTAGACATGTGAACGCTCCAGTTAGAAGCGTAGAGACTATGAGCGATGAAAAAAGGGTCAATGCTAAAGGAAGATCGAAAAAAATAGAAGAAAGTCATTTATAAAGATATGAGAGAACGAGAGTTCGAAGAACAAATTGCCTTAGATAGGAATGAGTGGAAGAAGATAATTCATACTGACGACTTAGCGATAAGTTGATATTCATGTAACCTGCCCTACTATTGGGATAAAAACTCTAATGATGATGACGATAACAAATAATAAATAAAATCTAAAGCAGCTGTTACTCCTATAAATGTTGCCCATTAACCCAATAATTAAGTTTATTGAAATGCTTGTCCATGAACCTTGATTGGGGTAGCCATTCCTCCTCAAAGGCCTTCCTATTGCTTTCCCACCACCAAAGCTGAAAAGTAGATGACCAAATCCATCACTTTTCTACTATCTACACAAGCATGTACACCTCTCCAAGCTCTCACTCTTCCCAATCAACCTTGCTTACAGCCCACTTAATTCCCTGTATAGCATAAGCTAAGCTGATCTTATGCAAGGAATAACTGCAAGTTTAAGCTGTCTCTCTCCAACATATATTTTGCTTTTGCTTGCTTATTGCTTAATATAAAACATTTCTTCTTTGTTAAGTTTCTCTTTGTCTAATATATAATCAATAAAATTCATGATTGGTTTTCCAGATTAGTATGCTTGTCTTATCAAGTGAATCTTATTATATGTTTATATTGAATTTTACATAATTTTGGTAACATGATATTAAGTTTACTTGGTTATTGTCAGGTGGATTCTGTGCCAGATCTTATAGAGCACATATATAGGACAACTGCAAGAATACTGCTCCACATTAACGGGTAAGATCCTTAAAGTGTTATTGGGTTTCTACTAAAAGTATTTTTGTTGCTTATTTTACTTGCTCTTTGCTTTTAGAAGCAAAAACAAATGAAAGAGTGCATATGGATACAAAAGCAGAAAACTGTTTTCAAGGATTATAAATTGAAACTGACTTTCCTGGAAAAACAGAAACCACAATTTCACTTGTATGAATTTATTTATTGATTGATTTAGCCATAATATTTTTTAAATTGCGCATTTTTATCTACAATTTTGCATTTGCTTTATGGTGAAAATGGTGGAAACAAATGCAACCAAAAATCTAGGAGCTTATTATTCATGACTGTAATTTGCAGTCTCTAGTTGACTTGTGATAAGATGATAAAATTTGGTTTCACATGCCAAACCAATTAAAGTTATATTATGTGGCAAGATTTTCGTTTTTGTAACTCCACCGCTAGGTCCTTTCCTTCTTTTTCCCCATTTCCTCTGCAATTAAATCCATTGGCAATAGCAATGAAAACCTTGTAGCAAAACTGTAATAATGATTAATTTCTTTATTATGGTATTGTCTGGCCAAATGCAAAAAAAAATTTCTAGCATAAGTGAAAGATTTGCTTTAGCTGTTTGGAATTTTGATATTCTAAGATGAAAACATTTTCAGCGAGATATTCAGAATACTTGCAGGATGCTGCTAGTTTTAGGATGTGTTTTTTCTAGGCTATTCTTCTAACAAAAGCAGAATTTTTGGCAGGTATGTTGATCGAATTGCTAATGCAAAATGGGAACTGAAAGAGCTTGGGATGGAGCATAATGGGTTTGTTGTCTTGGGATCACCTTATATCTTTACAAATCATTACTTTCATTTGCCTTTTCAGTTTGTGATCTCATGTTTGGCCAAAGATTCTTGGCTTGCTATTATCTTTGCTTAAATAGATCCACCATTTGACAAGTTCTCTGACATGAGTTGTTTAATGAACAGGTATGTGGATTTATTGTTGGGAGAATTTAAGCACTACAAAACAAGGCTTGCTCATGGGGGAATTAACATGGAGGTAATATGAGCCATCCTGTTAAATTTAGCGAGAGAACAGAATTGCCTATTGTTTTTTGTTGACACCGGATGAACTGCTCTTCATGTTGGAAGAAAGCTAGTTTGTATATTCAAAAATAAAATTACTAGGTTATTGGTAAGTGGACTGATTTATTAATGACGAGAAGAATTAAAATTAGAAAAGTTAAGAAGGAAGAAAGAGAAGAAAACAATATTACCAGATTGGACAATGGTAATTGTGACTTGTAGTCCGTGACAGGAGGTTAATTTGCTTGAGATGTGGTTGTCATTAGAGGACAAAGATAATGTGAATCATCATCTTAGTTTTATAAAGAATTCAAATGATTGATGGTTAATGTATGTACATGATTATGATGCCTTAGCTTTTTTCTGAAGATATACATACAACTATAAATAATTTGAGATAATTTACTTGAAGTTGTGTTTTCTCTTGACTTAGGCTCAAGACCTCCTCTTGGACTATGGACTCGAAATTGTAGCAGAAACTCTTATTGAAGGTCTATCTCGAGTGAAGAGATGTACCGACGAAGGACGAGCTCTCATGTCATTAGACCTTCAGGTAGTAATTTAAAGTTTGACAAGAATTTTGTGTAATTTCTTGGTCATCTTGCATGTTTATCTATTTTTATGACTGAACTCTTTCTTTTTCCTTTCAGGTTTTAATCAATGGCCTACAACACTTTGTCTCCTCAAACGTGAGGCCAAAGTTACAGATTGTTGAAACTTTCATCAAGGTAACCACATGGTTAATATGGTAAATTCAGAAACTGATGCTGAAATTGATTTTTCACTCATTTTGAAATGAATATGGAGAATTTAGTTAGCCATAACTAGTTGCATTATCTAATTTTCCTCTGCTCTTAACAGGCTTATTATCTACCGGAAACTGAATACGTACACTGGGCACGTGCTCATCCTGTAAGAAGTGTTCCATGCTACAGCAAAATGATGATTGCTTTCATTCATACTTTTGTGCATTTATTTTCCCTAGAAACCTAAAAAAACTTTTGCATTGCAGGAATACAGCAAGAGTCAAATGGTGGGGTTGATAAGCCTCGTCGCTTCAATGAAAGGTTGGAAAAGAAAAACCAAGTTGGAAGTGCTAGAAAAGATTGAATGAGCAGGTATGTAGCCTTAAAATTACAATGTAAAGTTCGACACTCTTGATAATTTTTTTGTTCTTTGTAACAAAATGATATACATCCAATAGTTTCTTGATTTCTGTTCATTTCATCGAGTGCAATTGAGGTTATGTATCTTCACGTCTCCATTTATACTACAGTGCTTCCGGCTTCCCTAAAGTGTATATACCTGATGAAATTTTGAAGTAAAGTAACACATGATGCTAAATAAGCGGTTTACATATAATAGTGAAGTTTGAGTTCCTTGCTTTTTTCGACACATTCTGGCAGACTCATCGCCTTTGAGGAGATATTGCATCTACAAATATCTCCTTAAAAAAGTCAAATGCTGGTAATGTTTTGTTTGGACATTATGCTTATGCCTGGGAACAGAATATAGAGGATCGCATTCTTGTTTTTATATTTTTAACCCATTTTTTAAAAATGATTGGTTATTACACTCTTAGAAAGAGAATAAACCATTCTGAAGATAAGCAATTCTCTGTTTCTTTGTTGTTTGTTAATTTGTAACGTATGACATTGTCAAGCCTGCCTGCCTAGCAGAAGCATCAGCGCCTGCCAGCTGGTGACTGATTGCAGGCAGCCCTACTTGTTTAATGAAACAGAGGGTTGAAATAGTTAACAAAATCATAATCACGATTACAATAAATATTGCATTAATATGCACCGGAGGCTTCAATTTCACCTATTATTGTCTTAAAACCTTTTAAATGGGTTATACTTCATAGTATGTGAAAGTGGAAAAAAAAAGAAAAGAAAAGGAAAGATATCAGATTTATATTCAGCAATGATGAAAATAGAGGGTTCTAAAGAGATTAAATTGGAGAGAAAATGTAGCTACTTTCCTTTCCTATTCTATGGGTTTGTGGGAGCAGATGTAGATGGGCATATGGACCATATTTCAGTGACCTAAGTTAAAGTAGATGAATTATGATAGCCAAATGTAGATGAGCATTATGATAGCAAATATATTGTCCTATCTAAGCAAGTTATGGCAATCTTAGATATGATATGATAACACGACATGGAATAATGTATAAAAACAGAAAGGTGTTAAAGAATGATACATGAATATGAAAGAAGTAAAAAAAATATTCAAATTCTGGACATCGATATGAAATTTTTGTGATTTATGCATGCAGTGTCAAGTTTACTTGTAAGTATGACGACTGAGAGAAGTATCACATTCCCCTGTCAGTGTCAATTATTTATAGTATTGGAGCAGCATTTATTCCTTCAGCAAACAAGCAGCAATAGTACATGTGTCGCGACCCAAATTTTTAAAAAATCACTACAAATTTTTCGCGAACTTACCACATTTTAATTGTTGGGCTGTGAGTCAATATCCCTCGCTCAGTTTCATATATTATATATATATATATGCAAAACAGGCAATGCTTTCGTCCCAGGCACAAATATTGCGGAAGCTTATAAAATTATCATTTTAGAATTTAAAATTCGTTTACATTGCCTAACATATACGTCCCCAATATAACATGACTACATCACTGTACACTATTATTCAGATACAAAAGTACATGTGTGTATACCTCGATGCTGCTGGATAGCTGTGTGTAAAAGATCGCAGGATGGATACAGCTTATACACTCTACTGAAATGCTCTGTAGAGGTGGGAAAAATAATGGGATGAGCATAACGCGCTCAGTAAGAAATATATGAAAGCAGGTAGATAACCACACTATCTACGATGCTCATAATGCATGTTTTATCAACTCGTAAAACAAATGCATTTACTTTTCAAAATACTCTCATTAATTTATAAAGCAAGTAGATAATCAAATTATCCAAAATGCTCATGATGCATGGTTTATGCCGAAAAACCCATGGCATTCACAAAACCATTATAATAAAACACATAGCAATTTAATGCCCAAAACCGAATATCAAAACTCATTCAGAGTAAAATCTTTCTGTAATCAGTATTGAAACTCACTTTAAAATCATATCTCATTTCAAACGGTTTCATCACAGAAATCAAATCAAAATTTGTTTCATCACCGAAACCAATAAAGCAGATGAGACTAGGCAGGGATTTCAACACAAATCCAAGGGAACATTTGGCCAAAGTCCGAGACCCACTAGCTATCACGGATCAGGTGTGCCAGGGTGTCTCTGAGTCCGAGGAGGGGATTAGTCTATCCATCGGCTCCTATCTAAGGACTATCACAAAACAGAGCAATGACAAAGCATGCCCGAGTCTTAAGACGCAATCCTCACAACCCATAGCTGCACGGTACAGTGTACTCCATGTTGTCTACACGGTACGACGTACTCCGTGAACCAGAGTAATATTACCACAAAGTTGTAGGTGCCTGAGTCAACAGCTCACCACCCCAACTTAATAATTTATCAACCATAGCCTGTCGTATCAGATCTAGTGCGAGCAAGTCAGTGTGACACACAGTCAACACAAGGGCTCCAGCACGATCTCAATCACAAATCACAACAGAATCCAATGCGAGCAGTGCTCCAGCATGGTCTGTACAGATGTAATACCAAAATCAAGTGGGAGCAGATCTGGATAAATCCACAGATCTCATCATGCTCCAGCACGATTTCACACACACAAAATAGACAGCTGACTCTATTTCCCACCACAGTGGTACTCAAAACCGAGTGCAATATGCAAAACGGTACAAAACAGAGTGAGAGGGTAACATCTCATCAATTCACTCGTCAATCAAATCACATTTTAGAAAAACGTGCAAGTTAATGCATACTGTCAAATCATGAGCCAGTCTATCATTTCAGCTTCACAAAAATCTCTTTTTCACATAGAAAACATGGATTGCATGCACTTTATGCATTTACAAAAATTCTCGAGTCTAAGGGTATTTTCGTAATTTTTTCATATTTGGGTACTATCCAGAAATTTCATATCTATACGCTATATGAAATTTAATTGACTGTAAACGAAGATGAAAATACGTACAGCTATCTCTAATAGCTCCCATAGATCCCTTACCTCGGATCACGTAGTGTGACCTCTCTTCCTCTATGCTGTCCAAATCTCGCAGTCCGGTCAACTCTCAATATGACTCTGGAGCTGCATTTAACCATTCACTGGATTAATTACACGTTTCCTACTGTATTACACATTTAATACAGTTCATTTCACTTAATTGGGCCCGTTTACTCTAAATGGGCCTAAGTACTTTAATCGGGTCTTAATCCGTATTAAGCCCGTTTTCACGTATTATTTCCCTTCATCAGGGTCTATCGGCTCATTGGGCCTATCAATACCCATTGGGCTTCGTTCCAAACTCTTTGGATAGCCCGAATATCATTTACGAAAGTTTATTTGAATTTTCGATATAATTCACTAAATCCGAAATTTAATCCGAAATGTGTAAAATAAATCTTAAATACGCGTTACTCACATAAATTGTCGTAAATGAGCTTTACTTACCCGATATTGTGCGATGGCGCGCGAATCGGAGTTCAATCTGGCTTCCGTTCGGAATTAAATCGTCGAACCGAAGTCCGATGAAATCCTAAAAATTTTCTTTTCCTTTTTCCCTTTTTTTTTTCTCTTTTTCTCTCTCCTCCTTGGCTGAACCGGTCCGGTCCGGTTCAGCACAGAAACTTCCTCACTGAACCGGCCGACCGGTTCAGGGCTCCTTTCGTCGTTGCCGGCGTTTTCGACCGGTTCCCGGCCCGATTTCACCGCCGTTCGGCTGGGTTCTGGCTGGGGAGCCTTCTTTTGGCCTAGGCTGGGGTCGATCGGCGCCGGTGGCGGCCGAAATCTCCTTTCTCCCCCGCGGCTCTCCCTTCTCCGATCTCCTCGCCGGCGGCGTTCTGGGGCGCGTGGTGGCCGCTGGCGAGTCGCCCAGTGCTGGGCTGCCTTCGCCGGCCCTCGCCGGCCCCTCAGCCTCGCCGGTGGCTCGCCGGTGAGAGGAAACCGAAACCTTCGGTTTCCTCTTTCTCTCTCCCCGATATTCTCCTCTTTTTTTTTTTTCTGTTTGTTTTTTTTTTTTAACAGATTTTTTTTATAATATATTTTTATTATTATTTTATTCTTAAAATAATAATAAAAATCTTAAAATATCTCAAAATATCTCAAAAATTTATATTAAATTCATTTAGTCCGCAAATGAATTTATCAGTCCGATTTTACTTTTTCGGTATATTTTTCCACTATTTTTGAGCTCATTTTTCGAGACAAATTCTGATAAATTTTAATAATTTATATCTTGATCAATTGAACTCGAAATTAAATTATTTCTTCGATTTTTGATCAAGATTACACTAATCCATATTTTTAATATCAATTTCTTAGAAATGACACCGAATTTTCGGGTCTTACATTCCTCCCCACCTTAAAAAATTTGGTCCTCCAAATTAGAACCAAGTCAATTCTCGAATAACTGCGAATATTTCTCTCGCATAAGGCTCTCTAATTCCCACATAACTTCCTCTGAAGTGGGGTACTGCCCAAGAACCTTAACCAGAGAAATCGTTCTGGTCTGTAACACTTTATCTTTCCTATCCAATATCAAATTGACGTCTCACATACGATATATCCTCTTCGAGCTTCAATGGCTCATCTTGAATCACATGTGTCTGATTTAGATGATACTTCTGAAGCATCAATGTGTGGAAGACGTTATGAATGCCTGCTAGCTCAGTTGTCAAGGCTAGCCTACAGGCCTTATTTCTCACTCGCTTCAGTATCTCATTATCCCTTTCGAGGGAAAAACTTTCAAGAATACCAATTCACCTACAGTGAATTTCAAAGGTTTACGCCTCATCTCAACGTAGCTTTTCTGCCTACTCTGAGCTTACCTCAATTTCTCACATATAAATTGTACATTCTCAAAGGCTTGCTTCACTAAATCGGGAGCAAACATCTTTCGGTGACTCACTTCTTCTCATCCAATTGGAGATCGACACCTAAGACCATATGACGCCTCATACGGTGCCATCCCAATACTCGAGTGATAGCTATTGTTATAGGCGAATTCGGCTAATGGCAAATGGTCATCCCAAGAGTCTCTGAAATCCACACACAAGCTCTCAACATATCCTCCAAAGTCTGGATGGTTCTCTCACTGACCATCGGACTGAGAATGAAAAGCTGTACTGACACTCAATCGGGTTCCCATAGCTTCCTGAAAATGTTTCCAAAAGTGGAAAGTGAAGCGGGAATCCCTGTCAGACACAATACTCACTGGATCACCATGTAGCCTCACAATTTCCCGTACACACAGATTCGCCAACGCACTCAGAGTATCCGTAGCCTTCACGGCTAAGAAGTGAGCTGACTTCGTCAATCATTCCACAATCACTCAAATGGCATCATGGTTTCGTCAGGTCCTTGGTAAACCTATGATGAAATCCATGGTGATATGCTCTCATTGTCATGTCGATAGGTAGAGGTTGTAATAATTCTGCAAGTTTCTGATACTCTACCTTAACCTGTTGACATGTAAGGCACTTAGCCACAAACTCTGCAGCATCTTTCTTCATGTCTGACCACTAATATGCTTTTCAAAGATTCTGATACATCTATTACTCCTCGTATGCATTGTATACCTCGATGAATGAGCTTCTGTCAAATCAATTTCTTTAGCTGTGGGTCATCGGAAACGCAAATTCAAACTCTGAATCTCAGCAGGCCATCATCACAACTGTGCACTCAGTCACTCTACCCATCTGTTTTTGACTATGCATATCAACACAGAAGCGATCAATACGCTGAGCTTGTCTGGTCCGGTCTATCAAATCCGGTTTCAATCTCAGACTTGCTATCACACAATATGCATTAGTATCAGAAGGGTCTATATCTAGACTGAGGCTAATAAACTGCTCTAACAGTTCATGTTCCCTGACCATCATGTACGATACCATCCCGATGCTCTTTCTGCTCAAGGCATCAACGACTACATTCGCTTTACCCGGATGATAAAGTATCTCAAAATCATCGTCTTTCAGAAGCTCTACCCATCATCTTTGCCTCATATTCAATTCTTTCTGTTAAAAAAACAGATACTTGAGGCTCTTAAGATCAGTGAATACTTGAAATTTCTCATCGTACTAATAGTGGCACCATATCTTCAGTGCAAACACTACGACTGCCAACTCTAATTCATGGGTCAGATAGTTCTTCGCATTGTCCTTAAGTTGTCTGGATCCATAAGCAACTATCTTCCCGTTCTGCATCAATACACAGCCCAGTCCTTGGCCGAGGTGTCTGTATATACAGAGAAATCTCTTGAGCTGGTCAGAATAGTGAGAATCGGCGCAGTGGTCAATCACTACTTTAGTTCCTGAAAACTCTTCTCACATGCACTGTCTCACTCAATTGTAACATTCTTTCGAGTAAGACGTGTCAATGGAATAGCCAATTTAGAGAAAACTTTCTACAAATTGGCGGTAACATCCAGCCAAACCCAAAAATGATATCAGTTCCAACCAGAAATCACACTTACTGAGCTTCGCATATAGCTTTCTCTCTCTGAGGGTTTGTAGCACACTGCTTAGATGCTAGTCATGCTCTTCCCTAGACTTCAATACACCAGAATGTCATCTATAAACACTATGACAAATCGATCCAAGTATGGATTGAACACTCCATTCATCAATACTATAAAAGTTATAGGAGCATTCGTTAGCCCGAAAGGCATAACCAAGAATTCATAATGTCCATAACGGTTATGAAAAACTGCCTTGGGTACATCTCCACTCCGAATTTTCAACTGATTGTACCCAGACCTTAAATCGATCTTGAAAAAGATCCGTGCTTCCTGAAGTTGATCCAATAGATCATCAATACTTGGAATATGGTACTTGTTCTTAATGATCGCCTTATTCAATAACCGATAATCTATTCACTGTCGGAGGCTTTCATCCTTCTTTTCAGCTGTAGCCCTCATCTTCGGGGCAGAAGTACTAGCTGTATCATTTTCTGACTCTTTGCCCTTCTGTGGGGCTATCTCAGTCAACTCTGGGCAATCCTTTATCATATGCCTCGTCTTGCCATATCTAAAATATGTTCCAATCAATACGTGGCATAACCTACTACCGTGGTATCTACCACATGCTCTACATTGATTTGTAGTCGATCGGGGTCCTCCAATCACTATACCCCTAGCTGGAGTCGAGACTTGATACACCGGGGGCTTAATCATCCTACCCCGTGACTCATCGACTCTCAGTCGTCTACCAAACGACCTCTTTTCCACTTGGACATTACAGTCCTATGTTGATCTCTTCTGATCTCTATTCTTGCCCTTCACGACTTTACCAAACTCAAGGACGTGCATCTCATAGTCTTACTCATACAACTAAGCTCTACGCACGATCTCCTCGTAAGTCGTAATGTCACATAGGGTTAATCTGACTCTGATGGAAGGTCTCAATCCTTCCATAAACTTGCGAACTTTTCGCATCTCACTGCTCATGGTATCGGGGGTCATATCTTCCCAATGATGTAAATCGAGACTCATACTCGTCTACCGATCTATTCCCTGGATCAGACCAAGAAATTTCATCTGTAATCTCCATTGAGCAGTGGCTGGGATATACTGCCTCCTGAAGGCATTCAAAAATATCTCTCAGTCAATCAACTGATATACATAACTTTCATCATGGGTCAGGTGAATTTTCACCAATACTCTGCTTCGCCCTCTAACATGAATGTAGCAAAGGCCACTCTTTCATTGGTCGAACATCGGTAAAAGTCATATAACTTCTCAAACCGGTTGATCCAATCCTCTGCTACTAAAGGGTTCTTGATCCCACTTAACGATGGAGGCTTGAGCTTCGAAACTGCCTCAATCGGTCAAACTCACAATCAAACCCTGAATCCTCGCCAGTTTGTCGTGGAACTACAGGTGGTATAGGGGTCTCATCAACACGTGACATAGGTACAGGCTGTGTAGGCGCAGGTGTCTCAGGAGCAACTGTCGACTCAGTATAAGTCATCTGAGCAGCCGGACCTTGCCTACTCTCTAACCTAGCCATAGTCAAGTTAGCCTGAGTGAACAACTCCATAAATGTGTTCTAACTCCGCTCTAATCTCGTAACACGAACATCAATAGTCTCAACTGGACCTGATGGAATATGATCACATGACGATTCACAAGGTCTCTCAAACCTATCACAGCGTCTCTCGGACCTACTCTCTATGGCCCCGAGAACGCGAACTCTCTCCTCTGCTGCGATGTCTGTCAGACATCCCGATAGTCCCGCATACACAATCAATTTCTCAGTTTAACCACAGCTCAGTACACACAATTGTATCTAATAATGTACAGTGACATGGGGATGTATACTTTCTAATTACTGACACTGACTCACATCAGACCAACACTGCTCTGATACCACCTCTGTCGCGACCCAAATTTTTAAAAAATCACTACAAATTTTTCGCGAACTTACCACATTTTAATTGTTGGGCTGTGAGTCAATATCCCTCGCTCAGTTTCATATATTATATATATATATATGCAAAACAGGCAATGCTTTCGTCCCAGGCACAAATATTGCGGAAGCTTATAAAATTATCATTTTAGAATTTAAAATTCGTTTACATTGCCTAAAATATACGTCCCCAATATAACATGACTACATCACTGTACACTATTATTCAGATACAAAAGTACATGTGTGTATACCTCGATGCTGCTGGATAGCTGTGTGTAAAAGATCGCAGGATGGATACAGCTTATACACTCTACTGAAATGCTCTGTAGAGGTGGAAAAAATAATGGGATGAGCATAACGCGCTCAGTAAGAAATATATGAAAGCAGGTAGATAACCACACTATCTACGATGCTCATAATGCATGTTTTATCAACTCGTAAAACAAATGCATTTACTTTTCAAAATACTCTCATTAATTTATAAAGCAAGTAGATAATCAAATTATCCAAAATGCTCATGATGCATGGTTTATGCCGAAAAACTCATGGCATTCACAAAACCATTATAATAAAACACATAGCAATTTAATGCCCAAAACCGAATATCAAAACTCATTCAGAGTAAAATCTTTCTGTAATCAGTATTGAAACTCACTTTAAAATCATATCTCATTTCAAACGGTTTCATCACAGAAATCAAATCAAAATTTGTTTCATCACCGAAACCAATAAAGCAGATGAGACTAGGCAGGGATTTCAACACAAATCCAAGGGAACATTTGGCCAAAGTCCGAGACCCACTAGCTATCACGGATCAGGTGTGCCAGGGTGTCTCTGAGTCCGAGGAGGGGATTAGTCTATCCATCGGCTCCTATCTAAGGACTATCACAAAACAGAGCAATGACAAAGCATGCCCGAGTCCAAAGACGCAATCCTCACAACCCATAGCTGCACGGTACAGTGTACTCCATGTTGTCTACACGGTACGACGTACTCCGTGAACCAGAGTAATATTACCACAAAGTTGTAGGTGCCTGAGTCAACAGCTCACCACCCCAACTTAATAATTTATCAACCATAGCCTGTCGTCTCAGATCTAGTGCGAGCAAGTCAGTGTGACACACAGTCAACACAAGGGCTCCAGCACGATCTCAATCACAAATCACAACAGAATCCAATGCGAGCAGTGCTCCAGCATGGTCTGTACAGATGTAATACCAAAATCAAGTGGGAGCAGATCTGGATAAATCCACAGATCTCATCATGCTCCAGCACGATTTCACACACACAAAATAGACAGCTGACTCTATTTCCCACCACAGTGGTACTCAAAACCGAGTGCAATATGCAAAACGGTACAAAACAGAGTGAGATGGTAACATCCCATTAATTCACTCGTCAATCAAATCACATTTTAGAAAAACGTGCAAGTTAATGCATACTGTCAAATCATGAGCCAGTCTATCATTTCAGCTTCACAAAAATCTCTTTTTCACAGAGAAAACATGGATTGCATGCACTTTATGCATTTACAAAAATTCCCGAGTCTAAGGGTATTTTCGTAATTTTTCCATATTTGGGTACTATCCAGAAATTTCATATCTATACGCTATATGAAATTTAATTGACTGTAAACAAAGATGAAAATACGTACAGCTATCTCTAATAGCTCCCATAGATCCCTTACCTCGGATCACGTAGTGTGACCTCTCTTCCTCTATGCTGTCCAAATCTCGCAGTCCGGTCAACTCTCAATATGACTCTGGAGCTGCATTTAACCATTCACTGGATTAATTACACGTTTCCTACTGTATTACACATTTAATACAGTTCATTTCACTTAATTGGGCCCGTTTACTCTAAATGGGCCTAATTACTTTAATCGGGCTTTAATCCGTATTAAGCCCGTTTTCACGTATTATTTCCCTTCATCAGGGTCTATCGGCTCATTGGGCCTATCAATACCCATTGGGCTTCGTTCCAAACTCTTTGGATAGCCCGAATATCATTTACGACAGTTTATTTGAATTTTCGATATAATTCACTAAATCCGAAATTTAATCCGAAATGTGTAAAATAAATCTTAAATACGCGTTACTCACATAAATTGTCGTAAATGAGCTTTACTTACCCGATATTGTGCGATGGTGCGCGAATCGGAGTTCGATCTGGCTTCCGTTCGGAATTAAATCGTCGAACCGAAGTCCGATGAAATCCCAAAAATTTTCTTTTCCTTTTTTCCTTTTTTTTCTCTTTTTCTCTCTCCTCCTTGGCTGAACCGGTCCGGTCCGGTTCAGCACAGAAACTTCCTCACTGAACCGGCCGACCGGTTCAGGGCTCCTTTCTCCGTTGTCGGCGTTTTCGGTCGGTTCCCGGCCCGATTCCACCGCCGTTCGGCTGGGTTCGGGCTGGGGAGCCTTCTTTTGGCCTAGGCTGGGGTCGATCGGCGCCGGTGGCGGCCGAAATCTCCTTTCTCCCCCGCGGCTCTCCCTTCTCTGATCTCCTCGCCGGCGGCGTTCTGGGGCGCGTGGTGGCCGCTGGCGAGTCGCCCAGTGTTGGGCTGCCTTCGCCGGCCCTCGCCGGCCCCTCAGCCTCGCCGGTGGCTCGCCGGTGAGAGGAAACCGAAACCTTCGGTTTCCTCTTTCTCTCTCCCCGATATTCTCCTCTTTTTTTTTTTCTGTTTGTTTTTTTTTTTTAACAGATTTTTTTTTATAATATATTTTTATTATTATTTTATTCTTAAAATAATAATAAAAATCTTTAAATATCCCAAAATATCCCAAAAATTTATATTAAATTCATTTAGTCCGCAAATGAATTTATCAGTCCGATTTTACTTTTTCGGTATATTTTTTCACTATTTTTGGACTCGTTTTTCGAGACAAATTCTGATAAATTTTAATAATTTATATCTTGATCAATTGAACTCGAAATTAAATTATTTCTTCGATTTTTGATCAAGATTACACTAATCCATATTTTTAATATCAATTTCTTAGAAATGACACCGAATTTTCGGGTCTTACAACATGAAGGCATGGGGCATGGGCTAAAGTTAATTATTGAAAATGAAGTGTTGGATAGCTTGCGTGCAGAACAAATATAGTTATTTTGCTTGTTTTCTTTGCTGCCTTGAAGTAAAAGGCATTCAACTGGTGCTCTTATTAGAAAGCAAGCAACTCTGTGGCCTGGTATGCCTTCTTTTTGGGGATTTGGTCATATCTTAAGAGCCAGTGAAAAGTACTGCACACTTCAAGAAAAAATGCTTGATCCCACAAAATAAAAAGAGAAGAGAATTTTGGGATCTTGTTTGGAGTTGGTTTAAATAATTATGTTTTTATTTTGATTATTAAAAATGTGAACATTTTTTAAGTACTTAATTTCGAATTTTGACCTTTATATTTTGAAATCTTACTAGATCAAATAAGATTAACAATTATTTTATTGAATAGATTTGACACAAAATTGTATTACAAAATGGGTTTATATTTTATGTATTATCAATTTATAAATCTCATACATTAATAGTGAATTATAACATGTATGCTCATTGATTATAAATTTTTATAAATTTTTAAAATAAATGTTATTAAATTCACGTATCATGATATGATTCGATAAAAAAACAGTAAAAAATTTTATATACTGATAATATATCAAATATAAACTTCTGTTAAAAATGGTATGGTAAGTAATTACAATTGAAAGTTTAAATTGTAATTTTATGTTCTCTTTATAAATTAGCGTTGCTTTTGCTATCAAATTCAATAATTAAGTTTACATCATCAATCGATTTAATCCTTAAATACCATATATATTATCTCATACTGTGCATTGAAGTTTCATACTTTATATGGTCAAATTAAAGTTAGCCAGTAGCAAGGCTTTCTTCATCTTCAATACCATTTAATAATTCAACCCTGTAGACAATTGCTTCTGAGATACTTGGGTCTTAGAAATTAAAGAACTTAGAAACTATTTGGATTTATAATTAAATTTGACAATTTTAAATAAAATAAATTTATAATTAAATTTGATAATTTTAAATAAAATACGTTAACTTAATATAAAAATAATATAAAAAAATGAAGATGAGATAATATTTGATAAATTTTTTATATAAATTTAATAAAAAAATTATATTTGACATATAATATAAATTTTGTTATAATTTTTATATATTGTAAAATTTAAATATAATTTATTACTCATCTTAAAATGTCTGAAAACTAATTAAATTAATCAACGCAACAAAAAGCTTTGGATCTCAGCTTTTGTTCTTTAACGTTATATTTTATTACCCTTATTTTTTTCATTCTATTTTTTTCCTTAATAATAAATTACGACTTGGAGCAGTTAGCCTTTCAACTTCATCAATAATCTTCCTCTTCCCTCTCTGTAATAATTGCCCTGCCGGTAGTCCTCACTATTTCTGAAGACAAGCAATCCACTGTTTCTTTGTTGTTGGTTTATTGTAATGTCAACAAATCACATCAAATCCGTCTTTTTCACTTTTCTTCTCTACTCAAGAAGATTCTGCAGCCGGAGACTGTGTGATTGCACCAGCCATGTTTAACGATACACATGGCTGCTCAACAGGCACCTGCATGCAAATCACATAATTATAAAATAATAATTTACTTTAATGGCATTGTAAATTTTGTACACCATTTTTTACAGCAACCGAGGGTTACAATGAATTGTAAACAAAACTTAGGAAAGAAAGTTTGATTGCTCCTTCATTTCTTAGTTTGTTTTCTTATATAAAAATGTAATAAAACGATATAAAAATTATATAGATTAAAATTTAATAAAAATTATATATAAATATGATAAAAATTAATTTTTTATTTAATGTATTTATATAAATTTTGATACAAAATATTTATATTTTATACTATATAAAAATATATTTTATACATACGATATATACCAACCGATTGTAATGCTAATTTGCAATGAGCAAATAATGCAGCATTTGAGCATTATTATTAGAAGTAGCATTTAGACATGTGAAGACAGCTGCAACAATGATGATAATGCTGGTGATGATAATGATGGTGGGGACATGAGAATCATAGTATTTCTTTAGATTGAAATCATGGGTTTTTGATAAGATGCAATTTAATTAGTTTTTGACTTACAAAATGTCCTGCCCCAAGAATCCAGTAAAACTGCAGATTTTTGTAAGCTTTGATGAAGCCTCCCGTGGCTTTGTCGTCCTTGCAGTAAAGAGGAGTTCTTTCTTTGCTTAGAAAATCCTGGAGTCCTTCCCACCTGAAAAATACATAAAATCAAATATAATGCCAATTTACACATTGATTAAGCCCCTAATTTCTTCTCAATTCCAAATAGATAGAAGGGAAAATGAGAGTATTACTTGAGCTTATGAACCCAGGCTTCAGTCCCCTTTGTTGCACAGATCACATCAAGCTGCAATGAAAAATCCATCCAATATCATCATCATCATCATTAGTTTTTAAGTTTACACCAGCAAAAAAGTTAAAGCAAAAGCTGCACAAAACCCAGCTTTTGTTTAGGAATTACTTTGGTGTCATTTCTTGCAGCATCTTTTGTTTTTTAACGTCTCAATCTATTGAATCCATACTTCTGAAATGGGAGTTTGGGAGAAGTCTTACCTGTCCATTGTATATAGTGACATTTACTCCTTTAGAAAGGAGCTCATCAACCTAAAAAACATGTAAACCAGCAAATGTATGAGAATCATTGTTATTGAAATGAAATGGGAAATCTGGTTGTAGAGATCTTTTTCCAGGATTCATCTTCATTAAGCAATTCTGATTATTGATTTTTGGAATTTTAAGTTTTACCTCAGCAATTCTTGGCTTCATAAAGTCACCTGCCAAGTATGAGAAAACATAATCCGACTGCCCTCCCCATCTGTTAAACACATTGAATTGTACTTTGATCCAAATTTCAAGAGTAATTTAGCAGAGATTGTTGTTGTAAGGCGGAGGAATTAGCTTACGAGACATTAGCAGGGATGATTTTAAGCTTTTTCTTAATGACACCATTCATCAAACTATCAAGATCATCCCCATCATTGCCAGGAAAAACCCTCATGGAACTCAGATATCTTGAATACTTTTTCAGATATCTTGAGTATTTAACTGCAAATATTCCATTCGAGAATGCCGAAGCTGTTAAAGTTACAGGACCCATTCCTGAATCCTGAAGGAAATTGTAGAAGTCCTGCAAGTTTACTCAAAGACTCTCAGATTAATGAGAAAAATAATAAACTTAAGCCACCAAAATGAAGAGAAAATCACCATACCACAGAATTGCTGTTGGCGCCAATGACTGACTCGAGTTGAATCCAAGTGTTTGTTGCTTCAGTATATTGACCATCTTTGAGTTGCTGGCTAATCTTCTTAGCTAGACTGATTTTCCAGATGGGAAAGTTATCAGATAAATGTTTTTATTACATTTAATTATTTGCTTATCATTTTTTTTCTTGCAAAAGAAAATATAGACCTGTTTGATTTTTCCAGACCATTGTCATCTAGCCGAGAAACATCCTTAAGAAGAGGTCCCCAAGAAAACTGTAGCATCAGATTGAAAGAAAATCTTTAGATAATACCAATGCAGACATTCTATTCTGCAAATTCCAACTCAGAAACCATTGCCAAGTCAAGTAAGAATGGTAAAAGCTGCTCATTTGTGATATGTGAGATTCACAAATTCACATGTTCAAGTCAGGGAAATAATTTTCGTTAATACGGAAAAAGGTTGCGTATGTATGATTTTCTGAGTTTGCAAAAAAAAAAAAAAAAAAAGCTACTTACCACAAAATCTTCAGGTGAGATCCAACTATTTCCCAATGCAAGTCCTGCGTATCAGAATTCAGTTCCAAACTTCAAATTCACAACATGCTGTAGAAAAGTCAGTTTTCTAACAAAACAAAGTCATTCCTTTCAATAAAGAAGCAAACGTTAAGTATTTTCTCAGCTTATTGAAGACAATTAAGTGGATAAAGTAATGCCATAAACAATGGTTTACCCCCAAGTTTTAGCTTCAATTTTCCAGCTTCAATGGCTTTTAGAATTGATAATCCGGCAGTGACAGCAAATTTTCCTCCATAAGACTCTGCCACAATGAACAGAGGACTCTTTTGGAGGCTTTCATTTCCATTAAATAGTTCCATCAACAAAGTAGTTAAATCGGTTGCTGCCTCATCATCAGTTTTCACCAACAACTCTGTGTCCTCCACAAAGCTGTAGCCTGTTCCGACTGGGTTGTCCTATGTCAGAGAATCATTAACTCCATTAAAACTCAAAAAGTGGATCCCCATTTTTGTGGTACTGACTACTAAGATCAAAAGAGAGACTTAATTATGGATAACTAACCACAAACAAAAGATCAGCTTTTCTTAACCAAGTAGAATTCCTTGGCTTCAAGTTGGTGTCTAATGGCCCAATCTCCTGAAAGTTTCCAATTCCAACACCTGAGGCACCCTATATTGTGAAGAAAACAATTATGCAAACCATTTCAGGATTGAAGCAAAACTGAAATCTAGTCAGATACCAGAGTTTTACAAATGAAACACGAAAAAGGAAACTCAGAACTATTGTCTCCTTTGTTCATTAGTTCACTTGTGTTTTTCTTCACATTTCATGTGATAAAGAAAACTTACAGGTCCACCCTGTAGCCATAAAATGATTGGCCATGGCTTGGAAGGTTGTTCAACCCTGTAAGGACTTCTATAAAGCCACCAAAACATGTGTGCTTCTATAACACAACTCAAGAAACAACCCAAAAAGAAAACCCAAGATCAGAATCATTCACATTAAACTTTTGGATTCAAGAAAACACCAAAACGAATGAGAATTGTACAAATCATGAAGCTATTGGTTTTCTTACTGGGTCTGACTTGAACATAACCCCATTCTTCTGAACCACCTTGGGATTTGACAGCTCTGGCTATTCCTCCACGAAACAAAGAAAAAGAGAAGAAAACAAAGAGCAAAAGAACATAGAATTTCCCCATTTGAAAAAAAAAAATGGCAAAAAAGTTTTCAGATACCCACTTCACACTTCACAGCTTTGAAGCAAAGACATGCTTAGGTAAATGAGGCTCTCTCTCTCTCTCTCTCTATCTATATATATATATATATATATATATATATCTCAGTAGGTGATAGGATATGAACTTTTGTTTCTGTCAAAGTAAGAAGACAATATTACTATGAGAATCCTCCAAAGGCTGCTGCTTTATTATCGAATTTAAATTCATATTTACATAAAAATTAAGAGCTTTTTTTTTTTTTTGGTTAGCAGAGTTATCCTTACAGCGGAGTTGACTACTACTACTACTTCTACTAGGAGAGTGAATAAGACAATAATCATTAACCAAGTTTGACATTTCTTTTTATAGTTTCACATGGTTGAGAAAGCCTGGTTTTTGGGTTTCTTAAAAGAGATTTTTTTTTTTACCTCTTGCTTTAAGAAAACGTACATTCTGTAGGAAGGAATTTATTAAGAGGACAGACCTATAAGTGGCTGTGTTGTGGGGCCGGAGAAATTGAGTGCAGCTGGCTATGTCTCCTCTCGTTTGTTATCTGCTCTAATGAGAACGACGTTTGACAGAGCTCTCTCCTCTGAAAGTCTCTTAACAATACAAACTCTTGTTGTTTCTTCTTATCTCTGCCATTTTTGTAGGGATTTGGGTGGATAACATTACTAGGAGCTGATCACTGCACTGAGTCACTGACCCTTCCTTCCTTCGCAGAGTTTTCATGCAATAATCAACATCCCATAATGTTAGAAATTTGAGATTTTTTTTTTATTATAGCACTATTTTATAATTTGAAAGTATCTTTGCCCTGCTTTGTACATAAACAAAATAGATCTATAAATATTGACTATAAATAATAAAAATTATAAAAAATTATAAAAAAATTATTCAATACGATATAATAATATGAGATTTAAATCTTGACGAAGATGAGTACTATTTTATATGGGCAACAAGGTGGCAATGCCAATGCATAAGACACAGTCCAACCTTTTTGGGGTCCACTTTGGGTCGTTACATTGCCTGATTTAGCTGTAAACCATGGAATTTTGGCTGGAGAATTTGATAAGTTGCTCTTATGTTTGTTCCTTTTACATCAAAAGGATGGGAGAAAAATGGGTTGTTAATTGTTATCAACTTAATTAGACTTTTCAATCCAAATGATCAACTTAGTTAATAACTGATCATGAGGTGATAATATGCTACTTGGTGTATTATATTTGTATTTTTGAATAATTTCAAAGCCTTGAATTAATCATCAAAGATTGAAATAATTAAAGGTTAAAGGACTCATTGTCGTTGTTAGGAAGTTTCCTTTAGAGTGTTTATGTTCTCTGAAAATGACATCTTTTGGAATCAATGGAAACTACAGAGACATCTGCTCTCCCTCAAGCCTTTGTGCTTTTTGTTGCTATTGATTTTTATTTTTTTTAATTAAGAAATAAGGATCAGAAGACAGAAATGAGAGACAAAATGTCTTTTCATTTATTTTATATATATTTTTTGGTTGAGCAATAAGGGATGTTTAGGTTTTGTGTACTACATTTTTCTTTAGCACAAAGATTAAGTCTTATCAATTTGTCACCAAGCATTTACAATGAAGCCATTGAAATAGATAGGTTGTTTAACTCTATAATTAACAAACTTGACATAATCCAAAATGCGTAGGTTAATTTTATTTAATTTTAATATATATATATTAAAAAATATGTATTATCGTTTTAATTTCGTTTGTAAATTTTATAAATTTCACTCACTAGTGTATTGAGTAATAATTTTTATATATATATATATTGTTTTCATAGAATGTACATTTTTTTAAGTTACCCATTTCTTTAATAGCCAAAAAGATAAGATGAATTTCCCACTATATCCATCTCAATTTATTAATCACATTTAAGAGCTTCAAAATATATAAATGAAGAATATATATATAAAACCTCAAAAGGACATATTCATCGTATATGGCATGGTTGCAAATGGAGGCAAAAAGAAAATCTACTAATTATCTTAGATGATTTGTTTCTTAATTTTAAAATTTATATGACTCATTCACAAAAAATAAAATGAATCTTGATATTTTAACTATCTTAAGTAAATAATAGATATTTTCTTGATTTGCTTCTGTCTAAGTCATTTGCCCAATTTGTAAACATTAATTTCAAATATTATTTTTTAATAGCAAAATATGAAGTTTATCAATAGGTAATTAATGGAAAATTTTAAATTACGGTCAAAATCTTTTATTTTATTGGAAGGTCAATATAAATACATACAATAAATGTAAATTTAATGTTAATAAATGTTAAATATATTAAAAATATCATAAATACATGATAATAAATTTTAAATTAGTGTAAATATACGTAAAAAATATAATAATTTTGCTACAAAATATTTTACATTTATTATCATATTTTACTATTCTTTTAATATATTCATATATTTAACACTAAATTTATATTTTATCGTATGTTTATGTCGACTAACTTTATAATAATTTTTTAGGAAATTAAGATTGTCACGAGGGAGTCCATTTAACTTTTGAACAACCAGCTGGCATTTGTAATAATTTTCCAAACAAAAGTCTTTTCTAAAGTCTCACCAACTGTAGTTTGACAATTTCCCGTTCACCAACCAAACCCTTTGCACCATTCCTCAATGTGCAATTGTAGAGCAAACATATATAAATTTATGTAGGACCAATTAAATAGGTGAAGGAAAATTAGGGGACAAACAAAGCCAATAATAATCACACCAAACCCTTTTTGACCCCAAAGTCTAAAATTACTTTTCAAATGCTCTAAACAGGGTTACAAATGAATTCAACCTTCAACATTCCAAGAATGTTTCTCATCTAAGGTAGGGTGGCTTTGCCAGCATGTCTTGGTTAGTGTCATTGGAATAATTGTAAGGTAGAGTTGATAGGGATGGAAGTAGGCCCATAGCCCATCTTACTTCCGTATTGGGAAACATTTTTGAAATAATATTTGTAAAAATTATAACTCGAACTTTAAAAATTAATTCGAATCTATCATTAAATCATCCGAAAACTATCTTGATTTGATTATACATTAATGCAAAGAGAAAAAAATATTTTTTAAAAAAAAGAAAGAAGGGAAAGAAAGAATAGAACCATATTCAAAGAATATGGCCAAAAAGTATGAGATAATGCATCAAAGTGAAAACACAAAAGAAAAGGAAGATTATGATGTAAGTTTGATTCCATTATTTGTGTAAAAATTTAATTTGAAAAAAACGACATGGTAAAAAAATACAACAGTTGAGAATAAGTATCTGAATACAGATGTAAGAATAAAAAGAAAACTCCCATTAACTAAATTTTCAGTGGGGCAAAAACTAAATTTTTGTTATACTTGTGGTAGCTACAAAATACTACCAAAAAAGGGTTTTTAGGATTTATTATTGTAAATCCTTCTCTGCCTATATAGTAATATATTACCTTAAATTGATAGTCTTCTTTCACTTGTTTCTGGTGATTACTCTTTCAGTGAGATCTAGCAGTGCCTGCCTTGACCTTAGTACATCTTCATCATCACTTTCGGGTAGAGAATCAATGACTGCTGCTGCAAGGTTGGCATGCTTCCTGGCTAGTTCCTTGGTCCTTTGTATTCCACTACTCTTCCCAAGATACTCAAGGGCCTATATTTTTCAGTAATAAATCGACTCAATAGTCAATACTTGGCAAGACAACAGTACAACATGATACACCTAATAAAATAGGAGTATATATTTCGGTTTTAACCGATTAATCGATCAAACTGAACTTAAATCATTACTTTTTTTGATGTATTAACATATTCCTTTTCATGAGTAGGTATAGACATTAATATGGACATATTAATATGGCCAAACCTACCGACTGAAATATGTACATACACAAGTTCCAAGCATGGTCACTTTAAAATCTACAAGCTATACAACTATCTTGAACAGATCATCAGTTGGTCATCTTGGAAAGTAGAACCGATTTTAGGCGTTAAAATTTCTCTTTTGAATAAGAAAACAGTTCTCCATGATGAGATGTCTAAAAGAATAATTTTCTTTTTTTCTTTTTCTGCCTTTTTGTAATTTAAAAACAACTAAAACAGTGCAAATATCATAGATTTTTTTTGGAAAGCCTTCAGAATCCTGAAGTAAAGTGAAAAGTCAACTTGAAAGAACTTTAGCTAAATTCAGATCTCAAAGCCTTCAGCAATATCTAACAATGACAGGTTTGCATTGACATACTGGGTTTTCTGATGAACTACTCTAGCATAGTAACAATTGAAATTTCAGAAATTCTGTATAATGAGCCACTATTTGTATGCATTAGAAATAGCATACAAAAATGGATCAGTAAATATAAACTTACTATGTCAACATTTGCAGGGTTGTCGAAACCCTGGTCCACAACTGCACGCAATTGAGGATGTTCTTCCATGGCAAACAAGATTGGAGCTGTTATGATTCCCTGCAAGACAGATAATTGTGACAACCGGATGTATTATCATATCATATCCATTAACAAATATTCATTTCACAAGGCCACCTGTCATGGCTCAGAGAATATCAAGAAAGTCTCATATTAACAAATGAGGTCAGAGGGGCTCAACTGAAGAATACATATTCCAGAAACAAAAGTATTGCACAATGCCACCTATCATGACTTATGGAATATGCCTACACAGATCATTATACAAGCTCTTGATTCGTGAATGAGTAAAGAGAGCATCAACTGACCCAATGTCATTAGTTTTGGAAGGGCTTAAGAGTTTTGAAACTCAGAATTTCAAACTTAAATGTTAAGAGGGATGAGAGTACATCAGCCATAAAGTGGCAAAATGTGGCTTAAATACAAAGACCTTTAAAGTGTGGGTAAAGGCTTGTCCAGACTTCCAATGGGTTTATCATTCCATCAATTCTAACAAGTAAATATTCCAGGTATGAAGTTCAACATTTCTCATTAAAAAAAAAACGCAAGCACTGAGATAAGACATTAAAGTAGATGAATTACATGCCGGATATCAGATAAAGAACCCTTTCCAAGGGATGCCGATGTGCCTGTGAAATCAAGAAGATCATCTATCAATTGAAATGCTAATCCCTGGAAAAAAAGAGGAGAAAACAGGCAGATGATGAGCCTAAAGACAATTCATAGAAATAGGACAATGTAAATGCTGCCAGATGGCTTGGCATAAAGAGGGCATCAATTGTTGTTAAGTTGTTCTAATATCCAGTCTAGAGTACTTGAAAGTCCCTGTCACTTGATAACCTACGGAGTATCCTCATAGCTTGCCATGGTTTCAACTTTCAAAGCCATGCAACACCATTAAGATTGTCTTAAGCAAAAGAGAAGTATTACTTGCATCATCAGATTATATCTTTGCATCATTTTTATTGACTAGAGTTGAAACAAGAACAAAATGGGGATATCAAAGTTCCTTATAGTAATCTTCAATTCCAATATATAGGGCAACTATATCTCACGTACATCTTAATTAGTTTAGAAAGGAAAGTCTTGGTCAATTGGTTTTGAGGAGTGCGGTGTTATTCCAATCAACAAAGTTCTCTCCCAACATCTCTGTTGTAACATGCAGCATAATCTCAAAAAGGCTCCCACTAAAAGTTTGCATTTTCCATGCAGATATAAGAAAAGAATTTTGCTTTTTTTTTTCTGAGCCAAGAAAAACTTTATGAAATTTACAAACCAGATTTTTGCCATACTCAAAGGCCAGCATTGCAACTTCTGCTGTGTGCCCAGCAAGTATGGCAATCGACTTGCAGCTGTTTGATATCAAGGATGCAGTCTTGTTGTATGTCTTCTGCATGTAGTATTCCATGCTGCATTTAAAAAAAAAAATGCTTAGATAGCTAATTGAAATTGCTGATACTGAGACTTCCAATTAGGACAGCACTGATTCAACAAATTAGCATGCCCTTGACATGGATATGCAATCAGATGGAGACAAAGTTAAAAAAAGCATCTCCACGTATCGTAACTTACTAGGGGAGTAAATAATCGAGCTACTTGTAGAATACTAGAACTTGATTCTTTGACAGTCAAGCTCAAGTAGCTAGCAAACTGTGCCATGTTAACAAGTATTCTAATGCTCGACTGACTTGCTAGCTTAATCAAGCTTTTAGTCTTTTCAATATATTTTTCCTTTTATACACATTACACACACCACCACAAACGCACATACTTATATATATATATATATATATATATATGTATCAATATAATACCTTATTCTATTTACAATATTGCACTCAGAGTAAAAAGAAACTGCGATTTTTTCGACCTTCAGACAGCAGCCAACTGCATCACTCAACTGCAAGGCGCACTCAAGGCACTAAAACCTTGTATTGCCTAAGGCGCAAAAAAAGTACTTGCCTGAGTGAATAAGGTGCAATATGTGTGTGTGTGTGTGTGTGTGTGTGTGTGTATAAATAAGCTTAAGATACATAATTCTGTTAATAAACTCCAAAGAGAGGTCCACTTTGATCCTACAAAGCATGCGAAATTTCCTTTTCTTTTGGCCAATATGCATGATTTCCTTATGCTCCCTAGTTTGTTGTTGAATACTCAATAATTTGGAAGTAGAGTTTGATATTGTCCCTTTCTATTTTCTATTAAAGGTAAAGTTAACGGGAAAAAATAAAAAACAAAGAAATGCAAGAGAACTTCAATCAGGTGGGCTCTTTTTTCACCTACCACCTTACAAAAGAGCGAGCCTAGGAGCACCAGGAGTATGCCTGATCAAATGCACCTCATCCGAAAGGGTCTGAGGTACTTCTGTTGTCTAGCACATCACCAGTGCGCCTTGACAACGCTGGCCATAACCATCATTATCATCACCAGAGCCTTTATCCCAAACCATTTTCTAGATAAATTTCTTCCCTTCGTCAACCCAACATAACACTTACTGGAAAGATATATTAGCAGATGATGTGTTCTGTAAAGCCATAAAGGCACAATATGGGAAGTGTTAATACACTCCCTTTTTGCTGTTCCTTTTTTATCCTTTCTTTTGTCAATATCTAGCTTCGCTTTACTATGTGCTTTAATTTCGTTCAGAGAAAGGTTGATTTTTTTTTAGGTAAGCAGACAACTTGGGATTACAGGCCTGATATGTATACCGCTTATCTAGCTTCGAATATTCACTCTAATCAGAACATACAAAGCATTAACAAAGTTCAAAGGGTGAAGATATACACTCCATTTTTGCTGTTCCTTTTTATCCTTTCTTTTGTCAATATCTAGCTTCGTTTTACTATGTGCTTTAATTTCTTTCAGAGAAAGGTTGATTTTTTTAGGTAAGCAGACATCTTGGGATTACAGGCCTGATATGTTTACTGCTTATCTAGCTTCGGATATTCACTCTAATCAGAACATACAAAGCATTAACAAAATTCAAAGGGTGAAGATAACATTGAGCCTTCATTACTACCTGAAGCAGAATGATCTAATTTTACTTGTAGTCTGTACTATCAATGCTTATGTGACCATACTAAGCATAAAGCAGAAAGAGAAGCAAATTAAAAACAACTGCTATAACTGCCAGTTTAATCGTCCAGTAGGAACAAAGGAAGGCCCATAATCATACAGCCCTTTAATGCAATAACAAATAACAATGTTTTATTGTAGGACTTTTACTAGTCAACTCTCATAAAACGCAGTTAGAAATGAATAAATGAGAAGAAACAGAGCAGTATACCTATAACGCTGTTTAGAAGCAGTTGTAAATTGCATGGTTTCACCAGTAACAAGATTCTCTACAACTGTTGCTATTAAGGTGACAACCTACATACAGCCAACCAAAAAAAAAAAAAAAAAACCATAGCAAATTAGTTAAATTCAAGTAATTAAGCAGTAACAACTACAAATCAACATAAGAAAAGGAACAATGATACAAAACATCCAGATGAAGATTTAGAAAGCATACGACCTTGTGGTCAATGGTGTAACGTACAGGTGACTGTTTACATTGTTCGTCAATATATAATCACATCACATCTCTTAACTCACACACACAACCATCCACATAATCAAAAAAGGGGAAAAATCTACCTCTGTATTTTTTAAAGAAGCAAGGGCCACACATGCTCGAGAAAGCAGGAAATCTCCTGCCAACACAGCAAGCTGCATTATAAACAAACAGAAAATTCTTAGAATTGAAAAATTGGTTACAAACCTCAAATCACTTTCTTCTTGAGCCAGGTGAAAGATCCATAAACAACTTGATTTTCATAAAATAAGATTTCTTTTGCTAATATACTACCAGAAGTTGCAAAGATAGAGACTCAACACAACTAAAATCCAATCGAAGAAAATATTTTGTCAAAAAAAAAAAGGAAAGCAATTAGCTATATTTCAAGGGAACAAGAAAATCAAAGTACCTTATTGCCCATTACAGCATTTAATGAGCCAATACCACGTCTTTTGTCTGCATCATCCAAGACATCATCGTGAAGGAGGCTTGCCACCTGATCCAAGGGCATGATGACATTAGTCTAGAAACAATTCTTAAAAAATTAATTGTAATGAAGCAACTGCAGTGGTAAAATTGAGCACATACAACAAAAATGGAACATAAATATTTAACTGACATGGATCATCTCCGTAATCTCAGCTATACGCTGCTGACTTGAACGTAAATCAGTTGGCAAGGTATCCCCAACTCCAGCAGGAGGTAGTTCGGGTATATGCACATTCAAAGCTGTCGCCATCAAAAGTAAAACCTACATAGAACAACTAAAATAGCCATTTTGGAAAGTAACCATAATCTGAAAGGTAACATGAATGGTATCAAAATCACAAGCAATGATGTCCAATTAACAGAAGTTTTAACATACCCATAAAATAAGCTTAAAATCTTAAAACGGAAAAACAAAGAAATAATTAAAAAAATTATGTTAAAGTCTGCATTTCTAAATTAGGCTATGTTATCCATATCGTTTGCATAGGGCAAGTTTCAAAAAGTAAGGGGGTGATTACAGGCCTGGGCTTCAAGTTAGGGACCTTAAACTAATTGTGTCTCAAATTAAGGTCTGAGATTGAGCACCAAATTTAGACAATAACTTATATCTCAAGGGTCTTTTGGGAACATGCAACCATTATGCAAAAGAATGAAGAGGCTAATAATGTTTATGGCACAAAAACTAATAACAATAATAAAAGAAAGACTGCAAGTTTTAGAATTAGCAAACAGTCACTACTGTTATTACCGTGGGACGAAACCTCTTTCCTTCTGCCCCAATTTTGAAGAAGTACTCAGCAGCTGAAGCAAGGTTAGGAACCTGTAAGAAAAGGATATCTGGCGATCAACACAAGATAGCAAAATCTTCCCATTTTGACAGCAGCAAGGATAAAAACTAATAATACTCAACTAAAAGACATGAAAAAGAACATTCACATACTTCAGTAACAACCATTGACCTCAGCCTGCTACCAATAAGTGATAGTTCATCCGCAACAAGCGAAAACGGGTCAAGTCGTTCCTGGAAAATGTTCGACATCTCAATAGAGTGGTAAATATAAATAAGATAGAAAAGGATAAGAAACAAAGTAGTTCTTTGAGGACACATTTGAAATATGAAAGAGATTAAGTGCAACACCAATTAAAAATAAGAGAACACAAAAAGGAGTTTTTCAGATGACATTAGGCATTTTTCTTCAACAGTTAGTCTGTTTTGGAATCAAAGTATGAACTCCCTAGATATACACTTCAGAGTGTTTCATAATTTATGATCATCTGTATTGATTTTCTTTAAATAGTGAACCAGGATGTCATTAGCTTTGATGCATTTCTTCTGTCTAAAATGCAAAGGTTGGATGCCTATGGGAGAAAATTTGAATTTGAAAATGAATAAAAGCATCTAGGAAGAAGCAGTGGTTAGAATTCCAACCATGACTGAAATCCAGGCCAGACTTCCATTATTGCTATTGAGCAATCTCCCAAAGACAAGAAATTCACATTAACAAATGAGAGGACCTTGAGGAGCACCACAGGCAATTTTTCCTCTATCTGCCATAACCTTATTCTGTAACATAGGAGCCATATAAGCCCAAAGATTTAACTATTGTAAGAACATCACTTTCTTATCTTAGGAAAAACCTACCTCACATTTAGCAAGAATGCCTCTTAAAAGCAACTACTCTCTTTTTGTTTACACCTTCCCAAAATCAGGAAAAGAGTTCAATCTGGGAACACAATTGTGACACTTACAGATATGTTAATCCAAATTTCAAACAACATTCAACATATAAATGTCTTAAAGCTGTTTAACTATGAAAAAGAAACAAGGAAACAGTGAAACACTACCAGACAATAACCTTTGGTAAAACTGAAACCTTCAATTATTACCCTACTCCCCCCTACCCCTTTCATGCACAAAATAGAAAATACAAGTCGGAAATGATAACAGGATAAACAAGATGGGGCAGCACCATTATGTTTCCCGTTATAATTAGGGTAATTTATGCTATTCCTCTGTTTGTTGTATACTAGAGTTAATGTCACATTATAAATACTTTATTGTAACTTTCAGTCAAGACTTAATGTTCTGGGAAATGAAATCAGAAGTTATTCCCTCTCTCCTGTCACTATGTTCTCCCTAGTTTCTCTCCTTTCCCCTTTTCTGCCCTTTTCTCTAATATTTTCTCTTCCTAATGATGCATCACTTGACCATTCCAGACCTAAGTATTTTGTTCAGATATCATAAGGGAAAATTCGAACAACGACTTCAAATGACAAAAGAAATCATCATCAATAACTTCCATATATCTTGCATTCTTACCTTTCTTTCCATGACTGCATCAGCAGAATCTCTATTCGGGAAATCGATACCAATAAAATCATTTACAGCAGCTTTTGAACTGAGTAAACAAAAAACATTAATAGATAACAAAAACCAATTCAAAACTTATTCAAAGAAAAAAAATAAAACAAAACTAGGGAAAACCACAAAACAAATTGAACCTGAAAGGTCTGCAAAAACTTTCCCACTTAATTCTTGCTGGTGTCTTACTATTGCTATTCATTAGCTGCTTAAACAATCAAAGAATCATAAACAGAAATACGAACCAATCAAATGAGTCACGAAATGATCAAACAAAGAAAAAAAAAAGAGAAAGGCATTGCAAACTTACGCATCTATAGGAGGAGAGAGGTGTATTGGTGGTGACGGAGGCGGAGGCGGAGGCGGAGGCGATGCGGTGTCTTAACAAACGGAGAAGAGCTGCCCTCACCATAGCAATGGAACAGCGAAGGGATCGTGTTTTCTTTAGGGTTTTGAGAGTGAATCAGCAGCTAAACGGGGATTGGCAGATTCTTTTTGTTAAGTTTCGGCGGCTTTAACTTTCATGGGATTGAACGGTAGCCTCTTCTCTTGTTGACTTTTCCAATAATTGCGGGGCCTTGTGGTCTTTTGACTTTTCTAACTGGTATTCCAAAGAGGGAAAATTATTTTAAATAACAGTTATTATTTTATTATTATTACCGCCTATTTGGTTCATAGAACACAATTGAACTTAATTTCGCAAAGAAAAATGATCAGACTTACGATTGAATTAGACACTTTTCAATCAAATACAAGTTTACATATCACGTAAAAAAAACAAAAATGTGTGTCTTAATTTTGTTTTGAAAAAAAAAATCTTTGTAATTTTTCAAACATTCGTAAATTTCATAAACGATAGTCACGATAAACAATCAATATTTGATTTAACTATTATTACTTATTTTTAAGAAAAATTAAATTTAAAAGTTTGATTCTTTCTTTTTATTGTACTTCTCAAAAAAAAAAAAAAGTAAAAGCAATGCTGAAGAAAAAGGATGTAAATGGATAAGATATTCACTAATTTTAAGATACCTAAACTCGAATTCAATTGTCATTTATAACATTTGAATTTGATTAACTCTTCGATTATTTTTGTTTATGTTATTCTTATATTATTTAAAAAAAATCAGTTAACTACTCGAACTAACTAAATAGTTATTTATTAAATCAAAATTTAATTTTTGAATTTAAATTAAATTTAACTCATAAAAGAAATTAAAATTAAAATTTATAATTATAATATTTAATAAATTAATTTAATCAAATATTACATCAATAATCCATAGTTTATAAATAAAAATATAAATATCATATTTAAAAAATTATTATTTATAATCAAATTATGGTAACAATTACTTTAAGATAACTACTTGAACTCTTAACGAATAATAATTTTATTTCTGAATCCGATTATATAATATTTTAATTTTACTTAATCGGATCGAATAATATTAGATACTCATACATAGTATACCAATTGTCATCCCTACCCAAATCCTTGTCATTTTCCTAAAATTCAAAGCTTTTCAGCATTTTCCTCCCTTCCTTTATTTTCACTCTTATTTATATATATATATATATAGAATCTTTTCAAAAACAGATTTTAAAAATCAAAATCCAATTTGAAAATGAAATTTGCTCTGACTTACCAAATGCCTTTTGCTTGGTCAAGACGAGAAAGCTGTTTGCTAATGGTTTTAAGATAAACATTAGTGAAATTGTTTTGTAAAACAATATTTTTAATATTAATGGAATCAGAATCCTGTGGAGTTAAGCTGGCCCGAGGAACGAAAAGGAGGTTAGTGAAATAACAATTAATAAAGAAAACAAACAACAAACTAAAATAAAAGAAAGCTTAAAATAAGAAGCTTAAAACAAAAATAAATAAAAAATAATATGCAGAAAGTAAAATAAAGAAAATAAACTAGGCGGCAAAGCCAGCCATTAAAACAAAGAAAATAATGCAGTAGGCGGCAAAGCCAGCCATAGAAAGAAAGAAAGTGATAAAAGAAAAATTCATTTGTCAAAATAGTACTTACATAATTTTGGATTTGAATCCAGAAAAGAAAAAGGGAGAATGGGAATGGAAGAGGGAAGAGAGGGGAAGAGAGAGAGAGAGAGTATTTCCTAAGAGTGAAAGAAAACTTCTAAGGAAAAAAACTTATTCTTCTCTCCTGAAAGGAGGTTAAATTTATAGAGAAAAATTTTGACACTGTACACAGTTGATGAATAGTGCCTTGTCGATTTTGTCATGCGGACACTGTTGATGAACAGTAAACTGTCTGTAGGCGGGGCACTGTTGGTTAATAGTACTCTGCCGGTAATTCACTATTACTTTTTTGTCTTTTTGCTGGAGGCATGGGTTGCTGGGGGAAATATTCCATAGCAGTCATCTTCATTTTCGTCTGCCAGGTTTATTGAGCCCATGGAGGATGCATCAGAACCAATGGATTTGTCTGAGGATTCTGATCCATCAGTAGAAAGAAGGTCCTTCATAATGGCGAAGTATTCTTCTTTTGTTTTTGCCGCTGCTAGGAGGGCACTGGTTTGTGACTTTTGGGCCAAAAACTGGTTATGTTCTGGTCCTGGATGGAGAAGTCCTTGGGACCTGAGCCACTTCTGAACTCCGGGAACTGATAATGAATCAGGAATTTTGAAGGAGGTCCACCATTTTGTTTTGAATCTCCTTTGGATTACCGTGATATTATTCTCAATTTTAAATTCTAGGCTCCAAGCTGATACCCATGGAACAAAGAATTTTGCTAAAAGGTGGCAGATTGGGGGAAATCTTCTTTTCAAATCTGTCGGTTTGAAGTGGGTTTTGAACAGGTTGTAACTGTCCTGTAATTCTGGTGGCAGGATTTATGGGATAGCTCCGTAGAGGTTCCACCAATAGACGAACCAGGAAGGTAGAATGGAGATACTGATTTTGTTGTTTAGGTAAAACAAACAAGTGTGGGTAAATTTTTGGTTTTGGAGGAGAGGCATGTTATACCAGGCCTGTTCATAGTCCCAATAATTGAAGGTTTTACAGAATTGTTGTGATGGGTTGGTTGGAAGGGTTTTTGGTTTTGCTAAATCTTGACCCCACTCTGAAGGAGTGATGACCTTTAGGATTTTGCTGGTTGAATAGGAGGGAGAATTTGAACCAGGATAAGCAAAGTGTTTGAAGGAGGCTGATCCAGTTACTTCCAGTATGAACTGGTAATAGTCATTAGTTTTTTGGAGATCCCATGGTTTGAAGAACCAATTTTTTCCAAATATATTTTGGATGGAAATGATTGGGTTAGGGTCAAAAAATTCTTTTTCAACCGAGATAATATTTTGAAAAGCTGGTTTTATGATAAAAGCAGATTTTCTTGGGAGTTTTTGTTGAGACACCATGATTTGTGAGGAGCTTGTGGATTGCTCCAAAGGATTTTGTAATAAAACAGTTTTGGAAAGGGTTTGAGAAGAAGAAGAATCTCCTTTTCCTAGTTTCTGAAATAAGTTTTGAATTTTTACCTGTTTGGACAACAGTGATAGTTTCTGCATTGTCCTTTGCCATTTTTTGGATTGCCTTCCTGATTTGCGGGGCTTCTTTGGTTTTGGAAATCTCTGAACTTGGAATTTTCAGTGAACTTTTGAGAGCTAGGACCAAATCAGGGTGCTTGGCTATTGATTAGAGCCATTCATTGATTTGATCTGTTTTGTCTTCTGGAGACTGGGGTTTTTGTGAAGCTTGTATTGCTTCATCGTCTTCCACGATCTGGGACCATGGGACTATCGTTTTGCTTTGGGAAGCTTTTTCTTTTCCTTTGCTCTTTTTGGGAGGCATTTCGATGGTCTGTTTTGGAGAAATTCTCTGGTTAGAAAATCTGGTAAGGAATTGGATTCTCCCGAAATATAATTAATATCAAAATCAAATATGCTAAGTAAGGCTTGCCATCTGGCAAAAATTTGTTTTGATGCAATGTTTTGGACATCTTTTTGTAAAATTTCTTTTGCCGATTTGCAATCGATTCTCAATAAAAATTTTTGATTTAATAAATCACTTTGAAATTTTGTAATGCATAAAACAATAGACAAAATTTCTTTTTTAATAGTAGAGTAAGATTTTTGGCAATCATTCCAATGTCCGGAAGTGAATTGGACTAATACTTCTCTTTGGTCGTGGACCTGTTTAAGAATGCCCCTGTATCCTATATCACTAGCATCGGTTTCTACTATTTTGGGAAGGTTGGGGTTTGCTAAGTGAAGGCAGGGTAAATTAGTGATTTGGATTTTGATTTTTTGGACGAGAATGGTGTGGTCATCTGTCCAAGGTGAAGGATTTTTCTTCAATCTATTGTGAAGAGGTTTTGCCATTCTATTGATATTTGGGCAATAATCCAGGATATAGTTTAGACTTCTTAGAAATCTTTGTAACTGGGTTTTATCAAGAATTTTGTCTGAAAATTTTGAAGCAAATTCTAGACTTCTCTCAATGGGAGTGATGGTTCCTTGATGGATGTAATGTCCAAGAAATCGAATTTTTGTTTGGAATAGAGAGATCTTTTTGGCTGAGACAACTAAGCCGTTTTGCCTGATGACATAGAAGAAGGTTTTTAGGTGTTTTAGATGTTGCTCAATGGAATTAGAAAAGATTAGAACATCATCAATATAAACAATACAGAATTCAGAATAAGGATTGAAGATATCGTTCATTATTCTTTGAAATTCTGAAGGAGCGTTTTTTAAACCAAATGGCATAACATTCCATTCGAATTGTCCAAATGGGACAGTGAAGGCTGTTTTATACCTATGGCTTTGTTCTATTTGGATTTACCAGAAGCCTGACTTCATATCAAATTTTGAAAATACAAAAGAGGAATGAAGTTTTTGGAGTAAATCTTTTTTGTTTGGAATGGGATACCGAATCCATTTTAACGCTTGGTTGAGAGGTTTATAATTAATAACTAACCTAGGAGTACCTCGTTCTATTTCAGCAGGTTTGTTGACATAGAAAGCTGCACAGCTCCAAGGGGATCGGGATTTGGAAATTAATCCTTTGGAAAGAAGATCCTGTATTTCTAATCTACAGAATTGTTCGAGTGCTGCATTCATTTGAATTGGCCTAGCTTTTGTAGGAATATCTTTTTCATTAAAATTTGACTCATAAGGAAGGTCAACGGCATGTTGTTTCCTATTCCAAAAGGCATTTGGTAAGTCAGAGCAAATTTCATTTTCAAATTGGGTTTTGATTTTTAAAATCTGTTTTTGAAAAAATTCTGTTTTAAGTTGATTATCAATTTTTTTTGTAATTGGAGATTTTGTTTTAAAAACAAGATATCATTTTGTTTTCCTTTTATCAATAAAGCTATTTCATTGTTGTAAATAGAATTAGCTTTAATGATATTAAGGTTCCTGGTTTTGGGTTTTTCAATAAAATCAAAGTTTATTTTGACATTTTTTGTTTTAAAAGATATTCCATCATAAGAAACTTTATAGGGAGTAATCAAATTAATGAAAGGTGTCCCTAATATGAGAAAATGGTGTATATCATTCACTAAAACAAAAGAAGTTTTGATATAAAATCCTTTATTAAGAATGCTTGCTTCTGTTTTTCCCTTAATATCCATTTTGGAATTATTGGCAGAAGTAAGTTTCTCAGAAGTTTCTTGGTGAAAACATTTTGGGATTAAACCAGTTTTGATACAGTTTAGATCTGCCCCTGTGTCAAATAAGGCAACAGTATTAATTTGAAAATCATTTGAAAAAATTAACGAGATTTTGATAAAATATTTCCTAGAAGTAATTTCTTTTAAAACAAAGAGAAAATCTTCTGGGATAGTTTGAATGTTTTCAATTTTATTGGTTTTAGAATCTTGGTCACTATGATCACTATCACTGGATTCTAAGTTAGTTTTGGCAAGAAGAGACTGGATGATCTCAGAATCATGCTGTTGTTTTTCTTTGAGTTTTTTGACTTCGATTTTGAGGATTTTGATATCTTTGTAGATATCGTTAACGGAGAGGGAAGATGTTTTTGAAGGTTTCTTAGATTCTATGATGGTTTTGAGATCATAGAGATTTGTCGAGGGACCTGGACGGGTGGTTTTGTTCTCTGGAATGGTTTTAAGAGATTTTTTAAGCTGTTCAAGAAAATTCTTCTGGATTTCTGGGTCTTTAACATGCTGAACCATATCAAGAAGAAGACTCTGATCTTTTGAAAGCATATTGAGGGTTTTTGATTCGTTGGAAGAATCAGTTTGAGAGGCTATTTCATCTAGTTGAGGATCAAAAGTTTCGTCTGAGCTAGTCTCTGATTCAGAAGATTCTTGGATGAAGAGGGCCTGGATTTTTTCAAGAGTATCTTGATCTATTTGAAGTTGTTGGACTTTTTTGGATATATGACAATACTTAGAAATGTGGCCCATTTTACCACACTTAAAACATTTGATATCTCGATTTTTAGAATTGGGCCAAGAAGGTTTTGGGCCTTTTCTGGGTTTATAGGCAGGTTTTTCTTCGTGGGCTTGATTCCAAAAAGGTTTTTTGTAATTATGCCTAAAAGGGTTTTTGGGCTTTGTGAATTTGGGTTGTTTTGGTCTTTTGCTACATTGGCCGTAACATGGTTTTTCATGGTCAAAGTAGTCAAACTGTTTACAGAAGGAACCCAACTCTTTTTTGGACTGCCTGAGTTCCTTTTTCAGGCGTTTTCTGAGTTTGAGGTCTTGGCAAATCAATTGTCCTTGGTTTTGGGTAAAACTGATGAGTTCTCCGTAGGTAAGTTGATCATATGGGATTGTATGGGTCCCCATAGTTTCACGAATTTTGGTTCTGACTTTTTCTCCTAAGAGAGTTGGAAGACCTGCAAGGAACTTTTCTTTCCAGAAAGATTGGTTTGAATCATCTCGGAGCATAACCCTAGTGAGGAAAGTAGATTTATACCATTGAAATTCACTAAGATTTCTGCATTTAAGATTCGATAATAAATCGGCATTTTTATCCTTAAGATGTGATGGATCTCCTATAAAGTGTTTGATAACAGAGAATATAAGAGTTGATACCACATCTTGGATAGGGTTTCCTAGGTGATCTAAGATGGGTTCATCTTCATCACCGGTTTGAATCGCATTCAAGATTTCCAATTGGTCTGAGAGTTTTAGATAGTAGTCCCACCATCCTTTGAGTTGACCTGAAAATCCTGCTATAAGAAGTTCTGCAACAGTTTTATCTATAGTATTTTGCTGGGTTTTATACGCATTTGACGCCATCGTCATTTGCTGTACGAGATTAAGGATTTGGTATTCTGACATTCCATCTATATTCCATTCATAGATAGAAGATGCATTATACCTGGGTTGGACTATCGTACTTGATTGGTTTCCTAGTTCGATTTTCGGGTACCTTGGCTGGATAGCAAATGGTTTTGGATTGTACCAATGAACTTTGTTGATTTTTGGAGATGAAGACTGTTCATCTTCAGAAGAGCTTTGGCCAGATGTTTGGCTGGATTTCTGTAAAACTGAGACACTTTGTTGGGTTTCTTCAGTTAGTTTTGATGTTTGGCTAGAAGAAGGGATAACTAAAGAGTCTAATTTTTGTTGGATAGCTTGAAGGAACTCAAGTTTATTTGAGGAAACTTCAGTTTTTGCAGAGTTTGAGACCTGAAAGGGTTTGAACACTGGGTTTACCTTTTGGTGTTCTGTGAGTGGTTTTGAAGTAGTGGGCTTGGTGACTGTTGTAACAGGAGCTTTTGCTTGGTCAAGACGAGAAAGCTGTTTGCTAATGGTTTTAAGAGAAACATTAGTAAAATTGTTTTGTAAAACAATATTTTTAATATTAATGGAATCTGAATCCTGTGGAGTTTTGACTGGACAAACGTCTACCTTTTGATCTGCATGAGAGAAAGAGATATTCCTAAACGGAGGATGTTCAGATTCTATAGATCCAGAGGCAGTTTCCCAAATAGGAGCTTGTTTTTTCCTAAGGGTAACAGGATTGAGGGTTTTGAAAGGACAAGAAATATTATGTTTTTGGACATATATTTCAAACCAATCGAAGAATAAAATGTGAATTTTATTTTGTAAAACAAAATCATAATAGTCATTTTGAATTTCTTTTCTTGAAGAAAGGAAGTTCTTAAAAAACCATATTCTTTTATCAGTATTTTTTACGGAATAAAAATCATTATACAAGTGGGTTTTGTCAAGAACAAATTCTTTTTCAAGAACATTTAGCTCGTTTGCCATATTTTTCGTTATGACTGAAGCTGGAGGAGACTCTGGAGTAGGGGTGTAATCGAGTCGAGTCGAGTCGATACAGTGAGGTGCTCGAGCTCGAGCTCGACTCGAAACTCGGTGCTCGATACTCGGCTCGAGCTCGATCGAGTCTTATTTTTTAAGCTCGAGCTCGGCTCGAGATCGAATTCGAGCTACTCGATTAGGCTCGATTATATAAGCTCGATATTTTACTCGAACTCGATTAGGCTCGATTAGGCTCGATTAGGCTCGATTAAGCTCGATTAGGCTCGATTAAGCTCGAATCATTATATAAATATTATTATATTATTAAAATATATAAAAACTCGATGCTCGATTAGGCTCGCGAGCTACTCGAGTAGGGTATTTAAGTGCTCGAATTCGGCTCGCTCGATAGCTCGAGTAGCTCGAGCTCGAGCTCGACTCGACTAAAATCGAGCCGAATTCGAGTTTTGCTCGAGTCGAGCCCGAGTAGCTTGCGAGCACCACTGTATCGTTTACACCCCTACTCTGGAGGAGACTGGTTTTGTGTCTGTTGATACACAGGTTGGGGAATAATTTTTGAAAAATCAATGTTTTCTGGAGTAGTGGATGGTAAATCTAAAGTAGAATACCTGGGTTTAAAAGGAAGATTAATCACTGGAGGAAGATTTGGATGGAAATCCGGAATCTGTTCAGTAAATGGAAGGTTTATGACAGATGGAAGTTTTTGGCTTCTTGCTAGATCTACCGATTCTGAAGAAGAGACGTCAGAGAACCTAGAACTTGAAACTCTATTGAAACTGATTTTTACCTTACCGTCACGGAATTGGGTAATGTTTTTGATAGTAATATTTGGTTCTGGAGAAGGAATGGGATCTTCTTCCGGCTGAACCGCTCCATCAAGGACCCAGTCATCAGGGAGTTGAATGTCTCTCCATTGGATGGGTTTTAGTATGACAACATGAGATTTGAAAAGATCCGTTTGTAAAAGGAGTGTTTGACCCTTTTCACTTTGAAACTTATGTTTTGTGTTGAAAGCAGTCATCATAACTTTGTAATGAACCCTAAATATTAAAGCTACTGGAATTGATCTTTCTAACATATGGTAATTATGAGTTTTAATCTGGAGGATTAAGGATTTCAAAATGTTTTTGTCTTTTAAGGAGACAGTGAAATTTGGATAACAATCGAAAGAGACTGGTCCTTTGCAAAGACTTGACTCGACTGTTCCGAGAAGGGAGTCATGAAAATTTTTGAATCTGGCATCCCTAAGGGCTACTAAGATTGAAGTGTTTAGTCCTTCCTTGGTTAAAGGTTTGAGACCGATTTGGACAAGTCCTATATGGATATATCTATACCCTTTTTTGGAATGCTTTTCTAAGGATTCCTGGGAAAGTAGAGGAATAGTTTCAAAAGGTTTTGAGAGTTGGATATCTCTATCATGGGTTCTCATGGCATAATCAGAGAAAAGATTTAGCCTATTGGTTTTATAGATTTGGTCTCTATGGACTTTTGGAATTTTTCAATCATCGATTTTTGAAGATATGTTTTCAAAATTAATTGTTTCATCACTATTTACCAGATCGGACTGGGTTTTGCTAGTAACAGATGAAGATGAAGAAGTATTTCTTCTGAGTAAAGATTCCATTTTAAAAAATAAATTTGGTTTTCCCGTTGATATCGAACAAAACAACACCAGCTAAACCAACGGCCTCACTGCCTCTCTGGGGCTTACTGCCGGGACCACTGATGGAACGACGGAACGATACCAAAAGAAATAGAAATTTAAGGTGTAAAACGGTTCCTAAAATCAGAAAATATGCTACCCCCCTTGGCTCTGATACCAAGCTGGCCCTAAAACTGTTCTTTCTGTAAACAGTTTGACTACTTTGACCACGAAAAATCATGTCACGGCCAATGTAGCAAAAGACCAGAAAAACCCAAATTCACAAAGCCCAAAAACCCTTTTAGGCATAATTACAAAAAAACCTTTTTGGAATCAAGCCCACGAAGAAAAACCTGCCTATAAACCCAGAAAAGGCCCAAAACCTTCTTGGCCCAATTCTAAAAATCGAGATATCAAATGTTTTAAGTGTGGTAAAATGGGCCACATTTCTAAGTATTGTCATATATCCAAAAAAGTCCAACAACTTCAAATAGATCAAGATACTCTTGAAAAAATCCAAGCCCTCTTCATCCAAGAATCTTCTGAATCAGAGACTAGCTCAGACGAAACTTTTGATCCTCAACTAGATGAAATAGCCTCTCAAACTGATTCTTCCAACAAATCAAAAACCCTCAATATGCTTTCAAAAGATCAGAGTCTTCTTCTTGATATGGTTCAGCATGTTAAAGACCCAGAAATCCAAAAGAATTTTCTTGAACAGCTCAAAAAATCTCTTGAAACCATTCCAGAGAACAAAACCACCCGTCCAGGTCCCTCGACAAATCTCTATGATCTCAAAACCATCATAGAATCTAAGAAACCTTCAAAAACATCTTCCCTCTCCGTTAACGATATCTACAAAGATATCAAAATCCTCAAAACCGAAGTCAAAAAACTCAAAGAAAAACAACAGCATGATTCTGAGATCATCCAGTCTCTTCTTGCCAAAACTAACTTAGAATCCAGTGATAGTGATCATAGTGACCAAGATTCTAAAACCAATAAAATTGAAAACATTCAAACTATCCCAGAAGATTTTCTCTTTGTTTTAAAAGAAATTACTTCTAGGAAATATTTTATCAAAATCTTGTTAATTTTTTCAAATGATTTTCAAATTAATACTGTTGCCTTATTTGACACAGGGGCAGATCTAAACTGTATCAAAACTGGTTTAATCCCAAAATGTTTTCACCAAGAAACTTCTGAGAAACTTACTTCTGCCAATAATTCCAAAATGGATATTAAGGGAAAAACAGAAGCAAGCATTCTTAATAAAGGATTTTATATCAAAACTTCTTTTGTTTTAGTGAATGATATACACCATTTTCTCATATTAGGGACACCTTTCATTAATTTGATTACTCTCTATAAAGTTTCTTATGATGGAATATCTTTTAAAACAAAAAATGTCAAAATAAACTTTGATTTTATTGAAAAACCCAAAACCAGGAACCTTAATATCATTAAAGCTAATTCTATTTACAACAATGAAATAGCTTTATTGATAAAAGGAAAACAAAATGATATCTTGTTTTTAAAACAAAATCTCCAATTACAAAAAATTGATAATCAACTTAAAACAGAATCTTTTCAAAAACAGATTTTAAAAATCAAAACCCAATTTGAAAATGAAATTTGCTCTGACTTACCAAATGCCTTTTGGAATAGGAAACAACATGCCGTTGACCTTCCTTATGAGTCAAATTTTAATGAAAAAGATATTCCTACAAAAGCTAGGCCAATTCAAATGAATGCAGCACTCGAACAATTCTGTAGATTAGAAATACAGGATCTTCTTTCCAAAGGATTAATTTCCAAATCCGATGCCCTTGGAGCTGTGCAGCTTTCTATGTCAACAAACCTGCTGAAATAGAACGAGGTACTCCTAGGTTAGTTATTAATTATAAACCTCTCAACCAAGCGTTAAAATGGATTCGGTATCCCATTCCAAACAAAAAAGATTTACTCCAAAAACTTCATTCCTCTTTTGTATTTTCAAAATTTGATATGAAGTCAGGCTTCTGGCAAATCCAAATAGAATAAAGCCATAGGTATAAAACAGTCTTCACTGTCCCATTTGGACAATTCGAATGGAATGTTATGCCATTTGGTTTAAAAAACGCTCCTTCAGAATTTCAAAGAATAATGAACGATATCTTCAATCCTTATTCTGAATTCTGTATTGTTTATATTGATGATGTTCTAATCTTTTCTAATTCCATTGAGCAACATCTAAAACACCTAAAAACCTTCTTCTATGTCATCAGGCAAAACGGCTTAGTTGTCTCAGCCAAAAAGATCTCTCTATTCCAAACAAAAATCCGGTTTCTTGGACATTACATCCATCAAGGAACCATCACTCCCATTGAGAGAAGTCTAGAATTTGCTTCAAAATTTTCAGACAAAATTCTTGATAAAACCTAGTTACAAAGATTTCTAGGAAGTCTAAACTATATCCTGGATTATTGCCCAAATATCAATAGAATGGCAAAACCTCTTCATAATAGATTGAAGAAAAATCCTTCACCTTGGACAGATGACCACACCATTCTCGTCCAAAAAATCAAAACCCAAATCACTAATTTACCCTGCCTTCACTTAGCAAACCCCAACCTTCCCAAAATAGTAGAAATCGATGCTAGTGATATAGGATACGGGGGCATTCTTAAACAGGTCCACGACCAAAGAGAAGTATTAGTCCAATTCACTTCCGGACATTGGAATGATTGTCAAAAATTTTACTCTACTATTAAAAAAGAAATTTTGTCTATTGTTTTAGGCATTACAAAATTTCAAAGTGATTTATTAAATCAAAAATTTTTATTGAGAATCGATTGCAAATCGGCAAAAGAAATTTTACAAAAAGATGTCCAAAACATTACATCAAATCAAATTTTTGCCAGATGGCAAGCCTTACTTAGCATATTTGATTTTGATATTAATTATATTTTGGGAGAATCCAATTCCTTACCAGATTTTCTAACCAGAGAATTTCTCCAAAACAGACCATCGAAATGCCTCCCAAAAAGAGCAAAGGAAAAGAAAAAGCTTCCCAAAGCAAAACGATAGTCCCATGGTCCCAGATCGTGGAAGACGATGAAGCAATACAAGCTTCACAAAAACCCCAGTCTCTAGAAGACAAAACAGATCAAATCAATGAATGGCTCCAATCAATAGCCAAGCACCCTGATTTGGTCCTAGCTCTCAAAAGTTCACTGGAAATTCCAAGTTCAGAGATTTTCAAAACCAAGGAAGCCCCGCAAATCAGGAAGGCAATCCAAAAAATGGCAAAAGACAATGCAGAAACTATCACTGTTGTCCAAACAGGTAAAAATCCAAAACTTATTTCAGAAACTAGGAAAGGAGATTCTTCTTCTTCTCAAACCCTTTCCAAAACTGTTTTATTACAAAATCCTTTGGAGCAATCCACAAGCTCCTCACAAATCATGGTGTCTCAACAAAAACTCCCATGAAAATCTGCTTTTATCATAAAACCAGCTTTTCAAAATATTATCTCGGTTGAAAAAGAATTTTTTGACCCTAACCCAATCATTTCCATCCAAAATATATTTGGAAAAAATTGGTTCTTCAAACCATGGGATCTCCAAAAAACTAATGACTATTACCAGTTCATACTAGAAGTAACCGGATCAGCCTTCTTCAAACACTTTGCTTATCCTGGTTCAAATTCTCCCTCCTATTCAACCTGCAAAATCCTAAAGGTCATCACTCCTTCAGAGTGGGGTCAAGATTTAGCAAAACCAAAAACCCTTCCAACCAACCCATCACAACAATTCTGTAAAACCTTCAATTATTGGGACTATGAACAGGCCTGGTATAACATGCCTCTCCTCCAAAACCAAAAATTTACCCACACTTGGTTGTTTTACCTAAACAACAAAATCAGTATCTCCATTCTACCTTCCTGGTTCGTCCATTGGTGGAACCTCTACGGAGCTATCCCAGAAATTCTGCCACCAGAATTACAGGATAGTTACAATCTGTTCAAAACCTACTTCAAACCGACAGATTTGGAAAGAAGATTTCCCCCAATCTGTCACCTTTCAGCAAAATTCTTTGTTCCATGGGTATCAGCTTGGAGCCTAGAATTTAAAATTGAGAATAATATCACGGTAATCCAAAGGAGATTCAAAACAAAATGGTGGACCTCCTTCAAAATCCCTGATTCATTATCAGTTCCTGGAGTTCAGAAGTGGCTCAGGTCCCAAGGACTTCTCCATCCAAGACCAGAACATAACCAGTTTTTGGTCCAAAAGTCACAAACCAGTGCCCTCCTAGCAGCGACAAAAACAAAAGAAGAATACTTCGCCATTATGAAGGACCTTCTTTCTACCGATGGATCAGAATCCTCAGACAAATCCATTGGTTCTGATGCATCCTCCATGGGCTCAATAAACCTAGCAGACGAAAATGAAGATGACTGCTATGGAATATTTCCCCCAGCAACCCATGCCTCCAGCAAAAAGATAAAAAAGTAATAGTGAATTATCGGCAGAGTACTATTAACCAACAGTGCCCCGCCTACAGACAGTTTACTGTTCATCAACAGTGTCCGCATGACAAAATCGACAAAGTACTATTCATCAACAGTGTACAGTGTCAAAATTTTTCTCTATAAATGTAACCTCCTTTCAGGAGAGAAGAACAAGTTTTTTTCCTTAGAAGTTTTCTTTCACTCTTAGGAAATACTCTCTCTCTCTCTCTCTTCCCATCTCTTCCCTCTTCCATTCCCATTCTCCATTTTTCTTTTCTGGATTCAAATCCAAAATTATGTAAGTACTATTTTGATAAATGAATTTTTCTTTTATCACTTTCTTTCTTTCTATGGCTGGCTTTGCCGCCTACTGCATTATTTTCTTTGTTTAATGGCTGGCTTTGCCGCCTAGTTTATTTTCTTTATTTTACTTTCTGCATATTATTTTTTATTTATTTTTGTTTTAAGCTTCTTATTTTAAGCTTTCTTTTATTTTAGTTTGTTGTTTGTTTTCTTTATTAATTGTTATTTCACTAACCTCCTCTTCGTTCCTCGGGCCAGCTTGGTATCATATATAAATATATATATATATATATATGTTTCTCAAAAACATTTTTTGTCGTAAATTAATTTAAAGATCAAAATGTTTATCAAAATAATATTTTCGACACATTTAGCCTTTCCTTTGTTTGCAACAAAGCTAATATATATAGGCAGAGGATACTGATTCAGTGTCCAATGAACTCTACTCCATCAACACCAACAAAATTATGATTTCTCATTGTTGTTGCTCAGTTACAACAATTACGAATTGATTACGTCATCGTCTTGATTTTTGTGCCATGTGCTATAGACAGCTCTACAAGAAAAAAACAATCAGAGGGACGCAGGGGTTTTTCCCTGCGTAAGCACTCCGATGCTTAAGTCAGACAGAATTTGACAGAATTTTTGTAAAGAAAAATAGAGAACCTTAGTTTCAGAAATCATACATGTCTCCCCCCTTGTTAATGGTGATTGTGCTTTTAAATATATGAGTTTGTATCTGATTCAAACTTTCTTTCTTTATCTATATATATTTTAATTTTTACCTTGATGATGTTACAACCATGTAGATGAGGTTGAGTTTGAATCCAACATCAATTACTCTTTTTTGCTTATTTATTTATTTATTCTTGTACAACAATTGCTCCCCACTCTTTCGCTAGGTATAATCTTGCGGAAGAGTACATATATTTTCCTCGTAGTCTTTCGTCAAATCCTCGAGTTAAATTTTGAAGTTCAATTCTCGAGTCGAATCTTGAAGCCAAATTCTCAAGTCAAATTCTCAAGCCCTTGTTTGAGTGCGTGGCTTACCTCGCACATTTTTTGCTTCAAACTCTTTGTTTTGGGTCTGTGGCTTACTTTGCGCATTTTTTGCTTCAAGTCCTTGCATATTTCTTCGTGGCTTACCTCGCACGTTTTTCGCTTCAAGCCCTTTGTTTGGGTGCATGGCTTACCTAGCACATTTTTCGCTTCAAGCCCTTGGTCATTTTCTTCGTGTCTTTCCTCGCGCACTTTTCGCTTCAAGTCCTTGGTCCAGTGCTTAGCTTACCTCGTGCATTTTTCGCTTCAAGCCCTTGCTCATTTTCTTCGTGGTTTACCTCGCGCACTTTTTGCTTCAAGCCCTTGGTTGAGTGCTTAGCTTACCTCACGTATTTTTCGCTTCAAGCTCTTGCACATTTTCTTCATGGCTTGCATCGCGCATTTTTCGCTTCAAGCCCTTGGTTGAGTGCTTAGCTTACATCGCGCACTTTTCGCTTCAAGCTCTTGCATATTGTCTTCGTGGCTTATCTCGCGCACTTTTCGCTTCAAGCCCTTGTTTGAGTGCTTAGCTTAACTCGTTCATTTTTCTCTTCAAGCTCTTACACATTTTCTTCATGGCTTACATCGCGCACTTTTTGCTTCAAGCCCTTGGTTGAGTGCTTAGCTTACATCGCGCACTTTTCGCTTCAAGCTCTAGCACATTGTCTTCGTGGCTTACCTCACACACTTTTCGCTTCAAGCCCTTGTTTGAGTGCTTAGCTTACCTCGCGCATTTTTCGCTTCAAGCTCTTGCACATTTTCTTCATGGCTTACATCGCGCACTTTTCGCTTCAAGCCCTTGCTCATTTTCTTTGTGGCTTACCTCGCGCACTTTTCGCTTCAAGCCCTTAATTGAGTGCTTAGCTTACCTCGCGCATTTTTCGCTTCAAGCTCTTGCACATTTTCTTCATGGCTTACATCGCGCACTTTTCGCTTCAATCCCTTGGTTGAGTGCTTAGCTTACATCGCGCACTTTTCGCTTCAAGCTCTCGCACATTATTTTTGTGGCTTACCTCGCGTACTTTTCGCTTCAAGCCCTTGTTTGATTGCTTAGCTTACCTCGCGTATTTTTCACTTCAAGCTCTTGCACATTTTCTTCATGACTTACATCGCGCACTTTTTGCTTCAAGCCTTTAGTTGAGTACTTAGCTTACATCACGCACTTTTCGCTTCAAGCTCTCGCACATTGTCTTCGTGACTTACCTCGTACATTTTTCGTTTCAAGCCTTTGATTGAGTGCTTAGCTTACATCGCGCATTTTTCGCTTCAAGCTCTCGCACATTGCCTTCGTGGCTTACCTCGCGCATTTTTCGCTTCAAGCCCTTAATTGAGTGCTTAGCTTACATCGCGCACTTTTCGCTTTAAGCTCTCGCACATTTGTCTTCGTGGCTTACCTCGCGCATTTTTTACTTCAAGCCCTTGATTGAGTGCTTAGCTTACATCGCGCATTTTTCGCTTCAAGCTCTCGCACATTTGTCTTCGTTGCTTACCTCGCGCATTTTTCTCTTCAAGCCCTTGTACCTTTTCTTATTGTAAGTTTCAGTTGAGATCTAGAGTTTGTAACCCACATTCTTGTGGGAATGTATCAAGAATAACACCATCCAAATTATTTATCTTTAAAATCAACACCCCAAAGGACAAACTCTGTTGAGTTAGTCATTGAGGAATTGACTCCCTCAGAGAATTATTAGATAGATCAAGTACTTGAAGATATGTACTGTTGCATATCAACTTAAGGATGCTCCCTTGAAATGTATTACCCGAGAGAGAGAAGAAATAAGCAAAATTGAAGTAGTCGCCGATGACAACTGGTAAAACAAAGCTGAAATCGTTGTTCGAGTAATCCGGATAGGTGGCATATTGTGGAAGAAATGAGATTTTCCCTTGCAACTGGTTGTTATGAAGGTCAAGAACACTAGGACTTTATATTTTGCAAAAGTCTTCGAATTCTACGAGGAAGTTTCGAGAAAGATTTAGGTGCTGACAAGGTAGAACTCCCAAAGAAGATAGCAACAGTTGCCAATCTAGCGAGCAGGTTTTGAGTTAACACTATTACCCATAACCCAGTCATAGTACTTTTAGCAACCTCTCAGTAAAATCACTTCTTCTCTTGCTCCTGCATGTAGTGATCGTTTCACCAGGAGTTGCAATTGATGTCATTTTTACAAAAAATATAGGGAAAATGGTTTTGTCGAACAATGTTATACAGAAATGAACATCTGTTCTCTGCAAAAACAGTTAATAATCTAAAAGGAGGCAGGAAACTTTTTATCCTCCCTGAAAAAGAGATGTATCAAACCTCCATTGTATTGACTTCATTTCAGAACAAACTTCTTTGTCTCCAATGAATAAAATTTGATAATCCAGACTGATTCTCAACCTCAATGAATACAGGACCAAAGAGATTTGATTCAGTTTGAGGGATATATATTTTGTATAATTCATGACCACAACTAGGGGAATCCTCTTTACTCTGAACATGTGTGGATGTAAGGGAATAACCAGGCGGCAGATACCTTCCAGCAAAAGATACTAGGAACCTCCAAACAGCATTTTCAAGTCTTAACCTGCTCCCCACACAACAAATCTTAGCCCAAGAGAAGCAGAGAGAATACGTCGATGAGTTGTTGAATGGATCTCTTAGGTTTTTGGATGTGTGCTCCACCGCCAAGGCTGCCCTATAGGAAGGCAGCTAGAAAGGCAATCTTGAGGGTCCTAAAAGATTTGGAGCATAAGGAAAATAAACAAAGCACTATCTGTAATGAGACTGGAGCCACAATTAGCCTCTTAAGGAGGCGCAAACAGTCACAGTTAGTGTGTTAGACTCCTTGTTGTCCTTCATTTTTGGGCATTGCTATCCCTTGCAACAAGAAAATCTGACATCATGCAAATTGAGAATGTTCAAAATGAACTGCAAAAATCAGCCTTGCATTCAAGACTTCGAAGAAAGACTTAAGGGTCTCTTGAGGCGCCTGATCAAAGTTAGAGTCAATATTCTCAACATACTCAACCATTAGATAGCCTCAAATATCATGTGAATTCATCTTGTACAGTAGATGCAACACAAATGTAATATTCTTACGTCAAAGAAAAATATATTTTAGAAAATTTTGCCTCTATTGCATATTCCTCCTTTCATATTCCTCTTTTTGTTTCTTTCTTGTATTTAAAATCTCAAACTTTCTATTTCAAATGAATCGGAAAGAACCTCGTGGCTCAAGATAACAGAAATTAGCTGATAGGATAACACAAAATTTGCATCAACAATATGACTGGAGGAATCCAATGTGTCTTCCTTATCAAAATAAAAGCAGTCAAAATCTCAAATTTCCCGTTGTCTCAAGGAAAATAATTGAATTCTTACCATTTAAATAAACTTATACACATGCTTTTACATCACTGGCCCATATCTCACTTATTCTGAGAAATGACCTATGCCATGCATATGCAATTGTTAGTCTCATGCTGTTTTATAATATCATGTAAAAATTGCAAAACCAAGTAAAAGGATCTTTCCTGCCTCTTGCATAACAAGCTTATCTTTAGTTAGCATAAATAATGGAGACTACCACAAGCAGGAATCATAAGCATGTGGCCGTTAAGAGCACTTCAGAAGCAGTGTTCATCTTCACCGCGAGGTTATTGTTGCACAAAAAATTAGTCCATCCAAGGAAAAAAACAAAGCATGTAAAGTAGAGTATATAAAAATCAAAACAAAAGAAAGAGTCGAATTCCCACAGACGGCGCCAATTGTTGTTACTCAGTTACACCAATTACGAATTGCTTATGTCATCGCCTTGATTTTTGTGCCACGTGCTATAGATAGCTTTGTAAGAAAAAAACAATCAGAGAGACGCAGGGGTTTTTCCTTGCATAAGCACTCCAATACTTAAGTCAAATAGAGAATTTGACAGAATTTCTGTAAAGAAAAATGGAGAGCCTTAGTTTCAGAAATTATACCTGTCTCCCTGCTTGTTGATGATGATTGTACTTTTAAAGATATAAGTTTGTACCTGATTCAAATTTTCTTTCTTTATCTATATATATTTTGATTTTTACCATGTTACAACCATATAGAAGAGGTTGAGTTTGAATCCAACATCAATTATTCTTTTTTACTTATTTATTTATTTATTTATATTTATTTATTCTTGCACAAGACTCATTGACATATCAAAATTATTAGATCTTGAATTATATAATATTTTATTTACCTATTAATTATTTATCTGTAATTAATGTCAAATTTTGCGATCTCTCTCTCACTCTCTCTTTTTTTTTTTTAATTTCATAAAAGGATCTAACAATACATAAGTGGCTTAAGCAAGCAAAGCAACTCATCAAAGTTTATTGTTTTTTTTTTTACGTAAAAAGGATATCCAGTTGTGCTCTAATTAATCATCGATTTAATAATTAAATATATTCTTTATTTTTTTACAAAATAAAAATAAATTTTTAACTTTTATTTTTATTATGTAAACCTTTAATATTTTAAAATAATGCAATTAAGTAAACCAATTATAAATTTTTATAATAAAATAAAAAGGTTGAGTGTCTATAAAACTTCCCACTCTTATTTATTTTACTTAATTGCATTATTTTAAAAAGTTAAAAGTTTATTTTATAGTAAAATAAAAGTTTATGAACTTTTACAATAAAATTAAAAATCAAAGACTTACACTTTGTATAAAAAATTAAGAATACATTTAACTATTAAACTATTAATCCCCGTTGTCTTGTTGACAAATCTTCTGTTCCATTTTCAGCTTGTAGACAAACCTTCTTTTAAACCCTTTTTCTTCTCCTTCAAGTAGCTTCAACTACATTTTATCATCTTTGTCAATGCTATAAAGCATATATATATATATATATATATACACACACACACGTATATATAGATTCTTGTTCTTTTACAAAACAAAATTGCCCATTTCATGTTTTAATTTTTGATTGACTGATCATTTATCATCACTTGGTTCATGGAGTACTCCAAAAACAGTAATAAGATAACTGAGGCTACTGCAAATACAAAGGCTACTGCAGTTGTGGAGTCAAAACAACTAAGTTGTTGCACTGATAATCACGCACCTCCACCCTGATGTTGTGCACCTCTGATGTTGTAACTAACTTCTAGAAATGTGTATAATTAGTTAGTTGAAGATTAGGGAGTAAGGTCAATTATATTACATTAGTTGTCTGATTAGTGATTAGTGAACTGTATAGAAGCTTCTTTGTACAGAGTTTTTGACAATCACTAAAAAACTAAATACAGAAATTTCATCTTTCTTCTTCATTTTTTTCATCATGGTATCGGAGCTTACATTTTTGCTCTCGTTTTAATCTGATTTTTCATTTTTTCTTCTATTTTCTCGTCAACCAAACAAGCCTTCTGTCTATTCTTCCATCATGAGCACTCACTCGACTCCATCTACAGCAACACAAACCACAAAACTAGAAGAAATACCTTCCAGTCCTTATTTCTTTCATGCTAACAAAAATCCAGCCTTAGTCCTGGTTACTTCTCCACTCACCGATCCTAACTATCAGTCATGGTATCGATCGATGAAGATGGCCTTGCTGTCAAAAAACAAATTACAGTTTGTTGATGGCTCGATCAAAGCTCCTGATAAGAGTGATCCACTGTTTGGCGCCTGGGAAAGGTGCAATAACATGGTGCTTTCTTGGTTGTTACATTCTTTATCTCCTTCGATCGCGCAAAGTGTCATCTGGCTAGATCGTGCTTCAGATGTGTGGAAAGAACTTCATGATCGGTTCTCCCAAGGTGATGTGTTTCGTCTCTCTGAGCTTCAAAAGGAGATTTATTCTCTGCAACAAGGAACTCTCTCAGTCACTGATTATTTAACCAAACTTAAAATGCTTTGGGATGAGATTTTAAATCTTAGAGCTATTCCAGATTGCATGTGTAATCCACGTTGTTCTTGTGAAGCATTGACGGTAGCAAGGAGATTTCAACAAAATGATTATGTGATCTGCTTTATTCAGGGTCTTAATGACTCTTTTGCTACTGTTAAATCACAGCTCATGTTACTGGAGCCACTACCTTCCATCAATAGAGCTTTTGCTCTAGTCATTCAGCAAGAACGACAACTTAATACTGTTCTTGCTCCTCCTTTAGAAGCTCATGCTTTTGCAAACAAAGCTGTCGCAGGTGCTGATCCATCTTTCAGAAGAACAAATCAATCAATTAGGAAACCAGTTTGTTCTTATTGTGGAATGATGGGTCACATAGTTGACAAATGCTTTAAGAAGCATGGATACCCTCCAGGATTTAAGCCTAGAGTAAAGACTGGATCTATTACTGGTGTTGCTAATCATGTGGAGGTTGGTGATGTTCATAATCCTGATACAAACAGGTAGCATGTTGCAAATCAGCAGATTACTTCTTTACCAAAATCTCTCACAGATGATCAGTATAGGAAGTTGCTTGATATGCTTCAGACAGCTGATATAGCTACTTCACAGACTGCTCATGTTGCTGCTGCTGAAAGTATTCAACAGCCTGTTCTTCATTCCTCAGGTAAAACCAATACTTCCTTTAATTCTTCAGTATATATTTTTGATACAGGAGCCTCTGACCACATAATTTGCTCATTGCATGATTTTACTGACTATAAACCTGTGCTTAATTCTTTTGTTAAATTGCCTAATGGTCATTGTGTATCTGTCACACATGTTGGCACTATTAATCTTAGTTCTCATTTGATACTCAAAGATGCTCTATATGTCCCAGGTTTTTCTTTCAATTTAATCTCCGTGAGCAAGTTAACCCAAACAATTGATTGTTTTCTAACTTTTACACAAAAATTCTGTGTTGTCCAGGATGCCAAGACTTTGATGATGATTGGGTTAGCTAGACAGCATATTGGTCTATATCAGTTAGACAAATCTTTTGATCCTAGTTCCTTTCGTAATCCTTCTTCAGTGTCTAATTCTGTAATTAATTCCACTACAAGTCTTTGGCATAAACGTCTAGGACATGCTTCTAATAAAAGGATACAAATGTTACAAGCTGTAGATTCTTCTATCTCAGTATCTTTTCATGAACCTTGTGATGTTTGTCACTTTGCTAAACAGAAGAGACTTCCCTTCCCCTTAAGTCATTCTTGTACAACTCAATGTTTTGATCTAATACATGTGGATATTTGGGGTCCTTATCCTACTGCCTCTCTGTATGGTGATCACTATTTTTTAACAATTGTTGATGACTACAGTAGGTACACATGTTTATATTTGATGAAAACTAAGGTTGAGGCTAGAACTTTGTTGCAAAATTTTTGTCAATTTGTTGAAACCCAGTACCAAACTAAAATCAAACAAATTCGAACTGATAATGGTTAGGAGTTTAATATGCCACTATTTTATTCTTCCAAGGGCATTCTTCATCAGCTTTTTTGTGTTCAAACACCTCAACAAAATAGTATTGTTGAGAGAAAACACCAACACATTCTTAATGTAGCTAGGGCCCTTAAATTTCAAGCTGGTCTCTCTAGCAAGTTTTGGGCAGATTGTGTTAATCACTCAGTCTATATCATTAACAGATTACCTTCACCAGTCATTAATAATACTCCTTACCAAATTTTATTTCAAAAACCTCCAAACTTCTCCAATCTTAAAGTGTTTGGATGTTTATGCTATGCTTCTACCTTGCCGCATCCTAGATCTAAGTTTGACTTACGAGCAGCTAAATGTATTTTCATAGGCTTTATTCATGGCATTAAAGGATACAAATTATATAATCTTGAAACAGGTGCTGTGTTCATATCTAGAGATGTTGTTTTTTATGAGTCTATTTTTCCATTCATAAATACTCCCTCTTCAACCCATTCAAACCTTTTGACAAATGATCCTTTCACTCCACTTTCTTCCTCTTCATTCGATAATAACAATGTACTACCTACTGATTTTATTAATGATTATGATCACCATACTGCAGCTGATACAAACTCTTCTTCTTTATCACCTAACCATACCACCTCTATAAATTCTCCTTCTTCTTCTGATGTCACTACATCTTCCGCTCCCTTTACTTCTACTGATTCTTCTCCTATTGTTACACTTAGAAGGTCAACTAGAAATAGGCATGTTCCATCTTATTTACAGGACTATCATTGTCATCTAACTCAACTTCATCAATGCTCTACTGTGCATTCTGACCTTGCAGATAACAATGTTCAAGTTTTAAAACAATCTGGGTCTTTTTATCATTTATCTATTGTTCTTAATTATTCTTGTTGTAGCACCTTACACAGAGCTTTTGCTGTAAATATCACTACCATCAAAGAACCTAGTACTTACAGTGAGGCAGTAAAACATGAGTGCTGGAGGCAAGCTATGACAGCTGAACTTAAAGCATTACAAGCAAATCATACTTGGATCATCACTGATTTGCCTGCTGGAAAACAACCAAGTGGTTGTAAATGAGTTTACAAGGTCAAGTATAAGGCCAATGGTGAGGTTGAAAGGTTCAAAGCACGATTAGTAGCTAAGGGGTTTACTCAACAAAATGGTGTCGATTATATTGATACATTTTCCCCAGTGGCTAAAATAACTACTATCAGAACTTTGTTAGCCGTTGCTGCATCCAAGAATTGGTTCTTACATCAGTTGGACATTAATAATGCCTTCTTGCATGGTGATTTGGCAGAAAAAGTTTATATGGAGATCCCATCTGGTTATTCCACTGCTCATCCAGGCCAAGTTTGCAAGCTTTTGAAGTCCTTATATGGCTTAAAACAAGCCAGTAGACAATGGTATTCTACACTCACTACTGCTCTACTTGGCAGAGGTTTCACGCAGGCTACTTCAGATCATTCTCTGTTCCTTAAGTCTGTTGGTTCTTCTTATGTTGCTTTGTTGATCTATGTTGATGATGTGATACTTGCTAGCAATGATGAAAGTCTTATCCAAGATGTAAAGCATTTCTTGGATGTTTCCTTTCAGATTAAAGATCTTGGTTTACTCAAATATTTCCTTGGAATGGAAATTGCTAGAACAACTGCTGGCATTAACTTTTGCCAAAGGAAATATGCTTTGGACATTTTGCAGGATACAAGTTTTCTTGCATGCAAACCAGCTTCTACACCAATTGTTCCTTCCACAAAACTTTCCAAAGCTACTGAAAATCCTTTATCAGATCCCCTAGTCTATCGCAGACTTGTTGGCCGATTGTTATACTTGACTGCCACAAGACCAGACCTCTCCTATGCAGTTCAACAGCTCTCTCAATTTATGGAGCATCCCACTGATGTTCATTTAAAGGTTGCCCATCGAGTTCTTAGGTACCTCAAAGGAACTCCAGGGCAAGGTTTATTTTTCTCTGCCAATTCTGATCTTCAGTTAAAAGGATTTTGTGATGCTGATTAGGCTGCTTGCCTTGACACTAGAAAATCAATTACTGGATATTGTGTGTTTTTTGGAGCTGCTCTCATTTCCTGGAAATCCAAGAAGCAACAGACTATCTCTCGCTCATCTTCTGAGGCAGAATATCGGTCCCTTGCAGCATTAACCTGTGAGCTACAATGGTTACTGTACTTATTGCCCGAGTTACAAATTCATCACCCTTCACCTGCTTTGGTATACTGTGACAATAAATCAGCCATTGCCATTGCTGAAAACCCAGTCTTTCATGAGCGCACCAAACATATCGAAATTGACTGTCATCTCATCCGAAACAAGTTGCAAGATGGGGTTATTTGTCTATTTCATGTTTCCTCTTCAGCACAATTAGCAGATTTATTTACCAAAGCTCATACTACTCGAGCTTTTCAGTATTATCTTTCCAAGCTTGGAGTTCTTAACATCTTCACTCCAAGCTTGAGGGGGGCTAATAAGATAACTGAGGCTACTACAAATACAGAGGCTACTGTAGTTGTGGAGTCAAAACAACTAAGTTGTTGCACTGATAATCACGCACCTCCACCCTGATGTTGTGCACCTCTGATGTTGTAACTAACTTCTAGAAATGTGTATAATTAGTTAGCTGAAGATTAGGGAGTAAGGTCAATTATATTACATTAGTTGTCTGATTAGTGATTAGTGAACTGTATATAAGCTTCCTTGTACAGAGTTTTTGACAATCAGTAAAAAACTAAAAACAGAAATTTCATCTTTCTTCTTCATTTTTTTCATCAAACTGAAAGAACTAAAGGTGCTGCCATGGCTTGGATCACTGTTATCGGCTGCATTAATTCCTCATCTGCTCCAGACAAAGAGACACGTCACATTTTACAGTTTAAAAATTTCATTAATAATGTATTAGATAATCTATATATATATATATATATATATATATATATATGGGGAGAAAAATAAGGGTAAAAATAAAAGAAATTATTAATCTAATGAAGGATTTCAAACCATTTTATTATTTTATAAATTAATTATAGATTAACAAAATTTTCATTTCACCTCTTTTCTTCTTTTGAGACTTGATAATTTTAAATATTATATAATAATACGATACAAAAAAAATTGTATATAAATTTGATATGTTGACTCAAATTTTGTTACAATAATTTTTATATTTTACATGATACAAACACACAATTATATATATAAACTACCAAATTTATTTCGTTGTTATCAAACAAATCTTTAATTTTAAGGACTCATAAATGAGCTTAGATGCTCTCTTAAAAAAAGGGATTTTGGTCGATAAAGATAGCTTCTCTGCTTGGCTGCTGAGCTAAACTTGTGCGGGTAATATAATAATTTCCTGATGAGAATTGAAATAGTAAAAGCCAAATACAAGCAAACAAATACTAAAATAGAGGGTTTAGAATTTAGCGACTGATATCCTATACCTGGTCACAATCCAATAAGTAAGTTCTGGAGAGTATACTTTTTTAGGGTACCCTCCAAACTTTGGTACAATTTAAAGGTACAATACAAAGAAGCCAACAAAAAAGTTAAAGAAAAAAAGAAAGAGGAAAGTGCTTATTGAAGAGTACCCTATGCTTTGCCTAATGGCCTATCCTCACCTTACATTCCCTCACATCCTCAAAGGCATATACCCAGCTTAGTTTTAATTAGACATAATAATATATGTATAAAATTTATATTTATATTATTTAAAATTATGTTTTAATCATATTATAATTATATATAATTTTTATTAAATTTTAATTCATATCATCTTTATATTTTTTATTTATATAATTTCATATTATATCAAATTTATCGGATTTAACTCTAATCATCTAAAATTATTATTTAATTCAATAATAATAAAACAAGTGATTATTAAAGAGATGCCTGCAGGGATTTCTATGTGTTTGTCAAGACTCCAATTATTTCCCAAATGCAGAACGGTATCCTATGCCTGTAATAGTATGTATATGCAGGCAAGCGAAGGAGAGATGCATTGACATGACATGTGAAGATAGACAAAGATAAGGGTGCTCCCTTGCTCTTTGAATCCAAAGCTTTAATTTGTTTGTGGAAACCGATTGAAAAAAACAAAATATTATGTATCATGAATGTTATCAAAATTGAAATGTAAAATTCAGAGTTGCATTTAAAGTCATTTGTAGATAACGAATGAAAAATAAAAAAAGTTATTCGATTTTGAATTTAATAACGAGATATCATCTTTTAATAATAATTAAAAAATTAAAAAAATATCCGGTTTCAAATTTACTGATGAATTATAAACATTTCAAAAGGTAGTTATCCAATTACGCATTATTGGACTAGTTGGGATAAAACCCTATCAACTTCCTTGTGGTGCAAATGAAATCTTCTTGATTAAGTTTGTTATATATTTGACTAAGTAGCTAGAGTGAAATTAGGGTAGCAGGAAAGTGTCACAGCTAGGTTGATTTTAATGTCAATTTATAACTATTCGTTTTGAGGTTTCAAGTTTTGTTTTTCTTAGAGCTAATTTCAATAGACGATAAAATTAAAAATAATGAAAAAATGGTTAAAAATATATTATTTTAATAAAATAATAAATAAAATTAAAGAGAGACAAGAGGTTAATTATTTTGTTTTTATCCGTCCAACCGCAAGGCTCCCAAACTTCCAAACATGCGCTTAATGATCAGAGTATAAAGATCGAAATTGTTTAGATTTAAATTCAAATTTTAAATCATGTTATAATTTTTCTTTAATCATTCGATCAAAAAATCGTCGGTAATATTTAGGGACTATAAATTTTATATTTGAAGCTTCCTTTTTATTTTGCAGTAAACATACTGTGGAATATCATGACAGCCTTGTCGTGATTAGGAAAGCTTCCTCTAAACGAAGGTGAATTCCGAAGGTAGAAACAACGAGGAAGAGAGGGTACATAGTATATAGGCAGTATATATGATATTGTTTTTGGTTCAAAAAGATAAGATCGAAAATCCAATGCAAAGGCTGCAAATTTCATAAATTCTCTCAAACCCTTTTCTTCCTAGATTATTAGCAGCTATAATATTCACTTTCACCACATCCATGTCGGAGGATCACCATAAAAATATTCTTCAAGAAAGTCTAGAAAAGCTTCAACAACAACAAGAAGAAGAAGAAGAAAAAGAAGAAGAAGGGCTTGAAAAAGAAGGAGAAAAAGGAGGAGAAGAAGAAGGTGTGGCATCGAGGAAAGATGTTGAAGAAGAAGAAGGGCTTGAAAAAGAAGCAGAAAAAGGAGGAGAAGAAGAAGGTGTGGCATCGAGGAAAGATGTTGAAGAAGAAGAATGCAAAACGCCAACTTCGAGTGATCACAAGATACCAACCATTCAAAGCTGTCCACCGACACCCAAGAAGAAAGTAAGAGCAAATTTCCACAAGAGAAAATTATCAGAGTTGCAGTCCTTTGAAACCACAAGAAGTGAGGAGGTAGAGTCGTTTTTTCGATCAAATTCAGAGACATTTACTGTTGAGTCTCGCAGTATCAAGAGAAGATGTAGGAGTGCTTGATCAAACTTCTCACCATGTAAATTTTCTTCGAGTACTGCTTACTAATTACCCTTTGTTTTCTACATCAAATTTTCTATCTAGTTCTTACTATTCTTCATGTATGATGCATATGACGATCAAAGGTAGCTTGAATCATCAGATGAAAGAAAGGGGTTGTCAATTAAGATCATTATTTGTTGAAATATTTTAGAAAAAAGAGTAATTATAATTCGAGGTGGTTTGTTTCTTTTTCATGTAGACTTTGATATTTTGCAAATTATTAAAATTGTTACCTCGTAGAGTGATTGTAGGGTTTTTTAATTTGGGTAACACAATAACACATATTTTTTAGAAATATTAAAAAAATTAATTAAAAAAGTATAACAATGATAATTTTTTAACTTCATTTGTAAAATTTTTAAAAAAAATCTATTATTAGTACAAGATAATAATCCATATATTTTACCTAAATATATATATATATATATATATATATATATTAATAGATGGAAATGGCTAGGGCAAAACAAAACATAATAAGGACAAGCAGTTTTGCAATCTTTATGGGCAATATTCTCTGCCATGATTATGGGTAATAAGCTTTATTAATTAATCCTATAAGAGTATATGACATAATCTAAACCCCAAGATAGAGTTGTGTTGAATTTTGTTTTTGTTAGCAACTGAGCATGTGGCGTGATCTTCCTTTATGAGTTCAATATTTCCTCCCTTGTCAAATTTGTTCACAAGACTCACGGACACACATCAATAAGCCTGTCTCCATGCTTTCTCATGAACATGCACAGCCAAAACAGCATTTATTGTATATTATATTCAATGAAGTCAACAATCTCTTGATGGATTGATCAAAAAATAATTATGGTAATTAAGTTTTTTTTTTGTTTTTTTACAAAACATTTAATAATAAAAATAATTTCCGTTAATATATTATTGATATTTATAATTCATTAAACTTTCACCCATAAATTTTTTGAAATTTACAGATCATGTATCAATATAAATTATGAAAATTTGAAACTGAATGTTTTATACTTAGTATTCAAACTTTAGCCATTTCTACCTACCAATTATGGTTGATACTATGGTAAGTAATGTTTCAATTCTACAACTTTGGTCTTTTGAGTTCAATTTTCATTATCCTAATGAATTTTGGAAAATTATATGAGAAAATTTATGAAAACACAACACGCACGTGGTAGTGAATTGTACCAGTTTGCAAAGGGATTGTGCTGCCCAAGTGCTCGAAGAAAGTGACAAGGACACAAGACTACCTGGCACACTAGGGAATAGAAATTAGTCTCTGGCCCTGACTTGGGGTTTGATTTCTGGGGCCAATGCCAACCATGTCAATCCAATCTATGCTCAAAAATCAAACCCCATTTCCCTCTATAAGGTCCCGATCCCACCCTTTTCCTCTACTTGTATTGAGATGTGCCCTAGGAAAATAAATCTCAACGCATAGGATTCTGATCATCAATGGATTTTTTTTTTTTTTTTTCATTTGTACTGATCGAAGGAAGTTTGGGTTGTCACTGTTCAAAATTTTGCAATCTTTCATGAAGCCAAGTCAAGTACCTTTCTTATTTTTTATTGATTCTTATAGTTAATTTATTGTCTTCTTTTAAAAATCTTTTAATGGAATGATTTAAAAAAACATTCTATACACTATAAAATTTAGATTCAACCTAAATGACCTCAACTTTCATTTCGATTATTGTTAATTAGAAAAGTTTCATGTTCATTGGTATATCTTGAGGAGAAGGTGCTCTCAAGATCCAGCAATTTAAGAATATATTTTAATATTGTATTATGCAAAAAAAAAAAATGTTAAAATTTATAAGAATATGTTAAATTTAAATTATTTTTCAAATTTTTACTAAATTTCAATTAAAAAAATTAATTTATATCATTTTTTAATCATATTTTTACGGTCTTTTTATCTTTCCGTGATTAATGAGTTGGCATTAACTAAGCAAAAAGTATACAGCAAATCTTCAACTTAATAAAGGTTTAAGCATACATTAACCGACTTGTTAGAGTTAATGAATAATGACTGATTGTCAAAGGGCTCGAAACCCAAGCTGAAGGACACCAGAAGCCTCAACATGGGAAATTTCTAGTGCTTATCAGGATCACTAAACGGTGAATCGAGCCATAACATAGTTCAAGTTCAACATCAGACGGAAGAGATACGGTTTAACTTGAACTGGAAGTTGAAGATAACTTCCAGAAACCGCTCTTACCATTTCATTTTACTTCTACTCCCCACGTAACCATTGAAATCTGCTACAACTTGACAGAGTGACACCTGCACTCCCACATGTCACTCCATGGCCATGTCTGACTGCCTATATATCTCTTCAATGTAATCAGCAATTCACTTCTGAATTGGATTTGCAACTTGGGAAGGAAGTAAAAGACAAGAAAATGGCTCCCAAGCGTCGAGCAAATGTTGTAGTGAGATCAACGAAGAAAACTGTTAAGGAAACTGTTCAAGTAGCTGTAATTGAAAGACAAGAGGGAGAAACGATTCCTGTTGAAGACATGGCAGAGGAAGAAGAAAGGGTAATCACCGAAGTTTCTGTGGAAGGGTTGAGCAAAGACAAAACACAAACAGTTCAGGTTCCAGTGGAAGCTCCAGGAGAACACAAAGTGCATAAAGAACAGCAGACAGAAGAACAAGTTCCTGAAAAAGAACAGCAAATCCCTGCAAAAGAACCAATCAATGAAGCCCCCAAGAGTGGCAAGAGAAAGAGAGGGAAGAGAAAAGAATTGGATGGAAATGAAGCGTACAAGACATACGTGTTCAGAGTACTAAAGCAGGTTCATCCAGGGATGGCGATTTCTTCCAAGGCAATGTCAGTGATCAACAGCTTGATGAACGATATGTTCGAGAGGATTGCAGACGAGGCAACCAAGCTCTCCAAGTACACCGAAAGGAAAACACTGTCTTCGAGGGAGATTCAAGGGGCGGTGAGATTGGTTTTGCCAGGAGAGCTTGGAAAACATGCTGTTGCAGAAGGCAGTAAAGCTGTCACTAACTATGCTTCCTACGATGAAAAACGGTCCAAAATAGATTAATTTACTTTGTTTTTAATGCAATTAACGGGCTAACTAGTCTTCTAGGATGCTGCCGGAGTTTAGGTATGATGTTCCTTGTAGGTGGCCCTCCTTTCCATTTTGATTGGCACTATAGGGGGTTGTATTTGTAAGTAAGGCCAGATTGGTTGGGCCTTCTACGAAGCCTCAGTTTCTTGTTTTGCTGTCTGGTACATGTTTTCTGGCGGTACTAGTTTTTCATCTTCCTGTGTCAGTTTGCAAGGCTTAGGGCGGGTTTGTAGTCCACCGGTCCCCAACGGTGAAATGATAATTATCGAAATGAGTTTTTTTTATTTTATAAATAAAAATAAAATAACAATATATATATATAAATATATTAAAAAATAAATAAATAAATATATTTTTTAAATAAAATTAAAATAATAATATATATCTTTTCAATATATTAAAAATAAATAAAATAAAATATATGTTATTATGTAAAAAAAATTTTATTAAAAATATATAAAATAATAATTTATTTTTAAATCACAAAAAGTAACTTTTATTGTAATATTAAATTTTTTTTTATAATTAAAATTTAAAAATTAAAATACAAAAATATTTTATCTCTGTACACAATTTTCATATTTTCGTAATTTAACTCAATTTGACGGAAAATGAATAAAAAAATTAAAATTTAATAAATAAAAAATATTTTATCTCTAAGCACAATTTTCATATTCTCACAGTATAATACAACTTGAATTATATATCCGAATTACTTTCTCTCTGTCCTCTTCTCTCTATTAGCAAATATTAAATCCATATGATACTGTTACAATTAAAGTTTTGCTGTTTTCAACAATGATTTTGCAGGATTAAATTGTCATCAACAAAATCATAAGCAAACTCTACCAAAAAAACAATCTGTACTTCCCTGTTCGACTAAGAATTAACTATTGAAATCTACACTGCAAAATATCAGTGAAGCCAGGATTCTTCATTACCTTCATGAAACAATCATACACTCAGAGTTTATTCGGATTAGTAATATAATTAATTAAAGATGGCATTTTCTGTTTCACACATTCAAATCAAGACGAAGGACCCAAGAATGGGAAAAAGAAGAAAAAGAAAGAAATGAAAGAGAAAAAAAAAGAAAGAGGAAAATGAGATACCTGGACTGATCCAGGAGGCAAAAGAACTGATGGAAGATTCTATGCTTGTTAATCCAGATTTTGCTATTTACTTTTGTTCTTTTATTCTATATAGATAGTCTTCATATTAAAGGATTGAGTATGCTCGGATCACCTCGACTACTGGTGCACGACACATCGGACACTTTCCTCCACCTTGGACCAACTCATTGGCACATTTCGAGCATATGCACATGTGTCCACATCTGTAACAATATGGTACACAAATGAAAAAGAAGGCCTTAAATCTATATGAAAATGGAGGATGAGCTTGATGAGATTTACCTGTACAGTAATGAATCAATATTGCCTTCACAGCATATACAACAGATTCCTTTCCTGACATTATCCCAGTTAGTTGCATCCTTGGGCAAGCTGTCACCAATCATCCCTGCAGCAGTGAACAGCACGATGATTAACAGAACAAAAAGAACAAGCATGTGTTACAAACAAATCCCAGATAGAGAAAACTTTCAGCTTCATTATAGAACAAAGAAAACCATATTGATAAGACACTAAAAATCTCCAATTGTCAGATTTTTTTTTTTTCAATCCCTTAAATGATAAATGGGAGTAATCAGGACATATGACAGTGATAAAGAGAAATAGAACCTCTTCAGAGAGAGAAAAGGGGAAGAGGGGGGGGGGGGTTCACTTTCCCAGAATAATCCTGAAGGAACAATTAAACAAGTGAGCAGCTATGCCAGGAAAGAAAAAACAAACCTTGTGAACCACCTGAACGGTTCAGGGCTGCAGAAACTTCTTGTCTTATCGACCGCTGTAACTCAAGTTGCATATCCATGCAGGCCTCCAGCGTCCTCTCCATGTTATTCATCCTTTGCTGCAGTCGAGCCATGTCAATCCTCAAATCATTAATGATCTCCCACTCCTGTGCCAAATTAGCAGCACAACTCAATCAAAATGGAGATCAAACAAATAGTAGTTTGAAAATATTTGGGCTCTACAATATGCTTTCAGGAAAATATTGGATTTCGGTCAGAAAAATCTATTGAAAAACTAGGATAGTTAATTAATCAACTTTTCAAAAGATAATCAAGACCAGAATCAAGTTGCATGCAAGAAGAAAAATGAACATACGATGCCGAAGCGTTGATGCACATCATGTGGTGCCCAATTATAATGGTTTGTGTCCCGATCCCAGAGAGGCTGTGTAGGTGGCATCCTGGGTGAAGGAAGCTCAGCATCTCCCTGGCCATTCTGCTCCCTGCTTTGCTGTTCTAGATCTTGTTCAAGTGATGCAGAAGGATATGTTTCATTTAGCTCCTCGTCAATGGATACATGATTTTGCCTTTCCACATATGATTGTAACAACTGGTCAAGACTCTCACGGAAACCACTATGAAGAAGAGTAGACACACTTCTCCTACAACATTAAAAATAACTTGGATTAGTGGGGGAAAACTGATTAAAAATCCAATAACAAACAAAGCCCAGCAGTTTAAGAATTCACACCTGCTTAACAATTCCCTCAGTTCCATACTATGTGCATTATCATCATCAGGAAAATAAAATGAGTCTGTTCTTCCAATAGTAACAGGTTCTTGATTGTAAGACCCTTCCAACCAATTCTGCGTAGTCTCGTGCAGGCTACCATCCTCATCTCGAGTGTCAAGGGCTTCTTGGAGATGATTATAACCTCCATCTTCACTCCCACCATTCTCATGGTGCATGTCAGAGGCTTCTTCATTACCACCATGCATCATCTCATTATACTCAACACTAGCTTCCTGCCAGTCTGCATCCTCACTTTCCTGATCCTCTTCCAACTGTTGTTCAACTTGAGAAGCAGATTCTTGCCCATCAAGATATGCAACTGGATTCCTTTCTAAATTTTCTATGACATTCCTTAACCCATATGTCCTACTTCTTCCACCATCTAGGGGAGAATGTTCATAAGATGCTTCACCAGCTTCTTTTAGATTACTATGTTCTCCAGCTTCATTCTGTAAAGTTTCAAGGGAGGACTCATTAGCAAGATTTTTTTGCCAATCCCCATCCAAGACTTGTCCAGTAACAGATCTGCTTTCATTAGACTCAACACCAGCTGACCGCCGCCAGTCTCTAACCACACTCTCAGAAACTTGTTCCTGCCACTCTTCTACACAAGCATAAGTTTCTTGCCAACTTACATCTTCAACAACATCAGTTCTACAGTCCGAAAACCTTTGGTTATCAGTTTCCTCATTCTCACATACAGATTGGTCATTTAATCCATCTATGATTTGAGGTGAATTATTTACTTGGTTTTGCTCATTTCTATCATCATTAGTGTCAGCGTTAGACAACGTATCAGAATGGTTACTGCTTGCAGGACCACACCCAGAATTATCAAGTCTCGAGATAAAACCTTCCCTGATACAAAGGCACAGTTTGCAAAATGTTATTACCAATACTACCAAAAGGTGAAAATGACGTCATATAAATAAAATGGATAAGGGTTGAATACTTATTGTCAAATTCAACCGTGACCATCCTTGTGAACTTCCTATAATCAAGTATCTAAAATGTCCTCCAAGTAAGTCTAGTCAAGATTTTCAGGAAAAAAAAGGAAGGAGTTTAGAGAAACAAAAAATTCTGTTCTATCGGCGTAACCTCCCACTGGTAGAACACCCTCATACTAGTAGCAAACCATGATAATAATTAGAAACGCAATACAAGTCCAACAATCAATAAAATGATTGGCTGAAGAACACCTATATAAAGTATAAACTACAAAACAGCCCTGTCATTTTATCAATTATAAGGGGCCTCCCCCGTTGACAAGGAATTTTGCAACATTTAATCATCTACTCAAAGTAGTTAAATCAAATGAAGAATGTTTATACACTCCAAAGATTTGTCAGGCTCCCAGTTTCCTGAAATTGATAGACTTGCCCAATGGACTCTGTAGTCTAGCACACAAGCTCAATTGCAAAATGAGGGCACAAAAGGAGCAACCGACCAACCAATCATGTCATAATTTTTCAGTACCAGGATGTGTTCCAGTGTTTCTACCTGTGATATCTGTTTAATTTCCAAATCCTTTTTGTCCTTATTGTGTCAGCACCTAGGCATTCTGCTATGTAAATATGATGTTTGAAAAAGAAAAGCCTAATACACAAGGTTCAGGCATTGCAGAGTCCGGGAGGGGAGATGCAGATGGCGTTACCCTGCTGAAAGTTGAAACCAAGATCTCCAGGCCACAATCAAGGAGCTATACCAACGCTTACTAAAATTCTTGATCTGGACTAGTATAACAGACTGAAGACATGTCCAAAGTACAAGCAATTACAATCTCAACCTCTTTATTATATTGCTCAATACATTCACAGATAGCATTACTAATTTTCACAACTTTAATGTAACCAAAAAGTTTCTTTTTTGCAAGCCAGACTCTGGGCGAGTTTTTGGAGTTAAATCACTTGAAGGGAAATTACTTTTAACCTTCCCTGAAAACATCCAAACTAAATTTGAGATCTAAATCCCTTGTTTTAAATTCAAGAATCTGAATGCAGCTTTGGGTTTTTGCGAAGAGTGAGGTGAATATAGAAGCTATAAGACTGAAACTGCATTGTTCCACTTGAGAAACTAACGGCACAATTAACTAAACGGTATGAGTTCCCTTGCTTAAAGTTTTTCTCTAATTAAGTTCCATACAATTAAAGATGCTTACAGAAAACACAGAAAGAAAAATGTAGATTCTCTTAAGATAAACTTTGCAGAATAAAAAACTCTTAGCCATTAATATGAAATAAATAATGAAGTACCTTAGACCAGACACAGTCTGTTTTTGTCTTAATAAACCTAATTCACTGGCTGCAATAGAAGTAGATCTACCACCTTCAACCAATCTGTCATTTCTCAAGAATCTACCTCTCAATAATGACTGCAAAAAACGAAACAAGGAAGACATAAGGAAATAAATGAATGCCAGTAAAACCAAACCATGTTTAGTAACGTCAAAATAAAGATGGTAAGATGCCTAAAAAGTTAAATATTAACGCTAGGAAGCTTTAAGCCTCTTGATTTAAAGAAACCAATTCCAGGCTAAGCTAAGCTACAGTTGCCTTCAAACAGATGACAAATATGGAAGATCCATAAACATTTTCTACAATTTATAATGGCCTTTTAGCAGCCAACGACAACAGTCAATAGGTAGACTACTGTCTTTTCAGTGCTATGAATCTACGAACCATTTCATTTCCAGAACAAACTACAAGCTAACAACAGTAACATCAACAACTACAAGATGATAAAAGGCAAGTAGTTGAGACAGCCATGTTAAAATTTCCTACATTGAAATAAAATCAGAGTTTTTCTCTTGGTTCATTCTTCTTCTTTTTTTTTTTTTTTTTTTCATTTAACACCTCAACAACTACAAGATGATAAAAGGCAAGTAGTTGAGACAGCCATGTTAAAATTTCCTACCTTGAAATAAAATCAGAGTTTTTCTCTTGGTTCATTCTTTTTCTTCTTCTTTTTTTTTTTCATTTAACACCTACCCTGGCTAGTATGCTATGTGGACTTTCTCTTTTTCTCTATACATGTCATAATTGCAATGAAATTATTTTTAAAAATTCTAACATTGAAGCATAAATCAATAATTACTCATACAATAGTATTGTTAGAGCATGTATTACACTTAAAAAATGACTTTTACGCCACTGAGACAATTGAGGTAACTAACAGTTCCATCACATGTAAAGTATAACTTTGTGCTTAGGACCATTCCAATAGCTCTTAAAATTATGCAAAAAGTATCTCAATTACCAATGAGAAATAGACCCAACTGCCAAATTATCATCTAACTTAAATATAGTTTTTTTTGCCTTTATTTTTTTTTTTTTTTTGAAAGAACAAGCACAAAATGTGAACAAACAAAACAATAGCCACCAAAGAAAAATGGCAAGACTTTTTATGCATCTATCTACCTGGATGCGATTGCGATGGGCAAAATTTGATACAGCCCGATGCTCCAACAATCCCTGAAGCTCTGTTTGCCTTTCTCTCTCAGCCTTTTTAAGCATATCAAGAAGCGCCTGCCGGCCACATAATTTCCTGATGCCCCTACGCACATGCTCAGGCCGACCTTCATTCTGGTTAACCACCAATCCATCAAGAACTCGATCAATTTGGCCACCAACATCAGCAGCTTGCTCTTCTCTACCTCCACCACAAGCACCTCTCTGCTGGCTATTCATTTGCACCCACTCCCTTATAATTCTGACTCTCTCCTGCTCTGTTTCACCAAGCCACTGGGCCCTTGAACTGTCGCTTCTAGGGAAAACATTGGACGTATGTTCCCTCCCACCACTGTTCTTCCACTCCCGAAAAATTTGCCTTACTCTTTCCCTTTCAACTTCCCCCAAATCAGACGAATGCACATAATTAAAATTACTTGAATCCTCATACTGATTTTGCAACCCAAATCGATCAGGGGACCATTGTCCAAAGTCATTCTCACTCACACTCACATCCTCTGAAACACTACTATGTTCACTGTTTCGGCTATCAGAAAGATCAGTCATTGAGAGGTCATCACTCCTTTGTTGGAGCATTCTTTCACTAGCTCTCTCTTGAGCATGACTCACCACATGCTCATCCTCAAGCTCCCGCCACATCTGCAGCAGTGAGGATGCCTGAGTGCTACCATTTTCCCGCCTTCTTGATTGAGACCGAGATTCCCTTAGGAAAGGATTTTCAAGCACAGAAACTTTGTGTAGACCAGCAATAGCCATATTACCCCGAAATCTATACCATCAAACCCATTCAAGTTTCACCCCATCTGCTTCAAATGCATGAACAAACACAGTTATTTACCCAAAAAAAAAAATCCCTGTCAAAAAATAATCAAACCTAAAACTAGTCAATCCCCTCATCGCCATCATTTATCAGCATTAACAACGTCATCACGGTCATCATCATCATTATCAATCTTCAGAGAAAAACACACATGAGGACGGTAATAAAATACATTAAATAATCCAATCTTCAAAAACTCTGCAGCAACAACTAAGAATCTTAGTTTTTTTCAAATTTATTTTCATAAATAAATCGTAACACTCTTAAGATTCAATTTCCTGAATGTCATGTTTCACCGTGACAAAACAAGGACAAAAATAGAATTAAAGAATTCTGGAAACTATTGACAACAAACTCCACCAAACAAACCCAAAAATAGTAATCTGAATTGATTTATCGGATTAATCCCTTGTTTGGCCGCTGAGAAAATGTAAAAAAATAATAATAATAATTCCAAATCTCAATTAATACAATCTCTCACAAAAAAAAAAAAATCAATCTAACCTTCTACAATATCTTCTAAGTTCAAATTTAATACTGTCTTCTTTCCCTCACTTTTCTCAGCAACCAAACAAGAGAAAGGCTCCAAACATTACCAAAATCCACATTAAAAAAAAAAAAGGAAAACCGGAACAACAACAAATCACAGAAAACGGCACCCTTTAAAGAGCGAAGAATCTAAAAGAAAAAATGAAAAAAAAAAAGCCTTACCGAAGAAGCTTGAGCTCTTTGAATTCGAAGTAAAGAAAACGAAACCTAAAGAGAGAGAGAGAGAGAGAGAGAGAGAGAATGTGAAGAGAAAGAACTGAGGAGAGAAATAGAACGAGAGAGAGAGAGAGAGAGAGGGAAGAAGAGAGTTTATGAATATTAAATAAATAAATAAAGTGGACACGTAATTTTTTTTATTTTGTTTTTTTTTTAAATTTTTACGGTTTGAAGGGTATGCCTAATAAATTTTGACGTAACTCCAACGTCTTAGAATCAGGGGGAGAAGACCATTGAAAGATTGACACGTGGATTGTGTCGTTTTCTCGCGGGCTTAATTACGAAAGTCTCCAAATCTTGGATTTAACTGGAAGTGTGTTGACAACGCCGCGAGGTTATTACGTGATTTCGAAATCTCCTTCTTGCGCCGTTGGGGTTGAAATTTCAAATGAAAAGTATGAAAAGCGTAATTATGGAATTTCAACCAGCGAGTGTGGAGGAGGATAACCGGTAATCTTGTGGCTTTAACTGCGATTAAAAAAAAAATTTTTTTAAATAATACATAAATAGGTTATATTAAATTTTATCACTTATTAAAATAATTAAAATGATATGATATGATTTGCTGAGAATGCACTGAATATAAATTTTTTTTTAAAAATGTGCAATTATATATTTAGCAGTGCAAATTTTGGTTTGTAATTTAAAATAAATTCCATTTTCCAAAATTTTAGAAATAATTTCTTTCCTGTAAAATTATTTTTTTGGCTAAATATACCTTAAAATTAGTTAAAGATATAAATATACTAAATGATCTAAAATTCAAAGTAAAAAGTAAAAGATAATAGCATGTGTAAATAAATATTATATACTCTTGAAAAATAAAAATTACATATATCTTATTCAAATTTAATATTAAAAAAATTTACGATTCAAATAAAAAATCACTTACTCCCTCCAAAACAAGTCGTTCATAAAAAATTCATTGAACTTTAAAATATTTTTTTTTCAAATCATGTGATATTTTTAAAAAATTTATTAAATATATAATTAATTTTTATTCACGTTGCATAATTAATATTAATTTTATAAAATTTAATTTAATAAATATTCAACTTAAAGTCTTTCTTTGTGGATTGATTGCCTCAATCAAAAATATCTTTAAAATATACTTTATAGAACTTTTGACCCTTTTTGGCTGTAAGAACCAACTAAATGTTACCAGGAAGAAGTATAGGCCTCCATGGTAGGTTGGAATAAAGGGGAGATAAGGTGTTAGCATTAATGTATAAGTCTTCCAGAAGCAAGTTGGCAAAATTTGGTAAGTTAATATTTAATTGACATGATAGACTTTTAAAAGACAAATGGCCAAAAATTTAGAATTCTTCTTCAAAATTGGGAGGCTGGCTTAGCAAAAACCAAAGTCGTTATTACTAAATTTCCTATGATTATATCTGTCTACTTTGCCTATTAATTAAAGCCATTTATTTCCTTTCTTTTGTGATTTATATATTGAGATTCCAAATCTAAATTTTGATATAAAAAACTTTGATTTTTGAATTGATTTAAATATTATTAATCTAATAGTTCATTGATTTTTTTTTTTATGATGGAGAGGTTTTTTACAGGAGAAGGATAAATGTGAGTATTGAGATTTAAATTTTAAATTTAAGGAATTTTAACATCTAAATATAATAATATGATCTTTTAAATTAATACTTAAAGTCTTCTTTTATTTTATTATCAGTAGATATTTTTGTTCATGAAAAAGTATAAAAAAAAATTCAAACCTTAAACTTAATTTTTTTTTAAATGTTATAACAATTAAATTAAACCTTAATTATTAATATCCAAAGATTTTAACTTATGAAATTGATGTAAGGGTGTAAAATGAATCATGGACGGATTTTGAAACTTTCTTAAGATCCGAATTTGCTATCCTTAGTCCGGTAAAACGTAGGTTTAAAAAACTTGATCCATTTAAACTTGTGTTCATACATATCGAATTCAGCCCGATATAATATTTGCGTTTTAGAGCCTTAAATTTATGATTGAAGGTGTTAATCAAAGTTTGTTGCAAGAAAAATCCATCATGTTAATTATTGTAAAGCCATTGTGTAGCTTAGTATAACTTTGCTTATTAGTCATGTAAGATAACATACAAACTTTACCACTTTATATTATATAATTCAGCTGATTTAAAAGCTCATTGATTAATCAATTGTCTCAAAACTTGAGGCCAAACTAGTAATAACTTATCTAACTTTTATGTTAGGTACACTTTCCTCACATAAAAGTATCGAAAAAATTGATTAATTTTCACTTCTTCTAACACCCATGAATAAGAATCAATGAACTTAACAAAGAAGAAATGGTTTATCTAAGTAGTGAAAATTCCATCCCTTATTGACATCAATCTTTTCCATAATCATGATAATTAAGTAACTAACCCTAGTCCAATCCATGTATGATCTTGATCTTATATTACATCATAAAAAAAAAAATGTTATAAACATCTCAATGTTTGTTCTCAATCTAATATGTGTACATATACAAATATACAAATATGTGTCTACTCGTTTCGTTTATGTCAATTGTATATATATATACACACACATTATAATCATATAGCTTTTGAATCATCCCAACATATTTATTGGCCATATATATTTGATTGCATTTTTTTTTTTTTATGTTGTAATTTAAGGCACTAACCTTTCAAAGCAACATTTGGATTTGAATTTGAGAAAGGGAAGGAACACATTGAAAGGAATACCATATGCATACATTTCTACAAAACGATTTTTACTGGCTTGTCAATTTTAGCATGTATCAATCACGAAAGTATTTCAATTAAGTAATTGAATATAGTAGAAGTAATGTTTACATCTTAAAGGAATGCTTCACATTAATCAATTAATATATTCACTATTAAGTAATATTGCTTTCTCATCTTATCAAAATCTAGGTATTTTCGTATTTATCTAATTTTTCTTGTTCAGCTCAGTTGGTATGTGAGAAGATGCACTTTTATAATTGTTGTTACCTGAAACAATTGTGACGAATCGTTGACGTCTTCTCTTCGGGTTCCCTACCACGTGTTGCCGAGAGCTTCTGCAAGAAAGAAGAAGATCAGAGGAACGCAGGGGTTTTTTCCTGCGTTTGCACTCCGATGCTTAAGTCAGACCGAGAATTTGACAGAGTTTCTGTAAATAAAATAGAGCTTAGCCTTTTCTTGATCATACCTGGGGGTATTTATAGATGTCCCTGTGTGGCTTCAATGAGCTCAGGACTCATATTTGTGTGGGCCTCAAAATTTTATTATTTTGGGCCTTTTGTATTCTAAAGCTCAGGTGCGCGACTGGGCTAGGAGTAAACTACCTCTATCAATTGCTCCCTACTCTTTCATAGGGAAGTTCCCTATGTAGGAGTATATATGTTCTCATCGTAACCTTACGTCAAGTCCTTACGTTAGATTCTGAAATCGAATTTTCATCAGAGTGTTTAGCTTACCTCGCGCATTTTTATTTTTACTTGAAGCCCTTATTTTGGTGCTTTTTCTTCGTGGCTTAGCTAGTGCGTTTTTCACTTCGATCTCAGGGAAGGTAATGAGCTCTTTCGTTTCTCCAAAGGAAACGATTAATCTTCCCCTCGCGAACCTTTCCAACTGGTCCATCAGTTCTCTGCACCTTTCCGTAAAATGACCATGAGCTAAATGGAAGTCACAGTAGGCATCTATGTGTTGGCCTACATTTCCTACTTTCTTCTTCGGGAATTCTAACAGTCCAGTCCCTTCAATATCAGCACAGGGCTCGTTTAGCTTAGCATAGCTTTCGTACCTAAGCCTGGGAGCTTTATCCAATCTATCAAGTCTAGAAGAGTTCCTTTCAGGTACATCTCTCTTTTTCTTTTTTCCTTCACTTCCCGTGACTGTACCATCTTCATTACATCCTCTTGGGCTACATATTTGCTCGAGCACATAAATCTAAGATGGTTGTGGGTTGATCAAGGGACTCTTATAGCATTTCAATTTTTGTTCCTTGTAGCATTGCTGCCATAGCTACTCTAACTTGTAGATCTTTCACTTTTAGAGTCGTATCCCGAAAATGATCAACATAACTTTTCAACGACTCCTTGTTTCCTTGCTTGAGTGTAAGCAAGTAGGTCGCGTCCTTTTTTCGTTGGATATTGATCATGAAGGCTTTCAAAAACTCGCTTCGTAACTGATCAAAAGACGAGATGGAACCTTCTTTCAAGGTATGTCCCGTTAGCGTGAGCGAAAAGGCTCTACACATTATTTCATTTTCCCATCCATGAAGTATCAAGGGAGACTCGTAATTTTACATATGGTCATACGGGTCGGTTTTGTCAGCATAAGTAGCCATATATGGCATCTTGAACTTCTTTGGCAATAGCTTGTCCATGATCTCAAGACAATATGGGATTCACCAGCTTTTTCTTCTCTAGAATCCTTCTATGACTTTTTTCATGTTCTTATCTGATTCTCGGGTCGAATGTGCTCCCCTTTTCTTGGTATTAGAAGAATCCGAGTCATTTGAATGAAAGCTCATTCTCCCGTGTCTTTGCACTGGATGCTTTCTTCTAACACCTCTCATTCCAAGATTTAACCTTGAATCTTCGAAATAGACTAAGGAGTTCAGACTGTTCTGACCACTAGACTGCTGTCTTCTTTTTTGTTGAGGGAGGGCTCTGCCTCCCTTGCTCTCCAGACCGATGAACTTTGAATTCATATCAAACTTTGCGGCAGGGTTTATCTCCCTCACCCTGACGACAGGGTCTTGAGTACTGATCCCTGCAACAGGGTTCTGAAAATGTACCGTAGGGTTGTGCTCCCTCAGCCCTGCGACAGGAATCTAAATCTGCGCTATAGGGTGCGTGGCATAGTCTTTCACGCGGCAAGGTTTCGAACGACGGAGTACCTGACAGGGTCTCTTGCTAGGCAGAGTGCGCGGCAGGGTCTCGTGCGACAGAGTGCACGACAAGCCTCACGCGGCAAGGTGGGCGGCAGAGTGTGCGACAGAGTGTGAGTGTCGCCATGTGCGACAAGGTCTCGTGCGACAGAGTGTGTTATAGAGTCTCGCCTTTGCGCTGCAGGGTCTCGCGTGGCAGAGTGCGCAATAGGGTCTCGCGTGGCATAGTATGCGATAGAGTCTCGCCTTTGCGCTGCAGGGTCTCGCGCGGCAAAGTGCGCAATAGGGTCTCTCGCGGCAGACTCTAGCGCGACAGTGTGTGCGTTAGAGTATTGCGTGACAAGTGTGTGGCAGAGTCTCGCACGGCAGGTTCGCGACAGAGTGTGCGCAGAGTCTGCTGCGGGGTGTGCCGCAGAGTGTGGAGCGACAGGGTCTCGCACGTCAGAGTGTGCGGCAGACTCTCTCGCGGCAGAGTCTCGCACGGCACGTTGGCTACAGGGTGTGCGCAAAGTCTGCGGCAGGGTGTGCGGCAGAGTGTAGAGCGGCAGGGTCTCGCGCGTCAGAGTGTGCGGCAGACTCTAGCGCGGCAGAGTGTGCGAGGCAGAGTCTTGTGCTGCAAAGTGTAGAACGGCAGGGTCTCGTGCCTTAGAGTGTGCGCGGCAATGTCTCGCGCCTCAGAGTGTGTGCGACAGAGTCTTGTGCAGCAAAGTGTGCGGCAGAGTGAAGAGCGGCAGGGTCTCGCGCCTCAGAGTGTGCGACAGACTCTCGCGCGGCAGTGTGTGCCCGACAGAGTCTTGTGCGGCAGAGTGTGCGGCAGAGCGTGCAGCAGAGTGTAGAGCGACAAAGTTACGGCAGAGTGCTCGATAGGGGTGCGCGACAGAGTGTGATAGGGCGACAGAGTGGCAACAGAGCGACAGAGTTGCGGCAAAGTGCGCGACAGAGTTGCGGCAGAGTCTCTCCGTGTGTTCGAAACTTTGAAAGGCCATAACTTTGTGCTCCGTGGTCCGATTGAGGTGAATTTTTTTTTAATTCATGTAACTTTTCAAGATCTACATGAAGACAAACCGCCAAAGGCGATTTCCCTGGGATTTTTCCCCAAAAAACGTTGTTTTGGTTTCGAATTTTGATTTTTTTCGTATTATTCATCGGTTCTAGTCCGTCTCGAACGTGTCCGTACCATAACTTTTTTTCTTTCGATTCCCACAGACGACGCCAATTGTTGTTACCTAAAACAATGGTGACGAATCGCTGACGTCTTCTCTTCGGGTTCCCTGCCACGTGTTGCCGAGAGCTTCTGCAAGAAAGAAGAAGATCAGAGGAACGCAGGGGTTTTCCCCTGCGTTTGCACTCCGATGCTTAAGTCAGACCAAGAATTTAACAGAGTTTCTATAAATAAAATAGAGCTTCGCCTTTTCTTGATCATACCTGGGGTATTTATAGATGTCTATATGTGGCTTCAATGAGCTCAGGACTCATATTTGTGTGGGCTCCAAAATTTTATTATTTTAGACCTTTTGTATTCTAAAACTCAGGTGGGCGACTGGGCTAAGAGTAAATTACCTCTATCAATAATCATTTGAAAAATATTAAACTCAAGAAAAACCTAAAAATATCCCAAACGTATTATAAAAATGGAAAAAAAAAATTCCAATCTTCACAATTTATAATGCATGAAAGTACACCTCCATGACGTGTAAAACAAAATAATTTTTTGTCAAAATTATTATCGATGCATCAAACATAAAATAGTTTTAGGTTTTACTAAATTTATATATAATTTTTATAAAATTTTAAACTCTAACACTAATATATATTTTTGAAACATTTTCGTATATTAGTATTATGTCATGATTAAAATAGACTTACATGAAAGGCTTATTTAATTTGCACATATAGATATCATCCAATAAAATATTGAAGAAAATGGGTTGACTCAAAATCTACCGGCACTTTGCAAAATCATCCATAATTAGTAATCAATCATATTGTAATTTATTTAGTATATATTTCATGATGATGATGTGTGAGCATGGCAATTATTAAGATTATAATTAGGTCAAAATGTTAGTTCAAAACCCGACCAATCACAAACTTAAACTGATTGTTGATGCCTACTTCGTGGCCAGCATCCATCCACCTCCATGGATGTTGCTTGATACTCCATAATCCACGTAAATCAAAAATAACATTTGATAAAACAAGGAAAAGAAAGGAAAATGTCTTTACTCTTTCATATGTTATATACTTTTCTATCTTATATTAGATTGATAAATCCTATATATATTGTTATAAATCTTAGATATCACCCTTGGAGTAGAAAATTGTTTTTTTTTTTTAACTAAGGTTGGCCAAAATTAAATTTTGATTACTGAAATTAAAAGGTCAAAGTTTTATCAACATACTATCGACCATAAATAAAGAGGATATAAAGCGATTATAAATCGATAATTATAAAATTGCCTGATATATGAAATTTGGATCTTAATTCAAATGATTCATGTAATTTATTAAGTTTGAAGTTCAAATATTAACACTTACAGTTACAACTCATTTTCATATTAAAAAAAAAAAAAGCCTAACAGATAGGCTAATCATCATCATTATATCGAGAGCTTTTATTCCAATAATGGATGAGTTATATGAACTAATATATGATCTTACATTAAGTCGTCAATATAAATTATTTCTTTCCACTCAATTTTATGCAAAGCAGTATTTTTTTTTTTAATTCTCATATCATAATATTTTTTCGAATGATTTTCTTCCAAGCCTCCTTTTCGATTTTTCCCTAACCTTGACCATTTTTTCATTATTCTTGACCTCATTCTCCTAATTGGAACCTAACAAATTAGGTAATATGATAAATCAAAATAAGAAATGTTATTCTCCAAGATCTTCAACCTTGTAAATTAATTCCCCCCAGAATAATTACCAAAATAATAATAGTGATGGATAGAATTTTATAGATATTAGGGGAACAAATACAAATGATTGTGAGGCATTGACCCCCAAAAAATCAGGCCCTTGCTTTGTAGACCAAACAGCTTGCCTTTTTCTTAATCACCCGTTATGTACTTGCAAAATGCAGGGATGTGTCTTCAGATGGCTGAAAAGATCATGTTTCCTTGCCCATATTTGTACATTATAATCGATGTGAACATGAATCTTCCCCAACGGTCACGTGAAAAGCTCATCCACTATATACTTAAATCTATGATATTTTGATTATGGGTCATACACCCTTAGTCTTTTCCACGTTTCCTTTCTTTATCATCCACAATATGATATGTTAAATTAACATATAAAAGATAATTATTTATTACATTGTTAGTGATGTTTAAAAACTCTATAAATAGAATTAGAATAATAATATATATTCTTTAAAAAATATTAAATAAATAAATAAATAATAAAATAAAGATGTATAATCTTCTTAATCATATTCGTGAAGTTTTTGGATTTTAATGACAGTATATTTTATAATGGTCCATAAAAAACCAACACAAATTTGACTATAACATATGTGTTTGAGGATATACTCATCTATTAGCAATCAAAATCAATGTCAAATTGAAAGTCTCAAATCTAAGTCATGAAAAAAAAATTATGATTGATAGGAGAGATTATTTGCTTAATTTTCATTTTGTGATAAAAATGGTTAAATAAAATGTAGATTAGGTATGGCTTCATTTTGAAAGTTTAGATACGTAAATATATATATATATATGTATATTTAAAACGGTACCAAGTCAATGTTTTATATATATCAATTTAAACTTTCGATTAAATGTGTAAATATATTGGCATGATATGAAGCAATAACTAATTTGAACTTTGATTCTAAAACTTTAATGCATGCAAAAATGCTTGTAATTTCACTTGAAAAAAAATCTCAATGGCAATTTTGAAAATATAGTACGTTCTAAGAAAGATCTTAGTTAGGCTTTATCAAAAGGGGAAGAACTTGTTAAAAAGAACATATGATAGTGATACCATTATCCAAATCTTATAGAATTCAAATTCAATTGGGTGGGAATTTTGCTCTTACAAAGGAAATGCTAGCTGTAAAGCGCAATGTTGTTCAATTGATGAAGAAGAAAGGGGCAAAAATGGCCAATGCTAAACAATCCAATCAAGTACAATAAATTGCTGTAAATTGTAGTTGCATAATTAGTTATTATTGACATGGGCCTTAAGCTAGAAGAAGGGTCCGGCTGAATCTATTCATGCGTTTGCAGACAGTGTAGAACAGGGACAAACAAAGGCAGAGCTGAAAGGTTCGGTTCAAGCGTGTTAGGTTATCTGTCTTTCAGTTCTCACTGTCCATGGATGACTTTAGTTTTGCTTTGTTTGATGTTTCTTGCTCCTGATTTCCTTACCTTAGCAAAATGCCATGCAGAAATGGTCAATTTTGATAGATTTGATAATATGAATATATAATTCGAATTTAAATCTTATAAAATATAAAAATTTTATATTAAAATTTATATTAACATGTTAAATATAATTTTTTTAATTTTTATTAAATTTTAATTCATATTACATTTTTATTATTAGCCTGATTTAAAAGAAGAGGAGTCTAACTAGACATGCACTCAAGTTGATTATCAGAACTGGCAGCTTTGAGGGCACATGCTCTTACTAAATTTCACATCTTGGAAGATTTATAATGGTAGGACTACCCTGCCAACTAGGGCCCTAAACAGAAACACGAGGTTTGGCTGTTTTCCCTCATGTTAAACTTGTGTCCAAAGGAATTCCTTGCATCCCTTTATAAGGGCCAACAGTCAACACCACTGAAAGCTTACCCTCTTTCGTTAGGGTAGGGCTTTGTCCAAAGAGGGGGCATATCTTGTCTTTTCACCGGTGATTTTTGATAGTTCATCGTAGTTGATGATAATGCTGGTCATGAAGGCTGAATGAAGCCTCTAAAGTCTCTTCAGTGACCAGTTATTAATGAGTATTTTTAGATCATATATAGAATGAAGAGCTAACATTAAACTATGATTAATAACTATAAACTGTAGGCCTGAAATGAAATTACTGTCCAAATGGATGAAATACTTACCAAAACGATAACAGGTAAAACTGAATAGGAAGTAAAATTGATTTTAATGAGTTTAAAAAAAGATAAAATAATAAAAAAATATTAAAAATTATAAATATACAATTTTATCTTTTAATATTATTATTTTTTGTTGAAAGATTTTACCATTTCGATACGGTAGAATTCAAACTAAATATAAAATTGTAAGATTGAATACATAAACCATTTACAATAAATTAAAATATTAAATATTATTAACATTAAATATGTGTGCATTTATTTCGACAAAAAAAGTTAAAATGGAAGCAGATTGTTATGTCTAAATTGTTCTGATAATAGTATAAAAAGTGAATAGAAAATTTAACCGTACAAATGTACTAGAACTCTAGTAGCCCTTCTCTTATAAAAGATTTATTGAATTTTAAGATTTATACGATAATTATATCATATTTATAATAATTATATCATATTGACTCAACAAAATGTGCGAATGTTATATCGTAATTGATAATCAATTAATTAAACTGAGTTAATTTGCACATTTCATCATCTGGTTCTTAAAACATAAAATTTAATAACAGTCCACTTTAAATGGAAAAATCTAACATGTCATTCATTTTGAGCTTACAATTTACAGATTTGAGGTGTGTTTTTGTAAATAGAAACATGGGATTCAGACAAACAAGGTCGGTGGCCTGTGCCAATGGCATATTTTCCTTTATAAACATGGCTGTTGAGACTCTGTAACCTACTCCATGAAGATGAGATGAATATCATGAGATTCTTAATAGGACGAAAATCGTCTCATCAATGAAGGATTAGTCGGATCAGGTGCAACAACACATCAAGCTAAATGAAACTTAATTCATTGCTATAAATCTGTGGGGTATATCACCTGCAGTTTTGCAAGTGAACTTTCTCACTAGGCGTCCAACGTTAATCTTAGAACAAATGAAATAAAATGATGTTTATTTACCAATAGATAGAAGCCAGACTTTCTGATATTATCCTAAATGAAAATAATGTAAAATTTTCTCTTTTTTTGGGTTTTTTGTATATTATCATTCAAATCAGTTTCTTAATAATAAAACAAACTGAGAAATAATGTTGAAAGCATCCGATCATTTAGCTTAATTATTGATACCAAACTCTTCATTTCAGTGATCCCCAATTCAATTCTATCACCAAAGCTTTACCATATAAAGACCTATACTTGGAAATTGGAATGTTTCCTTCTAATGACATGAAATCTGTGGTTTGGATTATAAAGATTCCAATATATCCTCGACTTTTGTTTTTTTTTTTTTTTTCATTTTATAGTACAGTATATAAGATGAAATTATAGAGGTTCGAATTCAAATCTTATATCGTGTTATAATTTTATTTTTAATTATTTGATTAAAAAATTATTGGTCGATTTTATACGTGTATATAACGTTGTACATTTATACTATGATTTTATGATTTTATGTTCTTATCTTACCATGACAAAAAAGAAAAGTATAAATGACAAGGTAAACACGATTATACATTGATTTTTATACACGGTCTAAGTTTTATGATAGCAGGTGAAAAGAACAGTAACAATTTTCACACCAGAATCCAGATTAATCGAAGGAGAAACAATGGCAACCTGCAGTAGAACATCAACGCAGCCATGTAAAAGAGAAGGGGAAACACAAACAAAAACCTTGATCTAAGAACTCAATCTAAACTAAACTTCTGCTTCACATGGTACATTGTCAAAATGTTTGTACCAAGAGAAGTGCACTGTCACTGAAGAACACACAATCCTTAGAGTGCGATGGTTAGACTTCCATGCAGCTACCTTGAACCGAATCCTTGCCTTGAAATGAACGTCAACTACTATCTCCCCGGTTGATTTTTCAACCCTGAGTTCCTTAAATGTCGACGGTGACAATGCCAAGTTTACAGCCACGAGCTTGGATTCTACTCGACTCACGTTCCTATGGCGTTGAAAGAAGGGATCGATTGTGTTGAACGCCAGGGTCTGATCTTTGTATGTAACTGCGGACTCGATGTAATCGTAGTAGACCGAGACTCTGCTGTTAGGGTTATATGCTCTAAGAACAAAGTCGAATGTGGCACTCAGATGGTTATTGGCTAGGTTGAAATTCTGGACTGAACCATTTTCGAGGGTGTAAACAAACTTTTTTGGCCTAATAGTTAGCCAAATGATCAGCACGGCTAGACCAACAAGAACGATAAGCGCTAGTATGCAAGTGGCAACACATTTTCCAAGGTTTAAACGTCTTGCTGGCTGTTGTGTAGTATTATCAGCCATTTTTTGGGGGACAATGCGATGATCTGAGCTCGGAACCCAGATTGTTGAATGTTGTTTTATACAGGGTAAGAGAATGTTTTCTGTTGTCTTTGTTCTTTAATTTCTTTAATATGCCTTTTTCTCTGTCATTCCCTTTGGGGGGCTTTAAGGTTTCTTGAATGAAACTCAAGACATCCGAAAGATTCATGTTCTGTTCTTTTCTTCTGGTTCAAATGTTGTAAGATTCATTGCAGCAACTTACTTCCTGGCTCTAAGCTGAGCTGCACTCGGCTACACTTTCTTTTGACTAGACAATTTTAGATATGATGACACAATATAAAAGTAATATAAAATAAAATTTAGTAAAAATTATATATACATACTATATAAATTAAAATAAATTATATTCTATGTATGATATGTCGACGCAAAATTTTTATATTTTACATTATATGAATACGATTTTAAATATCACGAATATAAAATATAAATTATTAGGTCTACCTACAATGAAGTGGAAGAATATGCTTTTATATGGAGTATCAATTGATGCCAAATGCTAGTCTTAACTGGCTTTGCTTGTAACAGATATAAAGGGAAAAGGGTTAAAAAGAAATCGAATTGCTGATGTTTAGAAGCTTCACCGACTAGATCACTTGAGATGCTGTTCTGAGTGGATTGCCACTTTAAGCAGCAACGTTGATTAGGCACTAAGAAAGGGAGAAAATTTTCAAGATTGACAAGATCCCAGGCATGTGGAGGTTTTTTAGGACTATAAAACTTAATTTTGTTGGCGTTAGAGAGAGTTTATATGATAACCACTGCTTATAAACACTAGGTAGGACAAGATTCCTTTGGAAAAACAAACTCTTTGATTATGAATCATAATAATCATGAGCTTTTGCATTATACTTTTAGTTTTCTTACAATTCCTCCCTTCTTGATTAAGTTTTTCACCGTGTGATGTGTATCTCAACAATACGATTTTGTAAAAAGAAAATAATGATCACGTGATAAGTGATATCAAAATCAATTTTTGATTATATAATTTCATGTCGAACTCTTAAGCGGAGTAAGCGCGTTCTCCACCAAGCTTATTTAACAGAGAAAGAATAATGATCATAAGACATTTGCATTTGCTTTCGCTTGGCGTAGCTTAATCTCCCTCAGACCAAGCCTTAGATTCTTTCGATTCTTATCATGGGCTCTACTTGATATCAGTTGGCACTTGGCAGACATTGCTGGAGGAAGACATTGCTTTAATCTAAAAGTTTAACACTTAAATCCTTGGGCCAGGTTTATATTTTTGTGGCATTGACCCTCACATTTCTGATTTTTCTTCAAGTGAGAATATAGGATAATTATGACTAAAATGAAGTAATCAAGGCAAAATAGTTAGCCATTTCAACAGGTATTGGCTTGAACATCACTAATCCAGTTAGGATTAAACTCTGCCCCAAGAATCCACTTCTTGAACATCTCAATTTCCAGGAGTAAAAACTGTATATTTAACAACATGTATTGATCCACAAATATGCCACATATATCAGAAGTAACACCAGAAATAATGAACTGAGAAGCTGATATGTTCAAGACTACGATTCTTGGGGCAGAGTTTAATCATGCTGGCTTGCTTACTCTCTTTCCTATCAGAAGCATTCTTAATCTTACTTTCTTTTATGTTTCTTGCTTCACATCTAAGTAATTCTTGTATCACCTGCACTGCAACTTTATTATGGATATTAGGAGGATAAACTCATGTCATGAAGCATTGAAACTTGATATACACTCCATGCTGTTAATGCTGTGGCTTTACAGGTTGTTGAATTTGATTCCAGTCTTGTTTTGTCGTATTAAATTTAAGTAGCAAAAAGCAAACCTGTTAAACAGTTAAACTTCTTCAAATATCACCACAGTCTACTTTGAAACTAAACAAAGGAGATAGGAGACCTTGCATTGCTTAATCCAATGTTCTTGTTCATTCCCTTTTCTGGTGATCTTCACACAACTATCAAAATCAGCTTAATTTTGGAAATTGAGCATTACACTATCAATTGGATTGAACTTCTACTTGGCATCTTCCCTTTCTCTCTCCTTTTGTAATAAAAAGAGCAATCTAATGTATAAAGTTCTCATATTGTGATATTTAAAAAAAATCAAATATATATAGTTTTCTCTCTACATTAACAACAAAACTATTTTTATTTAAACTTGTAACTTCCATCTTACAAAAAAAAAATTCACTTTTACCGTTATATTAAGATTCTCTTCTCTCCATTTTGCTAAAGAACTAATGGAGAGAAAGTTAAAACAAATCCAAACCAAGTATTTCAGGCAACACATGTTAAGCAGCTAAAAACCACGCGCTACACGCGCCAGACACATTCATTCAAGTCCTCACATAAGCAAGATGTTTGATCAAACAAGGCGAGTAGCGCGTGGGAGGTTACAAAGTTGAAGCACATATGCTAGGATAGTACTATTTTATTAGTAAGGCTGGGAAAAGATGCAAAAGAATAAGGCAAAAAACGGCTAAAGTTGTGGTCATCAAATGTGGAGCAATGGAGTTGGTCGCCGCATATCCCTTGGAAGATGCGGTCATTCCATTTGGTAAACCACAAGGAGAAGAAACCCACAATTCAAATGATCACATTGTTTCTGCCTTCTATAAAGCTGCCCTCGCATATACCAACTTCAGCAAGTCAGAAGCCTCACAGGATTATGACTTATGAGCTATTTCAAGATTGCTAGTCATTTTACTTAGCCATGGTGCCACCCCCACCATGCCAGAACCCAACAAACATGCCAACAGCTAGGGCTCAATGGGTTTTCTCAGCATGGTGGGACTTCTGGCAGAGTAATATGGAAGGTATTAATTTTTACTATGATGGGGGAAATGGGGTTGGTTGAATTCTACCTTGTCCAGGGGCCTTTCCTCCACAGGGCAACTATAACCCTTTGGCGTGCACTTTCAGTTGAGGGATATCTCTCATCTCTATTCATTTCATGTGATGGGAGAAACTGGATTTTGGAATTGCAATCAGATTTCACTGAAGAGCTGGTTTCTCCCACAGGGCAACTTGAATCCTTTGGCAGTTTCACCTCTCTTTTCGTCATGTGATTAGAATCATTGGAAAAAGGTTATATATGAAGTATTTCTGCAGCATGGCCAGAAGCAATTAGTTTTCTGTTTGGTAATCTTTGTTTTAGGACTGTTTCTGTCTTCTTCCTTCTCTTTCCAATGTTTTCTTTGTGTGTTTTGTATCAAATAACCAATGATTTGGGTGCTTTGCATTTGTGATTTTGGTCCTATAACTCCTGTATGGAGTTTATCTGATATTTCAGAATCCAGATCGTTTAACTGATTGCAGATTAAAGTTAGGCCTTTAGTCCTCCATTAATGAGTGACAGCTCATTTTACTAGTCTCCTTTTATCCTTTCTGTTTAGTTAATTGTTAGTACCAGTAAGCTCCATTGTGCTAATAGAATATGGCTAAGAACGCAAACCCCATGCACCCACGAACCACAACAACATTAAAAACACACAGCAGATGCACAGGATTTACATATATGGCTGCACATGCAGTCCTATCGAAATACTTAATTACGTGTGATTAAAGCAAAAAAAAATACGAATTTGAAGCTTAATTCAAATGGATCATCAAATCATTCTTAAGAATTAACATTTAATAAATTTAAAATTTAAATCTTAACACGCAATTCTCCTATATAACCCATTGCTCTTGTCATTTGTCAAATTGAAAAGACCTGCTATATCTTCCCAGCTTGAGCTAAAACCTCAAGAACAATTCTTCCGTCCATAGGCTACAACTGTAGCATGATCTTAGAAGTAGAGCCTTGAAGGACTTGTATAAAGAAAGGAAACTTAATCTGGGTTCTTGTTGCCAGGCTGATTCTGATAATATCCTGAGAGATTCACAATCTAAACTCTAAAAGGAATTGCCGATTCTAGCAGATGACAATTCCTTTGTAGTTCTCTGCCAAAAAGCAAGCAGATGAGCATCCATTTTCTGCCCTTGCTATCTCGAGCATGGGCCTAAGGGGATGCAGAAAGGCATCGTGCACACAGCACACAACGTTAGTGGCCTTTCTGTTACATGGAAAATGAGCAGCTGTCAACTGTGCTGGTTTAAACCTTCTTTTAAAAAAAAAAAATTCTTGATTGATTAGACAAAGACACTTGACAATCTAAGATATTGGATCTAATCAATTCCTTCCAACAGTGCCAAATGTTCAGACAAAAGAAAGTGGAGAAGCAGGCTTTAAGGTTGTGATCCTGCTCAAGATCAGGAATATTCTAATTGTCTTACCAAGAATATTTTTAATCAATACATTTCAACCTGTTTCTAGCTAAATGTTAACTCTAATTAAAATTAAACAGTAAATATAAATTTAATATTAAATTATATTGATTTGATTCGATTATATTTTTTATTTAAAAATATATTTTAAACAAAAAAACTGATTTTTTAAGGTAAAGACTTTAAATTTCACAAGATAATTATTCTTAATTACAGACAAATCCTCAATTAAAAGTATGTTTCAATATTAAAAGGCTCCTGACAAGGACAGAAAACAAAAAACTAGTTTGGTCATGGCTGGAGAGAACCTTTAAAGCATATGATGGGTTTATTCTATGGTATCGCCGAAAGATGCTTTCTGTATAGTTCCATTAATTTTAGAAAGGGAATTACGGAGGAATTACTCTCCCTTGTGTAATTCAAAACTTGTTCTGTTTTTTTTTTTTTTTCGCAGAATTGATTTATATTTTTTGTTCGACGTGAGATTGAGTGCATCTTCTTTATCACGAAACAAGTAATATCGTATATATTTTTATATATATATATAGGGGTTTGTTTACAATAACTTGTATATATTTATATTTTTTTTTTGGATAGAATAATTTATATTAATATCATCATAAAAAGTGATTTTTTTTAGGTACCACAAAAATAATGTCACCATTAATATCATAAGTTAATTCGCATCAAATAAATCATTCTTAATTTAATTAATTCAGATTAATTATTATGATCAAAATGAACAATTAATTTATAAGAAAATATAATATAAATTAAATATTATTTTGAAAATATAAAAAATAAGACAAGCAAACAATCTCAATTAAAAACAATTATATTTTCTATCTAAAAGGTTTGATAAAAAATATATCCAAAAAATGATAAAATAAAATTTTATTATTATTAAATTTAGGATAAAAATAATTTATTTATTATTTGAAAGTATATAGTATTAAACTTATAATTATATGTCATTTTTTTATCGTAACCTAGAATCTCATTTTTTAACATTATCGTAATATAATTTAATCTTACATATATATATATATATATTATAATTATAAATCGGATAATAATCCAAACTTTTAACCAAATCCCACCATTTTCACAATGTAAGCCCAAGTAACAACATAGCCATACCGAGGCTTCATTTGGATGGGCAGCTAAGGTGATGAGATTTCATGAGGCCAGAAAGTGGAAGCCGTTCATCTCAATGGAGCTCGGCTTAACTCTTCTGGTCCTCAAAACCATCAAGATGTGGCTCTGACTTGGCGCTCTGAAGCAGGAACCAATCCAAATGTTCTAGCTCACTAGATATATGCATACTTTGATGCTCTTGCGAGTAGTAAGAAAAAGAAAAATCTGTTTTTCGTTCATATTAATTGATTTGGTGAAGCTCGCACTTGAAACAACAAGATGCTTGTAAGAATGAGATTTTTTTTTTCTTTTGTTCTATAATTGATCGATTTATTAGTGCATGCAAATACAAATTACTTGTTAAATCTACATGTGAAGTAGATATGATTGAATTTTAAACACTTTTAAAATAAAAAATAACGTAATTAATTATCATTTTAAAACAATATCGTGAAGAAAGTACGTAATATTATTTAACCCTTTTAAAGTTTTTCATATTTTTTTTTAAATATTAATTTAAATATCAGAATACGTTAAAAATTTTTATTTCTTACGTAATCTCGTAATCAGTTTTTTCTTGACAGATAAAATTGATCTAAAGTGAAAATCCAAAATAGCATTTTGCTGTATAACTTTTTACATCACAGCAAAACCAGAATTGAGTCCATAGATTAATTTAAATTTAGGCTCACTTGAACACGACGATGAGGCGTACGCAAAATCTCGTCCTTGCAGATAAAGGATTTAACTCGAACAGGTAGCAAACAACATTGAAACTACAAGGAAACAGGCACGAAGGTTGTTTCTTTGAATGTCTACTACGGTACATTGTTTTTTCTTTCTTTTTCTGTTTGTTAACCACGCTAGCTACCCACATGATTCTAAATTCAACCGAGCAAAACTAGTCTTATCAACAAAATTCGACCACCATTATCCTTAATCCAACCACCCATTTGTGTCAAAAGCTAGTTTTTGACAGAATTATGTATAATGGAGCCCTCAATTAAGAATCCAAAGGTAACTTTTTTTCCTAGCAAATTATAGTTTCTTGCTTGTCATATGGTCACACTTAGACAGAACATAAAGTAAACTTGCTAACAATGTTATGGAGATTAATCCTTTATCAACTCTTTTTTTTTGGTGATATCATGGTAGCGGAAATAGACAACCATTAAGAAAAGTGAAAGCAATAAGGGTATATCTCATCTCAATGAGGTTTTTTTCAATATTCGAACTTTTACCATTTAACAGGTAAAATATTCGAATTTCTACCATTTAACAGATAAAATCCACTTGGGATCAACATGATATTATTAAATCAATACCTCGTTGATAGCAATTCCATTTTTCATTCTCCACTTTCTTGCATCAAATTCCATTAATTATAGAGTTACCCGAAATTGAATTAAATCATGTCTCGACATTTTTTTTTTTTAACAAAGAGCATATATGTTCATGGAGGAGAATGATGATGTTGTATTCTAAACCCGTTATCTCGATCTATATTAAATTAAAAGTTTGCTAAAAATTTGAATCCTGCCCACAACTTTATATGCAAATACATTCATATGCCCAAATGATACTCAAATTTGCATGAAGTGAAGCTCAACACAATTTTACTTTGTTTTCTACCAAAGTTAGAATTCAAAGATTTAAATCCTCTAACGGCTATAATATTAATAGCCACGTGGCAGCTCATTATTCTTTCCCGCCACCCTTGCAAGAAATTCTCATTTTCACTCCAAAATGGTGCCATTTTGATTATTCCGTTACCATTTTCTCCCAACATAAGCATTTGCATAATCCATCTTTTTCTCCCACGCGCCACCTTACTGAGCTTTGAAGACCATTCCCTGCCACGAAGTACTACAAAAGAACACGTAATTCCAGCCTACGGCAGCAAGAGGCCAAGCTGTCGAGGGAATAAGCTGGCTCCATCTGCTGTGATGTGAATTTCACGCGCCGTAAAGGCATGTGGACCTACGTGTCTTTTCCCTTTGTGGTATTTATCTCAGCAGAATCTTGAAGCTCCCGCAAAATTAGTTGGCGAAATCTGATTGGTCAAAAAACGTTAATTGGCTGAGCCGCGAAAATTCACGAGTTTCAAAAATAATTATGGAAAAAATAAAACGAGGAGCATGGAATTAAGATAGGGTTAGATCCTAATAATTTATTGGACGAGTATGCCCCTACAATGTGGAGTTAAATTGTGCAGTTTGATTTCGTATTTTCAGCTTTAGGTGGTCCGTAGATTTTTGCTAAGAAGTCCTTTATGTTTTTTATTCTAATAATTTTCTCCCTCAATTTTTTCATTACAACTTTATTTAATTTTTTTTTGAATGCAATCAATCTTTGCTTGTAATTCTTTCAGAATGTGTAAAGTACTTTGTATTTTTTTTAGAAAATAAGTATTTATTAAAGTTGACGATAATGGAATGCATTAAGTCTGAATTCTCAATTGGCTTCAATTTGGTATGTAGAACGAAAATTAAAAAATTAAGAGTGTATTTTGAGAAAATGAGTTTTAATAAAGAGATAGTCTCTTTATAAAACCATGGTCAGAACCTTAGCCATTAGATGTGAGATCTTTCTCTTCGAAACTAACTCCCTATTAAAGGGGTGTAAATTGGGTTTCGTCGAGGACTAGTGTGAATTCTCACAAACTATGCATTGATGATACAACATACAGCAACATAACATTATTGATATGTAAAGATTATTGAGATTGTACTTGTTATGAAGTACTATTTGACTTAAGATTTTGAAGACTTGTTTTGTCATTAAAAAAAAAAACTGCTTGTATATTAAGCCATATAAAGATCACCTTTTTCTTATAAAATTACAATTAAATTTTTTGTTTGTTTATATATAATTGAAAGTAAAGAATGGAATTGTTTGGATCTGAACTCAAATTTTATAGTATATCATAATTTTTTTTTCAATCATTGAACTCTTAATCACTTGACCTAAAGATTATTTGGCAAATTACAATTCAATTCCTAGTTATTAGATACTGTTATTGCTTGATTACAACGGTGACGAATTGTTGACGTCTTCGTCTCGATCTTTGTTCCACGTGTCACTAAAGATTCTACAAGAAAAAGAATGATCAGAGGGACGCAAGGGTTATTCCCTGCGTTGGCACTCCGATACTTAAGTTAACCAGAGAATTGAGCAGAGTTTTAGTGAGAAAATTCAGACTTAGATTAACGAATCGTACCTGACCCCTATTTATAGGGATTTACTCTGTCACTAATTATATTATTGTCATTTTTATCTTACTCAGTGTTTGTATCATTTCTCATATATTTTTTTGTGCACCACGTAGTGCATTTTTCGTGCGCTACGTGATGCACTTTTTATTTTTTTTATTTATCATGAACAACAGATACAATATCATTTTTCTTAACATTAATCCCCAACAAATTTTTTTGCGCCAACGATGGTGTTGATCTGTTGCATTTATCAAAAAACAAAATATATAATAGAATAAACCAAAAAAATATATCTGAAAATAAGTTGAAAATTTCGGTGCCTTTTCGAGGGATTGCTTCCCTGTCTAGAAGCTTGGTGCGGTATGGTGAGCAAAAAAAAAAAAGTGGCGGAAGGGTAAAATTATCTTTCCACCCATGGTTTTAAATTTTTTAAATAATTTTATTAAAAAAGATGCATCTTTAATTTTTTTCAATTTCATAAAAACCAATTTTACCGTTCATCTAAAATAAATCTACATCAACACATTTGTTTATTCATAAAATATGTTTCACTACCATTCGATGAAAACCACTAAACATAAGGTTTTAAGAAAGTAGTGTGTGTAGCCTACGCAAAGGTGATTATTGATATAATCTTAAGGACGGATATTGGTGTGCACTCATTAGGCTGTCTAATCAATGATATTCGAGAGCCTATTGATAGGTATGGAATCATACTTTTCAACATGTGTTCAGATAAGGTAATTTTTGTGTTGATGAATTAACGAAGTAAGCATGTTACTTGGAGATAGATTACGTATGACGTCGAAGTTCTCCAAGAATCTTAAAATCGTTGCTATTAGCAAATGCATGGATGGCAACTTTTCTATCGTAATTTTAAATTAGATTGGAGTATTTATGCTTTTACTTAAGACTAGTTTAGATGAACGATTAAATTAACTTCGGTGAAATTGAAAATAATAAAAAACGCTTAAAGATTATCTTTCTTATTAAAATAATAATTAAAAAAATAAAAAAGGCATTGATGTAATTTGATCAAATAAGACTTTTGCCTTGTATAACTGTTGTGTTCAAATGAAACACTACTACAAGTGCACAGGTCAGTTTTCGAGTATAGAGTAAATATAAGTATCGTCTCACAGAGAATTGTGCCTACCGCAAATCACTGTAATCAACAACCTTGAAACTTTATTTAGAAAAAATAATTTATATTGGTTAAGATCCTATTTACTATTCTAACTATTAATTACGGAACATATTAATTAAAACAAATCACAATTATTACGAATGAAAATATCAATGGCAAAATATTCCTAGAACTCAATTTCACCTAACTAGGGTTCATGCAATTCCTTTGATCAATTGTTCTTTTGATTTCAAATTGCTTATAGCCGAAACTGTTTCCTGTTTATCTCTCCCGAGTTTTAGACAGTTATACCCAAATTACCTAATCCTAACCTCCCGATTCAGAATTAAATAATAGAGTTCATTAAGCGATGGTAATCCGTTTCTCTATGGCTCATAAGAATTGTCAACCTCCCGATTTAACAATGTCCTATGTTAATCTACCCTTATGCATATAAATAATCCCCTCTCCCGAGTGCCGGATTCCTATATTAATTCATCCAATTGGTGGCCAATCAATTAGAGCATTAAGAACAAGCAGATTAAATAAACATAATTGAAATCATCCAAACAATATCACAAAATAGTTACAATCTGCCCAACGTTGGCTACATCGATTCTAGGAAAAAAGAGTTTAGTTCCTAGACATCATGATAAACATCCTATGATTCCAAAGTATCATCCCTAGAATAAATATTGATCCAAAAAGATGTAAAAGATGAAGTTTCTATGGAGCTTAATCAATCCTGAAGCCTTTTGCCGCAGCCTCCTCCGATATTATGATAAAAAGACTATTTATAAGGTTCCCAAGCACTAAAACACGAAATGCCACGTGGAAAAATAGTGTTGCCCTAATCAGACTGCTATGTTGCGACAATGGTATTAATTTCCCAGATCTGCTCTACACTGTCCAGTTTCTTCTATTGCTGCAGCATAAGTCACGATCAGTATCCTACAATTTCACTTCTTCACAGAATCATCAGAATCAGCTCCAAAAGCTTTAACTTCTCTATATTGTTCTTTTTCCTGCACAAATGCACAAAATACATAAAACATACCTATATAGCAAAGAACAAATCAAATAACTAAGTAAAAAGAGTTCTAAACATATATAAATTTCAGTGCTAACAATAACCAAAAGTTATTGCACCTGAGGTGAGATAGCATCCAAACACAACCTTACTCATTTCCCTCTTAAAGAAAAAAAAAAGTGCCCTATAATCATTCACATGGGTATTAAGAATATTGAATTGTTTAAAGGTCAATTGCATTTTAATTCTTGGGTGTCAGACTTTTATATGAAGGGTACAATTTGAAACCACCTTTTACTACACTGATGAAGTGCACATTCTAATTTTTACTCATTCCTCTCTTGAAAGTTATGTTACTATAATTAAAAATATATTATCATTTAAATATCTAATTATAGTTTAAATGGATGTGAACAAGTATTTATTTATTTATTTATTGGATCTTAAATGAAAAAAAATATATAATTTCAACTTAAATCAAGTTTATACATAACACCATAGTGCCACACTTTATTTCCAATAGAAAGGGGAAAGAATATTGCTTACTTGAGTAGAAATCATTTTGAGATAAAAGATTTAAAAATGATAAAAATTACATAAGGATTAAAGTCAAACATGTCGCTATGTTATAAATTAATATCCATTAATCTAAAAGGTTGATTCAGTAGTGTAAGATTCAATTGAGTTCTTGAATAAGGAGGATCTATAGCGGAAAATCCTATGTTTGATCCTCACTAGGTCAAATTCCATTAGATCAACACCATCCACGAAACGTGAGCAAATATTAATCTCATATCTAATGTAATATGTGGACATCTCGTGGTTTAAAACCAATAAAATATATTAATATTCACTGCAATTCAATTTCATTTAATTTTATCATTGTTTATTTTTTATTTTTACAAAAAACAATAAAATTGATGAAAATTAATCACTTGCACTATACGAAATATTTTATGAGTATATCATTTTCACTACTTTTAATCCAAAAATCAAAAAAACTTAAAGTATGATGATAAAATTCAATATTATATTATAATACAATAACAAATTCGATTTTAATTCCAAATCTATTTGAAATATATTGTAAAATTGATGTCTTATATATATCTAGATTGTTTATAATTTGAACTTTCTCAGTACTTTTCATTGGTAAAACCATTTTACAAAATTAGGAAGGAATTTTTAAAGTCAAAATATTAAACATCATTTAGTCCTTCTAAATTCTTTATATATTAAAAGTTCCAAAGGATAGTACATTGTAATTTGCGAGACAAAATTTGCAATCTTGTTATATTTAATGTATAATTTATATATTATTATTGAATTATATCATCTCATTTTATTAATTAATAAGTCTAAAATTATTTATTTTAATATTTATGAATTAATGAAGTGATATTTGATATTTTTGCTTAAATATATGGGAGTTATATACTTACAATATATCAAATATAATCATTCTGAGTATCGAAAAAAAATTATTTTTTCATAGGTTAAAGTTTTGCAGCTATGAAATTCAAATTTTGGTACTTTCATTTTTTTTTCTCTTCTAAGTTAGAGACTTCAATTATACAATATATAATATAAATTATTGCGAGGATATAGTTATAAAGAGATTTTAACCTTGAAATTGCTTTACATTATAGGAATTAGGAAGGATTGAATTAGAAATTTGAATTTATGAAATTGCCAAAGAGAATAGAAGGTTAAGAAACGAAAAACCCAAAAGGTTAGGGACCAAAAGAAAACAAGAAAAACAACGATTCGTTGGTCAAACACAAAAAACGATGTCGGTTCGTAAGGGCTAGTTTCGTCATTCGATAAATACAAAGGCTGTCGTGTGAATCAATCTTCTCTTCTTTCCTTCTATTTCCCTGTTTTTTCCTCAATTAAAAGGAAACCTACCATCTTTCTTCCAACCATTCGAGAAGCAAGCATAGCCAAACAAAAACCCTAATTTTTCCCCTTTTCATTTAGTCTTCGAAAAATCCCTGAATCCCCTCAAAAATTCCTTTCGTTAATCCATCTTCATGCATGTATTTCAAAATCTCTTTTGATTGGTTTCTGGAAATAGAGGCTCTCTAGGGTTCTTGATTCGATCCCAGGTTTTGCTTTTATTTTATTTTTTTTTATTTCAATTAAATGGCGAACGGTTCGAACGCGGAGGATTTCGTTGTGCTATCTCGGGTAAGGGCGGGTCTGAAGCGTGAATTCGAGTTTGCTTTGAAGGTTCAAGCAGAGATCTGTGGCTCTTTGGGTCGCACTCGGTCTAGGAAGGCGCAGAATGGACCGGCATGGAGCCCAGGTATTAGGAGTAACAAGAAATTGAAGAAAGTAGAGAAGGTTGAGAAAGAGAAGAGTGATTTGGAGAAATCTTTGAGGGTTGTGGAGGAATCAGTGGATTTGATGAGTGAAGAAGAGGCGAAAAGCGATGTGGTGGACGTGGAAGAGCCGAAGAGAGAGGTGATTGGTTATGAAGAAGAGTCGAAAAGGGTGGAATTGGAAAAGGAAGAGGAAGTTAAAAATGGGGTTATTGAACCAATGGGTGAAGACGAGGTTGACGAGGAAGGAAAGAAAGTAACTGAACCCGAGAAGGTGGTGAGAGATTCACTAGATGAAAAACAGGAGGAAGAAAAGCAAGAAAAAAAAGAGGAGGGAGGCAAGGAATCAAAAATGGATGTTGACATCAAAGAGAAGGAAAGTGAATTGGAAAATGCAGCGATAAATGTGGAAGAAGAAAAGGGAAAGGATGATTTGGTCATAAAAAGTGACTCCTGCAAAGGGGACTTTGGTATGCCGGTTTTAGTTAGTTGCGAGGGTGAGAGTAAGATAGAGGAAGTGGTGAAGGCGGAGAAGCCTCTAAGGAGGTTTACTCGATCATTGTTGAAACCAAAGGTGGAGGCAGTGAAGGAAATTGCTATGAAAGATGCTGTTGTTGTGGATGCTGTGAAAAGTGGTAGTGATGATAATAGGGTTGAAGGTGTGGATAGTCCAATGGCGCAGGAAATAAAAACGTCTACTAAGTTTGTGAGAAATTTCCCCACAAAGTTGAAGGATCTTTTTGATACAGGTATGCTTGAGGGAGTAAATGTGAGATATGCGCGAAGCACAAAGGTATGGTTCTGGAAAAAAATTATAGGTGAAATGTTTGAGTATCTTGCTCTTTTATTTTGAAAATTTTGGTTTCTGAATGTTTCTATTAGCGTAGGTTACAAGATCTTCAGGGAGTAGTGGGCTTCGAGGAGTAATCAAGGGCTCTGGGATATTGTGTTTTTGCTCTGATTGCAAGGGGGCGAAAGTAAGGGCGTATTTATTAATGTGTCTTGTCATGATGCCTTATTTTGCGAACTTGGAAATACCCTTATGTTGCTTTTGTGGATGTTTTGTCATGAATGTAGGCTATTAGCCCTACCTTATATGAGATTCATGCGGGTAGCTTAAACAAACGTCCAGCAGAGTATATTTACCTGGAGAATGGGTGTACCCTGCGCGATGTAATGAATGCATTCAAAGAGAATTCATTGACCACATTGGAGAATGCTCTGCGGGTTGTGATTGGTTCTAAAATGAAGAAATCCAGCTTTTGTTTGAATTGCAGAGGTTGATTTCACATTTCTTTTATATGTACATAATTTCTCACTTTTCATTGGTGTTTGTCCAGGAAGTTTTAATGATGTTTGCCTTTTATTATGGTAGAGTCTATTGAAGCTGGCTCTGGGAAACCTAAGATTCTATGTAATTCATGCGTGGATGTAAAAGAGTCTCAAGACAGCTCAACCGAAGTGGCTGATGCTAGTGATAGGTATGGTTGCATTCACGTTTCAATTTCAGCAGATGCAAAATTTGGTATCAATTTTTGTCAAACTTATCAGTGTTGCGGTGGTTTTATGCATGTTGCTGATAATAAAGAGCAGCAAATTTGTGTGAGTGTTAACTAACAGTTATTTTTGCTGCTTATATAATTTGTATGCTAGCAACTTATAGATGCAAATGCACGCAGAAAGTTGCCACATTGCTTTTTTACTCACATAATAATACTTTCTTTATTCTAAAGGAGCACAGATATTTCTCTTACAATTAATCTCATTACCCCTTTATTTTGAAATTTTATTTGTTTGATTTATGTCAGATCACCCAAACCAACTGTGGTTCTAAAGACACTTATCAGTGCTTCAAAAGGTAGCTCATCACAAACTAAGAGTCAGGGAAAAGTAACTAGAAAGTAAGTATTATTTTGTGTAGTTTATCTGTTTGGCATTTGCTCTGTTGTATATAGTTGATGTTGTCACTTCAGCATATGTCTGTTTTTTCAAATTTATTTATTGTGTTAATCTCTTTGGTTTTGCTTTCAAAGGGATCTGCGGATGCATAAATTGGTCTTTGAAGAAAATGGGTTGCCAGATGGAACTGAACTAGGGTATTTTGTCCGTGGGCAGGTTTGCATGAGTATATTTTAGCATAAATTTTGTCTACTCTAACTAGATGTCTTTTCTAACTGGTGACCTGATGTGTTGCAGAAAAGTCTTGTCGGTTATAAAAGGGGATTTGGAATACTTTGCACCTGCTGTAATTCAGAGGTACCTTTTTTTTTCCCCAATGAAGTTGTTCTTTCCTATGTTCTGTCAGATTTTTTTATTGTTCTTTGTGTTAAATGAGCAGATAAGCCCTTCACAGTTTGAAGCTCATGCTGGTTGGGCAAGTCGTCGCAAGCCGTAAGTATCTGTTCAGTCTTAGGTTGTCAAGCTTTGTGGTTTTTGGTCATCTTTGATCTGGTAATTGATATAGTGCAATACTGAGCCACAACTCATGTGGGTTCTGCATCGCTTTCACATGTGGCAATACCATATTTGAATGGGCCAGTGTCGCCAAATTTTAGGCATGGAACATTGGCAATATAAGATGAATTTGCAAATTTATTTTATATATCTGTAAAGGTAAATATGTTTGTGACATGTCCTTTGTTTACAGTTTTCAACACATTTACACATCAAATGGAGTATCTCTTCATGAATTATCAATATCCCTGTTGAAAAATCGGAAGTTCTCTACAAATGAGAATGATGACCTATGCAGCATCTGTTTGGATGGAGGGAATCTATTGTGTTGTGATACATGTCCAAGGGCTTTTCACAAAGGTCAGTTTTCAACTTTTTCCTTGAATATTCTTTGTTTGGCAACTTTTCAGGCTACAATTGATTGTATTAACCATTGATGTGCTGGATGCATTTAAATAAAAGCAGTAAAGAAAGTAACTCTTTTTTTGTAAAAAAGACACTCTCACATGCAATGAATGATGTATTGAGGTTATCGACTTGCAAACTTCTTGATGTCTGATTTTTTTGGGACTTTTCAAACTATTTTCTAAATTCTGAACTTATATGATTCCTACCCTTTTATCAACTACCAAACTTCATGAACAATTTATTTTTGATTGCTGTTATTTTCCTGTGTTTTTATCCTTTTTCCTCAAATTATAGCTATTGTCTCATATCCTTTTGCCTTGAAGTTGAGTCCTATGACTTCCGTTCTTAGTTTTCTGTAATGCATTTCTTAACGGAATGGCCCCAGTGGAGGCAAAATTGTGTTCTCGTGAAATGTTCCAATTACTTCTCCCATGTGGTTACTTATTGCAAAGTAAACTGAATATTTATGGATTTCAAGTAGTCTAGGGAGTGATGAATTTGTGAACACAACTTGCTCTTGATGTGAGGGTAGTGTTTTCTTCTCATTTTCTCCCTTACTCTACTTCCTTCCTTGCAACTCCTCTTAGTATAGAGAGGTGAGGGTTTATATTTTGGGACTTATTCTTACTTGGTTATGGCGCATTTTTGTGTTGCTTGAGTTTCCTAGGGTGCCCTGTATGACTTGGGTTGTTTAGACTGCTGCTTGTGCTTTTTACAAAACTAGTCAATGCATATTATGTATTTAATATTAATGAAATATTCAAAAATGCATGTTTCTTGCTCTCGGCATCACAACTCATGTTTCTCCATTTAAACAGAATGATTATTATCCGAGTCACTTCAGTCAGTAATAGTTTGTACTTATCAGTATAGATTCCTGTTGGACTCATGATTTGTTACTGGCTGATTGCAGAGTGTGTTTCTCTACCAAGCATTCCAACTGGTACTTGGCACTGTAGATATTGCCAGAATAACTTCCAAAAGGAAAAGTTTGTGGAACACAATGCCAATGCTCTAGCAGCAGGTAGAGTTGCTGGAATTGATCCAATAGAACAGATAACCAAGAGATGCATTCGGATTATCGAAACTCCAGAGGCAGAAGTTCTCAGCGTGTGTGTGCTATGCAGGTCAGATCCATTCTTTTATGACTATTTGGAATAATTCTTCTTGTTATTAATCATTTATCTAATCCTCAAAAGTCAAAGTACCCCTCCCCCACATCCTTTAAAGAGTGCAAATCTTTTAACTTCAATAAATTTATAGCATAATGTCTAACAAAATATTTTCTATTACCTAGATAAACATTGCAAACAGTTAATCTAAGATTACAGACTAGACTGTTAAAATCTCTGATTTGATTAATTAGCATACAATGTTGAGAAATTGCTGACCGATCTGATCCCAAAACTTGTCTTTATTTGCAAATTGACTAATATCTCTGATCTCAACATGGTCTGGTGAAGCACTCATGCGGAGGCTTTTTTTGGCCCTCTCTGTGATCTTTTTGTTAAAATGTTATTAACATTTGCAGAGGTCATGCTTTTAGCAAGTCAGGTTTTGGTCCTCGCACAGTTATACTTTGTGATCAGGTATCTTCCTGCTTCTGTTTGTGCATGCAGTTGTCAAATTCAAGCTTCCAATTACTTAATATGCTTACTTGTTATTGACACTTAATGATTGTTGTTCATTTTTTCCTTATCAGTGTGAGAGAGAGTATCATGTGGGCTGTCTGAGGGATCGTAACATGGATGACCTTAAGGTGCCATTTGTTTCTGCCAAATAATGAGTAGTTTTTCCTAATTTGTTCTGTTAATAAATTAGTATTGACACCATGTTTTCAACAGGAGCTGCCAAAAGGAAAGTGGTTTTGTTGCATTGATTGCAATAGAATTCATTCTGCTTTACAGAAATTGATAGTTCGTGGGGAAGAGAAGCTTCCTGACTCGTCTCTGCTGACTGTAAAGAAGAAACTTGAAGGGAATAGTTTGGAGAGCAAGGCCGATGTTGATATAAGATGGAGGGTTCTCAGTGGGAGAATGACATCTGATGACACTAGAGTTTTGCTTTCCAAGGCTGTTGCGATCTTCCATGTATGTAATGTCCTTTTTGTGCTTGAGAAAATTATTGCTCACCATCAATTTTATATAACGGCTTTGTTAGCTAGGAAATAAACAGTTTGTTTTGGGCCTTTAGGGCCTGACCATCTTGTTTAGCAAGTATGGCACTTGTATAAGCTTTAAGTCTTGTTGTCACTGGACTCACTGCAGTGCATTTAAGGCATGAGCCATCTTCTCGTAGTTTTTGTAGGTTCTGTCTTTGATTTAAACAGTAAGCTATCCAGTTAAGTAATAATTGATTTTTGATGTTATGTTTGTGCTTGTTAGGACCGCTTTGATCCTATAAGTGACTCTGGATCAAGTAAAGGTGATCTCATTCCATCAATGGTTTACGGGTAAGCAATAATTGCATTTTCTGCTTCTTTTTTTTTTTGCTTGTCTTCTTGATGCTTGCCATTATGTCTGTAGTATTCCCTTGAAATTTCCTTTGTGAATCAATATCATTAATTGGTTTTGCAGGAGAACCATCAAGGGCCAAGATTTTGGCGGCATGCATTGTGCAATATTAACTGTCAAGTGAGACTTATATTTTGTTTTGTTGAGATTATTTTCAGTGTTATCTTCTTTATTGGCGGAGTATCTGAATGCCATCTTTCTTTTTTTGGTATCTTACAGTCAAGTAGTTGTGTCAGCTGGTATTTTTAGGATTTTTGGGCAGGAAGTGGCTGAAATTCCCTTAGTTGCAACAAGTGCTGAATGCCAAGGACAGGTAACTGTCAGTGCTTGACCTTGATGCCAACAACCCTTTTGCCCCAAGTTCTTTGGTCATTTGATAAAACTGACATGCATTCTAACTAAAAGAACATCGATTTTGCAGGGTTATTTCCAATGCCTTTTCAGTTGCCTTGAGAAGCTGCTTGGCTTCCTAAATGTGAAAAACCTTGTGCTTCCAGCCGCAGATGAAGCAGAATCAATTTGGACAAAGAAGTTTGGATTCAGCAAGATAAGCCAGGAGGAGGTATGACCATTATTCCTCCTGCTCTGCTTTGTTTGAGGTTGTTAAACAAACAGTGATGGGTTATGATCCATTGATGAATGAATGTAAACATTGTTTCTGAATCATTGCAGCTAAACAAATATAAAAGAGACTACCAAATGATGATCTTCCAGGGCACATCAATTCTGTTGAAGCCGGTCCCAGGAATCCGACTGATCAGTAAATGAACAGAGGATGAATGACTAGTGTTATTACGGACTCTAGTGCTGGGTTTGTCATATGAAATTTTGAGCATGGAGAAGCCTAGTTTTTGCAGAAGAGACTTGTCTTCCTCCTGAATGTACAGCAGCAGGCTCGCTTTTTTTTTTTTTAATCTTTTTCTTGTACAGGAAATAGTTTGGGTTTGTAACACAGAAATGGAAAAAAAAAAAAGGAGGTAAATGAGATGAGACGGTAAATCATATCAAGATTTAGGGAGCTAATTGGAGGAAATTGGAAAATTTTGGTACTATGCTGCTGAAGCTGAATAGGTTGGGTTCAGTTTTGGATTACATTTTCAGTTTTATTCCAAATTTATTCTTTGCGAAGGACAAGAATTTTCTTTTTCCCTTTTTTTTTTCGAAGGAATTCTATTTTATAATAATGTGATGACATAATTGGATGAATCGATTGAACTTAGTGCGACGTCATATGATGATGCAATCAGAATTAAATCCGGTAAAGGGAAAATAACAGACAAGTAGTATTGTCAAATCAAAGGCGCTCATTTTTATTTTTATATTTTAAGGAGGGATATATTCACTGTAAAAAAAATATAGTTATATTTTTATAAAAAAAATTGTTATATTATTTAGAATTCTTTTATAACTGAATTGTATGTTTTATATTCATGTAAATTATACAAATAATCAACCGTTTAATTATTTATTCAATAGTTGTAAGATTCGAATTTCATATTTTTTTTTGAAAATATATCATGTTAAATATGTAATTATGATATATCGGGCAATAAAGAAGAAATAATACAATTTCAAGTATAAATAATTAAAGTGGGTATCGATAAATTTTAAAATATCGAAATAAGAGTTCGGATAAATTCGGAATAAATCGAATGAAATTAGGTTAAACCGATCGTAAATATGGACTTAGAACACGAAAATATAGGGAGTCCAAGAAGGGAAGTTAGTCCGAAAACGATAAACCGAAAATTACCCTATATTGACAATTTACCCCGAAAATATAAAAAAATAATATTTTCGGAGGGATAAATCAATGAGATAAAATGAAATGGAATGTACATATATTTTGGTGAAATAAAATAAAATAAAATATATGTACAAGGATGTATAAACTTTAGTGTATAAAATACACTATGGGAATAAAATATACTAATAATAATAATATTTGTTTTATTATTATTATCATATTTTAAATTATAAGATTATTTTAGTATTATTATAGGTATTTTGGTAGATATTTTGAAATATATATTATATTATATTGAATATAATATAATATATATATAAATAAAAAAACAAAAAGAAAAAAAAGAAATCGAAAAAAAAAGGAAACAGAAGCCCGAAAACGCGAGGAAGCCCCCCCCAAACCCGACCTCTGCCCTCCTTCCACCGGCGACGAACGGCGAGGACCACGGGCGCGAGACAGCTGGCAAAGGGACGACCGGCCCAGAGAAAGCGTCCGACAGCAACGACGCGCCCCAGATCGCCGGCGGTGAGGAGATCGGCGAGGGAGGAACCCGCGGGAGAGAAAGGAAAAACGGCGGCCACCGGCGTCGATTTGGGCCGAGCCCTTCCAGCCGAAGGTTACCCAGGCCGAGGCGCGCCGAACGGCACCAACGGCGGCCTGAGAACCGACCGGAATCGCCCCGAACGGCGAAAAATCGCACCTGAACCGGTCGGACCGGTTCAGTGTGAAAGGGGCTGAACCGGTCTGAACCGGTTCAGCAGGAGAGAGAAAGAGGAGAGAGAAAAAAAATTTGGAAAAAAAATTCAGTGTAATCCCGGCACAGCAGTAGACCGGTAAGTGGTCAAAAATCGATCGAATTATTTTTCGGATAATTAATTTAAATTTTATTAGACCGAAATTAATCGGTTTAAATATATATTGCTGTGTAGCGAAAAAACGGTAGGCGACGTGTACGAGTTCGAGCGGATCTCGATTTATGTGCCACCAAGGAAAGATTTGGCTTTCGAGAATACGTCCGAAGCCAATTAGACTGCGGGATCCGGAGAGATCAAGAATTAAAATTCGCAGTCGACTTATTTCGAGGTAAGGGATTTCGTAAGCTCTTAGAGATAGCTGTACGTATTTTATCGTCATTTACGTACACCTAAATTTTCGTATAGAGTATGAAAATGAAATATCTGGATAGTACCCAAATATGGAAAAATTACGAAAATACCCCTAGGTACGAAAATATGAAATTGGTCGAAATGACATATTTTGATGTGTTTTACATGAATAAGCATGTTTTGTGAATAAGTGTTGATAGAATGGCTCTGAATTTGATTATCTGCATTAAATTGCAATGTTTTCAGAATAAAAAGTGTTTGCTGAGTGATTTGATAGAAAATGTTTTCTCTCACTCAAGTGGGTACTACCTTCCGTGGTTGAGGTTGGTTTGTACGCCCCTTATGTGCATCGAGCCATCTATCAGTTTTGAGATTAAAGTCGTGCTAGAGCGTTGCTCGCACTAGACTTTACATGATTTGTGCATGATACCGTGCTGGAGCTTGCTCGCACTGGAATTCAATTTTGTGATATGCATAAAACCGTGTTTGGAGACGTCGTGTAGGCTGTGTAAGCTTGCACTGATCCTCGCACGTGATTTGATAAAGCCGTGCTGGAGCCTCGTGTAGACTGGGTGTCACACTGATTGATATGCCCGCACGTGCATTTTTGGAGACTCAGTATTGATATAGCTGGAGATGGAATGATAAGACCCGTTGGACGGGCACTCCTAATCTCGCTGATTTCAGATATTGGGGTCCACGGAGTACAATGTACCGTGTGGACGCACATGGAGTACGACGTACCGTGTTGTTTGTTTGTGTCTGATGGTAGACTGACCCCCCTATCATCAGCCATCCGGGGACATTCATGCACACCTGATCCGTGATTGTATGGAGTCCATGACTATGGCCATATGTTTATTCGTTTTCATATGCTCTGCTTTGTCTCCATACTTATATAATTTCTGATTTAAATTTTGAGATTTTTGATTTATCTCATATTTGATTTAAATCAGCTTTATGAGAACATGTGTTTTGAGAAATTCGTTTGTGATATGACATGACTTTGAGAAAGCATACGTGTGTGGTTTTGAGAATTCAGTTGGGATTGAGAAAGTAAGGATTTTCTGTATGACATGCATGTAGGTAGTATAGTTATCTACCTGCTTGCGTGATTTCTTACTGAGCGCGTTAGCTCACCCCTTTTTTCCACCACTCCACAGAGTTACCTAAGTAGGGAAAGCTGCGGTAGTCCTGAGCACTTAACAGCCCATACTCCATTGTACGCAAAGGTATACACTTATTTCGCTTTTGTATCTAAACTTGTCAGGAACAGTTAAGTATATTAAGAATTACTGGGATGTAAACTTACGTACGTAAATACATATATGAATAAAGAAATTCAATTATCATGTACGATTTATATTAAATTGTGTAAAGTCAATATCGGCTCGTGTGCCCAACCATCCGTATGTTGTCTGCTCCGTTATGTGTGTGTAAGAATGAATAATAATGATTTAAATGTGGAAACGGGATGTGAGAGAAGTTGGTATCAGAGCAGGGTTGGTCTGAATACGAGTCGGTATAAGTCGTTAGGAAAGTTTACATCCCTTTGGTACTGTGCCTTGTTTAGATACAAATGTGTATACTGGACTGTTAATGTAATAAGAATTGATTGTGTGTGAATGGAAAATCATCAGTATGACTGATAGACACTGTAGTCAAGGGGAAAGTTCTCGATCTCGAGGGTAGAGAGACAGGCCCGAGAGACGTACTGAATCATCTTCTGGCCATGCCTCTCAAGATCCAGTAGAGACTACTAAGATAAGCATGGTGAGGTTAGAGCGGACTGTGAAAAGTATGACACAGTTGTTTGGACGGGCGATGGCTGGATTGGAGAGTCTGCAGGGTATGAGTGCACCCACAACAGCCCTTGTCACGCCTGTACCATAGACCGCTGGACCTTCTGATTCTAGTCGTCCTGTACCGCCTCAACTGTATAATTGAACGCGAAAGAAAACTTTGAGGACCAGTGGGTCCCAAAGAGGATCGTACGGAAGAGTAACGATGTCAACAGCTGTCGATGTCACAGCAGTCGATGTTGTGGGCCCAAGAGGGGTGGCCATAGCCGGCTGGGCTGGTCTGACTAGGCTGGGCCGTTACATCCCGTAGCATGACAGAAATTGTTTGGTGAGGTCAAAGATCCGGTAGCAGCAAAGAACTGGGTAAACATATTAGAGAAGTCGTATTGGTACTTCAAGTGTTCCCAGACCGAGAAGGTAGCCTTTGCTACATTTGTGTTAGAAGGCGAAACGAAACATTGGTGAAAATCCGCTCAGCCTATATTGAGGACTCGAAAACCAAATAGTGACTTGAGAGATTTTTTTTTTATGCCTTTTAGGAGGCAATATGTTCCAAAGACTGCTCGGAGATGGCTACAGAGAGAGTTTAATTAGTCTGACTTACTGCAGCCAATCAGTGGACGAGTATGAGTCCCAGTTTACATCTCTGGGAAGGTACGATTCTGACACCATGAGTCGTAAAGATAGAAAAGTCAGGAAGTTTATAGATGGGTTGATACCGTCCACTAGAGCTAGATTTGCTCATTTGGATATTCTGACTTATAAGGAGGCAGTGCGCAGAGCTCAGTTGTGTGAACAGGATTCTGAGCAGCATGCCCCTGAATTTGGTAAGTTCAGTAAGGACAAAAAGAGAACTGTAGTGTAAAAAAAAAAAAAAAGTTTAAGAAAAGGGAAGAGGTTGTTTGAGAAACGAAAGTTTGGGGAATTTCGGGGTAAGATAGTGAAGCCTTCTATTCCGCCAATTTTAGCTCCGTCCAGGGTTATAGTAAATGGTGAACCCTGACCTACTATTGAGCCATGTAGAGTATGTGGGAAACCTCATGGTGGTAGATGATGATTCCAAGTATCTAGAGAATGTTTTAGATGCGAAAAGACGGGCCACTTGAGGAGAGACTGCCCGAAATCTGCAGTCCCTATTCCGCAGAGGTGAGAAGAGCCACAGAAAGCTCTTATTGTACCTTCACCCCAGAGAAGGAATGCCACAACTGAAGAGAAAGGGGAAGCAGACTGTTGGTAAGGGACATGAGTATACATTGGATTAGGACAGGGCAGATGCTTCGTCTGATGTGGTTTAAGGTTTTATTGCTAAGTGGTCGATATGGATAAGGCACGTCCGGAGTTAATTGATATTCTAATAGTCAAGGAATTTACTGATGTCTTTCTGGATGATCTGCCAGGATTGCCATCAGACAGAGAGTGAAGTTTTATATTGATTTGACACCTGGTACTGAGCCTATATCGAGACCACCGTATAGAATGACACCAGTAGAGTCAGAAGAGCTAAAGAAACAGTTACAGGAGCTACTGGATAAGGGGTTTATTAGACCAAGCGTGTCGATTTGGGGAACTCCGGTTCTATTTGTGAAGAAGGATGGAAGCCTCCGACTGTGCATTGATTTTCGGCTGTTGAATAAGGCTACCATCAAGAATAAATACCCCTTGCCATGTATAGATGATCTATTGGATCAGTTCTGAGAAGCAAAGATCTTTTCCAAGATCGATTTGAGGCCTGGGTACCATCAGTTGAGAATTCAGAGCGAAGACTGTCGCTACCCAAATTTATAAAAATCACTACAAATTTTTCGCGAACTTACCACATTTCAATTGTTGGGCTGTGAGTCAATATCCCTCACTCAGTTTCATATATTATATATATATGCATAACAGGCAATGCTTTCGTCCCAGGCACAAATATTACGGAAGCTTATAAAATTATCATTTTAGAATTTAAAATTCGTTTACATTGCCTAACATATACATCCCCCATATAACATGACTACATCACTGTACACTATTATTCAGATACAAAAGTACATGTGTGCATACCTCGATGCTACTGGATAGCTGTGTGTAAAAGATCGCAGGACGGACGCAGCTTATACACTCTACTGAAATGCTCTGTAGAGGTGGGAAAAATAATGGGATGAGCATAACGCGCTCAGTAAGAAATATATGAAAGCAGGTAGATAACCACACTATCTACGATGCTCATAATGCATGTTTTATCAACTCGTAAAACAAATGCATTTACTTTTCAAAACACTCTCATTAATTTATAAAGCAAGTAGATAATCAAATTATCCACGATGCTCATGATGCATGGTTTATGCCGAAAAACTCATGGCATTCACAAAACCATTACAATAAAACACATAGCAATTTAATGCCCAAAACCGAATATCAAAACTCATTCAGAGTAAAATCTTTCTGTGTTCAGTATTGAAACTCACTTTAAAATCATGTTCTCATTTCACACGGTTTCATCACAGAAATCAAATCACAATTAGTTTCATCATCGAAACCAATAAAATCAGGTGAGACTAGGCAGGGATTTCAACACAAATCCAAGGGAACATTTGGCCAAAGTCCGAGACCCACTAGCTATCACGGATCAGGTGTGCCAGGGTGTCTCTGAGTCCGAGGAGGGGATTAGTCTATCCATCGGCTCCTATCTAAGGACTATCACAAAACAGAGCAATGACAAAGCATGCCCGAGTCCAAAGACGCAATCCTCACAACCCATAGCTGCACGGTACAGTGTACTCCATGTTGTCTACACGGTACGACGTACTCCGTGAACCAGAGTAATATTACCAAAAAGTTGTAGGTGCCTGAGTCAACAGCTCACCACCCCAACCTAATAATTTATCAACCATAGCCTGTCGTCTCAGATCTAGTGCGAGCAAGTCAGTGTGACACACAGTCAACACAAGGGCTCCAGCACGATCTCAATCACAAATCACAACAGAATCCAATGCGAGCAGTGCTCCAGCACGGTCTGTACAGATGTAAAACCAAAATCAAGTGGGAGCGGATCTGGATAAATCCACAGATCTCATCATGCTCCAGCACGATTTCACACACACAAAATAGACAGCTGGCTCTATTTCCCACCACTGTGGTACTCAAAACCGAGTGCAATATGCAAAACGGTACCAAACAAAGTGAGAGGGAAATATCCCATCAAATCACTTATCAATTAAATCACTTTTTTTGAAAAACGTGCAAGTTAATGCATACAGTCAAATCATGAGCCAGTCTATCATTTCAGCTTCATAAAAATCTCTTTTTCACAGAGAAAACATGGATTGCATGCACTTTATGCATTTACAAAAATTCCCGAGTCTAAGGGTATTTTCGTAATTTTCCCATATTCGGGTATTATCCAAAAATTTCATATCTATACGCTATACGAAATTTAATTGACTGTAAACGACGATGAAAATACGTACAGCTATCTCTAATAGCTCCCATAGATCCCTTACCTCCGATCACGTAGTGTGACCTCTCTTCCTCTGTGCTGTCCAAATCTTACAGTCCGGTCAACTCTCGATATGACTCTGGAGCTGCATTTAACCATTCACTGGATTAATTATACGTTTCCTACTGTATTACACATTTAATACAGTTCATTTCACTTAATTGGGCCCGTTTACTCTAAATGGGCCTAAATACTTTAATCGGGCCTTAATCCGTATTAAGCCCGTTTTCACGTATTATTTCCCTTCATCAGGGTCTATCGGCTCATTGGACCTATCAATACCCATTGGGCTTCGTTCCAAACTCTTTGGATAGCCCGAATATCATTTACGACAGTTTATTCGAATTTTCGACTATAATTCACTAAATCCGAAATTTAATCCGAAATGCGTAAATTAAATCTTAAATACGCGTTAATCACATAAATTGTCGTAAATGAGCTTTACTTACCCGATATTGTGCGATGGTGCGCGAATCGGAGTTCGATCTGGCTTTCGTTCGGAATTAAATCGTCGAACTGCACAATTTCGTATTTTTCATTTTCGGGCCAATTTTCGATTAAATATAATTTAAATAAATTTATCAAAAATTAAATCGGTCACTTTTGACCTCGTATCGACTTATCCGAAGTCCGATGAAAATTTTTTTTTCTCTCTCTTCTTTCTCTCTCCTCCTGAACCGGTTCGGACCGGTTCAGTCCCTTTTCACACTGAACCGGTCCGAACCGGTTCAGTGGAAGTTTTGCTGTTGCCGGAGCTGCCGGCCGGTTCCCGGCCCGATTCCACCGCCGTTCGACTGGGCTCGGGCTGGGGAGCCTCCTTTTGGCCTGGCTTGGGGTCGATCGGCGCCGGTGGCGGCCGAATCGCCCCTTCTCTCCCGCGGCCTCTCCCCCTCCGATCTCTCTGCCGGTGGCGCTCTGGGGAGCGTGGTGGCGCTCGGACGGTCCCTCGGTGCTGGCCGTCACTCGCCGGGTCTTCTCCCCCTTTCCGTTCGCCGCCGGTGGTCTTGAATCAGGGGATCGGGTTTCGCCCGATCCCTCCCCTTTTGCCTGGGTAGCGCGACTGTTTCGCGCGATCCAGTTTTCTTTTTTTTTTTTTTTCAATTCTGCTTTTTTTTTTTAACAGATTTTTTTTATATTATATTTTTATTATTATTTTATTCTTAAAATAATAATAAAAATCCTAAAATATCCCAAAAATTCATATTAAATTCATTTAGTCCGTAAATGAATTTATCAGTCCGATTTTACTTTTTTGATATATTTTTCCAATATTTTCGAGCTCGTTTTTCGAGGTAAAAATTTTGATAAATTCTGATAATTTATATTTTGATCAATTGGACCTGAAATTTAATTATTTCTTCGATTTTTGATCAAGATTACATAAAATCCAAGTTTACAAATATCAATTTCTTAAAAATGACACCGAATTTTCGGGTCTTACATTCCTCCCCACCTTAAGAAATTTGGTCCTCCAAATTAGAACCAAGTCAATTCTCGAATAATTACGAATATTTCTCTCGCATCAGGCTCTCCAATTCTCACATAACTTCCTCTGAAGTTTGGTACTGCCCGAAAGCCTTAACCAGAGAGATCGTTCTGGTCTGTAACACTTTCTCTTTCCAATCCAATATCTGAATCGACTTCTCTACATATAACATTTCCTCTGTGAGCTCCAACGGCTCATACTGAATCGAATGTGTCTGATTTAGATGATACTTCCGAAGTATCAACGTGTGGACGACGTTATGAATGCCTGCTAGCTCAGGTGTCTAGGCTAGCCTACAGGCCTTATTTCTCACTCGCTCCAATATCTCATTATCCCTTTCGAGGGAAAAACTTTCAAGAATATTGATTCACCTACAGTGAATTCCAAAGGTTTACGCCTCATCTCAATGTAACTTTTCTGCCTACTCTGAGCTTTCCTCAATTTCTCACATATAAATTGGACATCCTCAAAGGCTTGCTTCACTAAATCAGAGCAAACATCTTTCGGTCACTCACTTCTTCTCATCCAATCAGGTATCGACACCTACGACCATATAACGCCTCATACGGTGCCATCCCAATACTCGAGTGATAACTATTGTTATAGGCGAATTTGGCAAATGGCAAATGGTTATCCCAAGAGTCTCTGAAATCTATCACACAAGCTTTCAACATATCCTCCAAAGTCTGGATGGTTCTCTCACTGACCATCGGACTGAGAATGAAAAGCTATACTGACACTCAATCGGGTTCCCATAGCTTCCTGAAAATGTTTCCAAAAATGGAAAGTGAAGCGGGAATCCCTGTCAGACACAATACTCACTGGAACACCATGCAGCCTCACAATCTCCCGTACACACAGATTCGCCAACGCACTCAGAGTATCCGTAGCCTTCACGGCTAAGAAGTGAGCTGACTTCGTCAATCATTCCACAATCACTCAAATGGCATCATGGTTTCGTCGGGGCCTCGGTAAACCCATGATGAAATCCATGGTGATATGCTCTCATTGTCATGTCGATAGGTAGAGGTTGTAATAATTCTGCAAGTTTTTGATGCTCTACCTTAACCTGTTGACATGTAAGGCACTTAGCCACAAACTCTGCAGCATCTTTCTTCATGTCTGACAACTAATATGCTTTTCGAAGATTCTGATACATCTATTACTCCTAGTATGCACTATATATCTCGATGAATGAGCTTCTGTCAAAATCAATCTCTTTAGCTGTGGGTCATCGGGAACGGAAATTCGACCTCTGAATCTCAGCAGGCCATCATCACAACTGTGCACTCAGTCACTCTACCCATCTGTTTCTGACTATGCATATCAACACAGAAGCGATCAATACGCTGAGCTTGTCTGGTCCGGTCTATCAAATCCGGTTTCAATCTCAGACTTGCTATCACACAATATGCAATAGTATCAGAAGGGTCTATATCTAGACTGAGGCTAATAAACTGCTCTAACAGTTCATGTTCCCTGACCATCATGTACGATACCATCTTGAGGCTCTTTCTGCTCAAGGCATCAGCCACTATACTCGCTTTACCCGGATGATAAAGTATCTCACAATCATCGTCTTTCAGAAGCTCTACTCATCGTCTCTGCCTCATATTCAATTCTTTTTGTGAAAACAGATATTTGAGGCTCTTACGATCAGTGAATTCTGAAATTTCTCACCGTACAATTAGTGGTGCCATATCTTCAGTGCAAACACTATGGCTGCCAATTCTAAATCATGGGTTGAATAGTTCTTCTCATGGTCCTTAAGTTGTCTGGATCCATAAGCAACTATCTTCCCGTTCTGCATCAATACACAGCCCAGTCCTTGTTCCGAGGTGTCTGTATATACAGAGAAATCTCCTGAGCTGGTCAGAATAGTGAGAATCGGCGCAGTGGTCAATCACTAGTTTAGTTCCTGAAAACTCTTCTCACATACACTGTCTCACTCAAATGTAACATTCTTTCGAGTGAGATCTGTCAATGGAGCAGCCAATTTAGAGAACTTTCTACAAATTGGCGGTAATATCCAGCCAAACCCAAGAATGATATCTGCTCCAACTAGAAATCACACTTACTGAGCTTCGTATATAGCTTCCTCTCTCTGAGGGTCTGTAGCATAATGCTCAGATGTTCATGCTCTTCTTTGGACGTCGAATTCGCAAGAATGTCATCTATAAACACTATGACAAATCGATCTAAGTATGGATTGAACACTCCATTCATCGATACCGTAAAAGCTGTATGAGCATTCGTTAGCTTGAAAGGTATAACAAAGAATTCATAATATACTTAATGGGTATGAAAAACTGTCTTGGGTACATCTCCACTCTGGATTCTCAACTGATGGTACCCAGACCTTAAATCGATCTTGAAAAAGATCTATGCTCCCCGAAATTGATCCAATAAATTATCAATACGTGAAATGGGTTACTTTGTTCTTAATGGTCGCCTTATTCAACAACCGGTAATCTATTCACTGTCCGAGGCTTTCTTCCTTTTTTTTCAGCTGTAGCCCTCCTCTTCGGGGCAGAAGTACTAGCTGTATCCTTCTCTGACTCTTTGCCCTTCTGTGAGGCTATCTCAGCCAACTCTGGGCAATCCTTTATCATATGTCCCGTCTTGCCACATTTAAAATATGTTCCAATCAATACGTGGCATGACATACTACCGTGGTATCTACTGCTCTACATTGATTTATAGTCGATCGGGGTCCTCCAATCACTATACCCCTAGCTGAAGTCGAGACTTGATACACCGGGGGCTTAATCATTCTACCTCGTGACTCATCGACTCTCGATCGTCTAACAAATGACCTCTTCCCTACTCGAACATTACAATCCTCTGTTGATCTCTATTCTTGCCCTTCACGACTTTACCAAACTCAAGGACGTGCATCTCATAGTTTTGCTCACACAACTGAGCTCCACACACGATCTCCTCGTAAGTCGTGATGTCACATAGGGTTAATCTGACTTTAATGGATGGTCTCAATCCTTCCATAAACTTGTGAACTTTTCGCATCTCACTGCTCATGGTATTCAGGTCATATCTTCCCAAAAATGTAAATCGAGACTCATACTCGTCTATCGATCTATTCCCCTAGATCAGACCAGAAATTCCATCTGTAATCTCCGTTGAGCAGTGGCTGGGATATACTGCCTCTTGAAGGCATCCAAAAAGATCTCCCAGTCAATCAACTGATATACATAGCTTTCATGATGGGTTAGGTGAATTTTCACCAATACTCTGCTTCGCCTTCTAACATGAATGTAGCAAAGGCCACTCTTTCAGTGGTCGAACATCGAAGAAAACCAAATAGCTTCTCCAACTGGTTAATCCAATCATCTGCTACTAAAGGATTCTTGATCCCACTGAACGATGGAGGCTTGAGCTCCAAAACTGCCTCAATCGGTCAAGTTCACAATCATACCCTGAATCCTCTCCAGTTTGTCGTGGAACTACAGGTGGTACAGGGGTCTCATCAACACGTGACATAGGTACAGGCTATGTAGGCGCAGTGTCTCAAGAGCAGCTGCCAGCTCAGTATGAGTCGTCTGAGTAGCCGGACCTTGCCTACTCTCTAACCTAGCCATAGTCAAGTTAGCCTGAGTGAACAACTCCATAAATGTGTTCCAACTCCGCTCTAATCTCGTAACACGAACATCAATAGTCTCAACTGGACCTGATGGAATATGATCGCATGACGATTCATAAGGTTTCTCAAACCTATCACAGCGTCTCTCGGACCTACTCTCTATGGCCCCGAGAACGCGAACTCTCTCCTCTGCTGCGATGTCTGTCTGACATCTCAATCGTCCCGCATACAAAATCAATTTTTCAGTTTAACCACAGCTCGGCACACACAATTGTATCTAATAATGTACAGTGACATGGGGATGTATACTTTTTAACTACTGACACTGACTCACATCAGACCAATACTGCTCTGATACCACCTCTGTCGCGACCCAAATTTATAAAAATCACTACAAATTTTTCGCGAACTTACCACATTTCAATTGTTGGGCTGTGAGTCAATATCCCTCACTCAGTTTCATATATTATATATATATGCATAACAGGCAATGCTTTCGTCCCAGGCACAAATATTGCGGAAGCTTATAAAATTATCATTTTAGAATTTAAAATTCGTTTACATTGCCTAACATATACATCCCTCATATAACATGACTACATCACTGTACACTATTATTCAGATACAAAAGTACATGTGTGCATACCTCGATGCTACTGGATAGCTGTGTGTAAAAGATCGCAGGACGGACGCAGCTTATACACTCTACTGAAATGCTCTGTAGAGGTGGGAAAAATAATGGGATGAGCATAACGCGCTCAGTAAGAAATATATGAAAGCAGGTAGATAACCACACTATCTACGATGCTCATAATGCATGTTTTATCAACTCGTAAAACAAATGCATTTACTTTTCAAAACACTCTCATTAATTTATAAAGCAAGTAGATAATCAAATTATCCACGATGCTCATGATGCATGGTTTATGCCGAAAAACTCATGGCATTCACAAAACCATTACAATAAAACACATAGCAATTTAATGCCCAAAACCGAATATCAAAACTCATTCAGAGTAAAATCTTTCTGTGTTCAGTATTGAAACTCACTTTAAAATCATGTTCTCATTTCACACGGTTTCATCACAGAAATCAAATCACAATTAGTTTCATCATCGAAACCAATAAAATCAGGTGAGACTAGGCAGGGATTTCAACACAAATCCAAGGGAACATTTGGCCAAAGTCCGAGACCCACTAGCTATCACGGATCAGGTGTGCCAGGGTGTCTCTGAGTCCGAGGAGGGGATTAGTCTATCCATCGGCTCCTATCTAAGGACTATCACAAAACAGAGCAATGACAAAGCATGCCCGAGTCCAAAGACGCAATCCTCACAACCCATAGCTGCACGGTACAGTGTACTCCATGTTGTCTACACGGTACGACGTACTCCGTGAACCAGAGTAATATTACCACAAAGTTGTAGGTGCCTGAGTCAACAGCTCACCACCCCAACCTAATAATTTATCAACCATAGCCTGTCGTCTCAGATCTAGTGCGAGTAAGTCAGTGTGACACACAGTCAACACAAGGGCTCCAGCACGATCTCAATCACAAATCACAACAGAATCCAATGCGAGCAGTGCTCCAGCACGGTCTGTACAGATGTAAAACCAAAATCAAGTGGGAGCGGATCTGGATAAATCCACAGATCTCATCATGCTCCAGCACGATTTCACACACACAAAATAGACAGCTGGCTCTATTTCCCACCACTATAGTACTCAAAACCGAGTGCAATATGCAAAACGGTACCAAACAAAGTGAGAGGAAAATATCCCATCAAATCACTTATCAATTAAATCACTTTTTTTGAAAAACCTGCAAGTTAATGCATACAGTCAAATCATGAGCCAGTCTATCATTTCAGCTTCATAAAAATCTCTTTTTCACAGAGAAAACATGGATTGCATGCACTTTATGCATTTACAAAAATTCTCGAGTCTAAGGGTATTTTCGTAATTTTCCCATATTCGGGTATTATCCAAAAATTTCATATCTATACGCTATACGAAATTTAATTGACTGTAAACGACGATGAAAATACGTACAGCTATCTCTAATAGCTCCCATAGATCCCTTACCTCCGATCACGTAGTGTGACCTCTCTTCCTCTGTGCTGTCCAAATCTTACAGTCCGGTCAACTCTCGATATGACTCTGGAGCTGCATTTAACCATTCACTGGATTAATTATACGTTTCCTACTGTATTACACATTTAATACAGTTCATTTCACTTAATTGGGCCCGTTTACTCTAAATGGGCCTAAATACTTTAATCGGGCCTTAATCCGTATTAAGCCCGTTTTCACGTATTATTTCCCTTCATCAGGGTCTATCGGCTCATTGGACCTATCAATACCCATTGGGCTTCGTTCCAAACTCTTTGGATAGCCCGAATATCATTTACGACAGTTTATTCGAATTTTCGACTATAATTCACTAAATCCAAAATTTAATCCGAAATGCGTAAATTAAATCTTAAATACGCGTTAATCACATAAATTGTCGTAAATGAGCTTTACTTACCCGATATTGTGCGATGGTGCGCGAATCGAAGTTCGATCTGGCTTTCGTTCGGAATTAAATCGTCGAACTGCACAATTTCGTATTTTTCATTTCCGGGCCAATTTTCGATTAAATATAATTTAAATAAATTTATCGAAAATTAAATCAGTCACTTTTGACCTCGTATCGACTTACCCGAAGTTCGATGAAAAATTTTTTTTTCTCTCTCTTCTTTCTCTCTCCTCCTGAACCGGTTCGGACCGGTTCAGTCCCTTTTCACACTGAACCGGTCCAAACCGGTTCAGTGGAAGTTTTGCTGTTGCAGGCGCTGCCGGCCGGTTCCCGGCCCGATTCCACCGCCTTTCGACTGGGCTCGGGCTGGGGAGCCTCCTTTTGGCCTGGCCTGGGGTCGATCGACGCCGGTGGCGGCCGAATCGCCCCTTCTCTCCCGCGGCCTCTCCCCCTCCGATCTCTCTGCCGGTGGCGCTCTGGGGAGCGTGGTGGCGCTCGGACGGTCCCTCGGTGCTGGCCGTCACTCGCCGGGTCTTCTCCCCCTTTCCGTTCGCCGCCGGTGGTCTTGAATCAGGGGATCGGGTTTCGCCCGATCCCTCCCCTTTTGCCTGGGTAGCGCGACTGTTTCGCGCGATCCAGTTTTCTTTTTTTTTTTTTTTCAATTCTGCTTTTTTTTTTTAACAGATTTTTTTTTATATTATATTTTTATTATTATTTTATTCTTAAAATAATAATAAAAATCCTAAAATATCCCAAAAATTCATATTAAATTCATTTAGTCCGTAAATGAATTTATCAGTCCGATTTTACTTTTTTGATATATTTTTCCAGTATTTTCGAGCTCGTTTTTCGAGGTAAAAATTTTGATAAATTCTGATAATTTATATCTTGATCAATTGGACCTGAAATTTAATTATTTCTTCGATTTTTGATCAAGATTACATAAAATCCAAGTTTACAAATATCAATTTCTTAAAAATGACACCGAATTTTCGGGTCTTACAAAGACGTACCCAAGACTGTTTTTCATACTCGTTTTGGCCATTATGAATTTTTGGTGATGCCTTTCGGGTTGACTAATGCGCTTATAGCGTTTATGGCTTTGATGAACGATGTGTTCAAGCCATACCTTGATAGATTTGTTATCGTTTTTATCGATGACATTATGGTGTATTTGAAGTCCAGGAAAGATAATGAGCAGCACTTAAGGATTGTGTTACAAACCCTCCGAGATAAGGAATTATATGCTAAACTCAGTAAGTATGACTTCTGGTTGAAACAAATATAAGTTCTGAGCCATGTGGTATCGAAGGACGAGGTATCAGTGGATCCGTCCAAGATAAAAATTGTAGTCCAGTGGGACAGGCCCAAGACAGTTACAGAGATCAGTAATTTTTGGGTTTAGCTGAGTATTGCAGCAGGTCTGTAGAGGGTCTTCTTCTTAAAATTGGTTGGTCCTCTAAACTCGTCTCACTCGAAAGAATATGGCATCTGAGTGGGATGTACTTGTGAGAGAAGCTTTCAGGAGTTGAAACTTCAACTGACCACTACATCTATTCTCACCATTTCGACCAGCTCAGTAGATTTCTCTGTGTACACTGATGCTTCACATCAGGGACTGGGCTGTGTATTGATACAGGATGGGAAGGTAGTTACCTATGGCTCCCGTCAGTTGAAGCACCATGAGAGAAACTACCCTGCCCATGATCTAGAGTTGGCTGTCATAGTGTTTACACTGAAGATATGGCGCCACTATTTGTACTGTGAGAAATTTCAGGTGTATACCTATCATAAGAGCCTCAAGTACCTGTTTTCACAGAAGGAAATTGAATATGAGGCAACGAAGATGGTTAGAGCTTCTGAGGGATTACGACTGTGAGATCTTATACCACCCGGGTAAGGCTAATATGATTGCTGATGCGTTGAGCAGAAAAAGCCTTGGGATGGTATCTTATATGATGATCAAGGAACACGAGTTGCTAGCAGAGTTTGTGAGCCTCAACTTATATGTGACCCCTTCTGATACTGAGGCCTATTGTGTGATAGCGAGTCTGAGGTTATAACCAAAGTTGGTTGACCAAATCGGACAAGCTCAGCGAGTGGATCGCTTGTGTATTGATATGGCTAGTCAGATACAGATGGGTCCCGGTGCCAGCTAGGAGCTGAGCACCGATGGGTTACTGAGGTTCAGAGGCAGAGTGTGTGTTCCCGATGATCTGCAGTTGAGGAAATTGATTTTGGCAGAAGCTCACTCTTCGAGGTACACCTTGCATCCGGAAAGCAATAAAATGTATAAGAAACTCCGAAAAGTTATATTGGTGGTCAGGTATGAAGAGGGATAACGCCGGGTATGTTACTAGATGTCTGGTATGCCAGTAGGTTAAGGTAGAGCATCAGAAGCCTGCAGAGTTATTGTAGCCTCTACCTATACTGACATGAAAATGAGAACATCTCACCATGGATTTCATCATGGGTTTACCAAGGACTAGAAGGAACCATGATGCTATTTGGGTGATCATTGATCGATTGACGAAATCAACCCACTTCTTAGCTATGAAAGCTACAGATACTCTGACTGCATTGGCGGATTTGTATGTACGAGAGGTTACATGGCGTTCCAGTGAGCATAGTCTCTGATAGGGATTCCCGCTTCACATCCCACTTTTAGGGATATTTTCAGGAAGCTATAGGAACCCGATTGAGTTTCAGTACAGCTTTCCATCCTCAGACAGATGGTCAGTTAGAGAGGACCATTTAGGTTCTGGAGGATATGTTGAAAGCTTGTGTGATAGACTTTAAAGGCTCTTGGGATAATCATTTTCCATTAACCAAATTTGCATACAACAACAATTTTCACTCGAGTATTGAAATGAAACCATATGAAGCGTTGTATAGTCGCAAGTGTCGTTCTCCCATTAGATGAGAAGAGGTAGATGATCGAAAGATATTTGCTCCGATCTGGTGAAACAAGTCTCTGAGGATGTCCAGTTGATATGTGATAGACTGAGGACAACTCAGAGCAGACAGAAAAGTTATACTGACACGAGGCGTAAACCTCTAGAATTCACTGTGAGTGAACCTGTATTTTGAAAGTTTCTCCCTCCAATGGTATTATGAGGTTCGAAAAGAGAGGTAAATTACGTCATCGCTATATCGGACCATTTAAGATCTTAGACCGAGTAGGAGATAAAGCCTATAGGCTAGCTTGACCCCTTGAGCTAGCAGGCATCCATAATTTCTTTCACATCTCCATGCATCAAAATTATCATCCGGATCCGACACATGTAATTCAGTAAGAGCCATTGAAGTTCAAGGAGGATATGATGTATGTGGAGAAGTCGATTCGGTTATTAGATAGGAAGGATAAAGTATTTCGATGTAAGATGATTCCTCTAGTCAAGGTTCTTTGGCAGTACCACACCTCTGAGGAAGTTACGTGGGAATTAGAGAGCCTGATGCTTAAGAGGTATCTGCACCTATTCGAGAGTTGAGTATTGGTCAATTTGGAGGACCAAATTTTTTTAAGTGGGGGAGAAAATGTAAGACCCGAATTTCATATTTTTCTTTGAAAATATATCATGTTAAATATGTAATTATGATATATCGGGCAATAAAGAAGAAATAATACAATTTCAAGTATAAATAATTAAAGTGGGTATCGATAAATTTTAAAGTACCGAAATAAGAGTTCGGATAAATTCGAAATAAACCGAATGAAATTAGGTTAAACCGATCGCAAATATGGACTCAGAACACGAAAATATAGGGAGTCCAAGAAAGGAAGTTAGTCCGAAAATGATAAACCGAAAATTACCCTATATTGATAATTTATCCCGAAAATATTGAAAAATAATATTTTCGGAGGGATAAATCAATGAGATAAAATGAAATGGAATGTACATATATTTTGGTGAAATAAAATAAAATAAAATATATGTACAAGGATGTATAAACTTTAGTGTATAAAATACACTATGGGAATAAAATATACTAATAATAATAATATTTGTTTTATTATTATTATTATTATATTTTAAATTATAAGATTATTTTAGTATTATTATAGGTATTTTGGTAGATATTTTGAAATATATATTATATTATATTGAATATAATATAATATATATAAATAAAAAAAACAAAAAGAAAAAAAAAAGAAATCGAAAAAAAAAAGGAAACAGAAGCCCGAAAACGCGAGGAAGCCCCCCCCCAAACCCGACCTCTGCCCTCCTTCCACCGGCGACGAACGGCGAGGACCACGGGCGTGAGACGGTCGGCAAAGGGACGACCGGCCCAGAGAAAGCGTCCGACAGCAACGACGCGCCCCAGATAGTCGGCGGTGAGGAGATCGGCGAGGGAGGAACCCGCGGGAGAGAAAGGAAAAATGGCGGCCACCGGCGTCGATTTGGGCCGAGCCCTTCCAGCCGAAGGTTACCCAGGCCGAGGCGCGCCGAACGGCACCAATGGCGGCCTGAGAACCGGCCGGAATTGCCCGGAACGGCGAAAAATTGCACCTGAACTGGTCGGACCGGTTCAGTGTGAAAGGGGCTGAACCGGTCTGAACCAGTTCAGCAGGAGAGAGAAAGAGGAGAGAGAAAAAAAAATTTCGAAAAAAAATTCAGTGTAATCCCGGCACAGCAGTAGACCGGTAAGTGGTCAAAAATCGATCGAATTATTTTTCGGATAATTAATTTAAATTTTATTAGACCGAAATTAATCGGTTTAAATATATATTGCTGTGTAGCGAAAAAACAGTAGGCGACTTGTACGAGTTCGAGCGGATCTCGATTTACGTGCCACCAAGGAAAGATTTGGCTTTCGAGAATACGTCCGAAGCCAATTAGACTGCGGGATCCGGAGAGATCAAGAATTAAAATTCGCAGTCGACTTATTTCGAGGTAAGGGATTTCGTAAGCTCTTAGAGATAGCTGTACGTATTTTATCGTCATTTACGTACACCTAAATTTTCGTATAGAGTATGAAAATGAAATATCTGGATAGTACCCAAATATGGGAAAATTACGAAAATACCCCTAGGTACGAAAAATATGGAATTGGTCGAAATGACATATTTTGATGTGTTTTACATGAATAAGCATGTTTTGTGAATAAGTGTTGATAGAATCGCTCTGAATTTGATTATCTGCATTAAATTGCAATGTTTTCAGAATAAAAAAGTGTTTGCTGAGTGATTTGATAGAAAATGTTTTCTCTCACTCAAGTGGATACTACCTTCCGTAGTTGAGGTTGGTTTGTACGCCCCTTATGTGCATCGAGCCATCTATCAGTTTTGAGATTAAAGTCGTGCTAGAGCGTTGCTCGCACTAGACTTTACATGATTTGTGCATGATATCGTGCTGGAGCTTGCTCGCACGGGAATTCGATTTTGTGATATGCATAAAACCGTGTTTGGAGAAGTCGTGTAGGCTGTGTAAGCTTGCACTGATCCTCGCACGTGATTTGATAAAGCTGTGCTGAAGCCTCGTGTAGACTGGGTGTCACACTGATTGATATGCCCGCACGTGCATTTTTTGAGACTTAGTATTGATATAGCTGGAGATGGGATGATAAGACCCGTTGGACGAGCACTCCTAATCTCGCTGATTTCAGATATTGGGGTCCACGGAGTACAATGTACCGTGTGGATGCACATTGAGTACGACGTACCGTGTTGTTTGTTTGTGTCTGATGGTAGACTGACCCCCTATCATCAGCCATCCGGGGACATTCATGCACACCTGATCCGTGATTGCATGGAGTCCATGACTATGGCCATATGTCTATTCGTTTCCATATGCTCTGCTTTGTCTCCATACTTATATGATTTCTGATTTAAATTTTGAGATTTTTGATTTATCTCCTATTTGATTTAAATCAGCTTTATAAGAACATGTGTTTTGAGAAATTTGTTTGTGATAGGACATGACTTTGAGAAAGCATACGTGTGTGGTTTTGTGAATTCAGTTGGGATTGAGAAAGTAAGGATTTTCTGTATGACATGCATGTAGGTAGTATAGTTATCTACCTACTTGCGTGATTTCTTACTGAGCGCGTTAGCTCACCCCTTTTTTCCTCCACTCCACAAAGTTACCTAAGTAGGGAAAGCTGCGGTAGTCCTGAGCACTTGACAGCCCATACTCCATTGTGCGCAAAGGTATACACTTATTTCGCTTTTGTATCTAAACTTGTCAGGCACAGTTAAGTATATTAAGAATTACTGGGATGTAAACATACGTACGTAAATACATATATGAATAAAGAAATTCAATTATCATGTACGGTTTATATTAAATTGTGTAAAGTCAATATCGACTCGTGTGCCCAATCATCCGTATGTTGTCTGCTCCGTTATGTGTGTGTAAGAATGAATAATGATGATTTAAATGTGGAAACGGGATGTGACAATAGTAATATAATTTCAACTGATAAAATACATTAAAAAATAATATTTTTTAATTCAAATAACAGATAAATAGTTTTGCCAAATCAAAGGCGATATTTTTATTTTAATATCTTAAGGAGGGATATATTTACTGTAAAATTAATCTAGTTTTATTTTTTAAAAATGGTTACATTATTTATAATCCTTTTATAATGAAATGTTATGTTTTATATCCATGTAAATTATACAAATAATCACCCGTTTAGTTATTTATTCAATGATAATATAATTTTAACTGATAAAATATATTAAAATAATATTTTTTAATTCAAATAATCAAATGGTAAAGATGCGAGTAATTTTCTGAATCATCGCAGCTAAACAGATATAAAAGAAGTGCCAAATTCAATGTATCTACCACTGAACTGGATGGATTTTCTCATTTGGGGATGTGGGTCCCAAGTCCCAACATTTGAATTCAAATTTGAAGTTTTATTTGTGAATATATTTTGTTAATAAAATAATTATTATTTTTGTTTAAATTTAAAATAAAATATTTTTAATATTTAATAAAAATTTAAATTAAAGGAGCTGAAGGGGACTGATCATGCAGTTGTTGGATCTTGTCTTTGACAAGTGGCAGTAACAAGTGATAGTTAACCAATAAAGAATTACACGCTTCCGAACAATGAGTTCAGTGTTTAGATAAGATATAACGAATTTTGTTGACCGCTATGCCCTTAAACCAATCAAAGAAGTGCATTAACTGATTATACCATGGCATGATTCGATGGACGTCGCAAAAAATTCTACTCTTACGACGTCTTAGTCTTGCGTCAAAAAAGTAAAGATTGATTTATAATATATATATATATATATATATATATATATATACATGAATAAAGACTACGTTCATATTTTTAGATGTATTTTATATTATAAAATCGTAAAATTTTAGAACTAAAATTCTATCTGTTGCAGCGTCTTAGTCTTGAGTCAAAAAATTAAAGATTATTTTATAATATATATATATATATATATATATATATATAAAAAGACTCGCGCTCATATTGTTAGATGTACTTTATATTATAACATCATAAAATTTTAGAATTAAAATAAATAATATTTTATAAATTAAATATTAATTTTTACAAATTATATCATACTGCGATCACTAGTTAAAAGAAGAGATTTAAGTGCTACACTCATTTCGTGGAAATCACCTTGAAAGTATAGTTTAGAGTCATTTTTAAAAAACTTCAATATTTAGTGCAATTTTGATTTTATTCTTTACAGAGTTCAAGTTTAAAATATGAAAAATTTTATATGAAATAAAAATTATAAAATTTTTAAATCAAAATAAATAATATTTTGTTGCGATAAAATTTAAAGTTATTTCGAATGGATTGTATAATTAATTACTATTGATTCAAATGAAATTGAAACTAATTGTAATCATAAAATTTGATATTAACAGTAAATATAAAATAATTATTAAAAATATTATATTAAAATAAAAAAATAAAAAATATAAATAAATCTCCACCACACTTGGCTGGAGCCGTTTGATTACATATGGAACTTACTGACACTGACAAACAGTAGTAAACAGGGACTGCTTTTTCTTCCTAGGCAAGTAGGCTTCAACACAGTTCCATGGCTTTGGTTAAACAATACAAATGCTAGCTCGCGGTCTTTATAAATTCAAATTCAAAAACAGTTCTCCCCACACCAGCATAAATGGATCACATGTCTCTGCTCAGAGCTTTATATTTTCTTGGCAATATGAAACTTCAAAACCAAATGGAGCATCCAACGCCGGCTTGTAGATCATATGAAACTGAGTCTTCCCAGCAGGCTCAGTTGTTGAGTGAAGCAGGATTGCTCTGTTTTGAGCCAAATGGGAGTCAGGTGGTCCATGCAAGACAATCGAGACAGGGCCCCAAGCGAAGGGGTCGCAAACCAACCCAAACCAAGGAGGAGAGAAGAAAGAAAAAGAACAAGGCTGATAGGATTTATAGGAAAAACCGTAAGGTAATACTAGAAGAGAGCTATTTTCATATCCATTCCCTGTTCTTATGGTTTAAGAATTTTCTTTTCAATTTTTGCTTTTCTATGTGTGGCAAATGAAGGACGAGTTCGATAAGCTGAGGGCAATAGCCTCCAGGGTTGAAAGAGCTGAGAAAATGGAGCACGAGAACTATGAAAAGGAAGCTGAGTTACGTAGACTCCGGGGAATTGAGCAGGAATTCCTTGCGCTCCAGCCAATGGTGACCGAGTTTCATAGACTTGAGCAAATGAAATCCAAGTTTGGTGGGATCGAGGAAATGGAGTCCAAGTTACGCAAATTCGAACAAATCACCTCCATGTTCGGGGGGAATGATGAAATGGTGACTGAGATTGCTAGGCTTAAGAACATGGAGTCCCAGTACAAGAAATATGAGCAAATGCTGTCCTTGAACCACCAAAATGCTCAGCCATTCTTTGGTGTTCTTCAGGCATCTCTCTTATCCCTCTTAAAAGTTTTCTTTTATATTTTAGTTAATCAGAAAAATACAAATGATCGGTATTTTAAAATTCCAGCATTCCAATACTGGATGACTCATTGAACTTACACTCAAAACCAAATTATGTTCTCTATCTCCTGACTTTTGGTTGCTATGAGACAGTATTTTCCTGCCTTTAATTTTAGCCTTTGTATGACACTCTGAAATTTTCAGCAGCAGGACAATCATGGAATTCAGTCTGTGAACTTTAATAGCCAAATGCAAGGATCTATGGTTGACCGGGTATGGTCACATTGTGTTGCTCTGTTTTCGTTTGTTGAATGAGGTTGAATATGTCTATTGTTTAATTTTTGCTTTTGCACTTACTTTCTGATTAATTGTATGTGTTTTTTCATCTTCCTGCGGCTACAAGATGATAAAGTTTTGTCTAGTAAATTTTATAAGATTTCAATATTTTTAGTTTAAACATACTAACTTGATCTTTTAGCTCTTAAAATTATGGATTTGTCTTCTCATTTATTCGAACAAGCATGTTAATATTTTGGTACCTCTATTCTTTTGAGTTTTAATCTTAGTTTCTAGATTAATTTTTACTCAAACTCTCATGTATGCAATATGAATTTAGAGCTCTTCTTACTATAATTGTTTTCAAGAAAGTGATTTTCCTTACTCCTAAGTACATCTTTTACTCATACTTTGATTATGTTTGAGATCTCTTCCACCTATTGTTGGATTCAGTTGGAAGATTATGAAATTAGTGAAATGCTTCCTGCAGCTATGAAAATACAAATTATAGTCTCTATCTATTAACTTTTGGTGGCTCCGAAACAGTATTTTGCTGCCTTTAGTGTGAGCCTTTGTATAATACTCTCTCTAATTTGCAGCAGCAAGAGTATCACCAAATGCAGTCTGTGAACTCTAACAACCCAGTGCAACGAATTATGGTTGACTGGGTATGGTCACATTGTGTTGCACTGTTTTTGTTCGTTGAATGAGGTTGAGTGTGTCTAGTTTTTTATTTTTGCTTTTGCTCTTACTTTCTGATTAATTGTGCGTGTTTTATCATCTTTCTATAGCTACGAGATGATAAAGTTTTGTCTGGTAAATTTGATAAAATTTCAATATTTTCAGTGTAGACATATTAACTCGATCTTTTAGCTCTTAAAATTATGGATTTGTATTCTCATTTATTTGAACAAGCATGTTAATGTTGATGGGTAGGTGAAATTGATGCAAATTGGTACTACTAACTTCTATTCTTTTGTTTTTTCATCACTAGTTTCTAGATTAATTTTTACTCAAACTTTCATGTATGCAATATGAATATAGAGTTCTTCTTACAATAATTTTTCATGGAAGTGATTCTCCTTACTCCGAAGTACATCTTTTACTCATACTTTGACTATGTTTAAGATCTCTTCCACCTATTGTTGGATTCAGTTGGAAGATTATGAAATTGCCTCCTGCAGCTATGAAAATACAAATTATATTCTCTATGTAATAACTTTTGGTGGCTCTGAAACAGTATTTTGCAGCCTTTATGTGAGCCTTTCTATAATACTGTCTAATTTGCAGCAGCAGGACTATCACCAAATGCAGTCTGTGAACCCAGTGCAAGGATCCATGGTTGACTGGGTAAGGTCACACTGTGTTGCACTGTTTTTGTTTGTTGAATGAGGTCGAGTGTGTCTAGTGTTTTATTTTTGCTTTTGCTCTTACTTTCTGATCAATTGTGTGTGTTTTATCATCTTTCCATGGCTACGAGATGATAAAGTTTTGTCTGGTAAATTATATAAAATTTCAATATTTTCAGTGTAGACATATTAACTCGATCTTTTAGCTCTTAAAATTATGGATTTGTCTTCTCATTTATTTGAACAAGCAGGTTAATGTTGATGGGTAGGTGAAATTGATGCAATTTGGTACTACTAACTTCTATTCTTTTGTTTTTTCATCATTAGTTTCTAGATTAATTTTTACTCAAACTTTCATGTATGCAATATGAATACAGAGTTCTTCTTACAATAATTTTTCATGGAAGTGATTCTCCTTACTCCGAAGTACATCTTTTACTCATACTTTGACTATGTTTAAGATCTCTTCCACCTATTGTTGGATTCAGTTGGAAGATTATGAAATTGCCTCCTGCAGCTATGAAAATACAAATTATATTCTCTATGTAATAACTTTTGGTGGCTCTGAAACAGTATTTTGCAGCCTTTATGTGAGCCTTTCTATAATACTGTCTAATTTGCAGCAGCAGGACTACTATCAACTAATGCATTTTGTGAACTCTAAGAACCAAGTGCAGGGTTCCATGGTTGACAGGGTATGGTCACATTATGTTGCTCTGTTTTTGTTTGTTGAATGAGGTTGAGTGTCTCTATTGTTTTATTTTTGCTTTTGTACTTACTTTCTGATTAATTGTATGTGTTTTTTCATCTTTCTGCGGCTACAAGATGATAAAGTTCTGTCTAGTAAATTTTATAAGATTTCAATATTTTTAGTTTAAACATACTAACTCGATCTTTTACAAGATGATAAGGCATGTTAATATTTTTATACTACTAACTTCTATTCTTTTGAGTTTTAATCTTAGTTTCTAGATTAATTTTTACTCAAACTCTCATGTATGCAATATGAATTTAGAGCTCTTCTTACTATAATTGTTTTCATGGAAGTGATTTTCCTTACTCCTAAGTATATCTTTTACTCATACTTTGATTATGTTTGAGATCTCTTCCACCTATTGTTGGATTCAGTTGGAAGATTATGAAATTAGTGAAATGCTTCCTGCAGCTTTGAAAATACAAATATATTCTCTATCTAATAACTTTTGGTGGCTTTGAAACAGTATTTTGCAGCCTTTAATGTGAGCCTTTGTATAATACTCTCTAATTTGCAGCAGCAGGACTATCAACTAATGCATTTTGTGAACTCTAATATGGTCACTCTGTGTTGCACTGTTGTTGTTTGTTGAATGAGGTTGAGTATGTGTATTGTTTTATTTTTGCATTTTGCGATTAATTGTGTGTTTATCGTCTTTCTGTGGCTACATTATGATAAAGCTTTGTCCGGTAAATTTTACAAGATTTCAATATTTTTAGTTTAGACATGCTATCTTGATTTTTTAGCTCTTTAAATTATGGATTTGTCTACTCATTTATTCAAACAAGCTTGTTGATATTGATTGCTACATGAAATTGATACAAATTGGTTTTACTAACTTCTATTCTTTTGATTTTTAATCATTATTTTTTAGATTAATTTTTACCCAAACTTTCATGTATGTAATATGGATTTAGATGAACAAAATATGAATTTAGAGTTTTTCTTACAATAAAGTGATTCTTCTTACTCTTGAATACGTCTTTTATTATGTTTGAGATCTCTTCCACCTATTGTTGGATTCAGTTGGAAGATTCTGAAATTAGTGAAATGCTTCCTGCGGCTATGAGTGCGACAATTCCTCACCTAGTATATTCTGATGCGCATGTGACTGAATTTATTGCCGGACTTGATGAGAGTGATATGAACAACGACATATGTTTGTTTGGATCTACAATTTTATTTGGAGAGTGCCAAACTGTCGGAGAGTATAATTTCACCCGGTCCTTGGTCTTGAGTGCTAATGATTTCAATGTCCATAGTGATGTTATAAGAAATGATGGTCCATGTATTCTGCAGAATGGGATTGTGGATTTAATGAATGGGGAGAATTCTTTGAGAGGGGAACTTGAGAATAACGTAACTGAGGGTTGTGCAGTTGTGCAAGATGTGTCAGGGTTGTTCAATGACTTTTTGAACGGGACTGTTGGTCTTTTTTGATTAATGGTGCGTGGCTTTTTCATTACTTTATGGTGGAACAATAAGTTACTCTTTATATAAAGAGGTTTGGAAGGTAATGTCTGTTAATATAAATAAAGAGATGTGGAAGGTTGTGTGTGATATTAAGCAGGTTACTTTGTAGATTAGAAGTTAAATCATCCTATTCTAGGTGGAAAGCAGAGAGAAGTAGATCAAAAGTAGAGACTAGAGATTAACAATCTCATGCAAGACAGGTGGCTCCCTTGAATCTTATCCTCTCTAAGGTATGTTTAATTGTTGTTAGTAATTTATAGAAATGTTCATTTTTCTTTATTGTTCTTTATCTTTTAATTTATTCATGTATTTGATTGCTGAGAAGGAGCAAAACTCAAAAGAGAGAAAATTTGAGACTCTTGTTCATGATTAATGTTGATATTTGCCGTTTCTCTGAAATTATCTTAGTGTTCTCCATATCTGAAACTGGAATAAAAACACAAATAGTTTGTGCCTTGGTGCTTACTTTCTTAATGGTGTTGGTAGCAGATGCTTTACATTTTGAATTGCTAAGATGGTTGTTTTTGAATTGTGATCGATTTTGCTCGTTGTTCAATTTTTCATGCTGTACTTGCTTCTGGCTATAATTGTTACTGCAGGTCACTGGATTTGGTTAATGTGGCAGATTTTGCCTATGATTAAAAGCTTTTGCACTTGATTTATCCTCATTCTTGCACTGGACCGTTTCACCCTTTTTAAGTTTTTCTTCCTAGATGTAAAAGCGTTTATATAATTACGAATTTGAGTAGTTCACAGATTTGTTTTCAATTCCAAAAAGAGTTACCAACTTGGGGCTGTTTTGCATCATGCACTTTCTCTGGATTGGTTCATGTTTCAGCTTACTAATCAACCTTTTTTTTCTTCACAGAAACATTGACCTGGCTTGTGATATCCCTCCCTCCTTATTATGTAGAATTCTACTCTTCATGTCCTTGAGGATTTCCCAGTAGCTTACTCTTTATGCGAGATTCAGGGAACTCCTGACAGGGATGTTCTCTTTGCCTCTAATATTATCTTTGATTGCATCAACTCACATCTCTTTCTCTGTCTCTCATAAGTGTCTACCATATATAAATGTCCCTGTTTGCCAATGGCTGCTAGCTTCTTCGACATTTTGGAACTGTAGGAATAAAGGAACTTTTGAAGGGTTATCCAACCCTATTCAAATTTTCCCAGTCTATTTTCAATAGTAGATGGAGTTTGTCCACCTTCTGTTCTTGCTGCTGCGCTACCATAAGAGCATAAACCACCCAATGAGTAGAGCAAAACCTTGGTATGTTTCTTTCTCTTTTCTGGTCCTTCTTATTTTTCTAAGCAAAAGCTTTGTGGCTTTGGCTTTACAAACGATGTTTGTTGTTGTTTAAGGATGTGAAAGTCCAGAATGCGGAAATAGAAGTTGACATTATTCTTATTCACCGATACTAACATCTTTAGATTCCACTGTTCCAGTATTGATGATTGCAGGTTTGTAATAAGGGCCATCAAGCAACTAAACTCTTCCATTGCAATGGGGTAGTTAACAGGGCTGCAGATGCGCTAGCCAAGCAAGAAATAGAAAATGCACCTAACCATATTCTCTTCTTGTAACTTTCTCTTGTGTTCCAAACTATGGAGACTAGACTATTTGCAGAGGGGTTCCATACTTACTGTACTAAACTCTGTTTAATTTATAAATTCCTCATTTCCTCGGTTCCGAAAAAGAAAAATCCACTGATTCTCTTCTAGCTTGATAATTGGAATTTGCCTTTTCAATTTACAGAGATATCATATAAAATGCATTGTTTTGGGGCAAAATCTAGAGTTTCCAGGTATGTCAACTTGAATTACCCACTGTAATCTCTCTAACAAGCATCATGGAAGTCATTTCACTAATTCATGCTAATCAGAAGTCCAAAGTGAAGATTACAACTTACAAGCATAAACAAGCATTATGTTTATGAAGTTAGTAAAGTTCAGTCCTGTGAGACCTTGATCCCCTGTCACCAAAATAAGAAAGAACCTCTTTTCAGGTCAGACTCAGGCTCATGGTGAATCCTTTTTCTTAGCAAGACCCTAATTCTGGAAATCTAACAAGGGTCTAACAGGAAAGGGATGAAAACTCAGCTCGAAATGCTGCTGCTATGGTTTACTCATAAAAGAGACAAAAACATGAAGCTTGAAACAGCAGAAATGAAAGCTCAAAAACAATTCAAAGTTTCATAATTTCAACTTCATTTACAACATTTGGATTAATGGGCTGCACAGGAAAAATTAACAGTGTTAACCTTAAAATCCTATTATTGTTCTTTAGATTTGCAGTTCAACCCTCCATAGCCAACCAAACAATGAAGTCAGTTACAGAGATGAAAGTAAAAAGTCTAATGAAACTAAAATTAAACAGCTAAAAGAAAAATCAGAAACTAATTAATCCCATCGGCAGATTCAGTTTCCCCCATTATCTTCATAATCTGCTGCTGCATCAACTCAGCCTTCTTAGCCACCAATTTAGCTTCTTCAACCTTTATAATTACCCAATCTTGATCCATCTTCCTCAAGTTCTCCTCTTCCAACCCCTTCATCCTCTCTTTCCACACCTCATTTTCAGGCAAAAACCTCGAAAACTCAGCCACTAAATAAGGGAACTTCTCCAAATACGAAACCCCATCTCCCCTTCCACTTTCTATTCGCTCTTCTACTTTCTCATTCTTCTTTGGAGTTACTTTCTTACCCCATATTCTTTTTGAAAGCTTGAATATCCTTCGGTCGTGATGAGTTCTTACGAGGTACTTGTTTCTTGCATGCTTGTGGTATTTTGTTCTCAGTCTACGGAGCTTGTCGCTGATTTGGGAAGGAGTGAACTTATAGTTCAGACGCTTGACTATACGGTTGATTGCTGGGGTCGCAATGGCTGTGATTGGCGGAGAAACGGATTTGGTGGCCCTTATTAAACATCTCAGGATCTGGGTTTCGTCTGATTCGCTGAAAACTCTCGAGGATCGGCCGTTTGGAGTGGCGGAAGGAGCGGGGGTTGACATGGCGAGACGGAGATTGGGGAGCTCTGGAACAGTGGTTGGAACTTGGAAAAGAGTTAATGGCAATATAAAAGTGTCTCAGGAAAAAGGAACTCCACGCTAGCCTACTACTATCTTGGGCACAAGCTAATTTTCTAATGTTAAAATTGAAATAGAATTGACAACTGGGGAAAATGGAAAACCAAATTTGTCATACCATTCAAAGAAAAATCCCTAGAAAACCATCCATGGGACACAAATCGGAAGTACTGTTCTTGAACTTTCAAATCTTAACTTGACACTGTTGACATCAATACGAAAACTTCGGCTTTTGGGCTAAGATGGAGCTAAGGATAAACCGCTATGAGTGAGATCAGTCCACCTTGGTTCAGCCCATTTAATTTGGCTCTTTGACACACATAGGAGCCCAATGTCTTCTATGAAGTCATCTCCATGACTCCAGTTCTGCACCTGACTCGATTCAGTATTCAAAAACTCATCAACCATTCTTCTTTTCTTTCCTCTGCAGTCCAATTGGGAGTGGCTTCAATTTCTAATTCAATTCATTCAGGTAATTAGTTTCAGGTTCAAGTTCAACAGCCTCTCTCCATAATGGGTTTCTCTTTAAATCTCGTTTAAACTTTCTTTCGTTGTCATTTTTTATTTGTTTGTACCCTTGAAAAGCTATTATTTTCCTTGTTCTATGATCATTTTATTGATTCTTGAAGTGGGAATTTGTCTGAAACCTGTTTGGGAATAATAAACTGCAATAATTACAGGTTAGGCTCCACAAGTTAGTTTTAAGGTTATTTCCTTGTACTGGTTCTGCTTACTATTGCTTTTTGCAACAAAAATGGAACAAAGAGAAGAAAATATAACTAAAAATTTTGGATGGTGAAAGCTAGTGTCTTGTAAAGGAAATCTCCGATTTTCAGGACTGGTTCGGTGACCCCACTTTGCAATTTCAAAAGGGTTGTAGTGAATTCTGTTAATTATAGTTGCTGAGGCCAGTTGTTTTAGGCCTTTATCATATGCGGGCATCCTTGACCAGGCAATTGAGGCATGTTTGCGGGCATGTTGCTCTGAACCATTTGTATAAATGTCATACGGGCAGTGGAAAGTTTTGTGCTCTTAAGAATCAGTGAAGTGAAAACCTGTCGAGCTAGTTTACTCAGATTTGCAGTTAAATAGCAGGTCATAAGGAATCACCCTTAAGAATGAATTGTTCTTAAGAATGAACTTGGCAGTTCTAGTTTTCTTTTTGGCCTTCATTTTCTGTTTAGAGGTATTTGAGCTAGTGTCTGCAATCCTAGAATACTATTTCTTTTATTTATTACATGAATATATGGGTTAACATGTAAAATTTCATATTGATAAATTATTTGACAACAATCTCTTTTACTTGTTAGGTCTCCATGTTTTCTTTTTGAACTTGCTTATAATCCCAATGACACGAGCACGGAATGTCATGGTTGCCTCTGGCTTACTGGTTTTTGCAGCTGCAGGCTTAGCATTTCCATTTTATATGGCGTAAGTACACTTCTTTCTCAACAGCAATGTGTTATTGAGAGCTATATTTATCAAAATGCAAAAGTTGAATAATGGTTGTATCGTCCAGGACATCTAGGAGACCTGTGGACTCATCTAAGCCACTTCCTCCGCAAGCGACTTTTCGAGGGCCTTACATAAACACTGGTTCACGAGATGTTGGACCTGATCACCAAACTTACCCAAAGAAATGATCCTTTTGGTTGAATAACTGCTTTTTGCTGTCAGTAAACGTGTGTCATTTGTGCAATATTGGAATTGACCTTGTGTTTGAACTTGGGCGTTCTTCTGGACTAATGGATGCGTCTGTGGAGGCTGACCTAGAAATTAACTTTGCTTCCTGCAGCATGATGAGTGATAGCTTGTTTGTTACTCATGGAAAAGGACAACTGAATATGAAAACTTGCATATCATAAAAACTCAAATGTGAAAAATATGACATACAATATCAGCTTCTGCTTCCATTTTCTGAATGGGAATATAAAATTATGTGAGCAAGTTTTCTGGCATATATTTGTTCCTATGCACTTGCTAAGAGTTCCCGTGCTTATGGTTGATGGATTGATCATATCGTTCAATATACTGAATTTTGCAAAAAATATATTGTTTTGCATTCTCTGTGGAAATGAAGAACATACCTTGAAAAAGGAAAGAGCAAAGAAGCAAATATTTCAATCTGCTTTTCTATTTCTCCTGATCTTATCACTTCGTTTTGTTTTCCTGATTTATTTCTTGTTCTTATTTCTAACTCAACATGGAATATGAATATGATCCATTAAATATTCACATTCATTCTGGTCTCTGAGTTTGCAACTTCTTGTATGTTCCAGTGTGTGTAATAGCTCTCAAGAGTAGTTTTCACTTTTGATAGACTCTTTCTTTGTTCTTTGATATTTTATGTCCAACAATGATTTGCTATGTTATGTCTTAAGTTATACATATTTGAATCTGTGTGGCCATAAGGAGCTTTCTTCTGAGTTCTTATAAAGCCTAAGATGTGTATGCAAGTCTTACGAAGTGGATGACTAAGTACATCTTCATTGTGCTGATGTCCTTTTGAGAAGCTTGGACAATGCATTTGTCATACTCACATACATACATAAATAAACCTTGCTCATTTGTCAATACATTGTTTAATGGTTGGCTGCTTGCACTTTTTTTTATATCATAATAACAATCCTTAAATCAAATCTTAATCATTACGCACACTTCATAATTTTGGCGTTCATACATACTGACTGTACATTAGGTTAATCTAGCTTTGCGTTTAATCATGTAATTAACTATTCATAAGAGAGAGCAATTACCTTCGTGAGTGTTTACAGAAAATAAGAGAAAAAAACAAGTCAAATATATATATATATATATATATATATATAGCTGCTCAACTTCACACCTGCCAAAACTACTCAGTTTACGGGTCAGATCTTTCCTGCTACTCGTTTTGGAACTATTACCGTTAATAACGATAAAATCTGTGGCCGTAATAATGTCAATAAACACAGTCTTTGGGTCGGCATCCCAAGCGGCTAATCCTCTGTAAGTCCCGTTGCATTATCATGCAGAAAATCGTCAAAAAAAGCACAAACTTTTACCTGTCATCGTTCCATTGGTTGTTGGCAAAAGGCCGGTGATTAGAGAAGACACATGAGATAATTCCTCCGGACGCGAGTTCAATGGTTTGTTTTGGAACCAAAGACATTTGCAGACCCACCATAGCTAACTTGCACGCAAGTTTCTGTTTCTTTTTTCTTTTCCTCATCTTCGATTAAAAAGAAAAAAGAGAGAGAGAGAGAGAAAAGAACCAATTTTTTCTTTTCTTTAAAGAGACTCAAAAGGAATTAAAGAAATCAGAATTCGAGCACTAGTTTCAAATAGAGAAAAGATTAGCAAAGATAGAAAACGTGGCAGTGTTTCTAGCTACTACTGCTTCTACTGCTTCTACTGTCCATATAGCAACTTCTTTCATTGCATCCTCCCAAACAAGCAAAACCCATATTTTCGTATCTCCAAGGAAGAACCTTAATCCAAGAAGAATCATAAAGCTCACACCTCTACATGTGGCAGCTCCACCATCATCATCATCAGCAGCAACAACTTCAGATAAAAAACAGGAAGAAGAGTATACGGTAGGTGACGAGTTTGGTGAAGAGAGTTCAGATTCTAAGTTTTCATGGAAAGATCATTGGTACCCGTTTTCTTTGGTTGAAGATTTGGACCCAGCCTTGCCAAACCCATTTCAGCTTCTGGGTCGCGACTTAGTGCTTTGGTTTGATAAAGGAAAGAGTGAATGGGTTGCTTTTGATGATAAATGTCCCCATAGGCTTGCTCCTTTATCTGTAAGTTTCTCAATTCTCTATTTTTAGACTGTTTTTATTAGATTCTGGTTGCTACATATTGGTTTTTAATAAAAATGAAGAATTTGGACTGAAATTCTAGTTAAAACATAGTGCAGCGTCTAGATTTTCCTGGTCCTTTAGTAGTCCATTCAATGCATAGTGCAGCGTCTAGATTTTTCTGGTCCTTTAGTCGTCCATTCAATGCATAATCTGACGTCCAAAAGTTTTCCTTGTCTTTAATTGGCTATTTGTATCAGCTGCTAAATGCTCAAAAGGTTGTTGGAATTCTGGGTTTTGATTGGTTTTTTGAATTTGTAGGAAGGGCGGATAGATGAAAATGGGCACTTGCAATGTTCATATCATGGATGGTCCTTTGATGGATGTGGCTCTTGCACTAGGATTCCTCAGGCTGCTTCACATGGTCCTGAAGCTCGTGCAGTTCAATCTCCAAGAGCCTGTGCTACTAGATTTCCTACAGTGGTGTCTCAAGGCTTGCTTTTTGTTTGGCCTGATGAGAATGGTCAGGAAAGAGCAAGTGCCACTAAGCCCCCCATGTAAATCATTGAATCTAATTTTATTATCCGTTTGTGGTTCATCTACTAGATCAATTACTGGATCAAATGATCTTTGTGAATATCTTGATTAGACAACATTTTTATTGTTTTCAGGTTGCCTGATGATTTTGCAAAACCTGAGTTTGCAACTGTGAACATTCAGCGTGATCTGTCTATGGTTATGATACTCTTATGGAGAATGTCTCTGATCCTTCTCACATTGATTTTGCTCATCACAAGGTACTTTTATTAGCTTTATGAGATTTAGTCAAATTACATGGTTTAGATGATATTATATGATACATCATGGTATAGTGATGACTTGAAATATTCATTATTTCCAAATGAAACAAAATGTTGGTTATGGTGCCATGGCTTTTCTGGTTGGCACGTTTCCTGACTAGGTTAAAACTTGATATTTTGTGTCTTTGCTAATAGTTTGAGTGACCGAGTTACTTCTGACATGAAGCTTCCGTGAAATTTGAAGTTTTCATTTATAAACACACTTTTCAGTAGGGTTTAACCACTGAAAACTCAAAAAGTATCAAGATTACTCAAGGTATCACTGTCTAATCCTATATAGTCCCTTTCTTTCAACATCAAATTAGATTAGACTGATGCATATTTTAACATGTTTCCTTTGGAACTAGACCGCATTTTCAATTTTCTTTAATTATTTGGCAATATCTTACTTTGAAACGCACTGGTTATCATAGGTACTGTAATGTTGTTTCAATCCCTAGTCTTGGTTTTGGAAAAGAAAGAAGGAGCCAAGCATATTTCGTTCATTGCTGACAACTTTTGTGCTCTGTTCAACACAGGTTACAGGGAGGAGAGACAGAGCCAAACCTTTGCCATTTAAGGTGGAGTCCAGTGGCCCTTGGGGCTTTGGTGGATCAAATGAGGGTAATCCAAAGATCAGCACTAAGTTTGGTGCACCATGTTATTATATGAATAAGTAAGTTCATTAATCATTAGCCTTCTTTAAGATTTAAGATTTTAATGCATCTTAGAGTAACTTCCGTTACATGCTACCTATTTCATGAATTTGATGTGTGTGTGTGTATGTCACTGTATACCTCATACCATACACTGACATAGAAAAACTCAAGTTAAATTGAATGCATCAAAGATTATTGACAAAGGCTTGCCTTTCAAAGTTTGAACTTTTTAAGTCTATCTGGCTTTTCTCTTCCACTGCACATCTTTTACGTGTATAATCAATGTTTTTCATAATGAGGACCAAGTTGCTTTGATGCTGACTGCAGCTTACGTTAGCTAATGTCTCATTGTCTCTTGTATTATTGTCCTCAAAATTTTTGCGGATCTTTCAAATTTATTATACTTGTGCCATCATTTCATGCAGAATAGAGATAGACACAAGCTTCCTATTGTCGGTGAGCAGAAATGGAAGATATGGATATGTTCATTCAATGTTCCAATGGCTCCAGGGAAGACACGATCAATCGTTTGTAGTGCTCGAAACTTCTTCCAGTTCACAGTGCCAGGGCCTGCCTGGTGGCAGGTGAGTACTATTTCATTTGCCTTCTAATGCATATGTTTTGTATCCAATGTTGATTTTGCACATAGTCCTATACCTTATTCCTTTTCTATGTACTTATGTTAGAGCTTCTTGCAAGGTTTATACAGCACGGGCTATCCTATTGTTTCGTTTAATTGAAGTATATAAGCCTTTCTGTAACCTCGTGCTAAGGAATTGTAATGTTGTTGGAAATTTTGCACAAGAAACCTCAGATTTCGGATACCCTTGATGATAAACAATGCCTGTATCAACTATAAGACTGGGGTATACCATATTGAATGATGAAGCAGAGGTTTTTCCCTCATCTGCTTGCTTTAGCCAGTATCTAGCGTCCTAATCAGAGTTTCAAATTAAGAAAAAAGCCTTGATCTATGCTTCATTTCTGTATAAATGGGTAAGTCAATCATTCATGGCTTCTCGTGTCAGGTGGTTCCTAGATGGTATGAGCATTGGACTTCAAACAAGGTCTACGATGGAGACATGATTGTTCTTCAAGGTCAAGAAAAGATCTTCCTTTCAAAATCAATGGAGAGTTCAGAGGATATAAATAAGCAGTACACAAAGCTGACATTTACACCCACACAAGCGGATCGCTTTGTCCTGGCGTTTCGAAACTGGCTGAGGCGTCACGGCAACAGCCAACCTGAATGGCTTAGCTCCAGCGTCCAACAGCCTCTCCCATCAACAGTATCATCTAAACGCCAGGTATGGAAAACTTGTAAATTTACTGATAACACTGTAATATGAACACTAATTTTCAAATCTCCTTCAAAAGTGTGTTCTTTAATGTTTTATTATCATTTGCAGATGTTAGATAGATTTGAGCAGCACACTCTCAAGTGTTCATCGTGTAAACAAGCTTACACAACATTCCAAACATGGCAAACGATCCTAATCGGCACCACCGTCGCATTCTGCGCAACAGCCGGAATTCCTTCCGAAATCCAGTTCCGGGTTGTTTTAGCGGTGATTGCTCTGGTTTCTGCTGGCTTAGCATATGCATTGCATGAACTGGAAAAGAACTTTGTTTTTGTCGATTACATACACGCCGAAATTGATTAGAACAAGTTCGATTTGTATGCCCAAATATTCAGAAATTTACAGTGTAGAACAAAAGAAAATCAGAATAAATTAATTAAAAAAGATGATTAGATTTCTAATTAAGCTCCGAAATTACAAAAAGACTGAACATAAGAAACAACCTTAAAGATAGTACTAATTTTTTACAGCCAAACCCTAAGAACTGGTAAACTTAGTAACAGCCTTAGTCCCTTCCGAAACAGCGTGCTTGGCCAACTCTCCAGGCAGAACCAACCTCACAGCCGTCTGAATCTCGCGGGACGTAATCGTCGGCTTTTTGTTATAACGGGCGAGCCGCGACGCCTCCTGAGCTAGCTTCTCGAAGATGTCGTTGATGAAACTGTTCATAATCCCCATCGCCTTGCTCGAAATCCCGATATCAGGGTGAACCTGCTTCAGAACCTTGAAGATGTAGATCTTGTAGGTTTCGACGCTCTTCTTGGTTCGCTTCTTCTTCTTGTCGCCGGCTTCTTTAGGGAGTTTCTTCTCGGCTCTAGGCTTTTTCTCGGCAGCTGGAGCCTTCTCGGCTTTCTCCGCTGGCTTTTTCTCGGCGGGTTTCTTCTCGGCTTTTGGTGCCATCGGTACTTGACTTCGAAGGAGTTTAAGCTTAAACGATTGGAAGATTTTGTGAAGAAGTGATAGAAGAAAGTAATGTGGGGTGAATATATATAGAGGATAGTAATGAGAATTGATTGGTGGATTTTGATATACGAGGATCGATGACGTGGAAATTTAGGATCGTTTGATTTGAGAGGGTGGAATTGAACGGAGAGGATTGTGTCTTCCTGTCTTTGTTGAGATTTAAGAATTTAGGCGGGACACTTGTTCGTTTCCAATTTCTTAATTATGTGCCGAATTTTTATCAGTTTCGTGGGCCAGCTGTTGAGGGGGTGAAAATGTAAGCACCAGTCATACTTTTCCACGTAGCGCGTAAAGAAGCGTTTTTTTCACTCGTAAAAAGATAAAACGTTGCTTTCTTTCCTTCTTTCTTTGTTAGTACTCAAATGCAAACTCTGTTCCAAATAGAATAAGTCTAATTAATAATTTGACAAAAATCTTCAAAATATATTAAAATATAGAAATTAAGAAAATAAGATATTTGATATTTGATATTTTTATTTTTTTAATATATTAAATACGAATTCAATTTTGTAACCAAAATTGAAATACAAACTCATTTCACGGCTAAAAATAATTTTTTTTGCGACATTTAAAATAGTTATCAAATGCAAATTTATCCTTGTCAATTTTTTTTTTCATAATGATTTTTAGTTGCTGTAAATTCATTGTCGATTCCTCCCTTTATTAAAACTATATGTGATAATTTTCTTTATATGATAAGTCTTTTTAAAATACATATAGTAGTTTTGCAGCTAAATTGTCAAAATTGAATTTTTTTTTGTGTGTTTCATATTTAGAGTGTAAAAAAAAATATATTAATAAAACAAAAACATATAGTCCATGAGCATTGTGAGTTACATGATTCAAAACACTACAAGTATGTGATTTAGTAAATTAAACTTACCATTTATTAGATTTTATGTGGTTAGAACAATGTTGTTATGTGTTAGACCCTAACTACTTCACTTAACGCCCAGCTCGTAAGGGATCGATTGGGGGCACTATGACGAGTGCAGAGCACAGGAAAGTTTTGCACGGGACGTATTGGGGCGTGCATCAAAATAGGCAAGACAAACACTTGGCTTGGACGAATTACCAAGCTTGAAACGGAGACGCTAACGGACGATGATCGTGGTTTGCGGGTCGCGGGAGAACTTGCTTACTTTCAGGAAACGTGAACCAAGTGGTTGGACAACGGTCATAGTGAAGATCGTGCAGTCATGGGAGACGTGCGCAAAAGTTAAGGCAGATCCTTGAAAGTCGGGATAAGGATGGATGCGAGCCATAAGCCGAGATAAACGGAGAAGTCTTGGCAGACCGAATCACTGGAGATTATCACGGACCTTGACTCTGAAGAGCATTGAAGTGACGATCATCCGGAGAGTCTTTAGTTCAATGGGAATTAATCCTAGAGAGTTTCTGTTGTAATCAAACTGTGATGCCTACGTAAGGGGATGTTCTCACTTGCCTATATAAACCCCATAGGAGGGGTAGAATGTATTCATTCATTCATTAAGAAAATCATTCAGAAAGAAAGAGAGTGATAGCTGATAGCGGCTTTCTTGACTAAGATTGTATTCTTTTTTATTGCGGATTAATAGAAAAGCTCTTCACTTAAAAGTTTGAGTGTTCTTCATTGTTTCAATATACTTTGTCGAGTCATTTTTTTGGTCGAGTGTTATATCGCTACGTATTAACTCGTATTTGGGTTAATGTGGAGATTGACTGTGTTAAGTCGCGGAGAGAAACGACCCTGTGACATTATGGGTATACATGAGTGTTGTTATAGTATTGGTCGATATACATATCAATTTTGAAGAAAACCAATACATTAATTTAAGACTATTAATATACCATTTTGATTCTTGTAATCTTTTTGAATTGTATCAATCTATACAAAAGAAATAAATAACTTAGATTCGATAATTGTTATTTCTTTTTTAAAAAGACTAGGTATAAAATTCGATTCTTTTTTTTTTCCTTATACTTATTTATGAACAAAAAATAATGAGAATAATATATTAAGGTTAAATGGAAAATATATGGAAATTAACTATATAATTAGGTGTCAAAATGTGATTTAGTATATACATATAATGGATGTTGATTGTTACCCTAAAATTAATAAGGCTACCATAATACATGCATATACATAGAATTCCTATGTTTCATGTATAAGTAAAATTAAGTACTTGAAACTTAGAACTAACAATATCGAGAGGAACTACAAGAAAAAAAAATGTCATACATATATACATACCTACATACATACTATTTATATGTTGCTTGTGGCAAATTGTATCATTGTTTCCAAATTAGTTCTTTTTTATAGACATGTTTTTTGGTGTAACGGAAGCCGAAACCTAAAAGATTACTTACAATCTTATGAAAATACGTCTCATGAGAGAACCATGGGTAACTCGCATCATGCCTTAAAGCGTTAATTTGTATCAAAATTAATCAAATCCTTTTGGAGCAAGCCTTGAACAAAAACAGACCTCAGTCCAATCCACACTGATCATATGCCCAGCCCGTACAGTTGCTTGCTTCATAGCTCATCCCCTACAAATGAATAAAGCGGGACATGGTTAAAAATTAAGAATCCATTTTAGAGTAATAGTTAATTAACTTCAAAGTAGAAATTTTTTGCTTGCAAAAGCACTTCTATGTATATATACACCATTTAAAATGCAGGAGTTTCCTAAAGTAATTCAACATTTTCTAGCATTAATTTGGATGGTTTTGTGATTGGTTTTGTAATATTGAAAACAACGATAATAATAAAATTGATGTAAAAATATGATATGTTTGAATTAAATTACAACGGTGACGATAAAATAAGTGATAAAATAATTATTAAAAATCTTATATTAAAGTTAAAAAAAATAAAAAAGTTAAAAATAAAATTAATATCGCGGCATGATGAAAATTCTCATATAGTGTTTCAGTATTGATGCAAGAGTTTCATCTTACCTATCATCTAGTTGCATAGTGGTGGGTTGGTGTTCGAGCTTTGCTGTTGGGATTATCAAAGAATCAGTAACAACCACTGGACTGTGCCCAACGAACAAAGCTACGTGACCCATAAGCTTATCTCTCCTGGAAAACGTGGTACCGCAAGAACATTGCCACTTGAGATCACCACAGTGCTTTTCATGAGTCCGGAGATCCGACAGCACCGAGAATTGCTTCGTGTTACATCGCTTGCAGACATACATCTTGGGACAATGGCTCCTCTTGAAGTGATTCTTCACGCAAATCATGGATTTCAGTGGTTGGAACTTGGCATGTTTCTGGTTCCACCTACAACCTTCTTGAGGACACGAGTATTTCTTAGGCAATTTCGTTGAACAGTTTTCCATGGCAGTATTTCCCTCATGATTCTTCATGGGGTTACTCAAAGCAGCACTGGTCTTGTATTCATCACCGTGAGCTCTCATGTGCATTCTCAAATTCGCGTCTCGCTTGAACCCTTTGCCACAAACCTGGCAGTAATGTGTGTACTTAGCTAACAAGTCTGCAGCATCCAATTCGATTATATCACAATTCTTAGCTGAAATCCGTTGCGACCCTTCACTAATTCCACTCTTTCGAGGCAATTCAGCCAACTCTTTCCTTTCCAGCTTATCATCATTGCTAACTTGAAAACTTCGATTGCTACGGTTATTGCAGTGGTCGCCATACCAGCTAAAAGTTTCAGTACTAGAATAAAAGCCTTGTGATTGTGATCTTTGTTGAATCATGTTACCAACACTATTATTTTCAGGAATTACCCTAACATGCTGCTGGTGCAATTCATGAGTTGTGCTATCGTTACCTGAAGTGGTTCCAAGAGACAGTTGTTGGCAAACAAAGATCATGGAAGACGCTGTTACAATGATTTCTTGAACCAAAGAACCCATGCTTGCTATGGCTAATGAAGTTGACTCAGGCTGGGTTTGAATTTGATCCGGAGAAACAAGGATGCTAACAAGTGATTGAACCTGATTAACTTTATCTTTCAGGATGGAGAGACCATACAGGAGAGAGCTTGAGTGAGACTCTGAGCCTGAACCAGCTGCTTCAAAGGAAGATGAAACAATGTCTTCTGCAGCCACAGGATACATCGGCAAACCTTGTGATGATGCATTGGGTAAACATGAAGCTGCCCCCGAAGAAATCATTTTCAACCTCAATTTGTCTCTAATGGTAGCTAAGCTTTATCTTCCTTGGTTCGGATTACAATGGCATTTTCTGAAAAGCTTGTATGTAGGTAAGATTATGAATGATTATATACACGAAAACTACTCAAAAGCTTCAGGTCAACTAAAGAGATAGCTTCTGTTCATCCCCACTTAAGGCCTCCCTCAGGTATTATTGATCTTCCAACTATGATAACACTTAAATAATGGAAAGGTCTATGACAAAGTTGGCAAACATTTTCATAGTACTATATTAAATTAACAAAATTAAGAAACCAAACTGTTGCTGTCATGAATGACATGAATTCAGTATCAATAGTTTTTTTATTACATGAATGACATGTTAACTTGCTTCATGTCAATCTCTTGTCCCTATACATTTCTCCATTAAAAAGCAGAATTTTATTCTTTGATATCAATTCAGCTCTCGCACGCATGACTTGAAGCATTCAAATTGTTGAAGCTTACCCAATCGGATAAAGTAAAACCTTAACTTGTCCTCCTATTTGTCATCAGTCATACACATAAGCTCTCTTTCCTCGGTAAATAAATAAATTAACCAAGAGATTCATGGGTCCAGATCACAGACAAATAAAATTGACAAGTTAAGTTTCATGTTTTTACTGTTAATTTGTTCAAATCTCCATTTATTTTTTTCTTAAACATTTAAACCAGATTTGAATTATGAAATCATTACGGTTAGAAAAGTTTAATTTTAATCAACTCTTAATTCGAATAAAATTAATCTCAAACCATAAAACGGATGAGAATGCGTGTAGTTACAAAATAAAAAATAATAATTTAGTGTTAGACAATTTAATAAAATTTTTAAAAATTAGAATTTCAAAACACATATTTTCTTTCTGAATAATATATTCTCATTCATAGTTATAATCATAAACAATATATTACATTCGATGAATTAATAACTCTAATAAATACAAATAATAATAATAAATTATACAAATAATAACATCGACTATTTTAAGAAAATGTGATGAGCAACAAAAAAATATATATATATATAATTGACTCTAAGAATATCCTCTCACTCTTTTACTTAACAATTTTTTTTAAATGTACTATTTTTATATCTTTAATTGCATGAAATCAATTTATGCTTGCTTTATTTCGATATGAGAATTTCATACAATTAAAAAAAAAAAAATGCGGATGATAGCAATAATAATATAGCTTGAATGAGCTAGCTAGCCGAGCAATTTTTTTTAAAGTCAAATAAAATTTATTAATAATTCAAACGGATAAAACTAGCATTATCAAACTGAAACAAAGCTATCTCTTCATTAATACGTGCAGCTTATAGATTCTCTGCCATCTTTTTATTAATTAAGCTATAAAAATAATATTTGACCGGTTCTTGTAGCCATATATATAATAATTAATGGATTAGGTACACAACTCATAACTGGATATTATTATTTAAATGAATAATACATGAATTGTTGAAGACCTTAATGTTATGGATTATTAAACTTAGGGTGAGTTTAGCTGGCAATGAAAATAGTTATGTATGATGTAAGAACAAAGATTTTAAGGTTTTGGATTCGAACATTTGAGGATGCGATAAAATCGTGAGGCGTTTTGTTGTGGTGTCTAGCTCAGTCGGTAGCAACCCACTCAACCGTATTGTCCGCTTTGGGACCCGCCTTTACAGCCCCGCCCTCATGGTTTTATCACGTCCTTAGAGGTTCGAACTCAAAACCTTAAAATCTTTATTCTTACACAAATGATACCAATTGTTCTAATTATTTTTTACTACAATCATTTCATTGTCAACATTATAATTACATCTAAACACATCATCGATTCACACCAATTTTATCGTCTTTGTTATTTTCAATTTCACCAAAATTAATTATACTGACAATTCAAACTAGGAGTTTCATGAGGTGCTAGAAAGAAATAAAAGTTTGGAATTGAGAAATCCAGGATGGTTAACATATTTTTACAAGGATTAATTTAGGAGTTTTTTTTTTTTCAATCCGGATTAATCTAGGAGTTGTTTGTGTATATATTCAATTGAAACCTCAATTCCTAATTTCCTATCCCAATCAAGCATTCTCATTCTAGCTAGGGCTCTTCAAAGTCTCACTACCTCTTCCCCTATCATGTGGAGTAATATATGAGGAGGGATCTTTACATTAGTGTGAAAATTAATTTTATTTTTTGTACTTTGGTATCTTTTTATTTTATTTATATTTTTTTATTTCGGAAATTGAATTTTTTTTTTGATTGATGTAGATTATATATGTCAAATTTTAAATTTATCGAAAATGTCTAACTACTTGTTTTATGTCATTAATATATTTTGAAAAAATATATATATATATTTCCCAATTAAAATGATAAAATATCGAATTGACTCAAAATTTTTACATGCAACATAAATACGAATAGATTGTTAAATTTAACCATTATGTTGCAAAAATATTAATTTTACGCAAAGTTATAAAAATTATGAAAAATAAATTATTTTACATTGATATAAGTAGATTCTTCCCCTCTCTTTATATATTTATTGACAATGTATAAATCATATATATTATCAATGAATCATATATAATATAACATTTTATTAATTCATAATTTTTAAAGTATATATTTTTTAAAAATAAATATTGTTTGTCAAATTTTTTTAAAGCAAGGTATGTGTCCGTGGGTGTTAATTTTAAAGAGACCAAGTGTTGTAAAAAATAAAAATAAAAATAAATTATTGTATATTAATTAATATAATTTGATTTACTATTTTTTTTTTAAATTTCAATATCTCAAATACCAAATGAATAATAATTGTTTTGGGTTTTTCATTGTTACAAAATTACAATTAGAACCTCAATTTAATAAAATTAAAAATCATGTTGGCTAAGTTTGATATTTTATATATTTGTTAGTCACTTGTCTGATTTTCATTTAACTAACAAATTTTTAAATGGGTTAATTCTTCGGAAAATCATAGTCATAAGCCTGTTAAAAGCAAAGCCCAGCCCAATCAAGGGTCCATTTTCAGCCCTCTTAATTTTAATTAGAATTAAATCCCATTATTTTTCACTTTTATGATTCTAATTTTTCTAGGCTAGTATTAGGTGTTTTAGATTCTAGTTGATGTTTTTTTTTTAAAAATTTTTTCTTTCCGGATCTAAAAATATTTTAAATTTATTCTTTATAATATTCTTAATAAAATATTTATTTTGATGTATTAAGCTCTTGGCCTAAAAAAATTAATATAAATTTTGAAATTCAAATTTTAAATTTAAAAAATTATTAATTTTTTCTCTCTAATTTTTTTCTGTTGAATGACAAAATTGATAGTGATTTTTAATTACTGGAATTTGGACAATTTAACTTGCAAAATCATTTACAAAATTCACCTAAAACCCATAATTTTTATTATTGGAATTCATAAAAAAATGTTAATAACCCATTTGAAATAAAATATAATATTCAACCATCCAATAATAAAATTACTATGTTGTTTCAAACGACAGAACATAAAACGCAAAACGGTTTGCTTAGAGTGACGTGCAATAACAGATAAGATTACACTGGGACTGGGAGGGACAGAACAGAGATAAAACGGACTCAGCTTTTCCGAGGGAGTGGCTATGGCAACGGCTACAGCAGCATCGACCCTTTCATGGCTTCACAGCTTTGGAGGAAGCCAAAATGAGACAACAAAAATAACAGACAGTAACAAGGTCTTCGTGGTTTTTGCCCAAAAGAAAGCTAAGAAGACTCGAAAGGTAAAACAAATTGTTTCTTATCTTGATTTTTTTTTTTTTTAATGAGTAAGCTGATTGGGTGGTTGTTAATGGTGGGTTGCAGATAATATTGAAGGAGGATGTGGAATACCTGGGAAAGAAAGGGCAGCTTTTGGATGTGAAAGCTGGGTTTTTGAGGAATTTTCTTTTGCCTATGGGAAAGGCCCAGATTGTCACTCCTGTTTTACTTAAGTATTGTGTGACCTTAATCTCTGTTCTTTCTTTCTTTTTTTTATTTTGTATTGCTTTTACAATAGAATTCAACCAGTAGATAGAAGGAAGTGAGATAATTATGGTTTGTGACTGTATTATTTGGTGAAAAATGCTTTATATATGATCTGGAAAATAATTGATGGTTTTTGTTTTCTTTGTCTAGGGAAATGAAAATGGAGGAGGAAAGAATTGAAGCAGAGAAGCAACGGGTAATGATTTTTCGATATTAGCATTTACCATTTTTGTCATCTCTTTGTTCTGTCTATTTTTTGGTCTGTAATCCCTTTAGGCTACTGCACATCTGAATGATCTAAGGCTGAAAGCAAGTTTGCAATGTCAAAATATAATCTTCATTGAGGGGACACTTAGATGTCAGTGTTTATGTTACTATGTTAGTGTGTTTGCTCTGATGGTATGAATTAGGATCTGACAGTATTTCCTTATGTTGTTGAATGTCCAGTTTAATCGATCCCTAGATTCATTTGTTCCTTGCTGGTATGCAGTGAAAAAAAAAATTCATCCCTTTGGTGTTTTATGGCCGCTTCTCGGCTTGCTATTTGTGGCTTTAGTAGAAGGACTTGTTCTAATTCATGTCTGTGCGTGGAATCTTTTTTACTACAGGTAAAAGAAGAGGCACAACAGCTAGCTCTAATATTTGAAACTGTTGGAGCTTTTAAGGTGAAGCGGAAAGGTGGAAAAGGAAAGCTAATATTTGGAAGGTGAGTAGGATCAAACTCAGCAGTAAGCAGTTAATATGTTAGTTGTTTTGCTTATCATATCTGCTTTCTAACATTCACTTGTTTCTGTCAGTGTTACAGCTCAAGATCTTGTAGACATTATCAAGGCACAGCTTCAAAGGTAACATCATAAATCTTTGTGGATTTAGATGTAAAAATTTGTTAACTTCTTACTAACAAGCATCGTAATTCTGCAACTTATTCAGAAAATTAATTGCGTCGAATAAAAATTCTAGCTATCTGCCCTATTATGTATGTGCCCTGTTATCATTCTTAATGTAATCTCCATTTGCGGTTACAAGTTACAGCAAACAAATGAAAGCTGACGGGCTCTGTTGATAGATGTGACATGATGAGTCATTTGCATTTTGTTAAAGAATCATGGTCTCCTGCAAGTTTCAGTGTTACACCCTTAGTTGATGTTAAAGTTGATTTCGGCATGTACTTATAGCTAGATGAAAAGTCACCAATTGGAGATTCACACATCTATGTATTTAAATGGGTATATTAACCTTAGACAACTAGACAAGAACAATTCCTAAATGGAAATCTCTATTCAATTCAGATATTTTGGAACTCTAGTAAATAGTAACTTAAGAACTGTGAGATAAAAATTCCGGTTGCAACATGTGTTTTTCACAAATTTTCCATATGTCTCAATCTGGTTGCTTAATTTTCGACTTTTGTTGATCTATAGGGATGTGGACAAAAGAATTGTTTCTCTTCCGGAGATTAGGGAAACAGGAGAATATGTTGCAGAGCTGAAGCTCCACCCTGAAGTTACCGCCCGAGTGAGACTGAATGTTTATGCTAACTGAGGACAAGGTCCTTCTATGCACCTTCTCTCTGAATGAGCAACCTTGTTAGTGACTTGCATCAGTCTAAGGTATGTGAGCATCTGATGATAAAATTCTTTTGTAAAAGTGGGAGTAACCTTTTCTTGCTGCTTGTCTATAAACATTCAGGAATTGATCCTATGAAGAACATTCTTTCCGTTGGTCTCTTACAATGGTTTCTGCTTGATACTTTTTCTCTGGCAATTAGTTTAGGACTGAGAATTCAAAGAATATAAACCTTTTGTTCTTAAATGCTTACATAGAAGCCAGAATTACACAACAAAAAGAGAAACAAAAATAATATTTTATAACCGTAGAAAGAACACAGCCTTAAAATCTATTCGAGTAGTGGAATATAGAAGGAGAACACACTTCTCTTCTCAACACAATGTCGACATCACTAGACAGTTCAGCAATCATTTCATTATGTTTCATAAGGTTTGAGGATAGGTTCTTATGATTCCAAATGGAGTCAAAGTTTCACAATGGTTAAACACTTTGTTGTTTGATTGCAGGAGGTACATGATCCAGGCAAGTTAAAAAGGGTGCCTGATGGACAGTGTCACAGTGGCAATGTGTAATTTTGTTTGGACATGTATTAGCTTTATTAACCATAGCAGAGCAGTTTTATATTTGTTTTTTTTTTTTTCCGGTTTTTCATTATTCTCTTCTAGAATGTATTGAGCCATTGAAAATTGTTCTTACATTGCTGAATATTATCTGGAAACAGCTTTGCTCTGTGGTTCTCATGTGTTGTATATTGCCAAACTTTATCCCATTTTTATTGATGCTGATGCTGCTTGGATGCTTCTGCAAATATATCAGAGTAGTGGCCACTAAGGCTCTAAGTGGTAAAGGCGAGGTGAGATTCGGGTAAGGATCCTAGGTTTGAGCCATGCATAGTTTAGCCATAAACAACCAAACTTTGGTGACTTAATTGTTATTTCTCCTTTGGAAGGATTAGATATAAGGTTTGATTTTTTCATTTCTCCGGAAAAAAATATGTAAAGGGTAGTCATAACTTAAGAGCAATCCTGCAGAACTGACACCTTTATTGACAGATTATCATAAATTGTGAAATACTTTATGAAGGCCGAGATAGCCAAATCAGGTGATATACCAAGGCTAAAGGGCCTCTGATGAAGGAAAACTAACCCAATTCATCCTAAGCAGTGAACAGCCCGGAACTTGTTTTATTGAGCAGGATCCAAATATTAGAACCAAAACTGAACTTGTCTTGTTAGACTCACAAAATAAGCGATAATGTTGCTGCCCAGGATCGAACTGGGGACCTTCAGTGTGTAAGACTGACGTGATAACCACTACACCACAGCAGCATCTTGGGAAACTTTGGCAGTGTTGTCTTATTTCTAAGATACTTAATTGATGCAGTTTTATTTACACATATTTCTTCATTTGTTTTGCAAATGAACATTTTGGAATCTGTCATAGTCTCACAGGCGAGAGCTTCATCTTTGCATTTATTACAAAAATTAAGTCAAAAAACCCCACGAGGCCATCACTCATTCAGCTAGAGAAGTAATTAACTAAAGGGGAAAACTGAGATTGATCACAAATTTTTAGTTTCTCGTTCTTGAAAAGACTTCTTCCTAAGCAAAACTTTAACTTGAAAGAGTAAGTGATAATTAATTACTTCCATGCCATTGTCCGCATGGTAAACCTAAATACCTATCGATATCTATATTTACTTTGCCCTCCACACATACTTTTCATTTGGCAACTACCATGGCCTTGAAGAAACCTAACTAAACCAAAAGTCAGTATGAAGAAGCACATTAGGTACGCAACATCTCACCAAAAATGAAAGACTAACCACACAAAAAATTTATAGTGAAGAAAGCCTAATTGAAATGAATTGTTATTATTATTATTATTATTATTATTATTATTATTATTATTATTATTATTATTATTATTATGTGAAACTTAACTAAATGTAGCTACTTGATTTGGTTGATTGTTTTGGACTCCAACTCAAGTTTATGGAAGTTTGAGTAAGCCAAGTGAAGTTTGTTTAGAGTTATTATTATGAAGAGAATAGCCGGCAGATACCAAAATCACACCAAGCTTAGTTATTATTGGCTTAGTTGTCACAGTTAGCAAACACCTTGGAGCTTTGGTCCCTTTCACGGGAAACAATGACTTGACCCACAAGAACACAGCAGAGAAGCTGAAAGCCAAGAGATTTCGATAGCCTTCCCAGCTGTGGAGTTGGGGGCAACGCCACTTCAAGATCTGTAAGAACTCTCCACATGTCGCTTCGTTGGATAATATTGGTGTCATTGGTAACTGTTAACTGTTTGGCTATTAGCCTATAACAAGCTAATTCCAAGGTGGGTTTTGCATTGTTGCCAAAAGCATTCAACTTCTAATTAATTTCATCAATCTCATAATCAGAACATTAACAAATTAGTAATTAAGTTGAGTTCATATTGCCAACCATCTTGATTTGGAATTTATATTCATGTACTTTCAATTTGATTATTCAACCAAAAATATTGCTTTAGTGTTTAGAATTCACAATTTCGTGTTTTAAATTATTTGAAATTGAACAAATTTCTTTTCATGTAATTAGATTCAAGATTCTTTTCGGTAGTTTCGGTTTAAAATTTTGAGTGGTACATATGAAAACATGACAACATGTACACAAGTACTTGGCTGAAAAAATTTGGATAAGAAGTTCTTGGTTAAGATGTATACATAAAAAAATGGAGGAAAAAGACTTGGAAAAGCATTATTGATGTTGTGACATTTTCTCTAGACAAAGCCATTTTGGGCACCTTTGAGTAGTTGAGTGGGCAATGAAGAGAGAGAGAGAGATAAGAGAGAGAACCTTTTTAATAAACCCAAGCAAAGTAAACATAAATATTTATATGGAGTGTTATTAGTACTTTGTTTTAGGGCATAATAGAATAATTAGATGAGAATATTGGGAGGTTACATGACAAGGCAACTACATGTGCAAATGTCAATGATGATCTTTCTCTCTATCCTCTCTTTGAATTTGGACATCTCACGCAAGTGCCCACATGCTTTGGCTTACCAACATTCACCAAAACGTGCACATAACAAACTCCATTTACACACAAGTGAGTGTGAGTGAGTAAACTAAGTCATCCTCCATTTTCCTTCTTTCTTATATATATTTCAATGATTAGGAATGCTTACTCATGTCATGGGGCCAATACAATTTTACATCTATTAGACCTAAAATAGCAATCCAACAAATCAAATTGGATCAGATTTAAATTATTTGTAAACTTTAGGAAACAATTGTGTAAATTTTTAGGATTTAAGTAATCATGGGTGATAAGAATACTGCCAAAAATGACTTAGGGTTAATTGGTATCTTCCTAGGGAATATCAATTGGACCCCATTGGACGATTGGTGATTTAGTTAAGTGACTTGCAAAGTAAGGGATATTTCAGTTGGTTAATTAGGTGTAACGGGTAGGGTTTAGGTCTCAGAGCTAAAAGCAAGATAGACCATTAAAATATATATAATTTTATACATAGAATAATGAAGAAAGGGAAAAGAAGTGTAGAGACACAGATGGATACATATGGCTTGAGCAGTTAACAACTCAGCTTTGCTATCCATTTATTCTTTGTCATTTAATGAAACAGAACAGTGATGTGAGAGAGTGAAGAAAAGAAATATAAAATGAAAATAAAAAGGGTATTTTTAACTTTAATTTATAATGTAATTGTAATCCTAACAAAGAAAAGAAAAATCAGAAAGGAAAGAGAACCTAATCCACGACTTTTGGTTGTGGTGCAGCTGCTGCCAATGCCATATTTCTTGTGTTACACATCGCTCTCTTCCCACTTGGAAAAGAAGGAATAACAAAGAAACAAAATTAAAAGAATACCCATGGAAGAAAAAATAAAAGATGCCCCCATCACTCACTTTTCGTGAATGAAAGGCAACCATGAACACTAACCACTTACTTACTCAAAGTATTCAACTTCAACAAGTAGATCATGAAAAATCAGAACTGAAAAAGAATCATAATATGATTGGTAATTGTAAATGATATGGAATTGAAACAATAATAGTTGTAATTCACATTGATCCATGGGTTTGGTTTGATTAGTAATGGCAATCTACCAAAGCTGGTGTCGAGAAAACAAGAGCTTGTTGGGGTGCTCCGAATTGGAACTTGGAATCCCTGATGAGATCGTCTTCTGGTGCGGGAAGATTGAGATCCAAAGATAGAATGTTTCTAGGCTTGATGTCATGATGATCGCCATTGCTGGAGTCAATTGTAGTGCTGGTAGTGTCCGCACTCATGGCAGCTTGATTACTCACAGCAGCTGCCGCTGCTGCTGCTGCTGCTGCAGCCCTGTGCCGTCTCATGTGACCTCCAAGGGCTTGCCCAGACGAGAATTCAGAGCCACAGATTGAACACTCGTGAATCTTACCCTTGTGCCCATGACAACCCTTGTTGTTGTTGTTATTGTTGTTGCTTACTTGTAAAGCGAGAACAGGAGTTTCCTTGTTGAATTGTGCTTCTTCAACATCATGGTTTTTAACTGCCAAAGCTAGTGGTTTTTTCTCGTCTGCCATGGCGGCCTTTGGCTTCTTGTGACTCGCCCTGTGCCCTCCTAGTGCTTGGAAAGAAGGGAAAGAACGGTTACAAGTTTTACACTCGTAGACATAAAATCCAGCCTTGTTTGTAGTCGTAGCAATCTCAGAGAATTTCCGACTACCAAACTTTTCAACCTTGAATTTCTCTTCAACACTCCTGTTCGGACCATCACTTTGTGCCAACATGATTAGGCAATTAGCCATGTCCTCTTCTTCCTCAGTGCTCTCATAAATCTCACCAGACGTCACCGGAGAGGAAATTGAGTTATATTCCTCCGCCACCCCTCCTCCACCGCCACCGCTATTGCCACCTCCACCACAAGCACTTGACGAGCTAGAAGTCACCGTGACACCAAACGGGGACGATGACCTTTGGCGCTTCGTACGCTTGCCTTTCATGATCAAGGCTTGATGGTCATTAGACCCCCCAAATTCCTCTTGAGCTTGCATATCCACGCCTCCTCCAACACCAAAGCCACCCAAAAACAGTATAAAAGAGAGAGAAAAATAAAGAAAGTAATACTAAAAGAACAAAGCAAGTGACCTAACAAAGGAAATGAGTAAAACAGCTAGAGAGAAAAGAAAAGAAGGAAGCAAAGATAGAGAGAGTAAGAGATTCTTATATATAGTGAATTAGGGTGGTTCTTATTTATATATATTGAAAATTTGTGCAGTATTAAGTTTTTTTCGTCAAAATTCAACAAAAGGCCGCTGCTCGTGAATAGTTACTACTACTAGCTTGCTACATATACCACCAAGCCGCCTTCTTTTCATTTCCAACATTCAAAGGTGTTACCACTAATAGAAAGAAAAGTTTTACCTTCACTCTTTTTAATTAAGTACTTTACCTTAGAGACTTTTTCATTGGCATCGATTTATTTTAGACTTATTCAAAAATTGGATTATATTCATTCAAATTTGAAAGTTTGTTTAATTTTTAGATGGATTTGGACTTGAGAATCAAGTTTTGATAAAAAATTGGATTGAATTTGAATTCATCGTTTCAAGTCTAAGTTCATTTTTAATTATTTTTTATTATTTTTATGTAATTTAATTTGAACTTGTAGTATTTTTTAGACATTAGTTTAAAATTTTTGTGTTTCTTGTAATTTATTTGTATGAATTTATCTTAATATATTGTGTTATACTTATTAACTATTATGTATTTTAATATTTTAATATTTTATTATAATTAAAAATTAATAATATTTTGATGAACTTAGACGAGATTGAACTTATTTATTGTATGTAGAAATAGATTTGAGTAAAAATTTAAGTTCAAAAAATCTAATTGTGTCGAGTATGAACTCATTATAAATCTTTTAATACATTATTTAAATACGACCCAAACCCGACTTTGCCCAACCCATGAATACCTTTAATTGGGTTTACAGTTCAATCATAAAAACAAAATTAAAATCAATGCAATTGGAGATATTAGTTAAATTCAAATGAATTGTAAATCTACGTCATTAGATCAATAATCAATTTCATTTTTCTTAATTTTTATTTATTAATTTAGGGATCACCATTTTCTTTGTGAAATGATATTATATATTTTGTCTTATACCAATGTTTTATAAATTTCATTAATTACGAAAGAATTGTAATTGGTTTGCGAATTTTATTTTGAATATTTTGGTTTAGAATTTGTCAACCATTTAGGGAAAGTTAACTATGCATTAAGCATTGATTAACTAAATCTTGGTAGTATCATAGGGAGAAGAAGATAAGTTTAGGTAAAGAGAAGAGTTGAGAATTAGGTGGAGAGAGAAGAAAAGATAGGAAATTGAGAGTTGGGACAGTTCAATTGGGTTGGTGTTAACGTTAAGAGTCAGTTTCACACACAGTGTGGCAGCCAATTAAGTCACGAATATACACACACCAAAAACCAAAAAAAAAAAACCCATTAAAAGAAAAGGGGGAATTGCACGTTAAAAGCATGCGATGCTACTCTCATTCACTCCATCTCTTCTTAAAGCAAAGTAGCACCACACCATTGAGTTCATCAGAGATTCTGGTTACTTTCAAGCAACACTCCCTACTTTTATTTATTTATTTATTTATTTTTAACAACGAAAAATTTTCGGTATTTAGAGGAAGGAAGAATATAAACACTGAAACTCGAAGCTTAAGATATTTTAGAAGTATAAATATGATTATTTGAGGCATTCGTCGAGGTCGGATTGTTATGATCACTTCTAGTGTCCCTTTTTTTTTTATAGACGAAGATTTTCGATATTTAAAAAAAAAAAATGTAAGTATTGAAATTCAAAACTTAAGTTTATGAAATTTTTATATTTTAAAAGTGCTGATATGATCACTTGAGGAAATGATCAAATCTGGATTATTATGATTTATTATGATTTTAATCAAATTAAATATGGTATTTTCCTTTTTCTGTTTGTCTGTCTCTGTCATGGAAAGCTTGTGGGAATAGACTGCAGTTAGGGGCACCCCCAATGCCCATTGCTCAGTCTAAAAAGGAAAGGAGCACAACTCAACTGCAAAGGTTCCATTGTCAAGTGGGCTTTTGTTGAACAGAGGATGTTTATTCACAAGTCATAAAGTATGTTTACACAGGGATTCTGTGACTATTTTTCATTTTCCTTTTTCATTCTCTTAATTTCGATCTATAACTTTTGATTATGGATATTTTATATATATATATAATCAATTGAAGTAATTTACAGCTGACAAGTCAATCTTGACATCTTAAACAATTAAAATACAGTTAAACTTCTTGACCGAGAATTAAAAAAGAGCCATGGTATACATAAGATTTGGATTCAATCTCAATCATAAAAAATAATTAAAATAAATAAATAAATAAAATACCAATTTCAATTATTGAAATTTTAATGGAGGAATGCTTAAGTTTCAAGTTCTGAGTTTGCCAAAATAGCCATGTTAGTGCATCAGCATCATTGAAAATTGCCAGCAATGTGAAATTTCTCAATTCATTACTAACCAATTTTTTGCAAAAGAAAAAGAAAACACTACTAATTAACAGAACAGGAATTTAATATTTGTAAAGTGGTAATTGACATGAATTACTCATTAAGAATAAGATAATTCATGACAATTAAATTTTTTCATTTCAATCCTTCAATTTCAAGCAAGGGTACGTCTATATTTGTTGCTTGGATAAAGTAAGGTTGAGTGTAATTAGCTAGCTAGTTGGCTAATCTAGAAGGATTTTCAATGACAATGTTTAAACCATACTTTATTTAATATTCACAAATTGTTTTTATAGCTAAAAAGGTTAGCTAAATTCATTGTTTCCAACGAAGCTTTTAGAAATTCAATTCATGCATCGATCACCACAAATTTTAAATCATTTTCAGAAAATGCAATATTTTCTGATCACTTATTTTTCCCCTAATTTGATTGAGTTTATTATTGTTTAATGGCAAGTGATCCACAACTAAATTTTATGAATCTTGCTAATGAGATCCTAAAATTTTGAGGTCCTAAAATTTTGAGGTCTTAAGTTCGAGTCTCACTAAATGTGAGTTTTGAGTTTACTCTAATTATTTATTAATTTAGTTAATTATAGTTATTTAGTAATTTAGTTACATTGAGTTATGGAATAAAATATGTTGATTATAATTGTAACTTAAAATGAAAATGCACTGTTAAAAAAAAAACAATTTATGAATCCTTTTGAGGCAATTCGAATGGTATAATTGTAATTGTCTAGGTGATATTATTTCCTTGAATTATTGAAAATGAAATCCTAATAAGAAAGCCTCTAAATCCAAAAAAAAAAAAAAAAATCCCAAAACCTCATGGATACTCTTGCATCACATTGATTCTTCAAAATTTTATTTAGAAGCTAAAGATTAGAGTGGTCCTCACATATTCCTTGTTAAAATATTAGATAAATTTTCAGCAAAATGGTAGAGTTGCTTAATAAATAAATATAAAACAAACCTCCACCATTAATTTATATCAACAATTTTTTAATAAAATGATTAAAAAGAGTAGTAACATATTGTAAAATTTGAGTTTGAAGATTTCGATACTTGCTTCCCGATCATACAAAAAGGAATATAACTTATATTAAAATGATTTAAAAAATGAATCCTTACATATTAATAAAATAATATCATCTCATATTTTTAAGAGACACATAATTATTATTACATACACATCTTCGTTAAATTAATTATTTTTTAACTCAATTTAATTATAGTTAATTTATGTAAAATTCAATAATTTATCAAAAATATAAAAAAGAATTGTTAAATATGATTTAGTATGATAAAAACACAAAAATCTTAAGATTGGCCTAGGATTTAACTTAAAACTCTTAAAATTGTTTCCATCAAGTACCCCATCAAAATTTATTTTGAATACTTCTTTGGGCAGCATGCTTCTCTTGCCCTTGACTATACTCCTTCAAGTAATTTCCAATAAGTTTGATTATGGATCAAATGGTGATCCAATTACTAATTAACGATTCAAATTGTTTGTTGTAATTTTGTTAGTTTGATCCTTGTATAATATGGTGCAATCAATTTGAAGCGATTGTCACTCAATTCACAATCAAATCTACTAAAAATCACTTCTTAAAAAAAATTATATAAACTGATTAAATGAAACCATGAGTTCAAATGATTTAATTCGACTCGAATTGTAATTAATTCTCGAATTATCAGAGATTAATTCATGTAACACTTGGTAAATTCAGGTTTAATTTGCTAAAATTCCACCTCCTATAGCTGTACCAGATTTTCTAGAACCATAATTAAATTACCTTGAAAAATCTTTGCACATGGCCTAATTTTATTTCCCCACTACATATATGGAATAGCCCTCTAAAAGTACAATTAATTCAGGTTCAATGTACAGGGATATGTATAAAGATATGAAGAGTGGGGTAAAGAGAGCTGATTCTTGGCGTAAGAAATTAATGTTGTTAGTTATGCGAGGCACAAAAGGAAAGATATGCAAAGGCATAGCCGCAATTCTTTGCTGTTTTTTTTCTGCTGCTGCTGATGCTGTTATAAAGCCCTTGAAAAGGAGATTGTAAGTGAAAGAGAAAAGTCAACAAAATTTGAACTTGTAATTTATTTTGGTTGTAATGTAATTTTTAAAAATATCTAGATTTAAATTTTAATATCTGTAATTTTTTTGAGAAAGTGAATAAAATCCAAATTCAAAATTTATTTTAATTGATTCACGTAATTTTTAACAATGTCCGAAATCAAATTTCAATATCTGTAATCTTTTTTTCTATCCTCAAATTACAAATTTCTTTGAAAAAAATTATCAATTAATTTTTATGAGCATCGGATGGTATTTAATTGGGGTGTGATATTAATGAAAATTAATACAATTACTTAAGAAATTAAAGGAATGTGAATTTCCAAAGAATTTGACATGGTGACTGAGCTAATTAATTCCAGCTAACATGCAAGCAAGCAAGCAAAATTGCAGCGCTATTAAAAGTCAAAAACTTATTTCAGGATCTCATTTAACATGTGATCAGGTCAAGATACATGAAGCCAACTTATAGTGTAATTCTGTCATTCATGCATGCTATTCAAACAGGAGATAACAAATAAAACTTGAGTTGTAAGAAAAATAATTAAGTTTTCACTTCTTTTTGATTCATTTCACAAATATTATCCAAAAACAATATGTTATAAAAAAAATCATGCTATTTAAATCTGGCTTAAGATATGCTGATGTCAAAGTTGATTAATTTCATTTTCTATTTCTTTCATCTTCATATATTTCAATTAGAAAAATTAATAGTATATTTTGGGATGTCTTGTTATAATTTATGAGTAATTAATGTAAATTTATAATTAGATTGATGAGTAATTAATGCTTTAATAATGACTCTAAATTAGTGTTTATATCAGAATTTTACCAGGACATGACCATATAGTCAGGTTAATGTCATTCATTGAATATGGGCAATCACAATATCCTTTAGTCAAAATCAGTGCATTTCTAAAGTTGAATGAAAAATTTTGGGGTGTTTTCCAGAGTCTTGGGTCTGTTCTGAGATCAGATGGAGCCTACTGCTGTCATCAATTGAAAAGGAACACTCTACAAACACTACTCCACACTCAACCTGTGAACTTAATACTCACTCCACTTACCAATTTCTTGTAAAGGGTTGAACCGAAAGCAGATCTGATAACTTTATATACCATACGAATCAAAGATATAAAAATCACATAGTTAAAATATAGTAAAAATTATATATAATTATAAAAAAAGTTAAAAAAATTATATTTGATTTGTGAATACAAATTTTGATACAAAATTTTATATTTTATGCGATAAAAATATAATTTTTAATAATACAAATACAAATTAATTATATATATAAATTGTTTGTTTTAATTGAAAGGGAGAGGGATGAGCTAGGAGGAGGCTGAGCCACAAATAAGTCATGGGTTATGACTTTAAGAGAGAGCATATGTAATACCATGTTAGTTGCAGTTCTCGCAAGTTGCAGCTCAACCTCAAATTAATATGATATGATATATAATAACAACCAGACAAACAAATATAAAAGTGCTTTTGTTTTATATGTTTCTTGGCTGTCAGTGAACAAACAAACCTGGCTGGCTTAAGTCTTTTCCCATATTATTATCTTCTTGGTTGTCAGTGAACTAACTGCCTTTGGGATTGGAACTGGCAAGAACAACATAAAGAAAATACTCCAGAAGTCAGCTTGGCATTTGTGTCTAGCAAAATTGGTGGATCACCAACCCCCCTCGAGAAAAACTTGCTAAGCTAGTTGGTTGAGCTAGCCAATTTTTTTTATGTAAGTGGATCTTCAACAACAGATTTGGGATTTCTTTATGTAAAACTCAGAAACTGAAAAAGAGGAAAACCAAATTAAACCAATTGAATAAAAAAAAAGCAACCCAGTGCTATACACAGCCGTTCTTCTACATTAATAGAGAGATTGCTTTTGTTTGAACCAATAATTTTTATATTATAAAGGAATAATCTTTATTGTTTTTTGTTTGAACCCATAATTTTCATATTATAAAGAAATAATCTTTACCGTTATACCACCGTTTTCTCCCAAATTAAACCAAGTGTAATAAAGCATTAATCCAGCTCATGTTAGCTGCAGGAAAGAAAAGGATGTCTGGTCTAAACCGGTTGTTACAAGAAATTTTCTTAAACTCTTGCTGTATATGATATCCTTATTTTCTTATTCAAATCGACTGAGTACTTTGTTTGCTAGCCAGTTAAGATTAGTTTGGTGAATTATGTTACTTTCTGCAAGCCTCCAGACTTCAATATTTTCCATAACTGCTGGTCCATATATGTCTGATGTCATCAGATAAAATTTCCCATGATTTTCCTCTCATTGATCAGTTTAAACTTCACTCAAAAGCATTCCCAAATCTACTTAGTGTCGGGTTAGGGTATTGTGCAAGGCACCTTTTCTTCTCATCTAACAGTATTATTATAGTGTAGTTCAAGTCAGATCCTTGAAACATCCAATTCTAATTATTTAATATATTTTATGGTAGTTCACACACCATTCATGCTTAGGAATCATCTTGGTGTGATGACAGGGACGTTTGAGGCATGGGATGAGTAAGGATTTGGCTTCTGGTTTGGTCCCAAAGTTCTAAAATCGTAAATAAGCAATGCAATGCAGAAGCGGGGACAACTCTTTGCGGATTGGAGCAATAGTGCTTGAGCACCTGGTGAATCTGAGAATATGAAACCATGTCAATCTTTCGGGGCGAAATTAAACACTGTTCCATCCTTTATCAACTCGGCTAATTCCAACTGGGTTGTAAATGGCCAATGCTATAATGTCTTACTCTTTTTGGAGTTCTTAGAGCAATTGTGGAAGAGATTGAATATGTATTTACAAATGTAAATCATAACATCAACTTTTGAGTTACGTTTGGAGTTATAAAAATTCAATAGCATCCAATATTAGTATCAGAGTTCTGGTTACCAATATTTCAATATGTTTTGATTAAAGAAGCAATTTTTCAAGGTCTGATGTGTGAATGAGATATTGTTAATATTCTTAATTCGCACATTGATTGTTGAAAAGATAGAATGTATGTTTATAAGTGTGAGAGAAAGTTTCAACCCTTAATTTAATTTTTGGAGTTGAGAAAGCCCGACACCGTTAACTCTTTTAATCAAATGACTTAATGCAAACAAACTATAACATATGTTGAGTATTCGGTGATTTGAATCTTATTTTATAAAATATATAATTATTTTTACTCAAACGCATTTCGGTTAATTCAAAAATACAATCGATAATTCTAAAATTATTTCGCATTAATCAAAATAATCATATTTTTACCTCTAAAATATGAAAGTTTTGCTTATTTAAGATTTAAATATCATAATATGCATTCTTCCTTCTACGAACTAGAGGCCCCTATTATAAAAAAAATAAATAAATGAAGCTAATTACAAATGAAAGATAAGGGAAAGGATGAGGTTTTTTGCATGCTAATATAAAAATTTGTGAGTTAATCTTCCACTTTCTTCGTGTAGAAATTAAGATATTGGTAGCTCAGTGGTAGTATCAGTGATGACTTTTAGTGACAGATATGCTGCGTTGGAGACCACTTTGGAAGTTGCAACTAATGACTCAAGCAAGAAGAAAAATGAGGACAGAGGTAGCCATCGAAATCAAATCTTGTATGCTGTACCTTTAGCGACAATGACTTTATGCCAACTAAATCCCTTAGTTTAGGGCTTACACTACTATTTCACACTCTCACTTGTTTCTACTTGCTTCTCACAATTGCCTCGTGATTTAACTCTCAATCAACCATTAAATTTAAACATTAGCTAACCATCTTTAACTCCAATATTAATTGCCACCGTATACTTACCCCAACGGCCTTCATATGAGTAGTTGTACATTTGCTGTTCCAATCAAAATCTCGCACAATTGAATTTTTTTAAGAAAATTATCTCATATACCATTATTTATCGTTAATAAAGCCCAACTAATAAATACTCAGTGTGATTCTCACACCTCATTAGCCTATACAGCTTCTAAGAAAATCTTTATATTTAAATACGGTAAATCCGAATAATATTTCATTGTCGGTATATGAAGTAATATTTAATTTATTTTTTGTTTTAACGATTTTTGTATATCTTCTTTCTTGGGTTTTTTTTTTTGGAGATATCCCATAATTATAGTTTCTTTCTTTTTATATTTTGGTATATCGTAATATTTTTTTCATGATTTTCATATATATGTTTTTAGTGATCTTGATTAAGGGCAATGACTTTTCTTATATAATTTATGCTTTGTCTCGTTTACCTAATGTTGAGGCAAAGCTCAAGAAACTCATAGTTTGTTGGCTACTAACGATAAGCATGATAACATAGGCATATAGCACCCATTTAAATTTTATGGTTGATTTGAGTTTGCTTAGGTCGCCTACCTACCGATACTCTTTTGTTCCTTGTTTTCTACCTAATGATTAGAGGATTGAGTTTCTTCTCAATTCATGATCATTTTACTTAATGATTGAGTGAATTATAAAAATAAAAAAATAAAAATTTAATGATTGAGTGACCAACTTCATCATTTTGCAAGTAAATTCACGTAAAAAAAAAAAACTTTTTTTTTATCCTATAATGATATTTTATTAACTGGATGGAACAATGCTTTCTCTCTCTCTTTATATTACCATAAATCTTAAAAGAAAAGAAAAAAACCAAATAGTGAAGTACAAAAAAGAAAAGGGATTCAAATTATGAACTTAACCCTTATAAAAAGAAGTAATAATCGTTAAGTTAAGTCTTGATTCTTAAAGAACTTTTAATTCCATAAATTATGATGGTCAAACTTATTATATATATGAAATATGCTACAATAATTGAGCAATAATCCATCTTCCGCAACCCTTAGAAACCCTATAAAGTTTGTATCCAATCTACTTAAGATAGTTAATAAGTGAACCTAGATCTTTACCTATTCTCATACAGTGACTTTTTTGCATAATAAAATAAAATACTTGACAAGTTCATTTGATTTTTTTTTGGTTTAAATCATACATATTTAAATAATAATAATAATAATTTATTTTATATACTGCATAAAAAAGAGCTATAATTAAAGTACTGGTCACTATAAAAAAAAGTCTAATATTATTAGAAAATTATCATTATTTTGAGAGCTCAATTAATTTATTGTAAAAATGCCAATCAGCAACTTTCAGATGTGACAATGAACATTATCTTCTTCAAGTAGTATTTGAAGAAAAGGATTAATATTCAACCTATATCTTTTCATTTGGTCTAGCAGTGAGCAGTCAACTGTCTAATAATGACAATTACTTGAGAAAAAGATTAGTGTTCAAAGGAAGAATTGTTTTCAGTGACGAAATTGAAGATATTTTCTAACATTTTTGTATGTATGCATCATGTGTTAATGGTTACTTACCAACTGAAAAAGGCCAGTTGCTTCAGTAGCTCATCTGCTTGTAGGATTAAGATTTTTTTTTTTTTTCTTTTGTAATTTCGGAGTAAAATATTGAGGTCGGAACTTCTAATATATATTTATATTATATATAAAGGATCGAATTTCAAAAATACAAAATGTAAACGAAATATATACCTTTGATAATTTTTTAATTAATGAAAATAATAACAAATCTATACTTTTTTCCTTATTAATAACCAAGTCTTTAAGTATGATTTTTTTGAATCAAAATTTGACTAATTTTTGTGTATCTATTTTTTTATTTACTTTGAACTCTTTATTAAAAAAAAAAAATTGTTCTTAATAAGAAAAAAACTGAAGTCTTGCAAAATTTAAAAAAAATAGATATAATTAAATAAGATATTCATATGCTCCTAAAAAAGAAAAAATTATTTTTTAAAAAACTAGTATAAATAAAAAATTTAAAAATCCGAGTCCACAATTCAAGTTTTGGAGTCAGAATCGAAGTAAATTAAATTTTTTTTTTTTAAATACATCAAGCCGATGTGAAGGGTAAACCCTTAAAATCGTTGAAGAAAAATTCAATTTTGACGTGCGAGAAATCTAACTCAAAAATATATTTTGACAGTAAAAACCAAAAAAAAAAAAATTTATGAATTAAGACAACAAATGCGACTTAAGGGAGTTTGGAAAGAGAAAAGGCAAATTGTTAAAGCCCAAAGGAGAAGGCGACAGGCATTTGGAATAGCAGGCCCCCAATGGATGAGCACGTCCCAAAGGCCGAAGAAGGATTACGGCCCAAAGAGGCTACATTGATGGATTTTTTTCATTAGGGAAGGAATATTTCATAATTTTATTGAAATCCCATCAATACGCTAAACACAATAATTTTTACCAAATTTTTATATAATTTTTAATTTATTTTAACTCGTATCACCTTTCATCTTCTTTCATCTTCATGTGTTTTCTTCGGATTATTTTCATTTATTTTAACTCGTATCACCTTTCATCTTCTTTCATCTTCATGTGTTTTCTTCGGATTATTTTCATATGCATCATCATATCGTATATAAAATTTCACATGGACTTTAATGCCAGTGAATACTTGGCATTTCTATCAGCCCAAGTAAACAGTAACTCAGTGTCCTAGGCCGAAAATTTTCTGTAACACTATCACCAGCAGCAACAACAGCAGCATAAAGTTTTTCACAAGCTTAAGAAGCCAAGTGCTACACATTCACAAGCCATGGAAGGTTTTTATTGCGTAGGGAATGATGATGACAGACAAAGATCAAGGTCTAAAACTTGCTGACTGCACAATCACATGTTACACCTTCGAAAAGTAACATGAGGATCTATAAGAGAAGCTGGAAAAAGAAAGCAACAAATAGCACAAGACCAAACCGGTGTAATAAAAAGATTTATATCGGAGTCAAGCCGACAACACCTGCACACACATTACCATAACAAAGTCAAAACAAGACGATGTTAAGAATTCAATATAACGTTTGACATGAACCAGCTTTGACATGAAGAAGATATGCTGAGAAGAATATTTGCAAGGCATGTCAAAGAATGCAAGAATTTAGAAGTTTAAACACCTGCACAACAGAAGAACACCGAACTGATATCTGGCATGGTAAGATCAGTGTTCAACATTAGAAGTTTAAAACCTCACGAGTTAAACATCCCCTTTCCTATGCTACAAATACTTGAGGGCAAAATACTAGTATTGGTCTCCAATTAGATGTTAAGACACTAAATTGGTGATTTGGAACACTACATACAAGTATTTCAGTCAGTTCAAATGTCCATCTGAGATGGCTTACTAATCCTTCTAGCAGTTGTTTTACAACTCTAAAGCTTTGCTTAGTAAGAAGGGCAAAAAGAAGTGAGGATGGATAATTTGTTAATCCAATGGTTGTGTTTCGTAATCACTTTCTTATTTTGTAGCTTAACCATGAGATTAACAAATATTCTATGCTCGACCCTTTCCTTCCTTCTTACCAAGAAGATTGCAAATATATCAAAATCTTAAATGAATCGGCCCTTATCCTACCCATGGGCCTTGGCCTTCTAAACCTCCCCTCCCTCCAAAAAAATAAATAAATGAATAAATTTAATTGCAGATACACCTATCTAAAGGACCTATGACGCAACAGATCTAGTTTTGTCGAGTTTTGAGAAAGGTTTGAAGCAAAATAAAAATTGTTCCCTCAAGGAGCATCAAGGCTTGAACTGAGCTAATGAAGCTTAAATCCCAAATAAAATGAAGGCCGTGAGAAACTGATATAATGAGCTGCAGAATTCTCAAAGTTATTAATGTACTTTTTGCTTAGGTAAAATAATCAAGGAACAATCAAGTACAAGATAATCATGGTCAAAAGGCTCAAAACATAGATGCAAGAGAAAGAAATCAGAGATGAGAAGGAAAAAAGTATGAACTTCTGGTTTGCTCAGGGAACATACAAGCATATAGATAAAAGCACATTTACACATACCACATGCTAATCTTCCTCCTGCATTGCCAGTGGTAAGACTAAGTTCGTGTCCACCTGCAGATGCATAGCCAAATAGATATAAGAAAAATGAAAGAAAGAAGCAAATAAGAGGGAAGTTGGAATGAAAACCAAAAAATCCCCGACTAATTATATCAGCCATGATGAAGCATAAACATTAAAATAAAAAGAACTTTATTCTACAGCAAAAGTCCACTCTCCTAACAACATCAATGGCCACCACAAGTCTCCCTTCTCAAATTATGACAAAGTAAGAATCCACATCTTATGAGGGAAGTTTCCTTGCAAAGCAAAGGTGAGAATTGCAAGCAAGATAATTACCCTTTCCAAGATCATCCTCAAGCTCATGGACCACAAATGCTCTTCCAATGACTGCATTGGGGCCACTTAGTGGTATCTGCATGTAGGAATCAAAATTTAGTTACTGAAAAAGGAAGCAGGAACAAGAACCCTCTCACACTAAATAGGAAAAAATATGCATGCACGGACATGCAGGAGAACACCCATGCATGGGCAGTTGCACACATCTTGTGATCAGAAGAAGCATAGGTTTTGTACAGCACCTGCTTGTCTACAATTGTTGCCTCTGCCACTCCTGTGTCAGCCAAATGTTAAGCAATGAATAAATTTAATATACGCACACAGAATAATTGAAAAAAATAATTAAGAATGCTTTACCGTCAGCATTAGCAACTATGTTTCCCAGGTCACCCGCATGGCGTACTTCGTCCTCAGGAGCACCATGTGTCATATTGTTAGGATTGAAATGTGCTCCTATCATTTAAAATTTAAAAATAAAAAACTATATATACATAAATTGAAACACAATAAGAGCTTAAGACATGCAATTCAAATGCAATAAGTTCTACCTGTCGAGATGCATCCATTTGTTGTGTCACCATACTCATGCTACACATAAAACAAAAAAGAAAGATTAAAACCATAGATCTCAAAGAACTTTTCTGTGCTGAAATCCACCGATAATGAGCAGCTAAAACTGAAAACACTCACTAGGTGGAACCCATGGGGCCCTGGTGTAAGACCGGTAACACGAACATTCACTGTTGTAGGACCTATTACGGTAGAAATAAGTAAGCATCCCAGATGATAGCAACACTTGCTTGACATCTGATAAGAGATGTACAAACTCAATTTGTTTATTTAACTTCTTAAATTTTCAGTGGCTCGTACAGTCGTACTGTTGGGTTTCCATATTAAACAACAAAGTAAGAACAATGTTAAGTAACGTTTCACAATGCCTTCATTTCCTCAAAATTGTTGCTGGTTAGATATTCGTTTCAACTTTAACTCGAACAGAAAAGAAACAATCAATATCATTATCAGCTTGAGAAACCAGAAGAGGGAAAAAATCAAACAAAACAATGCACACCAGAACTTCATCCAACCTCCAAGTATCAAACTTTGGAGATGACTTCAGCAATACCCAAAAACCCAGAAAAACAAAATGTACTCATTTGCTTTCTTTTGCCTCTTCTCCTCGAAAAAACAAAGAGTTCCAAATAAAGAAACAAAATTTCCCCACTAAAAGCAACAATACCAAAACCCAAATCACAAAATGCAACATAAAATTAGAGAGAAATAAAAAACAGACCATCATCTTCTTGGGTCAACGTGACAACGCCTTCAACTTTGGAAGCACCTTTCAGGACCGCCACTGCATTCTTGGTAGCAGCTACAACAGAAAATGGCTTCTTGACAGTGGCAGCAATGGAGAGGGATTGGCGAGGGAGCTTGAGAGAGACACCACGAAAAGAGGAGTGAAGAACCGGTGGGTTTGAAGGGTTAGTTGAGGACGGAGAAAGGTGAGTGAGGTGAGATGGGGTTACCGTGAGAATTACCTGGGCCGCCATGGATGCTATTGTTGCAGCTTGCATCTGAGTGAAAGGTGATTCTGAGGCAATAAAGTGAGGTGAGATTGTAGTGGCCGCTGTGGACCGTAGGATTTAGCTAGCCTAGAATGTACCGCGCTAGCCTATATGAACGATCCATCTGGGTCTACTACTATGAGTTCCGTGGATGATGTGAGAATGGTCGGAGTTAGACATTGACCATTTGTTTTTTTGTGTTCGTGTCCGTCAACTGACGGCTCATAAAACATATAAAAATTTATATTTATATAAAAAGTAAAATATTTTTAATAATAATCACATTAAATAGGTAACTGTTAACAGTTGATTAGAAAAAAATAAAAATATTTTATTTTTAAATATTTAAATAAAATTTAAATTTTAAAATCGTTATTATTAAAAAATTTTTACTTCAATTAACTTTTGATCCAATTAAAATAAATAAATATAACATTATTGATGTAGAATATATTGTTAAGTTTACGATGGATAGACTTGGATATTGTCGAGGTTAAAAATACGAAGACGAGAGATGCATTATTCTTGGTTCATTTTATTTATTTATTGAGATAAAATTTGTTAAAATATAAATTCTTGCGCAAATGAAGGATACACTTTCAAAAAGACACAAGAAAACAGTCGAGAACGTTAGAGGCTATATTTATTCTTGTCAAGGCTATTTTAGTATGTATAGAAAACAGACAATGGTGATAACTTTAACATATTGTCACCAAGATTCAAAGATAGTTTTCCAGCTTTTCCATTATTTCATTTTCCAGTTCTTGCCAAATTTTACAGGCCATATTTAACACCTGAGTATGTTCATTGTCTACTTTGTCAGCTGTTGCCAAGAACCAAACCAGTTTCAGAATATATTTCATTACATTGCAGATTTGAGAATCATGGATGCTGCATTTTTCTGTCAGCTAGTCCATGGAATAGTTTAATATAAGGCACAGTTGCTTGAACAGTTCACGGTTTCCAATTTCTTCTTTTTCATTTTTTCCTTTCAAGCTGCAAATGATTTTCACTCTTTTTTATATCCAAATCAATAATCCCCATTGACAAAGTCTATTTTCAGATACTTTGAGCCTTGCATTCACTAATCATGTAAAGTGGGAAGCTGAACAAATGCAACATGATTTACAATAAGTTGGTGTGATTAGGTCAGAATAACAGGCAAAGAACTATAAATTAAACAAGTTGACTTTATGGTTAAGCCGATCATCTATTAAAAATTATGGTCTGAAATTATTAGTTCAGTTTGTGTCAACATGACATTGATGCACAAATTAGTACAAATTTCAGTCCCTCAAGTAGGATCTGAAAGCCACAGATTATTAGTGCTTGTCACAAAAGAAAGAAAACAGTTCATAACAGGCTAGCACTTGTGCAACTCAATTCATTGACAACAGGTTTAGATTGAACAGAGCAGGAAGATTGAGGTGTAATAAACTCAAATCCTTGGTTTAGAAAAGCCCCAGTCACCCATAACTTCAGGTTTGGCAAGTTCATGGACTGCTCACAATCTCTGACCTGTTTGAGCAAGAATAGATTATCATTTGCTGTAAAAAAAAGCAACAGGAAATAAGTTGAATACCCTGAAAAGAACAGAATGGGATAAAGTAAGAAAATGATGTCTTACATTTAGAGTAAATGTTAATGTAAATCTCTCAGAAACAGTGGTCAGGTTAGAATTTTGAACTTTGAAGTTGGTTAGGGATTCTAGGGCCTTGTAAAGTGATGTTGCAACTCCTTCTCCTTTGTTGCACAACAATCTAATGTAAAACACTCTTTCTTCCACTTGAAACATATTCAACTGCAATGCCACATGCACAACTATAAGAACTTGGAAATGTTTGATTTACATTTTGGAATCTCTTATGTAAGCTTTGTTAATTTCTAGTGGAAGAAAGGCTTATAAAGTCAGAATCATGCAAACAAGGGACTGTTATTGATCTTTACCTGCAAAATCTTCTTGCAAATAGGATGGCTCTTTCTTGAAACTGTAATCTTCACAGGATTATCAGTTGATTCTTGGTGCCTTTCAGACCCTGCCAATGATGCTTCAAGACCAGCAATCTCAGCTTTTAGCTTCTTAGCCTGTGTGTGCAGGTCTTGCAGGTACAATACAGCATCTCCAATGATGGAAGCTTTATCCATCTGCAGGCATAAGAAGTGTAATTGTAATCCATAAAGTTACAGTTAGGCTTGCAGAATGATGATTCAACTGTAAGTTGAGGAACAAACATGCTCTATGTGGCCCAAAAAAATCTTTCACAAATATGAATTCAAGTCTCTACTTATATATTATATCCGAAAATCTCATCACTGCGGCGTTACCCTCTTGACCCTAAAAAGGGTCAAGAATATCTGATGAACTTGTGACACTGATAAAAGACATACCTTAGTTATGTTAGGAACCAGGGAACGCAATGCATAGAGCTTCTCCTTCATCCGACCCCTCCTCCTCCGCTCTGATATCAAAGTTCTTGACCGATCAGCCTTTGCTTTCTTTGTTGATGTCATCGTTGTTGTTGACGTTATTGTCGTTGTTGTCGTTGTTGTTCCAAAAGAAGTCTCCTCCTGATTATCTCCATCTCCGTCCTTCATTACTTCTCCCTCAAAACTCGGCAATGCATTGAAAAAACAATCAGAATCCGCAGCCATGGTGCTTGTAGCATCAAAGCCAAAAGCATCCCCAGGTGTTGAACTAATCTGCTTATCAACAAAACAACCATTGAGAAGATCATAATCAAAGCGCGCGACAGCATCTTCACTTTCTCCACGAATTAGATCAATGAACTGGTCGAAGTTAGGATCATCAATGAAGTCATGCAACTCAAAGGGGTCAGGGACCTCCAGAGGGTAATTTCTCAATGCATCCATTGGTTAGTACGCACTGCCTGATTGTGAGAGGTGTAGCTGTAATAACTTATAAATTAAAATCTGGACATGCTTCATATCATTTCTTGGTATGAAAGGAATCGAATGGAGAATCTAACGCTGCAAGTTGCTTGCTAAACAGTGAGGCGATGACATAGCGAACTGGAACATCGTCAGCCATGGCCTTAGATTTAATCAAGACATAATATATATTCAATTCTAGTAAACATCATCATATTTTACTTGATTTAGGCTCTTATCATTGATGTTGACTAGGCGATTACTAACCTCTAAGATGGGTTTTGGGTAAGAAGAAAAAGGATGAGGAGGGAATACTGATCTGACTTCTTGAGGTTTTAATTTCTGCAAAATATTAATCCAACTTACCTCTTGACATTACTATTACTTCAAAGAAATGGGTCAGAATATGACGATCAATGGACCCTCTTGGCTCCATTGACCATAGTTTAAGGCTTCAAGTTCCTGAATTAAAGACATCAATAAAACAAAGATGTCTGATATATCAGTTTAGTGAATCAATTAACAAGTTATGGTTGAAAATGTGGAAATCCGCATCAGAATCACACCGAACATTAAGAATTTAGAAGTGATTTTCATTGTGTAGCATTTAACTTTCGGATGATTTTAAAAATAGTTTCTATATTGTAGTATTGAGTTTTTGTGTTTTGACTAGTGATTTATTTCTGAAAACTCGTATCTAACTTACAAAATATTGTACACTTTGATCCGAAATCTCAAAAATTAGGTGTCTCAAATGAGTCGAATTAGTAATGACACCAGATGACCAGAGTTCCATAGTTTTATTAACTTTCGGGGCACCTCTCTCCTGGTGCTAGTGTTAGCTCACAGGCAACTAATTTCGAGGACACGGTCGAATTGTTGTGGGTGTGAATGGAATCAAACAGTCGTTTTGAACATTAAGAATCATATATTCAATATTATACAGGATTAAGTTAGTAAGGTTACTTATCCATCAGGAGAAGAAACAAATTAATAGCTGTCAGTTCTGTCTCATATACCTCTACAGTTTTATTTATGCGAATAAAAAATACGAGAAATATATAAATTAAAATTTAATAAAAATTATATTTAAATGTGATAAAAACAAAATAAAAATGTTTCATATGTTAATATAAAGTTTGATATAAAATATTTATATTTTATGTTATATAAATATAAATTCATGTAATGTCGTTTTGCATAAAACCCAAGACTATGAGCATCCACTTGATTGGAAAAAAAAAAAAAACCCAGAGAAAAAAGAAAGATTAATGCTTAATCTAACTCTTTCCAGCTGCATGAATTGTGCAACTATTCTATTCTTAAGCATAATCTCAATCAGAACATTAACATATCAATGAAAACCTCAAATACTCTTTGACTTTGTATTGCATTGATAAAGATTTACACAACATTTCCATGAGTAGTTTAGCACAATCTGATGCAAAGGATAGACATTATAAAAACATTAAGACGAAGACAGGATTAGCTTAACATGTTCTTAACTACAATTAAAAAAAAAACATAAATAAGCTAGAATATCCATTCTTCAAGGGAATATCAAACATAGTACTGGAAAAAAAATCATTTTATAAACTCTATCAAGTGTTGAAAGAATCTTTTACTAACTGCACCCCATTGATAACTATATTTACTCATTCAAAAAGAAATAACAAAATATTGAACCCTTCTTGGCTAAAAGAGATGCGGCATCTATTGACTTGTTACCAGCTTTAATATGGAGATATATATTCAATCTGAGAAGTATTATTATTATTTGTTTTAATTCAAAAAATTTATAATTTTATTTTATAAAAAATATAAATATAAATTTTTATTTATATATCATAAACAAAATCTCACAAATCCAACATATAACTTACAATTAATGACTTGTCATTAACACAAAGCAAGCTTGATGCCCCCACCTAGACGGTGTTAACATAAAGTTCAGTTTTCAGGCTGGACTACATTTGTCTTCACAACCCAACCATCTATTTTAATGTTTCGGCCGTTGGTCCGATGATGCAGGTCCAACTGTTCAAGTCATGGCCTATGAATTTGTTTAAGTGCCCCCTAGGATTTAGTTGGGCTTGACATTTTGCCCCACCAAATGTTTAGATTGGGCTAGGAAATGCTGATTTTAAGCTGAAACCTACTTCGTTAGGCCCTTGTTACTCATTCCTTAAGACTTATAATATTCTATGTCTATTTATCTATTAACCGATCAAGAGGAATCGGAGTGTATGGAACCTTTTATGATCATTTGATTAAGAGTTTAATATTTTTCAATAAATCACTTACCAATAAATCATAAGATTAAATCGTAATTAAATTAGTTGATGACTACAACAAAATTTGTGTTAACTGCATGAGTTTTCCTTGTTTTCATGAATAAAAAAATGCCTTACTAACTTAAAAAAAAAAATGGGGCCTAAATTTTATTACAGGTTATTACTTTTTACCCAAAAAAAAAATAAAAATCGAAAGCTGAAAATACATATAGAGATAGGATTATAAGTATTGAGATTTAAACCTTATATAAAATTACTTCTTAAAGAGATTGTATAAATGAATTGTGTTAAGGGTATGATTCATTGTATTATTATTTTACTATAAAAGAGATTATTATTATTTGAATTTAGAATCTCTATTTATGCCAACTATCTTTTGATCAAATGATTAAAGAAAAATTTTAATATATGTTGTACGTTAAGATTCGAATTTAAATAATCTTAGTCCTACTTTTAATTATACAAAAAAAATACTTACTTATATTCTCTCATTTAGGACTAAACTTAAATGGTTCTCTAAGTATACCCTTTATTTGGATGTGGTCATTTTCGTGTTGCTCTGATAAGCTATTGCCAATTGGAAGATGGTTATCGACTTATCTTAATATCTATGACATTTCATGTGAACGTATTATACACAAGAAAAAATGAGTGGTATCAAGCTAATGAATAGTCAATTCACAGTGAAACAAAGAAATTTGGACGCTATTTGCATAATTTTTCTAAAGATATAGTTAGTATTAATAAATAAATAAGAAAAAATTCTTACAAAATTTGAGGAAGTAATGTTTCCTCAAGGTTGTTTAATACTCCACGCCTCCTGTAGATACTTGCATGTTATAATTATATATTTCATTATCATAACTTTTTGCAAATCTCTAGTTTGCCGTTCATGAGAAATTTATATATAGGAAATACATGAGAAATTTATATATAGGAAATATATATATATATATATATATATATATATATATATAAACGACAAAAATGGAATATAAATGAAATATTACAAACCTCAAACAAAGAGAACTAATTATTTTAGATACAATACAAAAATATAGGGATCAAATTTTGGTAAGAATTATATATGTATTATGTAAAAATTAAAAATATATATTTCAAATTTTGACATGTCGATACAAATTAAAATAAAATAATTTTTGTGTTTAATTTATACGCATTTAACGCAAAATAAATATGACTCAAATACAAGAATTGTCATATATCTATATAAGAATAAATTGACTGGAAATTGCTTAATGAAGACCAACATTGTACCAATTGAGTTACAATTCACAAAGACATTAGTTGAAAGAATTTAACAATTGGAAACATGAATAGTGTCTGGTCGATGCATTTCTTTAATATTATTTTTTTCCCTGTTTTTGAAAGAAAGAAATCATCATGCAAGACCAACTCTTTCTGGTTAGGATTAAACATAACATGCTATTCATTCTTTGTTCTACCACTTGTCTTTGTTAGCAAGTATTTCATTTCTTCTTAGTAGTATTCATTGAGGAGCACCACCGCCCTTTCAATTCAGACCCTTGAGAGTCTTTGAGTGCGGCAGTCTTTGAAGCCTTTGTATCATCATGAATATGATCATTATCACTACATCTTCAATGGAGTTTGAGTTTTGGTATGTCTAAATCTTTGAAAAAGTTTGTTTCACTTTCAATGATCCACAATAATACAGGCTCTATTTTTATTAAATTTTTCTCCTAAATTAGTTCTCTTTTTTTTTTTCAAAGTTTTCCTAAATTATTACATAGGTTTTTAAATGGTTAAAATAATAAAAAAGTTCTTGAACTATTTTATTTTTTAAAAATAGGCCCATATATTTTTATTGTATCCAAATTAATCAATCATTATTTTTTAATTTATACTTAAAAATGTTCTTTTTTCAAATAAAAAATTACGATCGAGTAAAAGTTATTCAAATTAACTTAATCGATTAAAATTTGATTAATTTGGTTTGGTTAAATTTGTTTCGAGTTTATGTTAATTTTTTTGGTTGATTTATTCGATTAAATTGGTATCTAAAATTACAAATTGAATTGACTGAATTAATTGATACTTTTTGAAATATTACATAAGTAATTAAATATTATATATATACCAGACCAATTTTTTATGTAGGGAGTTGGGTTTTAAATCCAACTTAAAAAACAGATTATTCACCTTTATAACAGATTGTGCTAAAAGTATTTTTTTTCCAATGATTTATGTTAAGAGTTTTTAAAGTGCAAATTAAATATTAAGAGTTTATTTAAATACAAATTAAAGTTTAAGAGTTTATTCAGATACAAATTAAAAGTTAAAAATTTATTCAAATGCAACAAAAATATAAAATTTTATTTAAATAAAGTGATAAAATTCAAGCGTTTTTTAATTCAAGTGATAAAATTTTACCATTAATTAATGATAAAATAAAAAATGCAACTCTTATTAAAAATATTAAAAGCTTTATTAATATTTGTTTAGATGTTTGTTTCTCTTATTAATTTTGCTACTTAATGGAGTAATTATTATATACTATTAGTGCATAAAATATAAACTCTTGCAAATATTAGTATTTATCACTTTGATTTTTCCGTCCCAATCTGTTAGATCAATTTTAAAAAAGATAAATTTCATCTAAGCCTTTGAGGTATCTACTTAATTCAATTTTAGTCTATTAATATTAAAAATAGACACTCAATCCAAATAACTTAACATCGTTAATAAAAGTTAATATGATGTGAAGTTAATATGATGTGAATAACTACAAAATTATCAATCATAAATTTTTCAATCTAAATAATTCTTTATTTTTCTATTTTTCTTCTATTTTCCATGATTCTTCACTATTTGTACTCTATTTTACATGTGTTATTTAATCAGTGATTTTTTTCTCAAATGTATTATAATTAATCTTAAATAATTATATTATACACTGTCAGTAAAAATTTTTAACTCCACAAGTAAAATTAAAATGATTACACAAGTCGATTAAAAAAATAAAAAAATAAAAAAAATAAAACATATATAATTATTTTAACATCATTCTTAATCTTATTTATTTTTAATTTTGAATTACACTTAATTTAAATTTATTTTATATTTAACATGCCTAAAGAAATTACAACCAGAAAATTTTGACATATTACATATGTAGACATAACGAGAATGCAATACTTATCGAAATCACAACCTTCTCCGTATGCTACAATGTCAGTATCTTTGTTGTTACACACGCAACTCAAACGTGTCGCCGCACGAAAACTGGTAGAATTTGGGACCATTGACGGGGCACAAAAGCAAGACAAACAGACGAGCGGTTGCAGGCTTCAATTAGTCATGGTAGATGGAGAAATTTCGATGCCATTGGAACTTACCTACCCAACAAAACGTTACCTATTCTTTCACTCTCAATCAATTTTCTTTTACTCTTCCTTTTATCTGTCATTTTCATTTATTTTTATTAATTAGGTTAAAGATAAGCAACCATGTCAATTTTAACGACCCTTACTATACGCCACATAATTCTGATCTGTATAATGAAATTATTTCAACTACACTCACATCATTGGGTGACTATTGTTACTCTCATGGAATTTTTTATTTTTTATTTAAATTCATTTGGATTTGGGGTTGATTTGCTTACTTTGTGTTTGGTTGAATTATTGCATGAAATTTGAAAATTTATTAGGAAGAAAATGACTTTGCCATTTTTTTCCAACTTTTTTTTATCGATCATAATGCTATTTGTATTACCATGTAAGATGTTGAAATTGATTTAAATAAAACTTGTTTGAAAATATCAAGATCAAGATATATAACTTATTGTTGTGCATGACATCTGTAATTCGATATTATTGTAATCGAGTAATAATATTTATATTTTGTTATAAAGTTAAAAAATTGAAAAGATTTAAAATATATTATTTTTTTTAAAGCGTGATTGGTAACATTAAAAAAAATTAATAGAGAATATATTTTTTTTACTTCTTATTACTTGATAGAATTAAGAACTAAAAAAAAAAAAAAAATTCATTTTTTCTCCTATTTTTTCCTCTATCACTTTCTTTCCTTTTTACTATTCAGCTGTACCGATCATAACTTTAATGTTTGATCCTAAATCATCGAATTTTGTCGTTATATTCAAATGGCTCTTTTTTTTTTGCACACACACACGTGTAATTATATATAGACACAAAAAACTGCAATCTAAAGATAAGAGAAGAAGATGTTTAATGTCGAAATTTGGATTTCATAAATATGAAATCAATCTCTTAAAATAATTATATTAAGTTATTAACTAATTGAGTTAAATCATGAGTTTTTCTTACGTATATTATAAAAGAATTATTAAATTGTCTACTTAAAAGTGTAGTTTTTAAACTCCTATTCTTGATTTTAATTATTTTATATTTTTTTAAAAATATATATTATTATTTTAATTTAATTTTTAAAGATTAAAAATTATTATATATTAAATAATTTTCCTTAATAAAAAAGAGCTTATTTTTCTTTTGTTGCACTAATTTTTAAATTAAATTATCCTTAGACTCTTTCAAAATTCCAGTTGGTTACACCAATTAACTTTGGAATTTTTTAATAAGTGTGGATAAGGTGTAGTACCTCAAGTACCAGTGAAAGTTGCAATATTTCCACATATCTTGCAGAACGCTACTGAACGTAGAAGATAAGATAAAGAACTTTGGAGTTTATCCTTTCACAATTTCTAATTTCCTACAATTTATTATTATTATTATTATTTTACCTTTCGAATATTCTGGCATGCAGAGATAAGCATCAGAGATTGGCAACTTACGGAAATTGCACAAATGGACGGTCTGGATGATCAAAATTTCATGATTGTTCTGTCCAAAACTGACCAGACCAAACCGGTCATTCATTTTCCTTTACCTTTCATGGTACGGATTCGGTAAAGCATTTGGATTAGAATTGTAGCTAGCTTGAATTTCTCCGCTGTCAGGCTCAGCCAAAGCCTCCAGAACAAGATATTTATGTATGGCCATACGGGACTCTCAATGTCTAGGTCAATTTTATTCCAAAATTTCGAAACCTAAAATTTAATCAGAATTTGTTATTAATAAATAATTTTTATAATTATAATTCTATAAAATATAGTATTATATCTTAATTAAAAAATAATATCATAAAAAATTTTAATATTGGTTCAAATAATATATTAAACTTTGTTATGTAAGAGATCTAAAAAATTAAAATTTTACATTAATGTTTAATTGAAGAAAATAATTTTTTTAATGGACGGGTTTGGGTGGATTTAAATTTTTTTATTATTTGTAAAACGAGTTTAGATAAAATATTTAACTCGAAATTCGGCCGACCCATAAACATGTATTCTAAGGTTTGTAAAGTCAAAATTCATTTTTGTGCATAAAGTTACAATTGATTAGAGATTGAGTCCTTAAGAGTATAAAAGTAAAGTATATTTTATTTCTACAATAGAAGTTTCTGACATAAAAAAAAAAAAAATTCAAATATAGAAAGTCATACTTCAAATTTATAGAACTCTTAATTTTGCGCCTTAGAAAAGAGGATATAACCATGTAAACTATAACTTAAGGTCATACAAGTATTATTTACTGAGACTATAATTTTGACAATGTAACCTTTTCTTTTATTCGACAAACCAAAAAAAAAAAAAAAAAACAGATACAGTAAAAGCAATGCTTTGCTCTATTTATTAATTTTTACAATTTTTTGGAAAATTGAAGGAATTTATTGATTAAAAAAAACTACATTCAAACAATGAAATCAGAATTTTTATAAGTTGTATATGATAAAAAAATAAAAATAAAAATAATAAATAATAAAGTGCGCCACGTAGCGCACGAAAAAAATAGGTAAGAGATCAGATCTACCGTCTTAGAAACAATATAACGAGAGATATAAATAAAACAAAAAAAATATTTAATCTAATGATACATGCGTAATTATTGACAGAATAAATCTTTATAAATAGGGATCAAGTATGACTTAAAAACTTAAATTTTTATTTTCTCTACAGAAATTCTGTCAAAATTTTTTTCTGATTTAAGTATCGGAATGATTACGCAAGAAACAATCACTGCGTCTCTCTGATCATTCTCTTTCTTATAAAATATCTGATAACATGTGACACAAAGATCAAAATGAAAATGTCAAAAATACGTTATCATTATGTTTAATAGTAACACTATAAAACCTTGATTCTGCTAAAAAAAAATTAGCTAAGAAATTAGCTTCTTTCATAACATGAACAAAGGAAATCTCCTCTAAACAAGAAAAAAGATTATCATTAATTTTTACAATTAAACGGTGGAGATTAGATATCATCATCATCATCATCATCATCATCTCCTTTCTGTTGTTGAATCATGAATAGATGTTGGTGTTTGAGTATTCTTATGCTTAAACTAAAACCGGTCATCAAAATTGCTCTCATCATTGCCACCATCATATTTGGATCACTATCCAATAAACGAATCAGCATTTCGCCAATAATTAATCGTGGATGTTGATGTTGCTTAATTCTCTAATTATTTTCTCTTATACAGTACATTATACAAATATAAACACACATGCCAATGCAACTTGGTTCATTAATTAATCTTTAAATCATGTGAAACTATTGATTTTGATTTGCTTCTTTAGTTATTAACCCAAAAAAATCATTATTATTTATGGTCCTAATGTGCATCATCACTCCTTAATATTATTATTTTAAACTATAAGAATCTCATATTATATTATAATGTTCCTCTATGTTCTGTGGTTGAAGTTTAAGCATCCATTATATAAGATAAGATAATATAATTCTTTTAATACGTCACCTTTTATCAAATTTTCTAAACTTAATTTTTAAAATAATAAAAAAAGAGTGAATTAATATTTTTAACATTTTTTTTCTTACTATATTTTAGGAATGAAAGTGGGTGGCGTATTCGATATTTTCGAAATACTCATACCTAAACTCAATTAAATACCTATCTAATATATATTATATTTATTAATTTTAACTACTCAAAACTCATTAAATACTCGTTATTAAGTCAAAATTTATTTTTAAATTTAAATTTAAAATTAATTTTAATATATTATTAAAAATAAATTAATAAATTTAAAGTAACTCAGCCAGCAATAATTTTGTCCTATTCATTTTCTCCAACGTCTTTCCATGAACATAAAATGTGAAATGACGTATTGATTTACCAAAAGTCATTTGTATGAAAGGAAAAAGAAAGGAGGAAATGAAAAAAAAAATCCCCAAGAAGCCTCTAAAAGCCAGCAAGAACTTGAGGAAGAAAGAAAAACAGAATGATGTGTCGTCCTATGATTGCTTGAAAAGCCAACATGATTAATTAATAAGAATCTGATTATTATAATTTGTAAAGATATGTGAATACCAAAAGTCATGAAATGGAAATTTCAGAGTGTCAAAATCGTGGATTAACAATAGGCATGGATGACTTCAAACCCCACTCCAAAAGGCAGGCAAAAGAAAATCAGAAACTATTCTAATTTCTTACTTAATTATTCCTTCATATACATAATACATTCCTTACTTTTTCTGATTTCTGAAAAATATAATTATTCTTTTTTTAGCTCAATAATAATTATTTATTGACATACCTATATATATTTATTATTTCATTCGTAGCCATTAATATCATATAAAAACTTAATATTTCACTCTTAGTTATTAATTCTCTAAGTTAGATGAGTATATGGATAATTATTATTGATTCAACAAAATCGATTGATTTTAATTTTGTATTAATTAAAATGATTTATTTAAACATAACAAAATAACTCTCATAATTCCTTATTTTCTTGCCTTATATCTTTTAATAAATTTATATCCTAACAAGAAAAAAAGAGAGCACATATATAAATTTTATTGTACTTTCTAGCTATTAAAAAAAAATAATTTTAATTATATTTGTTTGTATATATAGGAAATTCTACGATAATGTCAAAATTTTTAACTCTAATTTAATATCAACATAAATATGCATAATCAAACGTAAACTTAATGCAGTATGCGTAAGATATATTAGAAATATCATAAACACAAAAAAATAAACGTAAAATTAGTGTCAATAGACATAAACACATGATAATTTTATTACAAAATATGTTTACGATATTTTTAATATATTTTACAAATATTAATATCAAATTTACATTTATTATCATATATTTATGTTGATCTTACGATAAAACCAAAAATTTTCACCTTATTCAAAAAGTTCTCATCTCATGCATATTCTACATATACTACATAGTTAATGTATTGGGCTCATATTATGGCTAGGTACTAACTATGGTTTACATTATGAAAAGTTGAGGATAGGGACGCCGCCTTATGCTATTTGTAATTTTTTTTAATTTTATATTTTTTATATTGGTCATGTTTTTTGAATTCGGAGTGAAATTTCTCTTTATCACACACACAAAAATCGTGTGAATGTATCTGCGTCAATATATCTAAATATATATATATATATTTATTTATTTATTTATTTTGTCTTAAAAGAAAAAAAAAAAGTACAAGAATGGAGAATTCCAATATAAGCCACGGAATTTCTTGTCCATTTCTTGAAAAAAACTATATTCCTATCATATTCGAGTTTTAAATTTTATAAACAAAATTAATAAAATGACATATATCTCATAAAATATATAAAAAAAATATGATAATTTAATTTATAATCATGCTTAAAAATTAAAATTTTTTTATTAATATAACAAATTCGAACCCAATTAATAGAAAAATTATTCAATGCACAGATGAGTTTTTAGACATCATTATCATAATTTTGTCCCAAGGTATTAGAGGTGATCATAATTAACTTGCTCACAGCTTAAACTTTTCTTTTACGTTAGGAAAACTGAAAATAAGAGATTGATTTAAAGGAATAATAGGAATTGAAAGAAGCATTGATATTTGTCCATAAAGCAGAGAAAATAATATAGTTTTCAACTTTCACATTTTTAATTAAGAACTTAATTGTTAAAATCAACACAACTCTGTTCAATCAGTGCACTCAATTTTTCTCAGACCATCGTTGTCATGTAATTTTAAGAAGAACTAATTAAAATGGAATTATAAAATGTTTTAGGTTTTAGTCTCACTGAATATAAGTTTGATCCAATTTTAAGTTGATTTAATTAATAATTTATTAATTTATCTAATTTATTTTTTTATTTTTTAAACACAAATTTCAAAACATATATTCTAAATTGATAAAGAATATGTTTGTTTGATAAAAAAATCAATCAATGACACAAAAAATGAGACAAAATTAATAATTTTTAAAATCCAATTCGAAGGAATCTTTGGCCTAATAATGATATCACCGAATTTCACCTTGTTTAATTGTTGTCTTCCTAATTTGAAGCATAGTAAAAAACATTGGATAATAATATAATAGAATATATCACCCAAAAAAAATTCAATCACATTATTGATTAATACTACCAAGGAAGACAAAAACAATTATTGCAAGTAGCATTTTTAGCCTTTCAATCAAAGCTCTAAAAGATTTGTTTGGGTTAATTACCAAATATACCATCAATTTTTTTGTACAAAATAAAAATAAACTCTTAACCTTGAATTTTATTGTATAAATTCTTAACGTTTTAAAATAATACAATTAAGTTCAAATTAGTTATAAATTTTTATAATAAAATAAAAGGGTGAGAACTTATAAAACTTTAACATTTTATTTATTTTACTTAATTGCATTATTTTGAAAGGTTGATCGCTTATTTTATTGTAAAATAAAAATTTATAAACTTTTACAATAAAATTAAAAGTTGAGAGTTTATATCTATTTTGTATAGAAGATTGAAGGCATTTTTGGTTATTAAACCTTTTTTTTCAGTTATAGTTATTTAGTGTTGATATGTAAAATTGTTTTTGTTTCCTCACTTTATTCGGACAAGATTTTTTAATTAATTATTTTTTTATTTGTATTTGTCCAAATTTTCAAAAAAGACATGATAAATTTTTCTTAGTTTGGTAAAACGAAAAGATAACGTAAATACTAAGATCCGAATATCAGATTTGCTACAAATCATTTTTTAAAAAGATTACAAGAATCACTTAAATTAAATTCTGAATTTTAAGACAAGACGATTTGAGGATCACAAGAATTGTGCTGGATTATTTTGTTATTGCTAGATTATTTGTTTATAGTTTAGGCTATTCTTGTTTGTTTTTACTTTTCATAGTTAAGCTATAAATATTATATAAAAATTGAGTTTGGTAGATTAAATCTTGATTTATTGAAATAAAAATTTGTGTATTCTACCAATGTAAGACACGAAAATTCGGTGTCATTTTTAAGAAATTGATATTAAAAATATGGATTAGTGTAATCTTGATCAAAAATCGAAGAAATAATTTAATTTCGAGTCCAATTGATCAAGATATAAATTATCAGAATTTATCAAAATTTTTGTCTCGAAAAATGAGCCCGAAAATAGTAGAAAAATATACCGAAAAAGTAAAATCGGACTGATAAATTCATTTACGGACTAAATGAATTTAATAAGAATTTTGGGATATTTTGGGATATTTTAAGATTTTTATTATTATCTTAAGAATAAAATAATAATAAAAATATATTATATAAAAAAAACCTGTTAAACAAAAAAACGAATTGGAAACAAAAAAAAAAGGAGAATATCGGGGAGAGAGAAAGAGGAAACCGACGGTTTCGGTTTCCTCTCACCGGCGAGCCACCGGAGAGGATGAGGGGCCGGCGAGGGACGGCGAAGGAAGCCCAGTACTGGGCGACTCGCCAGCGGCCACCACGCGCCCCAGAACGCCGCCGACAGAGAGATCGGAGGGGGAGAGGCCGCGGGAGAGAAGGGGCGATTCGGCCGCCACCAGCGCCGATCGACCCCAGCCCAGGCCAAAATAAGGCTCCCCAGCCCGAGCAGAGCCGATTGGCGGTGGAATCGGGCTGGGAACCGATCGAAAGCGCCGGCAACGGTGAAAGGAGCCCTGAACTGGTCGGCCGGTTCAGTGAGGAAGCTTCTGCGCTGAACCGGACCGGACCGGTTCAGCCAAGGAGGAGAGAGAAAAAAAGAAAAAAAAAAGGGAAAAGGAAAAGGAAAAGAAAAATTTCGGGATTTCATCGGACTTCGGGTAAGTCGATACGAGGTCAAAAGTGACCGATTTAATTTTCGATAAATTTATTTGAATTATATTTAATCAAAAATTGGCCCGAAAATGAAAAATACGAAATTGTGCAGTTCGACGATTAATTCCGAACGGAAGCCCGATCGAACTTCGATTCGCGCACCATCGTACAATATCGGGTAAGTAAAGCTCATTTACGACAATTTATGTGATAAACGCGTATTTAAGATTTATTTTACGCATTTCGGATTAAATTTCGGATTTAGTGAATTATATTCGAAATTTCGAATAAACTGTCGTAAATGATATTCAGGCTATCCAAAGAGTTTGGAACGAAACCCAATGGGTATTGATAGACCCAATGAGTTGATAGACCCTGATGAAGGGAATTAATACGTGAAAAACGGGCTTAATACAGATTAAGGCCCGATTAAAGTAATTAGACCCATTTAGAGTAAACGGGCCCAATTAAGTGAAATGAACTGTATTAAATGTGTAATACAGTAGGAAACGTGTAATTAATCCAGTGAATGGTTAAATGCAGCTCCAGAGTCATATTGAGAGTTGATCGGACTGCGAGATTTGGACAGCACAGAGGAAGAGAGGTCACACTACGTGATCCGAGGTAAGGGATCTATGGGAGCTATTAGAGATAGCTGTACGTATTTTCATCGTCGTTTACAGTCAATTAAATTTCGTATAGAGTATAGATATGAAATTTCTGGATAGTACCCAAATATGGGAAAATTACGAAAATACCCTTAGACTTAGGAATTTTGGAAATGCATAAAGTGCATGCAATCCATGTTTTCTCTGTGAAAAAGAGATTTTGTGAAACTGAAATGATAGACTGGCTCATTATTTGACAGTATGCATTAACTTGCACGTTTTTCTAAAATGTGATTTGATTGACGAATGATTTAATGGGATGTTACTCTCTCACTCTGTTTTGTATCGTTTTGCATATTGCAATCGATTTTGAGTACCACTGTGGTGGGAAATGGAGCCAGCTGTCTATTTTGTGTGTGTGAAATCGTGCTGGAGCTATGATGAGATCTGTGGATTTATCCAGATCCGCTCCCACTTGATTTTGGTATTACATCTGTACAGACCGTGCTGGAACACTGCTCGTATTGGATTCTGTTGTGATTTGTGATTAAGATCGTGCTGGAGCCCTTGTGTTGACTGTGTGTCACACTGACTTGCTCACACTAGATCGGAGACGACAGGCTATGATTGATAATTTATTTGGTTGGGGTGGTGAGCTTTTGACTCAGGCACCTACAACTGTGTGGTAATTGTACCTGGTTCATGGAGTACGTCGTACCGTGTAGACAACATGGAGTACACTGTACCGTGCAACTATGGGATGTGAGGATTGCGTCTTTGGACTCGGGCATGCTTTGTCATTGCTTTGTTTTGTGATAGTCCTTAGATAGGAGCCGATGGATAGACTAATCCCCTCCTCGGATTCAGAGACACCCTGGCACACCTGATAGCTTGTAGGTCTCGGACTTTGGCAAATTGTTCCCTTGGATTTGTGTTGAAATCCCTGCCTAGTCTCATCTGTTTTATTGGTTTCGGTGATGAAACTAATTGTGATTTGATTTCTGTGATGAAACCGTTTGAAATGAGAATATGATTTTTAAAGTGAGTTTCAATACTGAACACAGAAAGATTTTACTCTGAATGAGTTTTGATATTCGGTTTTGGCAGTAAATTGCTATGTGTTTTACTATGATGGTTTTGTGAATGCCATGAGTTTTTCGACATAAACCATGCATCATGAGCATCGTGGATAGTTTGATTATCTACTTGCTTTATAAATTAATGAGAGTGTTTTGAAAAGTAAATGCATTTGTTTTACGAGTTGATAAAACATGCATTATGAGCATCGTAGATAGTGTGGTTATCTACCTGCTTTCATATATTTCTCACTGAGCGCGTTATGCTCATCCCATTATTTTTTCCACCTCTACAGAGCATTTCAGTAGAGTGTATAAGCTGCATCCATCCTGCGATCTTTTACACACAGCTATCCAGCAGCATCAAGGTATGCACACATGTACTTTTGTATCTGAATAATAGTGTACAGTGATGTAGTCATGTTATATGGGGGATGTATATGTTAGGCAATGTAAACGAATTTTAAATTCTAAAATGATAATGTTATAAGCTTCCTCAATTTTAGTGCCTGGGACGAAAGCATTGCCTGTTATGCATATATATATAATATATGAAACTGAGTGATGGATATTGACTCACAGCCCAACAATTGAAATGTGGTAAGTTCACGAAAAATTTATAGTGATTTTTGAAAATTTGGGTCGCGACAACCAACATATCACAATATTGTAGCAATAAAACTAGAATTATTGATCACACTTAATGTTGCTCTTTATTAAATCCAATAGATATCAAATCAACCACACATCAATTAGGGAAAAAAAATGTAAATATTAAAATTTCAATTTCAATCTATTATAAATTATTTTTTAAAAGAGATTGTATAAATCAACTAACTATACGTCGAATTTGAAGGGAAAATAAATTTCATTTGAAGGATCACATGATTTGTGCTTGGATACCTTAAATTTACTAGAAATGTTCGAGATGTTGAGATTCAAATATTAAATTTATTAAGAGTTAATTTTTTTTAAAAAAAAAAAAGATTTCAAGAAACAATGAAAATAAATTCCGAATTTTAAGACAAGATAATTTTCATGTTGAGGATCACATTAATTGTGCTTGACGACTTCATATTTGTGAGATTAGGTGTCTTTATTTTTGGCTATTATTGTTTGTTTTTATATTTCATAATTAAGCAATAAATTATATATATAATTGAGATTGTTTAGATTGAACCTTGATTTTCTAAAACTAAGAATTTAATACTCTACCAACAGATTACAATATCGTTGACAATAAAGTTAAATATATTTTTAATCGTACTTGATATTGCTCTTTTCTAAACCCGACAATTTTTAAATTATTTATACATGGATCGGGATAAGATAAGAAAACATATATATTAAAATTCAAGACATGATAATTTCAAAACATAAATAGCAAAAAAAAAAAAAAAAAAAAAAACAGAACCTCTTAAGAAATTTGCGTGAATTCAAGACATAATAATTTTCCTTTAGAAAAAAACATGAATTGTGCTTGACTACCTTAATATTGTTAGATTATGTGTGTCATTATCTTGGAACTATTCTTGTTTGATTTTACTTTTGACAGACAAATTGGAATTATTGATCGCACTTAATTTTGCTCTTTTGTAAACCCATTAATAATCATCAAAGGAATCATACATCAATAGAATTCACTATGGATTCCAATCGAGTCCATTGTTGATAAACAATGAAAATATCTAAACCTAATGGTGACTTTAACCCTTTTGTTAATTAATAAACAAATCTAATCACATTGTCACATTAACATGTCTCGGACCAATCATCGCTAAAATTAAAAGATTCGGATAAATTTTGATTTCGATTGTTGTACCATTGATGTTGAAAATTCAAATCAAACTTTATTTTTATTCATCTATAAATTTGCACTTTATCATAAAATGTGAAATAAAAAATTAACGACCAAAAAATAAATAAAGTAAAGCAATTTCAATCTAAAATAATTTAATCTTGATTTTAACATTTTGTTAAGCCATTGGTCGATTATATTTATTTCAATCAAATTGGATATACCAAAGTGACAATGTATTTTTTTTAATATAATTTTTAAATAACATTTGTCATCTACTATTATTTGTTTATTGATACGCGATGATTCGTTCACCTCTTTCTCAATAATTGCTTGGATTATTAAATTTTAATGGAAATTAAAATATAATTACTTGGAAAGTTACGTTTGGTATTAGCAATTATTTTAGATATTTAATTTATAATGGATTATGAAAGATAACGCCTTGATCGTATCTCAAGTCAAACCAATCAACGGCGTAGGTTGTGTCGCTAAAACTAAGAAAATGAAAAGCCACGTCAGTTATTAGGCTGGTTTGTAGATGGAACGTGACGGTTGAAAAAAGAGGGGTACAATTATTTTGACTCTTGACTCTGCTCGGTGCTGAGTCAGCAAAGGAAATGGATAAGCCCCACTGTAAAAACTAGTGGAACGGTCAAAAAGATACAGTAAAAACCAACCACGTTGGACCACGTGGCGAGAGGAGAGTGGGGGGTCCGAGGAAATGACGACAGTGGGCCATACGACGGGTGAACCTGAAATTTTGCAACTATAAATACGTGGGTTTTGATGAACTTCAATGCACAGCTACGTGTTGCCTTCCCCTGTATACACTCCATTGTTTTCTCTGTATCGTTTCCCTGCAAAAATCTTCTTTTTTCTGATCTTTTGTCTAAATTTTGGGATTACCCTTTAATTTAATCTGAAATTGTTGTTCTTGTTCTTGGGAAAAAGGCAGAGAAAAAGGTGTCTGAGAGTGTTTGTTTTGAAAGAAAATGTGTGGGATTTTAGCTGTTTTGGGTTGTTCTGATGATTCTCAGGCAAAAAGGGTTCGAGTGCTGGAGCTTTCCCGCAGGCAAATAGTCTTTTTCTTTCCTACTTTTCCACTTTTTATATGGGGGTCTTTTGTTTTAGCTAATTTTGATGTTCATTTGTGTCTCTATAAAGGTTTAGGGTTGTCAAGTAGGGTTCTTGGAAATGAAAGAAAAAAAATGGTGGCTAAGGGTTTTGTCTTTTTAATCCATTGCTGGAAACTCTGAAAGCTCGAGCTGAAAATATTGACATATAGTTTTAGGTCTTTTTTTACTAAAGAGAAATTTCGTACTTGCAGAACTCTGGCACGTTAAAACGAAAACATGATAATCAATACTGAAAATCACTCAAGTCAGATGTTTGGTTTTGAAGAAGTTTAAGTTTAACCTTATACTTGGTCTTGAATTCTTAACCATCTTTAAGGTGGATATGTCGAAAGGAAAATCTCCAACTATGGGGATGAAGGCAGGAGCCCAAACTATGCCGAGAATCTTGAAGCAGTGACAATGCAACTTTGAAACAAAGGAAAAGAAAAAAGAAGTGGGAGGGTCCATGTTTTAAGATGCTAATTCAATCAGATTGTGCAGACAAATTCAATAAAAAAAATTCCATTAGATTTATTACTTATCAGTTAGTGATTATCCATCTGGAGTGTGGGCCATAATTTAACAATTATTTGGAGTAATAATGTTTAAAAGAAAAAGGATAAAGAGAAATAATCAGCTGAAATTGCTAGTGTTTGATGATGAATGAACAGGCTGAAGCACCGGGGTCCTGACTGGAGTGGGCTCTACCAACATGGAGAGTGCTATTTGGCCCACCAACGCCTTGCCATCATAGATCCTGCTTCCGGTGACCAACCTCTCTTCAATGAAGACAAAAGTGTTGCTGTTACGGTAGGCCTCTAAGCATCCTTTGTTTTATTATTTCTTCCCCTTTTAGCATATATGATCAGTTGGTACTTGTCGAGAAGTGCCCCTGTATGCCTTCAAAGTGGAAAAAAAAAAAAAAAGATTTTGGTACTTGTAACTTTTCAAACATTCAAGAACTAATAATCTAATGATAATTTGTGTATTTGTGTCGTACTTGTTTTGAGTCGAACAAAACACATGTCATTTTTGCACATCTTTTCGTATTGTTTTTTTATCATGTCATGTTTAATGGAGAGAAAAAAATTTGTGCTGGAAACTAGGTGAATGGAGAGATTTACAACCATGAAGAACTGAGGAAGAAGTTGGTAAACCACAAGTTCAGGACTGGCAGTGATTGTGATGTAATTGCCCATCTGGTATGTCTAGCAAATTATCGGGTGGAGATGATTTTTGGTCTGAAATTTTCAGTTTGTTTGCTGAATTCTTGCTTTAACTAGTGTAAAATTGTTGCATAAACTTGTAATACATGATAGTATGAAGAGTATGGGGAAGACTTTGTGGACATGTTGGATGGAATCTTCTCGTTTGTGTTGCTGGATACCCGTGACAACAGCTTCATTGTTGCACGCGATGCTATTGGGGTCACCTCCCTCTATATGGGCTGGGGACTTGATGGTACTGAATCTTGCTTTCCTCAATTACCAATAATCTTTGCGCAAGGATTTCTAGCTAAGTTTGGGTTGAACTTGGTTTCTGCTAAATTATTTTCTACAGGTTCGGTTTGGATATCATCAGAATTGAAAGGATTGAATGATGATTGTGAACATTTTGAAAGCTTTCCTCCTGGCCATTTGTACTCCAGCAGATCAGGAGGATTCAGGAGGTGGTACAACCCACCTTGGTTCTCTGAGGCCACTCCATCAGTTCCATATGACCCTCTTGTTCTCAGACGTGCGTTTGAAAATGTAAGATTGATGAATTGCAAGCTGAGAAACATTTGACACTTACTAGATTAAACAAAGAAAGTTAAGCTTACAGGTTGTGTGCCATATGTTAACAGGCTGTGATCAAAAGGCTGATGACTGATGTGCCTTTCGGAGTTCTGCTATCTGGAGGCCTTGATTCATCGTTGGTTGCTTCGATCACAGCTCGGTACTTGGCTGGTACCAAGGCTGCCAAGCATTGGGGAAGTCAGCTCCATTCTTTCTGTGTTGGTCTAGAGGTAAGTCGTATTAGTATAAGATTAAACCTTAATGCATAGCTTTAAAGGGTTCAATTGGTCCTTAAAACTTGTTTGTTAATTTGTCTGCAGGGTTCGCCAGATTTGAAGGCTGCAAGGGAGGTTGCGGACTATCTGGGAACTGTTCATCATGAGTTTCACTTCACTGTTCAAGTAATTGACTGAAGATTTTGTAATACTTTTAATTCAAGAATCGGGGTCTAATAATCCTGGAACATGCTAAATTTCTCTCTAATGTTTCAGGATGGAATTGATGCCATTGAAGATGTCATCTACCATATTGAAACCTATGACGTGACCACAATCAGGGCAAGCACTCCTATGTTTTTGATGTCACGAAAGATCAAGTCGCTAGGAGTGAAGATGGTTATTTCTGGTGAAGGCTCTGATGAGATTTTTGGTGGATATTTGTACTTCCACAAGGCACCAAACAAGGATGAATTGCACCGGGAAACATGCCGCAAGGTAATTGATCCTCTTACTTGGCAGTTTACTCCCCAGGGGAGTTGGAATACAAGGATATAATGAAACTGGTCTATTTGATACTTTTGTGCAGATCAAGGCCCTTCACCAATATGATTGCCTGAGAGCTAACAAAGCAACATCTGCATGGGGATTGGAGGCTCGAGTCCCCTTCTTAGACAAAGAATTTATCAACGTTGCCATGTCTATAGACCCTGAATCAAAGATGGTATGTAAACAAGTATATTGTTCCTAAAATTGCTTGATTTACACATCCATTTACAGACTTATCAAGAATGCTTTTCCATTTTATGAATCAGATAAAAAAAGATCAAGGACGCATCGAGAAGTGGGTTCTTAGAAGGGCCTTTGATGATGAAGAGCATCCCTATCTGCCAAAGGTCTTGTACCGTTTTTTGTTGTCTTTGGTGTTTGTCAATTATGAAGTAAATAACAAACTAACATGCCTTGTCTGATGCCCTGCAGCATATCCTGTACAGGCAGAAAGAACAATTTAGTGATGGTGTTGGTTATAGTTGGATCGATGGTCTCAAAGCCCATGCTGCCCAACATGTAAATATCTCTCTGATGTGCTTCCTTTTACATCTCATTTCTTTTGGAATCGAGAAAATAGACTGCAGTGAAGATTGATTAATTAATTCTCACCTTATGCTTTCAGGTGACTGATAAGATGATGCTTAACGCTTCTCATATCTTCCCTCACAACACACCAACCACAAAAGAAGGATACTACTACAGGATGATTTTTGAGAGGTTCTTCCCTCAGGTGATTTTCTGAATTTCACAATTCGAATACATTTACGCTTCTAATTAACTTTGTCAATAGCAATGATAGTAGAATGATCATCCTCGTTTGCTTGGTCTAACAGAACTCGGCTAGATTGACTGTCCCTGGGGGAGCCAGTGTAGCATGCAGCACTGCTAAAGCTGTAGAGTGGGATGCTGCCTGGAAGAACAACCTTGATCCTTCAGGCAGGGCTGCCCTGGGAGTCCATCTCTCAGCTTACGATGCAGAAACTTCTCTCAGCAACGCTCCGTCCAAGGTTATCGATAGTATACCGCGGATGATGGAAGTTCCTGGAGTTGCCATACACAGTTAATGCCTGCCTAATGGAAAGAAGCAGAATGTGTGAATATAATAATTTAGAGTAGGATTTGTGGCATATCCATGAAACTTCAGAATGCTCTGCTATATAGTATTTACTATTCACAATGTTTACAAGTACTAAAATCTGTGATCATTAGATCATCTTTTGTTGTCATCAACCAGTTCTTGCTTATGCTTTTGAAGTGTGTAAACCATATTTTCCAGTGGAAGTTAATTATTAATGAAAATCTTCCCTTTTGTTCACACACCTTGCAAAAGCTTCCAATTATTTCAATGTCCAAGTTACAATATGAAATCCAATGTGAAATCTGTTCTTAGCTTGTTCATCTTGACCCATTCTTTCCCTTCAACTGCACAATAGTAACATGCAGCAACAGCGACGAAATCAAATTGTTGTCTTTTATTGTACTTCAGTAATTTCTTTTCTCAATGACATATGTCTTGCCCCCACAACACAGTCATGCCAATTATCGTGGACATAGACAATAATTCGACAGGAAACATGTTGTCCCCACAAGTTTAATGGAGCATTAACCAGTTTAAGTTCTTGAAATTAATCAGACTTGACTTGAGGAACAATGTACGTAGCATTATTGATAAAGTTCATGGGAGAGGAGGCTCAAACTGGCAACAATATGTAAATTGCTTTACAATATGCAGAGTAAATGCATTTTGGCACTCTCTGCAAACCTATGATTAGAATTAGTAGTGACTAATTATAAAATTAAGTAAACTACAGAGTCTTGTAAATGAGTTCTTCTACTATCTTGTTCCACTTTATTTTTAGTCTTATCCAGTCTTTTACCATCATCTGCTGCTGCACTCAATACTTCGGAATCTGTTCGGCAGATCCTGTCTGATTCACAATGTTCTCTCTTCTCAGAAGAACCAAGATTTACGAGCCTAATCAAACAATACAGTATAAAATAGTTCATTCCAAATGTCAGGCAATCCAGGAAGGCACCAATGGCTACAATCAGCTGAGCGGACCGGGTTAGCTCTCTGAGAAGGGCTTAAATCACCGCTGTAAATTGAAGGGTGCCCATCTTTCCTAAGCTCAGAAAGCATAGTGATGTCCAATAAATATGCAGGAACGTGCATCCCCCTAATAACTTTATCCACTACTCTCATCTGGTCAGGGTATGTGCCAGGGTACGTTGTGCCGGTCACTGGCGCTGTTTCCCCGTAGCAGTTTTTCGTCATAGTCACTGTTGCTCCAGCACTCCATTCACTTGGACTGCCAATGGAGTTAACCAAAACCATTGAGTTTTCATAGACAGATCAGTTATCAAAACAGAACAATATGCTCATTCATGCATCATGGACTTTTCCTAGAGACGTAGGCAGTGGTCCAGCGAAAAATAGCAGTGGAGGGTAGTTTGCAGACGTTCATAGTGATATTTCAAGCATTCAAAGGGTCAATTGCCACCGACAGAAGTGGTTCAAAAGGACAATTTCCTTACTGTTTCTTGAGGTTACAGTTGCGAAAGAAAGCAGTGAAATCAATTGCATACAATTATAATAAGTATTTACACCTAAAGTAAATCTTTTCTGCTACCAAATCTTACCCTATAATCAACAAAAGTGATTTGACAAAGCACGTGAAAGATGAGGTGAGAACAAATCGAGGGTAGTCTCAATACATCAACCATCTATCATGAATTACTCGGGTGAGTTCAGCAAAAACTCTCTCGTGATGAATGGTTGAGTGATTTTCTTTTGGTTCTTTCATGTTCACATGAATGGCCCATTTATTTACTTCCCCAGTGCCAACCTGGAGCTTTACTGCATCATCTCTTGCCAGTTTTAAACTCTTCAGATAATGGTTCACAAATGTTTATAGCCAGAAGCTACTGACAAATCAACGAATGTGGCTACAGTTTTTTCTCTACAGGGGAATTAATACAGGCTAGAGAAGAGAAACTAATAAGAAAGTTTTCCAGCCAGGTTTGGCTTGCAAGTTGTATGGGTTCATTTATTGTATGTTGCAATTCTGCAACTTGCTGTAGCCTTACCCTATTTTATTTATCTTCAAAGTAGCCATTCTTTTGATTAGTCAAGCTCTTTAATGAACAATGTCGGTTGGGATAACCTAAGCAGAAATAAACAATCCAGAGTTCACAATTATTTGAGAGAGATTGAGAGAGAGAAACTTACTCGTAATGCGTGGGGGAAATGGACTGGAAAAAGACTCTGGTTCGAGTTCTGTCCACATTTGTGTCAACCCAATTGGCCCATGTTCTCAGCCCTTTCTCCAAAGCAATCAAACGATCCATGTCATGGTAATACCTACCCCCTGATTCAATCAAATCCCACCTGTCCAGATTTACCTCAAACTATTCAATTAAACAAAACAAAACATAACAAATCCCATTTGATATCTCCATTTAAAATTTTACACTAACATGAAAGAAATACAAGATTAATCTTTTGCCTACCCTTGGAGAGATCCTTTATGACTCCACCAATGGCCTGTGTTGAATAACAGCACGTCTGCTATTCGCCAGGCGTTTGCATTTCCAGCTATGTCGTCTAAATTCAGAACTCGCCTGCCTTGCACCACATCTATGTCTACCAAATATGGAGCTCGATAAAATGATATCGACACACCATGTTCCTGCATTTGCCATTAAACAGAATGCAATCAATGACATTGTTGCCTGAGTTTCAACTTTCCAAGTTTCAGATGATTCAAATTGCACTCTCTTGCACATGATGAATCAAACCACGGAGAGAAAGAACCAGGCCAAGTTTATGTTGCTTTCAAATTCAATGCTAGTACTAGTTTGCATGCCTTTGGTAAAATAATGCCTAACTTCGGGTCCCTCAAACATCATGAAACCTGGTCTTTTAGTTAAAACCCTGCCATAAGGATATTACAGAGACAGTGCTTGAAACAACTTTTTGACCATGAACTATAAAAAGTATGAACACCATTTGGGCTGGAGCTATTGTAGTCTTCTGTTTGAAAGGAAAATTGGGGAATAGACAGACAGTAACCCAAACTACAAATTTTCATTGAAAGTTTAAGCCAAAACAAGTTGCTTCCAGCCTTCTACCACCATCGAATACCTTTCTTTTTCTATTTATGGAAAGTGTTTTTTGAAGAGCTAAGGAATTTGGAATGAAATCCAAACAAGATTTCATAAGACTCACCAGGAACTTGAAGGTGGAGAGAGGATCTCCAATGTTTATCTGTGTCGGCGCTTGGGGTGCTGCAGCTGAAATCATACAAATCAAAGACTCCCATTGATTCCTTCCCAGAGAATCACCAACAAACATCACGTTTTTTCCTCTCATTTTCGACAAAAACACAAGTCCATCAAACCTGACATAAACATGCTACAAAAAATCATAACAGTGTAAGAACGAAAAACTAGCAGCAGAACAAAGTTATTTGATACCTTGGAAGCTGACAATTGAGAGGCTGCCATCGATATTTGAGGTAATCAGAATCAGGTCTTCCATACATTTGGCAGTTGAATTCTGCGTCTATGATTGGACAGTTAGAATATTGGTACAATGGGTAACTATCATCACGAACCCAAGTGCCTGCAAACAATGCACAAGTACTTTGGTTTGTTTGGAACATTGGCCTTCTATGTTGGCGGTGGCTATGGTGGTTCCTCATGCTCACCATCAGAGCAGAAGAAGCTGTTTGAGACTGAAACAGGGCTAGAAAAAGAAATGTTAGACATGACTTGAAAAGGTGACATGAAGGAGAATGCTGAGAAGAAAGAAGGTTCATTTCCTATAAGAGAAATGATTGAAGGAAAAGCCAAAAAAAAAGAAAAGAAAAGAGGGACAGAGGAGGGAGATTTGTAAGTTTTAGTTCCTGGTGAAGTTCTTATAAAGTGTGGAGTTTCTTGTTCTGTTGTGTAGTGCATGTGAAGCTAGCTCGGAGGCTTTCACGTGAGCTTCAATGGAGTCTGGGAACTTGGCGGTGGATATCTATTTGTGTTGTTTGATTTAGACCCTTCGAAGAACAGAGTCTCATCCTCAACTCTTATGGGAGACTCTTGTTTGTCTGCAAGTTTATCTTGTCCCATTTCATGGGTTCTTTTTCTTAAAAGTTAAAATAATTTCATTTATCCAAATTAACATAATTATGCTTCAATACAACAATTCAACAATTTTTCAAATTTTTCTATGATAAAGTATCAGTTCTCATATAAACGTTAAAGTTCCAAGCATCATATAATTTCTTATTACAATTTAATTCTAATAACATTCTTAATCTAATCAATCAGTTGTCTTGAAATCTTTCCTTGTTGCAACAACGGATAATTTCATTCCCTCCATATTTAATAAATACAAACATTTCAAACAATGCATAAAACAATAAAAATCAAAGTTTTCCCTTTCAACTTGTTAATAGCTCTGATTTTATGAGATTTTTTAATTTTTTTTTGGATTCTCCTATAATTTGGTTGTAATTAGATCGAGGGTTTCTTGCTTAAAATCCCCAAAACTATGCAAATCTTTTAGAAAAGAAAGAAAATGGCACTCGCACATAAAGAAAAAAAAAAAAGGCAGTCTGAAAGGGACTGTGGTGGAGGAATGGGGCCAATTAGCAAAGCTACCGAAGACCATATGATGGGGATGGTCGACATAAGACTCCAACTTGGCGTGTGGCCTTGTCGTAGATGTTGGGCTTTGGTAGTCGCCAGCCACAGACTTTGATTCCTATTCACTCTTTTATCTCATCATAATTATATTGTAAAAGGGAGGAATACTTGCTACCAATATCATGAACAATCGCAAGATTATCTACTTTCTATCCAGAAGGCAATATTTTTTGGAAAAGCAAAATGTTCCTTGCTTTACTTCATCCACATGCATAGAACATCTTTCTTTAGCATCAACGTTTTTAGTTTATTAAAAAATATGGTCTAAGATATGTTAACATCATTGTCATTGATGCATGGATTTTAGATGTAATTTTGCCATGAAACATTATTCGATTTGATTAAGGGTGTGAGAATCTATATATCTTTACACGAAAATCTTTCAATAAAAAGATTATAAACTCTTATTATAAATCTAAATCCAATATTTGATTATATTCATTGATCACAATGAAGCTTTTCTCTCAATTAGCATTTGTCAATCATGGGAGGAAGTTTAGAGTGATGCATGGAAAACTAAGATCCAATCTGTTGCTAACAATTTTAAGTTCATGTAGTAATGATTTGATCATGTGGAAAATCATGTCAGTTAGAGCTTTATGAATCAAAATTCAACTGATGTACCCTACTTTAATGAAAGCCCATTATATATATATATATATATATATATATATATATATATATATATATATTATTTTGCCCTTTTGAATTGCATATATAGGCTCATTGAAATTTAAGAATTAATGAAAAATACTGCCCATTCAACTCAAAAAATCCATTACTTGCTTAATATAGCATAGATTAACGATTTGTGTATATATTTTATTTTTGTATTGTATAAAACACGTAAATTATTATATCAAATATAAAATATTTTTTATAATTTTTATTAAATTTATATATAATTTTTTTATCAATTTTGATCTTTTTCATATGTTTACATATTGTATTTTCACGTTATATTTAAAATTATGACTTATCTCGATATATTGAAATGAAAGTTCTAATGACAATAATTATTAAAAATTATCAAGATCAATGCTAATACTTACTGTCTTTGTGGATTAATTAAATATCATCTTCATCAAAAGATATATATGATGCATTGCTTTGTCATGGAGCATAAGCATTCCAATTTTTTTGTCGGTTCAAAAGAAGTTATACAATCAAAATCAGTAAAACTGCAGTGTCCCAAGACTAAAGAAGAAACGTCGATGGTTATGTTGCTGCTTGCTTGGGCCGATTACCTAATAAATAAAGCTGCTAGGGGGTCCAAACTGGGTTGTATACGTTGGCTACAGCCATTAATACAACCAACATAAACGCTGGAAAAAAAATGGTTATAATAGACTCCCGATCATGCAAGTTGCAGTTAAGGTGTAGATTTGGAGTTGAAACCTGGCAGACTTCATTTGCTGGCTATGCATGCATGAAAAGCATCTTTCTGATAGTTATATAAGTTGCAGAGGCTGGGTTTTCGATTGCAAAATCAGAATCATGTGAGTTTTAACCTGATCAAACTAAAGCCAAACCAAATCTCACAGTTTTGATTGGATTTTTTTTTTTTTAAAATTAGGGTTGGCATTAATGCTTTTGTGTTTAAGATATATCATGCTTATTAGGATTTCTATTCATGAAGTTTACATTAAAAACGACAGGATAACATGACATATAATAAAAGATGCAAAGATAAATATGAACAAAAATTTTTACACAATACAAATAATATTTCATATGGCACAATCATAAATTATATAAAAAATTATTAAATGAGGAAATATTGATTTAGTTGTTTCCTATTATTTGACAATGAGTTTGGCAAAACTCAGCTTTCTATTTTTCTTTTAAAGTTCCTGACAAGTACTTGACTGAAACTTATAACTTGATGTACGTAATATTTGTTTCTGGAACTTTAATTTGCATGTGCTAATATAAATAAATTGCTCCCTCTACCATAAATTTGTCCCAAAATTATTTTGAAGATAATATATCAAAGCTTCTATAGCATTGACATCATCATTAATAAAAAGGAAGAGGAGATGGGCTGTCATGACAAGGACAGAAAGTCATAGGGAGGAAAGAAACAGACAATAGCCACCATGAACCGCAAAAGTAGTTGTCTTTGGACAAAACCCAGATAGGACATGTTCAAAGAAATTTACCTTAATCGTCATCCATTGATATTATTTTGACATAGCCATGGTTGATTTTTACCACAAAGTTGGATCAAAGTGCTATGAAGAGTGGATATGTCAGGAAACTAGAACCACCTAACGGAGAGCTAACTCCCGCCTGGAGTCCAAGTCCAAGATATCTCTGCTTCCCTCACTACCAGGCCTATTTTCTTTTTATTTCTCCTTCCGAAGGAGAGAAAAAGAGCAATGAACCACAGAGCAGCTTCTAGTCATAAGGTTCATCTGTATTCTTGAATGTTTGCCTGCTAGAATTTAATAGTTGTATTAACTTTTATATTGTGCTTGATGGATTGAAGATTAAAGGTAAATTTGAAAAGAACAAATAAACGTTGAGAAAAGAATGAGTAAACATGAAATGTTAAGACAAAAAAAAATGAATCAGGACAACTTAGTGTATAAGGCTTCTACATTATGGAATTTGGAGAGGGTCATATATATATATATATATATATATATATATATATATATATATATATATATATATATATATATATATATATATGTAACATTCCCTTTGTATTATTAAAAAAGTTGTTTTCGGTTGAAAACATGACCTCCAAATTACAAAAGAATAATCTTCACCAAAATTCTCTTTTAAGATAAAAAAATGAATGATGGCATATAATACAAAGGATTCTCTAAATGTCTAAAATATTCAAAATAAAAATAACTATAAATAGTTGAATTAAAATAAAATCTTACACCTACTTTTATTGACTTCATGGGATGATATTCATCTACTAAGCTACATAAACTAAAAGTAGGTTATCGAAACCTATTTCTTAGAACTTATAAACCACTCTTCCATATGATAAATGTAGTGGAAGACTTATTCAACTTAGACAATTAATTATTTGCATCAATTTTTAAGCCCCCTTATTCAAAAACTGCAACTCCAAATGATAACTAGGACATTGCAAACTTAGAATAACAAAATCCCTTAGCAAAACCATCAACAACTTGATCATTTATTGAGCAATACTTTATAATGATCAATCCTTTAGGAACAACATCTCGAATAAAGTGATGGTGAAACTTAATGTGCTTTGTTCTTCCTTAAAATAGTAAATTCTTGATCATTAAAATTGTTACTTTCTTGTCACAAAAAATCTCAATTGTCTTTCCTTAGATTTGGTGCAAATCATCAACGATTCTTTGCATCCAAATTGCTTGACAAGCAACTAATGTAGCTGCAATGTACTTAGCTTATGAAGACAACAATGTTGTGCTTGACTGTTTCTTTAAACTCCATGATATAACACTCGAACCAAAGCTAAAAGTGAGACCACTTGCGCTTTTTATATCATCTACATAACCTGTCAAATTACTATCAATAAAACCAAACAATTTCAAATTAGAAATTGGGTTATACCAAATCTCAAAATTATTTATGGCTCGAATGTAACGAAGAATTTGTTTTGATGCCCTAAGATGATGCAAGAAAGGATTATGCATGAACCTTAAGACCAAATTGACAAGAAACATGATATTTTGACTGGTGAGTCAAATACATCTACCCATACTCAAGCTTTTAAAATACTTTTTATTTGTCCTTGATGTTCCATCATCCATTGTTAACTTCTCATTTGTATTCATGCGAGTAGAAAATGTCTTACGATTCTGAATATTAAAATTCTTCAACAATTCCAAAGCATATTTTCCTTGTGAAACTAAAATAACATAATCAATTTAATAAATTTGTAAGCCAAGAAAATAATGCAACAAGCCAAAATCCAACATATTAAAACATCATCACCTCTTTCCTTGACAAACAAAGTGTACTACTACTATTATGATGGATACCATTTTCTTACAAGTAATAATCATGCATACCATACCATGCTCATGGTGCTTATTTGAGTCCATAAAGGGCATTTTTGAGATTGTACAAATTATCTTCTTTACCTTCAAAAGCAGATCCTTATAGCTACTCGACATATACATCTTCATCCATATAATCATTCAAAAAAACAGATTTGACAGCAAACTGAAAAACCTTCTACTTTATTTGAGCTGTCAATGTCAACATAAATCTAACAAGTTCAAATCTAGTAATAGGAGAACATGTTTCAAAGAAATCTTTACCATACTCTTGCACATATCCTTTAGCCACTAACCTTGCATTGAATTTTTGGACACTTCCATTTGAATTATATTTCACCTTGTATGCTCACTTTAAACCAATTGAGTCTTTTATTTGCGACTTGTCTATTTGCTCCTAAGTATTATGCTTCTCAATAGAAGTAATCTCCTCCCTTATGGTATGTTCTCATTGATCTTTTTCAAATGCTTCATCAAAACTCATGGGTTCTATCACTAAAAGAGCAAACATCTTATAGTCACAAACTTCTTCCTAAGGTTTTACCATTCTTGAAAGAACCCCATACACACTTATAGTAATCATCCTTGAAGGTTGAGGAATTGGTGAAACTTGTGATAACAACTTGGAGAACTAAGTGTAGGGGGAGCTTGTTGTGTCACTTCATTCTCTTCATCTTGTGACTTATTTAATTCATTTTCTTCACAAGGTGCTGAGTTTTGTCTACATTACATTCCCAAAAGTTGTTCTCATTGAAAATAACATCTCTACAAATGATTAACTTCTTGGTAATAGGATTATACAATCTATACCCTTTGGTCTTATCACTATAACCAACGAAAATACACTTCTCACTCATTTTGTCCATCTTTGTACGATTATTAGAGGCTAATATGGCATAAGCAATGCAACAAAAAATCCTCAAGGAACTTGCATTGGGCTTACGGTTCCACCAAGCTCCACAATGAGTCATATCAAGTACCAATTTTGTTGGAGAAATGTTGAGAAGGTTTACCAATGTAGCTACTGCTTTAACCTAAAAATCATTTGCATGTTTTTTCTCATTCAACATACTCCTTGCCATCTCCACTACAATTTGATTCTTTCTTTTAGCTAATCCGTTCTACTTGGTGTTCGTTCACAGTTAGTTGCCTCTTGATTCAATTTTGCTCGCAAAACAAAGTTTCAGATACAAATTCTCTTTCCCTATCAGTTCGAAGAACTTTTGCTTGATGGCCACATTCTTTTTCTACAAAGGCTTTGAATTCGCGAAACTTCTAAAGCGTTTTTGATTTCTGAACAAGAAAAAACACTAAACTTATTAAAGTAAAATCATCAATAAACAACAAAATGTATTTGTTCTTGTTTAAGGATAATGAATTTATTGGCACACAAATGTCTGCATGCACTAACTTCAAAGGCTTTTGCAATCTCTATAATTTTTCAATTGGAAATGACTATCTATGTTATTTTTCATAAATACAATTTTCACAAAAATCATCTGTAAATTCAATAGAAGGCAAACCATAAACTATTTTTTTTGGCACGATAACTTCGACCCATTAAAATGCAAATACCCATATCTCAAATGCCATAACCACGAGTCATCTTTAATAACAAATGCACAATCATCCAAACAGGAAATCTAAAGATAAAACATCTTATTTTCAACCATGGGAATTTTAACAGAATTTTAACAAAAAACATATCAGATTTTTTAACTTTAATTTCACACACACCATCATGAAATAAAATTGAATATCCATTTTGTACCAATTAACCTACACCGAGTCAATTTTATGCCAAGCTAGGAATGTAATAAACATCATGAATCGGCCTTTCATTACTTGACTTGGTCCTTACATTTTTGTTCATTTACCTTCTACTTGCACTTATTTATCTATCCCAAGATGAACTTGCAATTTTACTGTTTAAATAATACTCCCAAAACATGAGAATTTTAACAAAAAGCATATCAGATTTTTTACCTTTAATTTTGCACTCACCATCATGAAATAAAATTGAATATCGATTTTGTACCAATTAACCCACATCGAGTCAGTTTTATGCCAAGTTAGGAATGATAAACATCATGAATCAGCCTTTCATTACTTAACTTGGTCCTGACTGTTTTTGTTCATTTACCTTCTACTTGCATTTATTTATCAATCCCAATATGAACTTGCAATTTTACTGTTTCAACAATACTCCCAAAAAGACTTCTAACGCCTATCATGTAATTGCTACATGCGTTATCCAAAACCCAAGAGTGAGATATAAGTTACCCTTCTTTTCTTTTTTAGCGAAGTTTGCTTATTGATTAACCTTTTTCCAACAATTTACCTCGATATGCCCTAACTTCTTGTAAAAGTAGTACTTGATTGTCTTTATCACCACTTTCAGTTTCTTGGTGGCTTAAATTTGATCTTTCATGACCTACCATGACTACAGTAACCATCTCTACCGCTTTCTATACCTTTATTTACAAAATCATTGTTATTGCTTTTCTCTTTGCTAGAGATCTTTATTTTCATCTAAAATGCTTGCTCCATGCTCTTCTGTACAGAGTTTTTCATCCTTTCTTCAGGTGCTTAGAATGAACCCATTAGCTCATTAAAAAAAATACTTAGTAAGATCCTTTAATTCTTTAACAGTAGTAACAATATAATCAAACTTAGAAGGAAAACGCTTCAAAACTTTTTTGACAATTATTTGATTTTTAATTTTGTCTCCATATGTTCTTATTTGATTCATAATGAGAAAAATTCTACCAATATAATCTTGAACTGACTCACTACTTTTCATACATAGGTTCTCAAATTCTCCACTAAGAGTTTGAAGTTTCACAATAATTACCTTATTATCTTCATAAAACTATTGATATAGAGTGATTCAAGCTTCATTCGATTTTGTTGCATTTATAATTCAAGGAAAAATTGAGTCTATCGTTGCTTGCTCCAATACGAGTAGCACTTTTGCATCTTTCTTCCAAAACTCCTTTGTTTCTACTGCCTTTTCAGCCTTGTCAAATTTTATATACTCATTTTCTACAAGATCACACAAATCTTGAGAAATAGAAAAATGTCTTCATCTTAATGCTCCAAATCATTCTCCATTGAAGATGGGCACTGGCGATTAAAAACATTCAAAGTATTCACACCCTTAGACTTGATGAATACAAGCTACAAGCTACAACTTTTAAAAGATCATTTGATTAAGCAATGGTTACCACCAAAGAATAATGCCTAGTTTAATTGAACCCAGCTTGAAAACCAAAAATGGTGGGTTGAAGATTAAAATGAATTCAACAAGAACGAATAAACATTGAGTAAAGAATGAGTAAAAAAAAAAAACTTAAGATAGAAGAATGAATATTAGCTTATACTTAAAAGGATTCCCTACATTTCTAAAAATTTAATTGGCAAGAATACAAATATACAAATCAAGATGAAAACCACACCTCCGTGTATTGACTTCATAGGGTAATATTCAGCCACTAAATAAATAAACATTAAGTGGGTTTGAGGGAACCTAACTCCTACAACAGTTTTTAACAATGCTAAAATCATAAAATGCAACTTCCATACGAAGAGAGAGATTCCCACCACGCATCCAAATGTGCCACACAGAAGTCCAAAACTCATCAAACAAACATGAAAACAAGATAGAAAGGAGATTCTCACTTATAAAAAGATACAAATGAATATGGCTCAAATCATCCATCCATACGGTTAATATAGACAAAAGGATACTCAAAACGAGCTCTGCATTATTATTTATCCTAAAAGTTATAACCTTGTCCAAGTTTGAGATGTTCTGTCCCACTTATACTCTGCACAGAAAATTAAGACATCCATACAGCAACATTTGGATGTTCGGCAGCCGCTCATGTGTTGAAAGCATTTAAAAAATAAGAAATAAAAAAAAACATTTAGTTTTCACCCTGGCATGACTCTTGCAAAGAGCAGCCTGGAAAAGAATTCACTCATCTACTTGCAGAATCTTTGAATATCCTCACCTGAAACTGACAGATATCCTCCTTCACTTACAGCACCTGATACAACCACGTCCACCACATTTTCTTTCCTTAAAATTTGTATCCTTGAGTCAGCCCACTGGATTGATTTCACTGTCAAATCATTCACGTTCAATTTGAGTTGGCTGGTTTACCTGCAATTGAGAAAGAGGTCAAGTATCTGGTAAGACAAAAAAGAGAGATGTGGATCAAAAGGAGAAATAAAATGAAAGAATAGGTTAATGATGGAATATTGAAATGCTTGGGAGTCATATAAAAAGTACCCAACCACAATATGAACATGGTTTTCATTACTTCTAATACCCCCACCTGCATCAATCCTGCCAAAAGTCAAAGCTGTCAATGATCTCTTTCTCCTAAAGGTGTTAAGACTTGACGGTAATCTCTCTTTTTCAAGCAACTCAAATACACAAGGATGATTGTATAACAATATTTTCTTTCCAAATATCTCAATTACCTGAATTTAATGACAGATTTTTAAATAGATGGTATTTAAATAGGAGAGTTTTCATCTTTATAACCTGGTTAGAAATCTAAGCCAGTAGTTATCACGAGTTTGACCATCCTAAGAAAGAGTGAAGCTAGATTTTTTTTTTTTTTCTTTCACTTGTGTTTCTCTCTTCTAAATAGAGTAAAAAAGAAGTGAGACATACTTTAGTAGTCCTTGATCCATAAGTCTACTTTCCTCAATTTGTCCTGATTGGTATACTTCAGAGACTGAACTGGACCCATCTACTTCGACATTATCACCACTTACAAATGCATCGCTATGAAGTTCAAACTGGGATCCTGAAAAATATAATGAAAACATGAATTCGACCCACTGCAGTCGTTAATACTTGAACTAGGTGGCTGGGGAATAGGAAATACCAATTGACAGGTTCGATTCCACGAGAGGTCTCTCAAGTAAAAGCTTCTGGCACATGATGGCACCCTGGAAATCTAAAAATGTATGTTCTACAAATTGTAATCTCTCGGATGGCATCATCTTTGAAAATCCAAATGAACCAGTCCATGTGTGCAGCACATTAGGAACAGCAGGTAATATCAGCCTCCGTACTCCTAATTCCTTGAGCTTCTGAAGAAATCATGGAAGAAACAATGGTGAGATATTTATCAGATGCAATGCATTTTAGCACAATAAACTTGGGATAATATCTAATATAAAAAATTTCATGCGATACAGATTACATGACATATTTTTCTGTAACCCTGCTTTTTATTCCCCTTAATCGTTTAATTTATCATTTTGAAATGCTGTTTCTGAAGTATACATAAAAATAATCTATAGACCTTAAGTCTCTTTGTAAAGCATGTAGCGCCATAAACTTTGAAGAATCAATTAAATATGAACGCACCGTGGTAAGTTGAAATGTTTATATTCAGTGATGCAAACATGAAAGACCACAGACACTAAATATAACATTTTTTTAATTTTGTTATCATCTGCTTCATAAAGTTTATAAATGCTACACTTTATTATTAATAAATCTTAGTATTAAATCATTTTTAAATTTATCAATATATTTATTAGATCATAATGAAATCACAAGTCATTTATCTATCCATTTTAACTTGATCAAAACTCTAAACCTTAACCCTCAATTTTACAATTTGACAACTGTTCAGTTTCTAAATCATTGTTTAGAATCCTAACCAATGTTAATTTAACCAATAGTGAACATAAAGCACTAGTAATAAAAGACCATACAAATATGAAATAACTAACCTTTTCAAGCTCATTCATCAAAATGCGACACATTCCAAGTCGCCGATATTGAAACCTGGTACCAATCAAAGGTATTTCGGCCACCTTTTCTCCATGGACCCTTGAATAGGCAAATAGAAATTAAAACTACCATAATCAACAAAGCAAGCATACAGAACAGCCTAACCAAGACCTCTAATCCTATGCAGCCCACTACTGTTAATTAGAGAAGAGTACCTAATATTAGCAACAGTAATGAGTTCATCATGTCTCTCCAAAAGTATTGTGTAGAAGCCTTGGAAGTTCAGGCGGTTAAGTTCTGAGCTGCAAAATTCAAAACCACAAGGATCAAGCTTTAAGCCATTTGCTTATATTAAACGTACAATATTCAAGTAAATAATCTCTAATAATTAGCAACAACAAAAGATTATGAACCTCAAGTATCAACAGTACATTAATCATGGCCCAATGGCTTAGTGGCATAGACCTCGATAGGCTACTAGATTAACTCTGACGAGTAATTCAGGTAATTTAGTAGTAATCTTAAAATTTTAGCCAATTCAAACCATCAAATCAAACAGGTTGAGGCAGAATGTTCAGTCCAAGATAAGCTTGGCCAGATTATCAAGATAATTCACACAAAGTAGAGAATCTCCTCCCCTCAATGCAGGCTTAGTCAGCATGCACCATCCCCTGTTAAAAGGGTTTAACACTTCGGTAAGAGATCACTCCAGCGATAAATCTAACACACTCAAGTTATGCCACATCAAAATGTGACTTGCCTACAATACTGCTTCTGGGAGTTTGTAAATCTACACTACTCCCCACATAAAGTGATGAGAATATGTGGATTGCAATGCTGAAACGTGAACTAAAAAGCATGCCAAAAGAAAAAATTCAAACCGATCCTGAAATCAAGAGACAATCAACAATGTTTTGTAGACGTTAGAAAGAAAATCAGACTAACATGCTTCAGGGACTGCGATAATGGCATTCATCAAAATGTTTAATATTGTTTTCAAATAATTCTAAGAGCAAAAACATGATACTTGCAAATAAATGAATCCATAGTTTACAGCTATTTGCATAAGAGTAAACAGGCCAGTGCCAGATAAACACTAAAGTTATCAAGATGAAATGAGAAAATAAGAATTACCCACCTTCTACTGAATATGATATCTGCAACAAGATCTCTACCAGTAAGAGGTTCTACAACAGGCTCAAAACACTCATGTATCACATCAAGCGCAATGCTAAGTTTGCTGTAATTCTCAACCATGCCTTCGTTATCTGAAGCACCAAGATCATGAGTATCCAACTTCATGGATTTAATTAGTGTCCAAGTCAGATTGTCTGTTCCAACAGGAATTGGTCTCCCTAGAAGTTCATGAAGGCCCAAAAATATCTGCAGTAAAGCCACTACTATAAGCAACATTTTCAAGATGTAATATCATCCTTATGATATTATACTGCTCATGCAATACAAACTTTTAAGAAAGGCTGCTGCCACAAAGAGGCGGTTATGACATAACGCTTATGATCTAATCCTACCAGTTTTATAAGTGACTAGCATAATGAAGGCAAGAGTTGGTTAATATCAATTATCTCCACAGATAAAGTTTCAAAATTGCAAAAACATCTCCCAACAAATTATCAGTTCATCAATTTAGATCACACACATTGTAAGAACATTTACTTCAAAAGCCAATTCCCTGCCACAGCTAGCCACTGCTTGAATTCTAGTTATGCATAGGTCATACCAGCTAAATCAAGAGAGAGAAATGAAAATTATACTAGTTTCTATTGTGATGCATTTAAATAGTTAAGAGAGGATTGAAGATGCAAAACTATATATGCCCAAAGTAAAAGCACAGAAAGAAGACAGCAGTAGCTATCACTTGTTGATGGACAACACAAATTACAAAAGTAAAGCAGATTGGAGGTACATCTTCACACTTTTTGCTGCAAAACCATTTCCCTTTTGCGCATACTTCCAACCTATCTGCCCCTCTACTGCATGTGCACCCAACATGATCTGCATCAAATACACAAAAAATGCATAAGAAACAATATCCAAATTTGCTTTAATCCATCAGCAAATGGAGATAAGTAACCTACATTTATGCTCACACTGAGCACAAGTGAGAACTCTGTCATCCAGAATGTTTGCACCATCTGCTTTAAGCTTGCATTGACCACAAATTCCACAGCAGCATGATGGACAGAACCAGTCACCATCCGGAACACTCTATGACAGATAAAATTCCAACAGAAGAAATCGAAGATCTTTAGGTTTTAAGACAACGGAAGAAACGTAAATCTCAATCAGAATGAGCTGATAATAAAAAATAAAAAAAATAAAAAATGAGATACCTCTAAACCAAGGCAACTTTTATGGAATGAGGATGGACATTGATCACATAAAATTAGTTCCCCCCCATAATGACAAACAGAACAAATGTTATCGTTCTTGTCTATTGGCCAACAATTGCGCTTCAACCGGCAAGTTCGCTTTTTTTCAAACTTCATCTTATTATTTTGCATCATTTGCAGCTGGCAGTCTAACAGAGACCTGCCATCTTCCAAGAAGATCTTGGCAGCTGGTCTGTGGTTACTGCTGCCAGCATGTGCTACAAAGCCACCAATGGTGTGCACCTGGTCACAACAATGGCACTTAATTCCGTCACGAGTTATCCGCCCTTCAACTTTCAACCTCTGCTCCTTCCTCCAGTAATGTACTTTTGACCTTGGCAAAACAACATTGTTATCTATCAACCAAGATAACACAGTTCGTGGATTTTGATGTGATGGGCTAGGAGTTACAACCTGCTGCACTCTTTTGGTTGATCGTAACACATGATTATGTTGACTACCTTTGAGATTTTCCCTTGATTTGATCAATGCGGCAGGTGACTTTCCACTTTTCAATCTTGGGATGCTAGTGTTTCTAATGGGTAAGTCAGCTGGTCTTTTAACCATGTCAGACGCAAGATATGATAAACTACCCTTTCTCTTCCTTTTAGGCTTTCTAGTTCTTTGACCAACTCTACTTTGCTCAACAAGATCTCTTGTCTCCAATTTCGAATAAGACATTCTGGACCAATTTTCAGATTCAGGATTTGACAGCACTGGGTTTCTCTGGATATGCATATTAGAAAGAGCAGTAGAAAGCTTCTCATTTGCTAGCTGACTATGAACCTCCTCAACGACATTGATTTTTTCCTTAGGCCTAGAAGGAGAAGCATCATCTTGAGACACACCACCTTCTTTTATACAGATTTTGCAGGCTTCTAGAAGTGAGTGGTATGTCCTTCCTCTTGGTGAAGTGTAGCACAAATGGCGCCTTCCATTGCTGCTTGCATAGTTAAATGCCCAACCCAGCCATGAAAGATGCCTTTTTGCCTTTAGTGTCATATCACTTATCGTAGAATGGCACTTGCAAGTCTCTACCAATTCAGCCTTAGACCAGTCCAAAACAGCTTGAGGGCAATATTCTGGTTCAACAACATGTTGATCCTTGATGTTTGAACAAATAAGTTTACCAGAGTGATTCATCAAATCTAGACAGATTTTATAAAGAGAGTAATAACAATCCCCAGTAGGTGAGATGTATCGAAACCTGACAATATGTTTGTCTTGCCTAGACTCAATTTTCCATCCCAGAAAAAGAAGATGCTTCCTAACATCAGTTATCAGAGCATTCCCAGGTTTTTTACCAGCAAGAGCGTACGTGGTAATGGCGTCAGGGCATGACTCAGCTTTAGGAACAAGGTCGAGGCCAGCAGTCATCCATGTTGCAGATGCATCGAATCTTGAATGTCTGGCCCCCCTTTCTGCCACATCTGTATCAGTTCTGGAAAATCCTTCATTGCTAGTTACAGAACTGATGCAGGAAATTCCATGTGAAAAAGAAGGTGAGACTAACAAAGTCTCAGGTAAAACATGGACCGCTTTATCAAGACAAGATCCACTGCATTCGGTCAAAACATCGGAATCATCATTTAAGATATGCATCAACTGACCTGTAATAGATTTCTCTTGCACTGGTTGAATGCTAGCTGTGTTTGGACTCAACAAAGTACTATAAATTTGATTCTCAGCTTGTAAAACAGCAAAAATTTCAGCTAAATCAGCGTCAGAACTCATATTAACATCTGCATCTGATATAGCAGGCTCCAGTTGAGACTTGGATTCTGGTTTGGATGACCCAGTAAGACCTAATACCCGGATAAAATGATTCACAGTGATTTCAAGGTTATCTTTTATTACTTCCAGCACTAATTCTTTCCACAAAGAATCACAAGAAAAAGTCCACTCTCTAACATTTTGAAAACCCTTTTTCTCTCGTAAATCATACCAAAGTTGCTTCACAGAAACAGAAACGTACCACTCTTGCTCATATTGTTCAATCAACTCAAGAAACAACCAGGTTCCACGTTGGTGCCACTCCTCTTCAAAGTCATCCCAATCTTGAGTGATCCGTAAGTTGCCAATTTCAACAATCATTTCATCACCCAAATCAGGGAAGAAAACTCTCCTCTTTTCTGAACCATTTTCATGGTCAAAAATCACACCTTCCCACCAAGCCTCCTTATAACATACATCCACACAGAGTCCGTAGCAAAGACTCCACTTGCTAAACTCTAGTTTAGGTGGCAATTGCCTTATAGAGCCACGGTAGCTACAATGATTCTCACAGGGACAACCAATAGTATCTATAACAGGTGAAACATCCACAATGTCAACGAGATAATCAGAGCCATCATCAACGAGAAGATGATCATACTTGACGTGACACCCTTGCTTATCCCATGCAATAACAGTTCCTTGATGCCATGAACCCTGAAACCCCTCTTCTACACTCCTCACCTACAAAAAATTCAACACTCTTATGCGAAGAACTAAAACGTCAAACCCATCAAACATTCCTATTTAAACAGTTAGTGATCAACCAATGACTCTTGAAATTTTAAAAAAACTTCTAATGTAACATTGCATGGCTACTAAACAGACCCCAAACGAAGCATATATGCACATTACTAATGAGATAAATTTAAACAACAAAATGTAACTCTAATTGCACTGATTAACAGCATAGGAAACTTTCAGCTATAAGCAAAACCAAATATTTCAACAAATAGAAAAAGTACCCACATTAAGAAAACTCGATAAAACCCAATAAAATTACAACCCAGAATTTGAAATTCAAAAAAAAAAAAAAAAGGCCAGAAACCCACCCTAAAAAAAAGCATAATTGAAGAAAAACTCATAAAAATATCACAATGGCAATAACCACATTACCTCAACTTTTTCATTAACATCAAGTTTCTTCTTTTCAAAGATTTTCTTACGTTTCCTTTTCCTCAAAACCGAGACTTTGTCGTCTAAAACATCAACCACCGCCATTGGAGAGCCGCAAAGTGAAAACTCGATGCCCTTTGAACTAACTACGTTCTTAAGCAGTGCTAAGAGAGTTATATATGGAGCGAAAAAAAGTAAAGGTCAAAAAGAATAAAAATCGCAAAAGAAATAACAGCTTTCCTCGACTCTTTCTCTCTCTCACATTAGTTTCTCTTTCTCTTCCCTTCTCGATACTTTCTCGCCAAGAAACAGCCTTCATACTCTACCACAGTCTCTTGTTTCTTAGAAACCAAACCTTCTTTTGCATGCAATATTAGCCGCCCATCAACTTGGACCCATCTAGCAACGGCTGTGATTTGTTATTAATGAACAGAAGGATTTTGTGAAAATTGAAAAAAAAAAAATCTTATTTGTTATATGGTAAATTATAGTATTGAAGAGACAACCTTGATTATCAAGTGAAACCAAAATTATTAAAAGGCAATAACTAATAGTAATATGACAAATTAATGTTATTTAATTATAATTAATTTGATCATGCAATCTTCATATTTTTTTAAATTTACTTTTTTAAATTTTTAGGCACCTAATTAACCTGTTTGACAGATAAATTTTGGTTTTTAGAGTTTTATTTTATTTTATTTTATTTTATTTTACTACCAACATTTTTTTATGTCAATCTTCATTTTTTTTTTCTTTTCATTATGTTTTTTTTTTTCTTTTACATTATTTTTGGTTTATGCATCATGCATAACTTACCTTGCAAAACAAACAAGAGAAATTATGTGAGTACAAAAAGCTTATTTCTTATGGATGCCTTAAAAGACTAAAGTAGTGCATTTTCTTGGTGTTCATTTTCCTTACAATTCTTGTGAGTCTATAGAAGATTTTGGAATTTAAAAAAAAAAATCAAAATCTTTCTATTCATTAATTCATCCAAATTTTGAAGGAACAACATTATTGGTGGGAACAAAAATTCCATTTTCAATTTTGAAATGCAGATAATTATTAATTAAAAACAAATTTTATATGTCATTTAATTTTGAATATTAACTTAAGTAATTATGTTATCACTTTTAAAATATAAAATTTTTGTAAATTTAAAATTCAAATTTCAATAGTTGTATTTTCTTTTTCTATTTCCCCCATCCCCAAAAAATAAATATTGTACACCAGTAGTAAAATACCATATCAAATCCCATTTAATCTTCATTCATATAACATTTAATTTTTCCTTCTTCAGCTCCCTTAAATCTTTCTATTAAGTTACAAGCTCTTGCCATGTTGACGTCGAAACATTTTGGTTAAGCTTTTAAAGTTTAAAAAAATTGTATATTAAACTTCTCCATTAAAAATAATTAGAGATTGTTTTTACAATAATTTGATTTACACATAAGATAAGTCACCGGTGCATAAGATATATAATTAATTTGTTAATGTGAACTCTCGGTATCGTAATAATTAATTGTACAATAATATCATGAAATCAAATTTTAATTAAACTATTATATAATTATTTTTAGGAGAAAGATAAATTTTAAAAACCATTTTTTTTAATTGTTTTGAATTTGAATTCATTAAAAAATTATCAGAAAATATTTTGTATTAATTTACGAAATTCGAATTAAATAAACCTATTTGAATTATAAAAAAAGAAAAAGAAAAAGGAAGAATGAACCAAACAAAACCCAAAGTCTCTTGCCACTGAAAAGTTCTCTTCGTACAACTTTTAGAGAACATGCATGCTTAAATAAGGTTACTTTATATATACTTACACTACAAGAAAAAGAGGCAACAGCGACGGAATTAGCGACGGAATTTTCGTCGCTAATTATAGCTTTCCGTTGCAAATGAGTTTTTGCGACGGAATTAGCGACGGAATTTTCCGTCGCTAATTCCGTCGCTAAATTTGAAGTCGCTGAAAGTCTTCCGTCGCTGAATGAAAATTTCCGTCGGTAATTCCGTCGCAAATAAATTCTGTCGGTGAAAACTTTTTGCGACGGAATTCCGACGCTGTTTTTCCGTCGCTAAATTGCATCTGCGACGGATTTCTGTCGCTAATAATTCCGTCGGTGAAGACAAACAGAGACGGATATTTTCCGTCGGTAAAATAATCAGAGACGGAAATCCGTCGGTAATATTTCCGTCGCTGATACATATCAGCGACGAAAAATCCGTCGCTGTTTTGTTCCGTCGGTAAAGTGTTTCAGAGATGAAAAGTTCCGTCGCTAATAGTTCCGTCTCTGAAACATTTTAGAGACGGAAATCCGTCGCTGATTTTTAATGAAATTTTCGTCGCTAAAATGTTTTAGCGACAGATTTCCGTCGCTAATTTATATATTTATTTTTTGTTAATTATTTAAATTTTCCGTCGCTAATGGGATTTAGCGACGGATTTCCGTAGCTAATTTAAATATATATTTTTTAATATTTGTTTTCTTAAATCCGTATACCTAAAAAAAAATAAGACAGCTGTAGAAATCGATAAAAACAAACATAAAATATATATCACAATTATATGTCAAAACTAACATCAACTATTAATTGCAAATCATCATCATATACAGTCCGATTAAATCATAATTACAAATATCATCTAGAATTCATAAGAAAATAAAATAAAATGTGTACTCTCACTGATTAGGGTGACCTGCAGATCCAGACGGTCCAACTCCAGGTGCTCCAGTGTTATTGGCATTCCTTACCATCATGTTCATCATCTGATCCATAAAATCAGACAACTTTCCTTCCAGATTATCAATCTTGTTTGAAATGACTCTGACATCCTCTTTCACTTGCTGCACCTCTGAATTTGTGTCAGGAGTACCCATCACACCAGGAGTAGGATAAGGAAAAGGACTATAAGCTGAATGAGATGCACAAGAAGATTGGGTGGAACCAGAGGCAAATGCAATGTTTGTGCCCATTTGTAAATCAAGGCGATGTGGCCTAGTCCCAAATCCGTACGTATGTGTACGCGTACTCTCCATCCCTCCAATTACCTCACACCATGCAGCTCGATCAAAAGGAGGATGGGTGCTTATATCCTCGCCGTATTTCTGAGTCAATGAAGTAGCGTACTTTTCCTACAATGTAATTAGAAGAAGGATAATAAACAATAAACTTTAATAACGGGAAAACCATATTAGAAGCCGACGGAATGCATTTACGTACACTGACAGATTTGGACTTGTTGTCCACATAATCACCATCTCCACCTAAAATTCTATGCGTCCGATCAAACAATTCTTTATATGTCGGTGCTCGACCTAGACGTTTCGTCTACAATACAAGATATGCAATTTTATGGATTAGATATGAAATTCGAGTAATGAATAAAAAATACATTTAAATAAAAATATATGAAAGTCAACAGTAAAATGAATAAAATTATTATTTGGACTTACCATCCTATACTCATGTACCGGAAAAGAAACAGAACCACTCGTATGCTTTGTTATCGTTCCTTCTTTTTCCGTCAACCGATTTTGTTTTCCTTTTTTTGACTTCGCCTCCCACCTTTCAGTCCCCCATTCATTCTCAATTAATTGATCCCATATTTGGACTGAAATCCACTTTGACTTGTTGTACCCTTTACATTCAGATATTTTATCCGTATTAAAATATTGCATTGCTTGTCTTCTCTCCATCTGCAGCAGGTCTCTAAAACGTGACTTGCATAAGTGCTCCCAAATTGTATAAACATTATTGGTTTGGTCAGCAGACCACCTGAAATTCTCCTGCAAACAAAAACAAAATAAATAATTATCATTTCGATACGTTTATGACAAATTATAAAGTTATTTACTTCAAAGTACTGTACTTGAAATTTATTCCACATCTGTGCTTTCACTTCATTTGGAACCGTTTTCCATGTTGGCCATGGTTCCGAGTAATGTTGTTTAATTAAATTGGATATAGTCCTCACACCCTTCGATTCTTGAAAAGAACTGCCAATCAAAAAAGAAGATATCGCCAAATATTATACCATATTTAATATCAGAGTTGTATGGAAATAAAACAAAAGTAGAAGCAATATACCTGTTACCAAGTGGCGTCAGAAATAACCTATGCTCTGGGTTTTGCGGTGTTTCAAGGCTTTGATTTGGGCCTCTTGTTCTTTTCCGACCACTACCACCACTCCCACTCCCACTCCCACTACCACCCGCAGTTTGTGTAGCCTCCTCATTAGATATTCTTTGCCCGGGTAATGGTTCTTCTACCGCTGATGGAGGAGCTGGAATGGCATCATCATCGTCGTCGTCGTCATTATCAGGAGCTAGATCAGGTCGACTTGAAGATGGATTTGGATGGGCGAGAGGCCGAGAACGAGGCTGATTTGGACGGTGAGCTAAAGGTCGATCACGAGCCTGAGCATCAGACGGAGTAGGCTGCTGAGATTGAGGCTGAATGTCAAAATCAAGATTATAGTCAAACTCCAATCCAGGTAGAGGAGAATCAAACTCCAATCCAGGTAGAGGAGACTTGGACCTATCTGATCGTTGTGCTAACTTTTTCAATCTTCTCATCTGCAATACACTCTATCACCAAATAAAATTTTCCAATTAAGTAAAATCAATTTAATTTGTAACATGCATATAAGAAAATTTAACATCTACACTAACAAAATAAATAATTGAAAACGATAAATCCATCCTTATTACAAAATAAATCAAATTAGGTAACATACATATATCTAGGTTTAAATATTCGAACTGAATGTGTGGAGTATTTTATTTAAAGTCCTAAGTTCCTTAGAAAATTCGGCAGCATAACGACTGTAATTTGTCTCTACCCAACCTACAAATAATACTATATAGCAGTCCAAATCATCAATACAAATCATGCATATTAAATCATCTCAACAACCTTAGTTATCCACAACTAATAACTAAGGTTTTACAATCACATCAACAACTAATAACTAAGGATTTACAATCACATCAACAACCACAATATCATAAAGAAATTTTTGTAAGATTGTTCTCTTGACAATTTTTGTCTTCTAAATAAATTATTACCTCTCCTTAATGGTAATATTGCTGACATAAAAATATTTTTTTTTTAGAAAAAAAAGAACTACTCTTTTGGAATACCCATTTGGATACCTTGGAAAAAAATGTCACTTTCAAAGCTAACGACCATGTGTTTTTATTTTGCTACCTAAAAAGCCTATAGATTTTTCAATTGACCAACTTCACAAAACACAGCTTTCGATCTCTTATCATAATTTCTCATCGTAATAATAAAACCTCTCATGTTTATTAGTTCATGTTTGGCAATCACGAAATTAATTTAAAATGAGATTGAAAATTTGAGGTTGGTTGGTTGTTAAAGTGAAAAGAGGAGGAAAAAATTGAGTTGGTTTTATGAAGGGGAAAATAATAATTTTAAACAAAGACATTTTTATAATAAAATTTTTCATTAACATAGAACGTGTCAAGTAATTTATAAATTGTGTGTAAAAGCTCTCGCATAAATATTTCTATTTCAGCGAAAAGTGATCTTGAAGTTTAATATAAAAAAATGTATTCCATCATCATATGGCTGTACAATTGTAGGTGACCTAATTTGGATATCTAAAGTAGCTAGACTCCATCATCATACTTTATGTTCTACCTATTTATTTTGATGATTAAAGTTTCTCAAACCATCTTAGTTGTTTCTTCATGTCTAAGAATTATTCAAGGAATAGACGGATCATGAAAATAAATGTATTCTGTTACGCTTGCAGATTTACATAATTAGGGGTATCATCAATTTTGAGTCAAAGATGTGAAGCGGATGTGTCAGGCAAAGGACTTCGTGATTGCACCAAAAAGAAAACCAGCTGGAGCATGAGGCTTGACTCAATATCAAATAAGAAAACAGATACTTCCGGTGAAAGGGATAACGGCTTACCAATTTCTCAACAACTCCAAGAAAAAAAAAGGGATATGGATGATGAGAGAAAGTATTTTTATGGAATAGTTCCCAAAAAAAAATATATGAGGTTAATATAACTAACTACGCAACAAATCTTAATTCTTATTATATTTTTATTGATTTTTTAATATTATACAATTTTTTTGAAAGGTTCAAATTTTTATCTATTTTAATTATTTATTATTTCACATTTTTCAATCAATGAAAATAAGAAAGTATGAAAAGGAACTTAAAATTATTTTTTCATCAAATATAAACATATATGAATATAATTTTTTAAATACAAAATCTTTAATAATAACAATCTCATTACAAAAATTAAGTATAAAAAACAAGAAAATGATAATTTCTTATATGATAATGAAATTGTAAAATTTACAAGATTGAAAAATTAACTTATATCTATTAAGATATATTTAAAAAGTAATAAATTATTTAATTATTAAATAAACGTATAACAATAATATTTTTTATATATTGCTCATGAATTCTATACTTTTAATGACATTTAGAAAAGTTTGCAATCTTAAGTCATTATTATGGGTTTAATGTAATTTTATGTTGGATTTGTTCAACAATACATGTGTTTGCTGTTTAGTTAGTTTATCTATTTATTTGATGTAGTTCATTAATTTTTCATATGTAATATTAAAACATGATTTTAAGTTTATATTAATAAAATCATTAAAAAATTGATCACTTATAGCTGCAATTGAGAAAATCAAAACTATTTTAATGTGAAAAAAATTATTGCATAAATAATACTAATAAATAAAAAAAATGATCACTTATAGCTGTAAAATAAAGTAATATCATAATTAATTTACATATCTCGTATATAATGTTTCTAAAATTTTATTTACTTTCATACATGTAATATAATTATCTACTGCTACTATGAATGAATCTCATGTCTAATATGTAGGTCAGCATGCAAAATTACAAGCTAGGTTCATAAACATTGTCTCTTCCTAAGTTCATAAACATTACATTGAATATGTAGAGAAATTATAAATGAAAAAAAAAAAGGTAAATCTAACCTTTTTGACCGGAATTCGATTAACGCCAGGGAGGGGGGAGATCGTCGGCGGTGAGGAAGAGAGGGAGTGATGGACGTTCGGTGGAGGTGGGCTGTTGCCGCCGGTCAAGAGAAACAGCACAGAGGGCAGAGATCGGAGTGAACCAGAGGAGAAATCGCGTGAGGAGAGAGGGGAGATCGTCGACGGTGAGAAAGAGGGGGAGATCCAGTCGTTCGGTTTCCGGTGGTTGTTGTCGCCGGTGAAGACAAAAAATGTGACAGAGGGTGGAGATCGGGGCTGGACAGGCGAGAGAAGCAGAGGAGAAATCGGGTGAGGAGAGGGGGAAATCGGGGGAAGAAGAGAAATCTGGGAACTTAAAAAAGCCTTTCCCGACGGAATTCCGTCGCTGATAAGTTTCAGCGACGGAATAGAATATTCAAAAAAAATAAAAAAAAATTCGTTGAATTACCGACGGAATTCCATCGCTGAAACTTATCAGCGACGGAATTCATCACCTACGGAATTCCGTCGCTGATAAGTTTCAGCGACGGAATAGAATTTTCAAAAAAAATAAAAAAAAATTCGTTGAATTACCGACGGAATTCCGTCGCTGATAAGTGTCAGCGACGGAACTCATCACCTACGGAATTCCGTCGCTGATAAGTTTCAGCGACGAAATAGAATTTTCAAAAAAAATAAAAAAAAATTAGTTGAATTACCGACGGAATTCCGTCGCTGACACTTATCAGCGACGGAACTCATCACCTACGGAATTCCGTCGCTGATAAGTTTCAGCGACGGAATAGAATTTTCAAAAAAAATAAAAAAAATTCGTTGACTTACCGACGGAATTCCGTCGCTGACACTTATCAGCGACGGAACTCATCACCTACGGAATTCCGTCGCTGATAAGTTTCAGCGACGGAATAGAATTTTCAAAAAAAATAAAAAAAATTCGTTGACTTACCGACGGAATTCCGTCGCTGACACTTATCAGCGACGGAACTCATCACCTACGGAATTCCGTCGCTGATAAGTTTCAGCGACGGAATAGAATATTCAAAAAAAATAAAAAAAAATTCGTTGAATTAGCGACGGAATTCCGTCGCTAACACTTATCAGCGACGGAACTCATCACCTACGGAATTCCGTCGCTGATGAGTTTCAGCGACGGAATAGAATTTTCAAAAAAAATAAAAAAAATTCGTTGAATTAGCGACGGAATTCCGTCGCTGACACTTATCAGCGACGGAACTCATCACCTACGGAATTCCGTCGCTGATGAGTTTCAGCGACGGAATAGAATTTTCAAAAAAAATAAAAAAAATTTCGTTGAATTAGAGACGGAATTCCGTCGCTGAAACTTATCAGCGACGGAACTCATCACCTACGGAATTCCGTCGCTGATTAGTTTCAGCGACGGAATAATAGGAAACTAAAATTTCAGCGTATTCGATCGTCTTCAGTGACGGAATTCCGTAGCAAAATCCGTCGAAAAATGTAAATTTTATATTTGATACGAATAGCGACGGAATTTCGTCGCAAATCCGTCGCTAATTTACTTTTTTACCAACGGAATTATTTCGTCGCTAAAATTCCGTCGCTGAAAGTATGTTTTCTTGTAGTGTTATCAAGCTTGAAACCTTCTTCAGAAATCCGTCGGTACCGAATGAACACGAATAAATCCAGTAGCTTCTGATCGCAATTCGCCATTGCTTCGTATATGGATCTACCAAGTCTTGCTTAGTGCCTTCCATATTCGTCCAAACAAACAACAATTTTACCCGAGGAATGGGAGAAAAAAAAAATGCATGCATCCTTCCTAAGGTAACTCAAATTAGTGGTACAAATTCTCTTGCTGATATAAATGATTCAGTATACCCCGCTCGAATCCGTGGAAGTGGTAAGAAGCACACGTAGTTTGTATTGTAGCTGAAAGATAAGTAAGGAGGTTTCAACTTCTGGAATACCGCAGAAGAAAAAATGATTTTTTTTACCCAACTGATTCTTCTGGAACTTCTCATATTAGCTTCGGATGTGACGTAATTAATTCAAATCGATCTAATTTAATATTTAATTTAAATCGATTAATTATTTTTTTTTGAATTTCAAATTTAACTCAATCAAACACTTTAATATTATATTAGAGAAGAAAAAAAGAAAATGAACGAATATAAAGTTTTTGAATATTTGTCTAAATGGAAATGCAGTGTGCACATAGTATATATGGAGGCTGAATACACGAACTTCCAGCTTATCCATTATAGAAAGAAAAATAATAGAATTTGTTATATTTACAAAATAACATATTGCGCTAACTTTTAATAATAGATTTCTATTCGATTTGATAAGTTTAATTTATAAGTTTTTATTTATATATTATAGAGGTAAAATAATATTTTTATTTTAATAATATTTTTATATTATATTAAAAAATTAGTTTGCGAGCTGTCGAATTCGAGTATTAAAATACTAAAACTCCGTTCAATTTATTACTTAAGTAGTACGAGCTCGAATTCATCAAAAATAAATGAATTAAACTCAAATAATAATCGAATCAAGTTCAAGTAACTCAAAAATAATTTAACTTGTTAACACTCTTAATATGAGCCATGATGCCCTAAAAATACGACAAGGGACTGCTCAAAAAGGTCGATTTATACTCAAATGAAAGAGAGAAAAACTTTTTAGCTTGGTCTTGAATAGAGGTGTTAAACAGATTAAAGCCAACGAGTCAATCTGTTAAACTCATAGGTTTTTTATGGATCGAATTTATTTTTTAGGTCCGTTTAAAAGCGACCGTACGAGCTGACCGTGGGCTTTAGTCAGTTTAGGTATGTTTTTTTACTTATATATAATTAGATTTTTAAATATATTCTTAATATACTTTTATTGCCTATAAAAACAAGTAACCAAAAAATAAGTTCATATAATTTTATTTTGAATTCAAATCATGATTTTATATATATAATATTGAAAAAGAGAAATTTAAGTTGTTTAAATGTTTAATAAATATTTATATTTTTTAAAAATTTATAATTATTTATTTTTAAAACATTATAAGTGAATTATAATTATATTTAAATTATATTTATATGTAAATTTTAATAATATTTTTTGAAATTTTATTTTATTATACGTATTGTATTATATTTTGTTTTTACAAAAAAATAAATTACTTAACACGCGATTTAAAAATAAGTTTAAACGAGCTAAATCAGTACTTAAATGGGTTGGACCATGCCCGTACACCCCGTTTTACACTCCCTGGACTTGGCTAAGAAGCATTGAAGGGACCCCATAGTTGAATAATACGAAACAAACCAAATCTCTACGAGCTTCGCCTAGCTTGTCAAAGTTAAGGCATTTAAGGTCTACGGAAGGGATAGGATTCAAATTAGTATATAATATATATTCGTATTTATATAATTTAAAATATAAAATTTTTAAATAAAATTTATATTGATATATTAAATATAAATTTTTTAAAATTTTATCATATACATATAAAATTTTATTATATTTTTATTTTTATTATATTCTTATCATTTATTTCAAGTTATTTTAAGATCATATTCTTTCAAGTATTCAAAATTATCAGATATACTTTTAACTGATATATAAAGTGAGTTGAAAAATAAAATTAATTTTATTGGAATTAAAAACGATAAAAAATTATTAAAAATATATTTTTTTAATAAAATAATAAAAATTTTGATATTGAAGATTGAATGAAACTTTTTCATTAATTATTGTTTTTTGGTCATTTTGAATGAGGATTTATCGGAGCCAACCTCGGGCCATTAATCATTCACAACAGGTTAAAAATATAAGAGACGAGATTTACAAGGGTTTATCATATCAATCAAAATCTAATTTTGTAAATTACGAATTGATCAAATTTTATCCCAAAGTATAATTAGATGTGACGTCTGGAAAATAAAAGAAAATGCAACCACCTTCGACGTATTGCGGAACGACAGGTAGTAGTTTCATCAGTAAGACCCCCGCTCTTAACAAGGGCAAGCAAGCACCATTGACGGTGCAAGAAAGAGAGTTTCTTTTTTGCATCCATGCAAAGGAGAAAGGACAGTTTCTTTTTTGAAGCACTTTGTAAATTAAGATTCATTTTCATCTATCACTATTACTAGTATTCACTAGCAGAAATTTTTTGAACGTATTTAGAAATGGAATCAAATTTTGGGCAAAGTGCAAAGCATTTCCATTGTCTACTTCTTCGTTTTCTCCATGATAGCTTTTTATATTCGCTCAGTTGGCAGCTGCCTTTGGTTTTATACAACTATATTCGATCTCCACAAGAAAGCAGAAATGTTGCTTAGTCGGAATAATTATGGCAGAAAACATCCTCTAAACGAAGGAATTACCAGAAGAAAGTACAAAATAAAGAGTCCGTGATGGATGGATGGATAGATAGTTAAAGAACTAATTAATCATATCTGCGTTAAGCTTAAACCTCTGAAGCCCGACTTTGTATCCTAGAGTCTTGGTGTCTTTCTGCACTTGTTCTTGGAAATCGGTGTAAGTGAAAGGTTTGTATTTTGAGCTGTGGATCACACTGCCTTCCGCCGGAAATACAAAGTAGCAGACTGAGAGTCGCTCCTCCTGCTTGTTCAGTCTCACTCTGTGCTGCACACTGATGTATTCGTCGTCGCTAATAGCCTATGATTTTCAACATTAATGAAAAAAAAAGGGTTGTTATAAGAAGATATAGATGAAAGTCGAAAAGAAATTAAAATGTAGACCTGCATCATGTCGCCAATATGGACAATAAGAGTGTCTGGAATTGGTTTAACCGGGAGCCATTTATTGTCTTTGAAGATTTCAAGTCCTCCAACTTGGCTTTGGTTCACTATGGAAAGCACTGAGCTATCTGTGTGTGGGATCATGCCCCAACCCTCGTCAGCCAAGGAGCCAGGTGGATACCGGTAAACACGTATAAATCCAGTTGATTCTGCTAACTTAGACTCGGATTGTTCAGGACCCAGATTGAGATTCTTAGCCATAGCTTCAAACAAGGTTGCAGCAATTCTTGCGAGGTGCCTTCCATATTCTTCCAACAAAAGCCTAGTGAAAATAACAGTTAAGAAAATATCTTTCTTACTCCATATCAGACTGTAGAAACTAATCAGTTTTCAATTTGATTAGCAAGTAGGGCAACTAGTTGTGAGTCGTGGCTTGGATTTATATGTTAAAAGAGAGATAATTCAGTACGTATTTAAGTTTGAGAGGCCATGAAAATCAAGTCGAGAACTGGGAAAGCAGATTCGTTTGGGAAAATATGCAGATCTGAGGAGACTATGTTTTTGTTTATATATATATATATATAATGACAAAGAATAATTTGCTACAAGGCATAGAGAGGCAGTTCCATTACTGGCTTATTGCTTTTGATGATTATTGTTAGTATTAAGATATGTTTTATAAACCATCTCCACCCAGAACAAGAGAAGCATCATTACTTCACAGTAAAGTACTTAGAAATGAATTCTTCCAATTTATAGTTTCAAACTTGCAATGATGTAAAAAACGTGGCATGGAAAATTAAACTAAGAAAGCTCTGGCGATTGGTCTGTTATTATTTGTTTGAATTTACATGATTTTTGCCAGGGTCTAGAAAGTTATCGATGCTGACCTTACAATCTTCTTCTTCTGCAGAAGATCTTGGACAGTTCAATCAGATGGTCACTTCGTGGGTATTATTGCCCACCCAAAACCAATGCAAATCTCAAATGCCCACCAAAATAAGCGACAAGATCACAAGAAACAAAATGGGAACAGTACCTGAAACGACGAAGCATAGGATCTTCAGATTGAAACTGTGGGAGTTGACTGAGTGGAACATTCAAGCCTTCCAACCAATTGATACTTAAGGCACCTCTAAGGGCAGCCCCGGATGGGGTTAAGACAGGGGTGCCCCAAAAGTAAGACAAAGGGGCGGTGAGTAGGGCTTGCTTGGACTCAAATGATAGAGAAAATAACTTTTTGGCATGGTCTTGAAGTTTGCTCGAAAGGCTAGGAGGAATCCCATGGTTGACCAAACGAAAAAGACCCCAATCTTTACAAGCCTCCCCCAGCTTATCCAAGCTAAGACACTGAAGATCCACCACAGGAACAGGAATTGACTCTTGGATATCACTTGCTTCCATGGAGTTTTTCAGTTCAGCTATTGGGGGAGCGCCGTTTAGGTGGCGAAAGACAAGAGGGTAGGATTCAAGGTTGCTCATTCAGACATGTTTTTTATTTTTTTTGTACAACAAGAAACACGATATATAGATGAGAGTTTTTGTCCTCTTGTGAAGTTGATTTATTCTGGGTAGGGGTCCATTTTTGGATTATTCATGAAACGTGTCGACCAATCTGGTCTCTAGCGATGTCCTGGCTGACTTGTTTTCTTTGTCATTCGGCCATCTATGCAGGTTGGGGTTTCTGCAAATCTGCAGCTGATGGCTCCCTTTAACCGATAACCAACCACTGCAATCCTAGAAGCCCAGCTGCCTACCTGATTTGCCTAATTGGCTAGTTGGTCTTATAAAACTCATTTAATTCAGTGGGCATGAAGTGAGCGAAGTACGAAATAGTGTAAGAAATGAATATGGACATTGAACATGGTCTGTCCACGTTTGACAGATGAGATTTCCCCCATGTGGCATTTATGTAGTAGAAAGCGGTCAAACAGACCAAAGGTATTGAAATTTGAAATTATATATTCTTTTATTTTAAAAAATAAATATACATGACACAAAAATTCAAAATCATATTTGCAAGATTATAAATGAGAGGGACACATGCAGGACTCCTTTGAATCTCATCGAGAATAGTCTGCCACCGATTTTTTGCTAGAAAGATCGAGAAAAAAATTATGACATATCATACTATTTGAATTCAAACTAGAATAATTGCATTCTTAAACCCTCAATTAAAAAAAAAAAATTGGGCATTGTTTTTTTTTTTATAGTGTGATATTTTATATTTTCATGTTTTATCTAAATTATTTTGACTAAGGGGTGGTAACAGGTAAAGCTATTTGTTAATTTTAGGTACTCAGAATTTGTTAATATTAAATAATACTCTATCTTGATTAATTATTTGAGTATTTTGATTTTTATTATCTAAACTTTATTCAGATAAAAAATATTGTTAATGATCTAAACTTGTTAAATATTTGTTTATTAATAACCTATTTGGGTGGGCGTTTGGCACCAATGGCTCTACTGCAATTGGCTTTTGGGGAAGAAGATAAAAATGGAGAAATAATAAAATTATCTTTTTATCTTTAATTTTAATTTTTTTATTATTTTATTAAAAAATATATATCTTTAATATTTTTTTTTCAATTTAATCATAATCAATCACATCACCGGTCCAACTAACTCTAAATCGAAGCTAAATTTTCAAATTTAAATTAACTCATAAAATAAATCAATGTTAAAAATTATAATTAAAATGTTAATAAATTAATTTAATTAAGTAATATATTAATAATAAATAATTTATAAAATAAAAAATAAATTATAATATTTAAAAATTATTATTTACAATTAAATTCGGATAGTAAAGTATATTAAAATCACTATCAAAATTCTATTGGAAACTTCTTCAAACCTGATTATTAAATACTCAAGTACTATTTAATCGAATTAAATAATACAAAATATTTAATTATTAAGTACTCGTTTACAACCTTAATTTTAATCGTTAAGAATTTTTTTTACAAAAAATTCGAATTTCTTGTAAGATGGCATGTCCCCCATCAAAATACTTTACATAAAGCCGAATGGGTATAGGGTTCGGTGCAAACAAAATACCACATTAATTATCCCATCTAGTCGAAATAAAAATATTTTATGTTTAATTTATCAATACAAATTTTAATATAATATTTTTATACTTCATCTTTTATATGATATAAATATTAATTATATATATAAATTATCAAAATTATCTGTAATTGCAAATCATCGATACCTATATATATATTAATGCTAACTATTTTCATGGCATCTAATGAAAGCATCAAGAAATTAAACTTCAATTTTATATCAAATGTCACTTTATTTTTTCATAGACGTAAAGAAGGATATTTTATTTTTTAAGTTTAGGTCAACGATCAATTTATTATTAAAATTTATAAATCTATTAAATTTTTATCTGTAAATTTTTATAATATTAAAATCGTTTACTAAAAAATTTTATAAAAAATCGAATCTAAATATTTTGTAGTCAATATTCGATTCTTAATTATTTATGTCGATCTTTACGAGCTCAAATATCACTTAATTGATAAGCTTGATACATATCCTAAAATCCTGGCGATCAAATCTCGTAAACATCCATCAATTCCGGAGAAATCATAAACGAAACTTTAAGCTGCCTTTTACCTGAACTTAAGCTTGAGTCAAGATTACGCTTGACAAGTATGTTTGCGTTGTTAGGTCCCCTACTCCATCCAAAATAACTTCCAAAAATCTATTGCTTTCCTGCCTGGTTGGCACTAGGCAATGAGAAAATCTCCCTCGTCAGCTTATGAAACAACGTGAAGAGGATCGATACAGGGTACCCATTGCTTTGCATAAACAATGAAATAAACAATGATTTGACAGAAACAAACAGACGATGAGAACTGCAATATTCCCAGAAATGACAACGAAAGTTGATGAAAATGGTGATGGGGCGAGGATTTGTTACTGAATAAAGTGTGGCAGGTGATGGAGGTAGTGGTCGATGTTTGTGTTTTTCCACAATGTCATGTTATGCTCTCGGATACATTTTCGACCTAAACATTTGTTTCTGGTCTATGTTGTTTCTGATTAAGCAAAGGTTCGACAACCCTTTCTTTACATTTCTGTCTATTACTGGATTCGTTTTATTTTTACTATTTTTAATGCGATAATAGAGTTCTGAATTTTCGGTTAAAATAAAAATATATACTCTTTAAGAAAATAAAAAATAAATAAAATATGATATGTTTCACTATCTTAACATTGAGATAGTAAAAAACATAAAAAAATAAAAAATAAATAAAATAAAATATGTATTGCTATTTTAACCATATTTATACAATCTACAAACTTTATTTGTAGTATATTAGATAATAATATTCTTTAATATAGTTTTATTTAAACTTGACAATTTATTTATGTAATTTATATTCATATCATGTAAAATCATATTTTTATTGCGCAAAACATAAAAAATTTATCTCAAAATTCGTGTCAATATATCAATATAATTTTTACTTAATTTTTGTGATATTCATATATAATTTTTATTAAATTTTAATTTATATTATTTTTATATTTTTTATCTGCATTATTTTCGTATTTTAATACTGTGTTGCGTCTATGAATGTCAAGCCAACTTTTATTATTGATTTAATTTTTATAATTTATGAATAAATCACAAACCACGAGCATAATCAGTGAAACAAGAAAATCGAAATTTGATAGAAATGAAGGCAGATTAAAATATATATATATATATGAACAAAATATTTTCCTTTTATTTTTTAGAAATTTTAAAGTAAAAATAAAATAAAATTTTTTATAATATGATAAAATGGATTAAAAAATGAAATCAAATTTTCATGTTCATTAATAAATTATTCACCTTAAGAAAAAAAAAATAAAACTCCATGTCTTAGGTTCTTAATTTTATGAAGTTAACGGGCCCAAAATTTTCCTAGAGAAAAGCCCAAAGCTTTCGAAACAATTGTCCGTGGCGTCACTTTATCTAGATTATTCTCGACATGGCCCAAATGAAAGCCGACAAGCTTGCTTACCCCTTTTTCCTCTATCAAATCCAGCGCTTTCTCCTTCTCCTTCCTCTCTGCTTCAGACTTTCCGGCCAATAGTGGTTGCCGTCTTTGCTATACCCTCTCAGGTCAGTCTTATTTCTCTCCCTTTCATTTCTTTGTTAAGTCATTGCCCTCGTCTTCCTATTTCTTTTAATTATTTTTGGTCCAAGGTTGTAGTTTGCCTTTTTCTTTTTTAATAAGGGTTTCTTTTTTTGGTTCTCTTTTCTCAATGTTCGTCTGTAAAAGAAAACATATTTCGCATGATGGGTTCTATTTCTTTGGAGAACAGAATAAGCGATTTTACTTTTTATATCGAATGATCATTATGTTATAATTAGTTCTGTATTTTAGGGTTAATTATTCATTTCTGTAGCGAATTTTAGGAAACAGAAGAGAATGGCGTAGATGTGAGTAGTAAAAGTAACAGAAGAAGGGAATCTTAATTAGTTCTGTCTTGTGATGATGAGTTTTTAAATTTATCTTGATAATGGTGTTGGCCATTGTCTGGTCTGGTTTTATGATTTTCTGATTTGTGAGAGATGCCATTTTTTCAGTTACTAGAACAACTAGGAACGAGTTGCTGCAGTCATGGCCAAGCACCATCCCGATTTGATCATGTGCAGGAAGCAGCCAGGCATTGCAATAGGACGGCTGTGTGAGAAGTGTGATGGCAAGTGTGTAATCTGTGACTCCTATGTTCGCCCTTGCACGCTTGTGCGGGTTTGTGATGAATGCAATTACGGCTCGTTTCAGGGTAGGTGTGTTATCTGTGGAGGAGTAGGAATATCTGATGCGTATTACTGCAAGGAGTGTACGCAGCAAGAGAAAGATCGTGATGGTTGTCCGAAAATTGTTAATCTTGGGAGTGCTAAAACTGACTTATTCTATGAACGTAAAAAATATGGTTTTAAGAAAAGATGATTGGTGGATAATTTTATCTGTAGCTATTAGGTTTTGCTGGTGCTTATGTAGCTGAGGATGACGGATTTTAGAACATTGGAATTATATTGAGACTTTATTCTTGAGTTTGTTGTCTGTTAAAGATGTTTCTTCAAGTACTATAATATAATTGTACCAGGAGCCTGATTGACAATTCATCCATTGTGCAATAGTCTTATTGCATATGGAGTTCTAGTTGCCGATTTGCACTCTCATCTAATTCAGATTTATAGTCTTGCATCTATATGTTAATAGAATGATGTGATATGCTCTGCTTATGCTGTTGTTTTTGGTCACGTGAAGTCTTATTGGATCTTGGTTTACACAATGCGAAATAGCTCTCTTTTATCCTATTAAGTCTCACCTTTTCTCAAAACTTGGAACTTTAAGCCTTTTAAGTTGAGAACCATAATTTACACATATCATTGTACATGTACTTGTAAGATCCCTCGTTGCTATTCTACAACTTTATGTGATTTCTAGGGTTGTGTTCTTCAACCTGTCTAGTACTTCAATTTTAGTTACTTCAAAAGTTTTGAAGTTTGTCTTTTGGACAGAAGACGGGAATTCATGTGATTACCTTGTTGCATTTTGCAAACTGCTGCACTGCTTCAATTTCTATTAGTTTTCTGAACAGAAAACAAAGGAAATATTTAATTATTACCAACATACTTGAGTGGTGGCCTTCCTTTCCCTTGTGTTATTTTCGGTCTCTATCTTCTATCCTGTTTATCGTCTATCCTGTTTATAGATGCTCAAGTGAACAACTACCTCTCTGGATAATCTGGTTTATATTCTGTGTGTATTTTGTAATTATGATCGGTGATTAGGGCAAAAGTTGAGAGGCAAATGGACTCATAATCTGTTTCAAAGAGATATGGAGCACGGACATGATATGTTAACAGAGGTTATTGATTGGTTGGGTGTGAATTGATGTTAGTTTATCTTTTGCAAGCTGACTAAATCACTATGAACATAGATTCTACACCTACTATCAGATCAATGGAGTTGTCAACTTTCTGTGAGAATATTCAAGATAAGAAATTATGCTAGGAAAAGGAAAAGATACGAAACTGTGGAGTGAAACAATACGGGTAACAGATGTTTTTGTTGTATTCTACAAGTCGTACAAGTCGTGATATATTTTTAAAACTTGAGTTTGAGATCAAATAATCTTATATTTTACTTCCACTTCTAAAAACAGATTAATTGAGTTTTGATAAAGTGGGACGAATCCAAGTTTCAGCATTGGAGTTAGTACTGGAAAACCATGTGCTGCTTAGTGAAAGTGATTGGAGTAGTTGGTCATGGCATTCACACAGACGAGTCAAATATCAGCAGATATACGAAATTAGGCTCCATTGCATTTCCGTAGTGCCATCACTGCCACTAATCTGAAAGCATTTGCTAGTGGGGAGAAATATTCCTTGGTGTTTTTGACCCACATATAGAAACATAATGCCTCCAACTCCAAGTTGCAACTAGCCAAATATAGGAGCTCCTCAACATCAATGGCACTTGCAAAATATTTAATTTTTCATCTTCAACCTAAAACAAGAAACCCTCCTTCAGAACTAATGATACAGTAATTCCTTTGTTTCTTTTGAATTTTGAAGCATAAGAATAATAGAACATATTGCAAATTCTGAAATTTGAATTTCAGATTTATTGAAAATCACTTCTTAATAGGATTATATGAATCAACCTTGGGTTCTTTGCAGATACTTAATTACTATTAATTATCATCAAGTTTAAAGTCTTACATTTGAATATAGATGATAGATTTATGGCAAAGCTTGTGGAAGAGAAAGCCTTGATGATTAAAAATCTTTAACATTATGGTCCTGTCCTTGGGCGTTTCAAACCAGAGTGTGGTTTTGAGCCTCCTTTTCATAGTTATTATTACAACTCTGCTAGGCGACAATAAATAGCCATTTGTGTAGATTGTAGAACAACTCGGCAAGGTCTACTCTGAGTTAGAAAAATTGGTGAACGGCAAGTTGACATTAAGGTTTGATTTGAATGCGATGCGAGCTCTTCGTCATGATGGGAGTATGGTTTGTTTTATAATTGGATCTTTGAATCTTCGAGAATTCGGCATAAAAGGGAACTATCATCACGCATCCAAATCAAACTTAGATATTTAGACGACTAACTTTAGAAAACCAGCCATGGGAAAACTTTATTTCAATCCCAACTTATGCTTCTATGTGGAACGGAAAGTGGAGCAATATCAATTGAAAGAAACAGTGCTATAGCAATTGCCAGTATTGAAAAAAGTACACTTTTCATTCTTATAATAATTTGATCACTAAATGATCGTGAATTAAAATCGAATAATCATGTTTTATTTTTAAGATACGATAGTTTTATAATTTTAAAATTCGAATACATGTAGGTTGTTGGATTTGAAGACTAAAACAGGCTCCAGCTGACTTTCAGATTTCAATCGTTTAAGTTCTTTATTATGAAAACATAATGCTCCCATTTCTGCTTAAATCAATTACATATTCATCATCATAATTTTGACCCAATTGGCTTTATTCTTAGCCAGGTACGATGAACCAAATCACTATCATTATCCACAGCTTTATACATGTTTAAATAGGCTTAAAAAATGGTTCCAAAAGGGAAACAACATAATATATGATATACATAAAGTCAAAATATGTCTCAAGAACTTGGATTATTTAATTATTAATTAATTCCATGTTATATCAGCTTCTTTCTTAAGCACTTTGTTTAGTGTTTAACGAGCATCATAAACATTTCCAGTTCTATTAACTGATGTATAGTTATTGCTTTCAAATATATTCTTAAGTTTTATTCCATGAATTATTTTTTCAAATGATTTTAAAAGGTATTTTTTCATATGGACTCGCTTCTTCGATGATTTTGTTAATCATACAAGTTTTACTAATACATTTGTCAAAATTATTATTTAAATACATGAAATATATAATTATAAAATTCGTATTTATATAAATATATATTTCATGTATTATGTATTTGTATTCAACACGTATTTGAATCTGAATTATACCGAGTTCAGTAATATCTACAGTATTTGATACATCAGATCATGGCGGAGAGTGTACATGAAACATGATTACGACACCGTAATAGGAAAAGCATTTTTCTTTTCCATTTTTTTCCTTTTCTGGTAAAGGAAGCGACAGCAACCTCGTTGACTAAATTGTGATCAATATGAACGGCTCAGATCGAATCAAGTAACAATTACTTCATGAGTTGAACGTGGGATCCACGACCTGCAAAACGTCAACTCTCAACCTCCAATCACCATCCGCCACGTATCATACAAAAAACAAAATTGAAACTTTTCTGCCTATAAATAGGGCTTCCCAACCAAGAAGAATAGAAATTATTCAAAGGCCTAAAAAAGAAATAATAAAGAGAAAATGGGTTTCGGTGTTAAGCTTTGCTTCTTCCTTTTATTAACATTGGCCATATTTTCCTCAGCTCGTAAAACCATTTTATTTTCAGGTATGTTTTCTGTTTCACTCCCATTTTACATGCAACTTTTTCTTATATTTATTTCATTTTTCTTTTGGATGATGAAAGTTAATTTAATTGCTTGCTTAAGAACTTTGTATAACATTTCGTTTTTCTTTTGGGATCATTTTCTTTTTAAAAAAAAAAAAATAATATTCAAATAAGATTTTGCTTTACTCGAAAATAAAAATAAGTTTATAATCTTTTATTGCATGACTATAAACTTTTATTTTATTATTTGAAAGTATAAAATATTCATTTTATGGTTAAAGCTTTTTTAGTTGGATGATTTAATTTGCAGAAAATATTCATTTATTTGGATGAGTTGAATGATGAATATTTTTAAAGAATATTATTTTATAAATTCTGTCAATTGTTTATATTCTGTCAATTGTCAATTGCTTATACAGATTTTTTTTTTTTTAATGGATTTGAACTATGGTTTACATTGTTCCCAATGCATGATTTTATGTTTCCCGTGATCGCCTTATAGTTTTTAACAAAATCCTTACTTTCCCTTAAAAATATATATATTCTTTACTTGGTTGGCTCTTGTTTTATATCTAACGAAATTATTCATCAATAAATGTTCAAAATTTAATAAAGTTGTCTCATATAATTTACGATCTTTAATATACACGAAGGAGAACCCACTTACATCAATATAGAATAATTTTATAGTAAACGTCATATTTATTATACATGTAAAATTTTGAGTCAATATGAAATCTTAATTATTTCAATCAATAATAATATATTTCAATATTAATTTTTCATCTTTAAATTACTTTTTTCTTATATAAATAAAAATATATAAAGAATAATAATTTTCATTCAGTGAAAAAATTGCCTAATTCTAGTTATGGACGTGTATTAACCATTGGAGAGAATAATCTCGTGGTCACTGTCTTTGCTTGGTTTATAATATAGGGCACGAGATTGTGGTGGCCGCGGAGGGAAGGTCTCTAATGGCAAGCATCGAGGATTACAGTGAACCGACGGCGAACCGCAGCCATGATCCTGTTTCAAGGACCAAAAGTAGTGGTGGCCGTGGCAGAGGTCGAGAGGGTTAATGATACTTAATTTGTTTCATAAAATCTTAGTATATGCATGAGTAACATGTGCATGTATGTTAAGGTTTTGCCGTGTAATAATAAGGTTGCCAATTATGAATGTAATATATATGTCAAATAAATATTTTGTATTTCTATGACCTTTAATTCGTTTTTCTCGTGAATTTTTCAATTGATTTATGGATCTCTCTTTCTCACAATGACAACTTTTTTTAAACAAATAAAAATAAAAATAAAAATTATTATGTTACAAAAAGTACATAACATCGAAAAGAAGAAATAGCCAAAGTATCATAGCATAGTAAACTTCAATGAAAACCATTAAAAGCTAGCTCAAAAGTAAGCGAAATTTCATGTTTATAAAGAAAATGAATGAATATAGGTGCATTTTTCGACAAAAACAATACAATTAATGCTGGATATGGACCATATGGACATGGCATGGTTACGATGGCAAGGGATTGTGCTGTTAAAGAAAAAGAAAATATTGGGTGAATTACTTGGTAATTTTAGATGCTATAATAGTATAATGACACAATGTAAAAAGAACACCAAAAAAATTATGCAAAATAATAAAAATATAATAAATCTGATAAAAATTTAAAAAATATTTTGTATTTAATATGTTTATATAAATTTTAATACCGTAATCTTTTAATTTTACATATTCAAAAAGGATAACATAATTTAACACTACTCAGACAAAAGTTATACAAACAAATTCCCAATCGAGTAGCATTCAAAGTTTGCCAAAAGAATGTTTGGTCCAATGGCTTTATTTTGCAAGTAAAGCATGAGTTACTTTTGGAACCAGACACGTGGCACGAACCAATCAGATATGGCACCTGATTTGCCTGCCAGTCAGTAAATCATGTTCTGTAACTGAAACTCTACCATAAGTACCTCCAAAAATCTAGGATATCCAGAATCACTGGAGCCTAGAAAAACATCCTTAATGCCCCAACAAATCTTTAACAATTTTTCTTTTTTATGAATAATAAGCAATCAGCCATGTTTTGGTTCAGGAACTTACTCAAAGTCTCGACAGCAACCAAACCCAAAAGCTCCACCACCACAAATCTTGTACTAACTTCGTTATCCCATTTCAGCACCGCCAACCAGGCCCCTGTGGCGGCTCAGCCTTCAGGTCTCGGACCCACCAAGCCAAATGAGAAACCAAGGGTGGTGGTGTTAGGGTCAGGATGGGCTGGTTGCAGGTTAATGAAAGGCCTGGATCCCAACCGGTACGACATCGTCTGCGTGTCACCTAGGAATCATATGGTCTTTACTCCTCTCTTGGCTTCAACTTGTGTTGGGACTCTTGAGTTCAGGTCCGTGGCTGAACCCATCGCCAGGATTCAACCCTCCATTTCTTCAGCACCCGGCTCGTATTTTTTTCTTGCTAATTCTACTGCTGTGGATACTGAGAACCATGAGGTATGTTTTTCTTAAATTTAGATTGATTGTTTAAATTTTCTGGTTAAATTTTAGAAAAGATTACTAGTTTTTAGAGAACAGTGTTGAGGCAGCAAATTTAATAAATTGGTGAATCTTATGTCTGGATATTGTTTGGTAGAATGAAATTGGTTGAATTAAGCTTATTCATGGCTTATTTGGTTTGGGCATTGAAGGTGCATTGTGAGACTGTTACTGATGGAGCTGACACTTTGCAACCATGGAAGTTTAAGATTTCATATGATAAGTTGGTGGTTGCATCAGGAGCACAGGCATCAACTTTTGGAATCCATGGCGTGAAAGAACATGCAATTTTTTTGCGAGAAGTTCACCATGCTCAGGAAATTCGCAGGAAGCTACTTCTGAACTTGATGCTATCTGATGTGCCAGGTAACATACCACATGGTTGTTTAATCTTTTGCGGTTGAAACAAATAACTCAAGCGCGATTAGATATTTTGCTTGCTGTTTTGGTGTTGAGGCAGGGATTTCTGAAGAAGAGAAACGTAGATTGCTGCATTGTGTTGTTGTAGGAGGAGGTCCTACAGGCGTTGAGTTCAGTGGTGAACTAAGTGATTTCATTAGGAGAGATGTTCAGCAAAGATACACACATGTAAAAGACTACATCAATGTCACACTGATCGAGGTTTGTTTTACTACAATCTAAGTTAAGCAATACAAATCATTCATGTTATTGCTAATTCTGTCTCCCAATTTCTTTGTCGAAATCAATGTTGTCTTTCCCAAACTTCTTCTGGAAATTCAAAGGCCTGCTCATGATTGTTGTTGTGCTCAACTCATGTTTGAAGTTGCTGTATTGTAATGGATTATTCTTTTCTTGTCAGGCAAATGAGATACTGTCTTCCTTTGATGATCGCCTCCGGCACTATGCAATTAAGCAGTTAACAAAGGTGATTTTGAATATCCAACTTCTATTCAAGGAATTTTAGAGTACAGAGGATTTTCTCATTTTATTTTTGGTTATGGATTTCTTTTTCATATTTCATTAAGTAGTTTTTCGCAGTCTGGAGTTCGTCTAGTTCGTGGGATTGTGAAGGGTGTTAAACCACAAAATCTAATCCTTAGTGATGGTTCGGAGGTTTCTTATGGATTGTTAGTATGGTCAACTGGTGTTGGTCCTTCTCCCTTTGTAAACTCTCTGGGATTTCCAAAATCTCCAGGTGGAAGGTAAGATAGAATCCTTGAGTGAAGATTTCCATGAAGATTTTCTTAATGGCACGTTAGCATACGCCTTATAAAGTTTCTAATTTGCATAAAAAGTTTAACTCACGATACTGAAATTTCCTCTTAAAATTGTAAATACAACTTTCGAGTCGGGCTGGTTCACCTCTGATATCGAGCAAGGAGTGTACAGCTGCCCTGTGTCGCAAGTGGTATCACTGCTTTATGTAGCCTACTTTACTATGGTGCTTTATTTTAGTTTTATGAATTATTCAATTTTGCTAACAGGATTGGTATAGATGAGTGGCTTCGAGTTCCTTCTGTGCAAGATGTGTTTTCAATTGGTGACTGCAGCGGGTTTCTGGAGAGTACTGGTAAACCGGTCCTTCCAGCTTTAGCACAGGTAAGCATACTCGCGACCTTTTCGAAGCTCTGCTTCTTCTTTTTTTTTTTTTGGTTCTTGTAAAGGTCAAGATAATATCATCCAGTTCTGGCGTGGTGAACTTTCTGGACTTTCTAGACCAGATTATAGTTCTCTTTATTCGCCTTTGTGATTGGTGCATATCTTCTTCAACAGGTTGCTGAACGACAAGGAAAGTATCTGGCGAACCTACTGAACAAAATCGCTAAAGATGGTGGAGGACATGCTAACAGTGCTAAGAACATAGACTTTGGTGATCCATTTGAGTACAAGCATCTGGGAAGCATGGCAACTATTGGCAGATTCAAGGCTCTTGTTGACCTAAGACAGAGCAAGGTGAATTTGTCTCTTTCTTTTTCCTAGCAGAGCCATTAATTTGGTGACTTGAGTTGTAAGGCATATTTGACTGTTTTATAGGAGGCAAAAGGGATATCTCTAGCCGGATTCGTCAGCTGGTTTATATGGCGCTCAGCATATCTGACACGAGTCGTCAGCTGGAGAAACAGATTCTACGTTTTTATTAACTGGATTACAACGTTTGTGTTCGGTCGTGACATAAGCAGACTATAGATTCTAAGAGGTACTTTGTGAGGTTTAAGAGCCGAATACTCTCAATTCTTTTGTTCCTTAATATCCGCACCATTTCGTGGGTTCCACGTATGATCTGATTACAATGCATACGATGACTTCCTTATATCATCAGGTCTTAGTTTGCATCTGAGTTGCATTTGTTATCACTCACAACTTAGCAGCTCGGAAACAAAGGTTTTATGTTTAATGTGTCAACATTTTTATATTTTATAGACGCCAACATAAATCATATACACGGATTGCCACGGCAAGAAATTAAGCTAAGTGCAAGGTAAATGATTAGAAGATAGTCATAGTACCATACCGACAATTGGAATTCTGTCGAGTACTGAGATTCTCAGCTGACGTTTGTTTGAATAAAGTGGCTTCCATAAGTCATGAGAAGTTCAGATATAAAGGATGTCAAAGCAGCTCCCATGTCTTTTGATGTTTTCACTACAGCAATCTAAGTAATAACCAAAGAGAAACTCAAGCCTTGGACTATTCTGCTCAAATTAATGTTCAGCCACAGAGCTAATGCCACACTACTCCAAGGTCGTCGGTTACTCTTGAATTAGCCAATGTTTTGCCTACAAGATCTTTTAACTCGATCTCCCCTGGAAACCTTCCTTCCTTCAGCTTAGAGAATACCTATAATTTGAAAGCGAAAAACTTAAGCAACTAGATTCAACACTGCTCAGATATTAGAAATTCAGAGATGCACATATCTTGAATCATAATATGAATTCAATTTCATGTTTTCCAAGCAAGCAACACAAATTTATTGATCATAAAGAAAAAAGGCAATCAATGCATAATGCTATCATATTGCAGGATTTAAAGGTCATGTATACACAGTCTTATCTCTGTATTAAGAGAAAAACTATTTACATTTGAACCGTGACCTTCAAGTTACAAAATAATAACCTTTACGGTTGTACCACAGTTCCCTCTTGGGTTTGGGGATCTTGAATGCTCAGGACAAGACACAGAGACTGAAACATGGAAGCAAAATTGTGGAATGTTTCATAATCTTGAAGAAGGTAGCGTTTAGTTTATAAGAAAGATATTGATTGAAAGGCCGGTGTCTGATCTTGTTCAAGGCCGAAACAATCAATTTGCACATTGTGACAATGGAAATTGGAAACCTTTGTGCGTATTTTTAAAGTTAGCATGCTAAAAGAAATACTATGCTCAGCAAAACGTCAAGCCATTTCACTGATCAAACCATTTAAATCATGGACTAGCAGGCAGAGCAGAATTCAATTGAAAGCATATAAAACCAGAGATATAATAGCAGAGAGGTCACTGACCAATTCACCATTGCAGTAAACCTCGAAAGCACCAGAGCTTTGCAGAAAAGACTGCATTACATTCCCAAGAAGCCAAGCACTTGCAATGGACCCAAACCTATTTGCCCGCAAGGAATAATACCATGGCGGTGGTGTCATAATTCCAATCATAGGAAAAATCTGTTCACCTGCCATTATAATCCCTATAACTCCAAATTGAAAAACCGGAACCACTTTCGAAAGCAACCGCTTTGGCAATGGTGGTGGATAGTTATCAAGGATTACATCAATTCCAGGAAACTGGGTTTCTAACATCTTCTTCATTGTCACCGCAGTTCCCCTGCAAATTTTCATCAATTACTTTTTAATTCTTCAAAAACAATATCAACTTCTAAAAGTATGAAAAGTAAAACTCAAATGGAACCTGTAAGAGCAGGAAGCGCAGAAGTTGATATTCACCGTGCTGCCATATCCGATTCCTCCAACAGCGTTGATTTTCTATGAAGGAAACAAAAAGAGGGAAAAATTAGATAAAATGAACAAGAAGTTCGCTTAAAACAATTGATCGATGGGTAACATTACCTGTAAAGGAATATCTAGGGTTTCAGGGTTGATTTGAGGTTTTGGTGGGCGGGGATGATGATGATGGTGGTGGTGGGATGGTGCTTTGGGCGGCGGCGGGGTGAAGAGGCTGAAGAGATCGGTGACGAAGAGGAAGAGAGGCAAGCCTAGGAAAAGGAGCTGAGCCCGATCCATGGTGTTGATGTGAAAGCCAACGAAAGAAGGAAACCTGCGGAAGTTCTCCGGAGTGAAGAAGATTAGAGCAGTTTGGGGACGTCAATAAGCCTTAACTGACTGATCGTTTGGGTACTAGGATAACTCTATGCGGATCATGGATGGAGCAAACCCGAAAATCCGATATGGTTTGGGAACTATTTGATTCATAAAGAAGTATGCCAGTTATTTAGAGTGTTTAAATAAGATGGTGAGATGGTGATTGTAAAATTATATATCTATTTATAGTTTTTACCTTTTTATTTTTGTTCTTTTTTCTTAGTATTTAAAATTTTGATGTATATATTTTAATCAAAAAATAAAATAGAAATAGAAATAAATTAACAGTTTAAATTTCATTAATAACATATCCATAAATTTGATTACTTTGATTACTTTTGTTACCTCCAATATATACATTGGACCTACGACATTACCCATAAGATTATTGGTCCAACTATTATTTGAAGCCCAACTGTCCGATTAAAAATCAGAGAACAATTACGATACATGATCTCTGTCAGCAAACATAACCTAAAAAATAATTACACAAAGCATATATCATCCTATCATTTTAAAGAAGTTGAATTTTGTCCCAAAAAAAAAAGTATCATCCTATCTATTTTTCGTTTCACATAGAAACTAATTTAAGTGTAGGAACATATCCCGAAATAGCAACAACTCCATAGCCCCATGACATTCTCTTGACATTGTTTTCCTCCTTGCAAGTCTCCCCTATCCCTTTCATCAAAGGACATCCCTCACAGAGTCTTTTTACCTCAACAATTTTTATACAAAACTATCATACAATTAACTATGTTACTATCTTTAATCTAAATAAATTTATAAAACATAAATTTAAATGATTAGATAAAATTCTAATAAGTTATGCTTAAAAAACTTTAAAAAAAAAAAAGCTTGAGTTGTGAAATTTAGTATCTATAATTTATCAGACATGCATGTAATAATTAATATCAAAGCTTCTAATGATCAGTTCATTAGATGTTTCCAGTTGAATTAATAGTTAAAATAGTGCCACAAATCATATAAGAAATCTATAAGATGATAAATACATGATATTGCCAATAGTTTTCGTATTAATCTTTTAGACAATTATCTTGAGTTAGTCTTTTCCTTGATGATGAACAAACCAGTGACTTTTCACGATCAAACAATATGTTGATGATTCAAAACTTAGATGATGATTCAGAAGCTTCTCTTGTTAGATTTTGAACATAAGTAAGTGCTATAGTGGAAGTTGTTTTTAATTTTGGAGCTGAGTGAGAGGAACTTCTATAGTTCTACTAGGTTTGTAATCAATTGAACTTCTTATACAAGATCGTCCTAGGTGCTTCAAGAGATGACACTCTAGTCAGGGTATTAGTAGAAAAAAGAATTATATAAAACGGTTTTTACTCGTAAGTATATATTTCTTCAATTCAAATCAAATTATATAATCATATTATTTAAAACAAATCAAGACTTTATTATTAATTGCATACGGTAAATAATAAATTGTATTTGAAGAAGAAATTTGTTAATGATTCTAATAATAATTAATTAATTTTTTCAAAAATATAATTATGATGCTAATAAATAATTGATTTTTTCGAAAACATGATTTGTATAAAAATATATATATTAATTCATTCTCGTTTGATAAAGCCCTTAAGCATGGACAGTCTAATGCAAAGAGGCCTCAGAATTACCAACCTAAAGCCGGTATCAGATGTGGCAGGGCCTCTAGTCGATCTCGGCCACGGAGGTTGGTAGCAATGAAAAATACTAATTCCCTTTTATCTTTTTTCTGGCTCGGCAGTATGATTACATACAGTCTAAAAATGTTCTTTTAGCCGATGACATACTTTTGAGCACCTCTTGCAATGTCTTTTGTCGACAACATGCTTGAAATGAAAAGAACAACTTGCCTCCCAGACAAATGCTCCTTTCTTTCACTGATCACAGAGCATTTTATCCGACATGATTGACAATGTGAGTTTGATTAATTGAATTTATGGGGACACACAACGCCAAGTGAGCACTTTCCTAAATTGTCTGCAGTCTGCTTCCTGTTCGTTAATTTTCCTGACTTTGATTTCTTGGACACTGAAACCCAATCATCACCGTTATGTTTAATCGATCAAACGGGTAGAGCAAAGCCGATCCAGATGATCGAAAAGGAATATCAAATGAAATTTCCTCTCTAATTGAAAGAGCAAAGTAGAGTTTGAGAAAACAAATAAAAAAAATGTTGTGGCAAGTGACTAACTGCAAATGACTTGCTATACTTATCAATGATACAAGATCCAATAAGTTTTTTCTCCAGCTCTAGTCAAGTTGAGTGAAGAATTTAGACACGATACGAGAATAATATTAAAATAATAAACGTTTAAATTTTAAAATAATTATATATGAATTTGATAAAAATTAAAAAATTATATTAAAAGGGTTAACATGAAATTTTACATCAATTTTTTTTTATTTTATACAATATAAATATAATGTACGATATAACACGAATATAAAATATATAAACAAATTGTCAAGTATATTGAAAAAAAAAAATGTTCAGGTTCAAATCTAGAACTTATAAAAATTTTCCCCTTTAAAAGTAACAAAACTCATGCATATACTATTCTCTTCTCCTTAAATATGCTCCTTAAATATGGCTATAAATTATCATCACCATTACCTTTTCGTTGATGAAAGGGATGATACAAGGAAACTTTTTTTTTTTTTTTAAAGGAACATTAAACATGCACTCAATCGAATTGAATACGTAACCCTTAATAAATGAATGCAATAAGATGTACGTAATTTTCTTAATTTTTTTCAAACCCATTGTTTTTTAATGAACGTTAAATAGAACTAACTACGCAAACCTTTTTTTTTTTTTGGCTAAGAAAAGCATATTAATAAGAGATGACCAATGTGATGAGTCATCCAAAAGGAACTTACAAATTTGTCTTAAACACCTAAAATCTGGAAGACCGCTAAAACAGAACCAAAAAGGATAGATCCTTAGCAAACAGAACCAGCAAAACAGGAAAATGTAGCCGAACCAGCCCTTACAGAAAGCAAGACAAATACACAAACCTTGATGTTAGATGTTAAGTACTCAAGTTTAAAGAGAGAATCGAATCCAAAAGATCAACTTGCTAGCATCATATAGCCTTTTTCTCCGCTTGATGGGCTTTACTTCGACTTTGTCAAGTACAAAATAACTATTTTTTAGGTTGCCCTCTCAGCAACACTAACTTTTAATTAAAATATCAATTTTAAGTATTCAAATTCAAAAGAAAAAATCTGACTTAAAAATTATCGTATTAAATAAGAAAACTTTTCAAAATTAAATACTCTTCTGCAATTACTTACGGAGACGTGAAATTTGTACCACAAAATCATTAGTGAAAGTAGTCTGAAGTTGGAAGCCATTTTTTATTTATGGTTGTTATATTTGGCACCTTTTGTTCATTAAATGAGAGAGGAGGGATACGTGTTTAGGCAGGACGCGCCAAAGGCGGGCCAAAAAAAAGCTGTTGAAGTATGGCACGATAAGCATGGAGCCAGGTCAGGCTTACCCAGTTTTAAATGCCTGATTGTCGACGCCGCAAGGTAGGGCAGCAAAATTAGAAACAACTGTGGGAATTGGATTCTGAAAATGTTGCGTATAAATCGACTACCGGAGGATAATATTTGCATTTTGCAACACACACTGTCTCCGAAGTCTGGAGTCTGAAAGTCTGAACTGCTGGGAAAACCAGACCAGTTTACGGTCACCAATATCACCGAACAGCCAAGCACCACCTCGGCCACCCATTAACATCGGGCTGCCATAGTATCCGACCCCAAAGCAATTCCAAGCCGAGGCTGGAAAGTTTGGATTTGGAAATCAAACAAAAAAGAAACATTCAAAAACATTTTCATCAAGGTACGTCATCCCTTCTTTTTTATTTTAATTTTAACAATTTAAATTTAATTTAATTATTAACCTAATTGGGACATAAAAAATTGTATGTATAGGTGCCGGATGATTTTATTGTGTCATTTAACTTTCTAATTTCATGTGCTCTTTCAAATTAAATTGAATTCAAACATGATATAAGAGTTTATATATGTTAAATTCGGTATTCGCTATATTAAAATAGTTTTTTCATTGAATATTCAAAATAATTTATTAGATTTTGTCATTAATTAATTTGTGTTTGATTAAATTTTTTTATTGTCAAGCATAATGGAGAGATAAAAACATTTTAGAGATGGTTTAATGCATTATAATCGAACACTTTCAGCGATAAAGTTAGTGGAGAAGATATTATATCATGCACATATTTTCAAATTTAATCATAATTTTTTGTGTTCAACATTGTGACAATCGACTCAAGCTAATTGAGTAGTTGTATAGTATGGATTTAAGTTTTTAAATATATATCATAACGAATTCTCGCCAAAAAAAAATATTTTACGTGGATTTGAGGGTTTTAGCGACTTCGATTACTAACTTAACGTATTATATTTTTCATGCAATTTGTGCTAGTGTGCTAGGTTGGTGTCTACTCAATAAACGCCAAATTAAACAACAAAAGTATTCTCACACACTAAATTATTCACACTCAAAAAGTAGTATGTTTGGTAGAGTGAAAAGAAAAATGAAGATAAAAAAATTAGAGGAGAAAAAAGTGGATGGATAGAAAATATATTATTTCTTTCTTTTGATAAGATTGGTAAGAAAATTAAAAAAGTGAATGAAAAATATATTTTATTTTCTTCTATTTGCTTAGTAGAGTTGAAAGATGAAAAAAAAAAAAAAAAAAAAGTGATAGGAATTATTTAATATTTTCACTTGTTTTACTCATATAAATCACATTGTCTTTTTCTTCTCTCAAATTTAAAGAGATTGAATTTTATGAATATGAGAGAAAACACTCATCTCCTTTTTCTTTTATATTTTCTTTTATACAAAATATTCTCAAAATTTATTAATTTTCCTTTCACTTTTCTCTCTATTCTATAATTTTCTTTCTTTCACTCTTTAGTTGTATCAAGCACAACCATAGAGAATTATAATAAATTATCATCAAATCCATATTTCTTAAACTCAACTCACAAATTATCTATGAACACTCTAGTTCAATTTCAGTATTATTCTTTGAGAATAACTTATATTAAAATGATTTTAAAAAATAATGTTTTAGATTCTAATAAAATAATAACACATCATGTTCTTTTAAAGGCATGTAATAATTAACTTACAGTCATCTTTATCAAATCAATATGATTAAATTAATAAGAGTTGATTTTTGAATAAATTAATTTAATAAAAGTTAATTTGATGAGAATGAGTGTAAAATAATTATTACATGTATTTAACAAAAAATAATAGGCGTCATTATTTTATTAATGTTTAAAATACATACTTTTTACGATCATCCTAATATAAGTTATTGTCATATTCTTTAACAAAATACAAATTAACCTTGTAACATTTACAACTCAATTTACATCTTTCTCACCGCACCAAAAGTTTCTACTAAACCTGTTTTATTCTCAACAATATTTAAATCGAGTGGTTAAAAAAAGTTATACAATGTTTTTAAAATTTGAGTTCAAATTCAACCAACCTCTACTTTCAACTCGAATTAAAAAAAAACATTTTATTTATTATATATCCACTAATTAATCTCTTTCCTTTTATTTTTTACCTAACAAGCTTTTCTATGTATCAATTTATATCTTTAGCCAAATTTTTAAAAATAAAATAAAATCAAAGAACAATTTTATCTACACTTTTTTGTGATCTGAGTCATAACTTCTATAATCTATAAGAATTAAGTATCCTGCAAAATTACGAAAAACATTATCTAATAAAACAATTAAAATTAAATTCAAACATGCAAGAAAACTATTAATGACAAAATATTTAAACATTTGATTTAATTATAAAAACATATTTTTTTTTATCTAAAAGAGTCTAATTTGACTTTTTATTTTTCCAAGCTGTTAATCTAGTATTATATATTACTTTAATTACAAAATCATATATAAATTATTACATTACGTTTAATTATTACAAAAAATTATATTAATACTGTCAAAAAAAGTATAATAATAAAAAGTTGTGATTGCTATGTCAACGCGACATATACATAGCTTTAATAATTTACATATGAAAAAAGAAGTCGTCTAATTCTAGTAATGAATTGCCCATTTTACCTATCCTTTTTTTAATTGGGTGTGAGAGTTTACTGTTTTTAATTTTTTTTTTTTCTCTACAGATTATATCATCTCAGCTCAAGAATGACATCAAAACTTTCTTATCCCATGTGGATTATTAATTACTTGTTAATTAATTTTGCAAATCAAAATATATATTTACATCTTGGGTTGGGTTGGCTTCGTAAAAGAACAAAACTTTCAGACCCAGGGAGGCCACCATTGCTTGTGGACCAAATCTGAAAACCTTCTCTTCTTACATCAATGGCTCCAATTTCCAGGAACCCTCTTTGTTTCCAGACCTTCTAAAGTAGATTCTGTTGTTTTCTTTATGCAAATTACTACTAGAAATCTTATTTTTAAAACCCTAAATTTCACTAACATTACCCTACAAAATACATTCAACACCATGTAAACTGAACTTTTTGTTTTTCCCATTGCTTTTTCATCAAGCTAAAGTGCAGTCGGTAGTCTTTAGAATTTGTTCCCTGCTGCCCTCTAAATCTAGAATTTGTTCATTCTGGTACCGAAGAATAATTTGTCCAGACTAAAAAGAACATAAGTTGAACTTCTTTACAAGTTATTCGTCCAATGATCATTGGTTTCAGACAATCTTAATTGGCCTCCAATCTTAACGCATATCTTTTTTAAGTTTTTTTAAGTTATATCTTCAATATGGTATTAAATTCTTTCACTTTCATCTCATCAGAATCCACATTTTAATAGTTATTACAAAATTAAGAGCGTAATTAAATTAAACTTAAACTTCGTATTTGATTTGATTTCAAAACTCAAAATTCAAAATTTAATTTAAATTTGATCGAATTTAAATTTAAAATTTGAATTTAACTTTATAAAATGCTGAAATTGTTTAAATTTGACTAATCAGCTTAATTATTATTTTTAATAATATGTTATAAAATAATGAATTAATAATCAAATATTATATTATTTTTAATAATATATTATAAAATGATGAATTAATAATCAAATATAAAAAACATATATAAGAAAAAGCTTCATTATCTCGAGTAACTTGAATTCGAATTCTATTTAAAAATAAATGAGTTAAATTTTAATAGTTATCAATAAAATTAAATAATGTGATTACATCTTTAATTATGTGTGAAATTCGAATTCAAAATCTTTAATTTAGAAGCTTGACTCTAAGACCAACCAATACTAACAGTTCGTTGATTCTTTTCATACCCTTTAGCCTCCTAAACTAAACTGTTCCAATCCCCATTGATTTATTTATTTTTTTTACTTTCCTGCACTTTGCTGTACCAAAAAGTTTGATATCCATTAAATCCATATCAGTCGGTTTAATGAGGGGAAGTGAAAGGAATTTACTATGTCCTAATGGAGGTTAAGATATTGAACTTCACATATATTTTATTTTATTTTTTAATATTTTTTAAAGAGTATATATATATATATATATATATATATATATATATATATATATATATATATATCATAATTTTAATTTTATTTGTACGATCTAAAAACTCAAACAACAGTATATTAAATAATATAAAATTGATCAAGTAACTTTACTATCTCTGTTTGTTCTGTTATGCTCTGTTTCTTTTTCCTTGATTCTTGCTCCCTCTCAAGTTCAATCAAAAAAAAAGGGAAGAAAGATATAGTTTTATGCAGGTGGGGAGAGAGACATTGGCTGTTTGCTTTCTCCGAAAGAGAGTTCCCTATGTGAAATGTGTTCAGCTTTTAAAGTGCAGCAGCTAAAAAGTAAGAAAAGGAACATTAAATTTTATAAAATTTGGAATCATTAAATCGTGGGGGGTAATTTCATTTAGGTGGTCCAAAATTCCAAATAGCAGATTTCATGTTTGACAGCTATATAAAGGGTGGATTGAGGCGAGGTCAGCTCTGTGCCTAACTAGCAAAAGCATTTTGAGTTTCTATAACTCGGGTCTCGATTTGGTTTTGCAGACAAGGATTGAGAACTGAGAATGAGCTTTTCAATGAAGGATTCATCATTACAAACAATGGAGAAGAAAGGAGAGTACGTTAATGGGGTTAATGGAATCGATGACCGAGTTGATTTTGATCCGAGTGTACCTCCTCCGTTCCGTATTGCTGATATCCGAGCTGCCATCCCAAAGCATTGTTGGGTCAAGAATTCTTGGAGGTCAATGAGTTATGTTTTCAGGGATGTCAATGTGGTGTTTGCATTGATAGTAGCTGCAGTTTACCTGAATAGTTGGTTGTTCTGGCCAATCTACTGGGTTGCCCAGGGAACAATGTTTTGGGCTCTCTTTGTCCTCGGACATGATTGGTAATCATATATATCTTTCCTGCTCTCAGAGTTGGTTTTCATTTTTCATCAGTTTAACTCTTGTTATATTGGATTGTGCAGTGGCCATGGGAGCTTTTCAGAGAATCACATTCTTAATACTATGGTGGGACATGTCTTACATTCTTCCATTCTTGTTCCTTACCATGGATGGTAAGTTAATTAGGTAACTTTTGTTCTTCACACTGTACACGCTACAAGAATACTTTCACCAAGGAATTTTAACAATGGAATGTTTCCATCGGTAATAGCTCAAATTTATCAAAGTTACATACTAATGAACAAATTCTGTCGGTAATACCCTGTTATTTGGCTGTGATACTTGCAAGTTGCAACCATTCTCGTACATAGCATGCAAACTACAAAACATTATTTGAAAATCTTGCAGGAGAATAAGCCATAGAACTCATCATCAGAACCATGGAAATGTGGAGAAGGATGAGTCATGGGTTCCGGTAAAACATTCTCTACAGTCTACATTTTGCTTCTAATCCATGAAAAAGCATGCATCAAACTAGAAACTGACCCTTCACACTCTCTCTTGCAACCCCAGCTGCCTGAGAAGATTTACAACAACTTGAACATCAAAACGCGATTTCTGAGGTTCACTGTCCCCTTCCCCCTATTTGCATACCCTATGTATCTGGTGAGAAACAGATCAAAATTATGCTTGCAAAATTATAGAAGAAAGGGTTGAATTATTGTTTAACTTGTTGCATTACAGTGGCATAGAAGTCCAGGCAAGGAAGGATCTCACTTCAACCCTTACAGCAACCTGTTCACTCCCCAAGAGAGGAAACTTGTGATGATTTCAACAGCCTGTTGGACTGCAATGGCTATTCTGCTTGCCTGCTTATCCTTTGCAATAGGTCCAACCCAGGTGTTTAAGCTCTACGGTGTTCCCTACATGGTACGTAAACTCAATTGGTACTGTAGTCATCAAGTTTCTCATTACTGAATTTCTCTGATAGAAAGTTACATTTCTTAGATTTTTGTGATGTGGCTGGATTTAGTGACTTACCTACACCACCATGGCCATGAGCAGAAGCTTCCTTGGTACCGCGGCAAGGTAAGAGTATAGCCTTTGCTGCATTGGAACGTAAAATTTCATCAACTTCAGAGCGAATTTTCATTTCATTTTGTTCTATATTTGTCAGGAATGGAGTTATCTTAGAGGAGGGCTGACAACAGTGGACCGTGATTATGGTTTGTTCAACAATGTCCACCATGACATTGGCACTCACGTCATTCATCATCTCTTCCCTCAAATCCCTCATTATCACTTAGTAGAAGCGGTAACATTATACTTTGGGTAATTTCATCAAACAGATTGATTGGACAAAACAAGTTGATTCTAATCGTTTGATGGTTTTGCAGACTAAAGCAGCAAAACTAGTGATTGGGAAATACTATCGGGAGCCGAAGAAATCAGGGCTAATTCCATTTCACTTAATCAAGAATTTGGTCACAAGCCTTGGACAAGATCATTACGTGAGCAACAGTGGAGATATAGTATACTACCAGACTGATCCACAGCTGTTTCAGTTGCTTTCCCTTGGGAAATCTGAGTGATGAATTTTTCTTTTTCTGTCTTTTCGGTCGTGTCCAATGGTTAACAATGAAGTTCTTATAAACAGTTAAGATTTGATTTAACGATGTTACTTATTTTAAGTCTTATATCTTTTTATGAAAGTAAAAAAAATTGAAACCTCGACTTTTTTAACTTAAAAACAAATATAATTCACATCTTAAAAAAAATTGAAACTTGGTATCAAGTAATTTAAAAAAAAAAATTGACATCCTTAGAAATTCAATGAAAATCACTTCATGATGTCTCATCCCAACTTGATTTCCTTTCTAATTGTTCATCAATGATTTTTTTTTGGGTACAAATTGTTCATCAAATGATTAGTACTAAAACTTCAAGATTAAAGAAAAAATGATGAAAAGAGTAGGGTTTGACAATCACTATCAAATAAAGATAAGACACATACTCATGTAAATTGCCAACTTACTACAAACATACAATGTTCCTATAACCTAATCAGGTATCCATCCATAAGCAGGCTAATTACTATCCACTTCTAATTGTAGTATTGCTGAAAAGGGGAATGAAATGCTTAAATATACCCAAAAATATTGACCCTATTATATTTTATGCTTTAAAAAACTAAAAGATTAAAAGGATTTTAGATTTCGGATTCAAATCTCATTAAGAAAAAAGATTACTATCCAATATACTATTAGTCGAGTTTTTAGATTCCACAATTAGGGTTAAAATAGTGATACATACTCTACTTTATTTATTTATTATTTTTTAATATTTTTAAAAAATTTGTGTCAATATCTTAATTTCATTTGTGGAGTTTACAATTTTCAATGATAGTGTAAGATTATAGTTTACAATCTTCAATGGGAGGTTTAGAATAATTAAGAAATGGGACAAGGACTAAGGTTTGACCATCATTATCCAAAAAATTGAACCACATACTAATTACAGAATTATGAAATGAATGCTTGATTTATCAATTGCAATCAATGAAAATTCCTCTGCATTTCAAAAAGAAAAAGAAAAAAAAAGAAATAAATGAATGTTTGTATAACTCGTGTGACACACCAAACACATTTTTTTTAGATTTGACTATATATATATATATATATTTACAATTTTATCAAATTTTAACTCATATCATTTTCGTGACATATTTAAAACCGATATCTTAATACTCAAACAAAAAATTTCAAAGGTCGACTGGCTGTCCCATCTCTTTACAGCTCTGTATTACAGATTTGAGTCCCGTCCATAAATATTTGACACTCCAACAAAGAAAAAATAGACTGAAACATCAAACATAGCAACAGATTTCGGTGGGTAGCTGAGAGCACCGCCTAACCCTCTTGTTTAGAACCCTAATCACATTGACCCTAATCTCTCTCGTGGAAAATTGGAAGGACAATGCAGTTGGCACCGGAAGGAGAGATGCAAAATAGCCAACTTTTACCTTTGGTTCCCATCGCACCTCCAATGCGAAGAGAACCAAACAGAGTCCTAAACAATTCATCCTCTTAAAATTGATAATAAATTTTCAATAAAATTAATATTCGAGTGTCAATGCCTGTAATATTCTCAATAGAATAAATTATTATTATTATTATTTTTTTACTAATGGAACAAGCAAATTGTCCAATGATTTACCATTTCTCATTGTTTTATGGCTTATTCGGTGATTAATTGTCACTTACATTACCATAAGTGGTAGTTCATTGAATACAAATATAACGACTACCCTTTTTTCCTTGGCTTTTGTGCTTTTATAAGTTGCTGGTAAGTGATTCTAATAGTTCCTGTACGAGCAATGAGAAGGCTGCTTCATGTTTGAGTTTAACCCATTAATCATTATAATGCTAGACAAACAGACAATAAATTGCTGGAAATTAGACTTATTATAGCGCCTGCAAACATATTCCTGATACAGTTAAAAAATGTCCATCGTCATTTGCCCCCCACCCCACTTTCATATGCAAATCCCGGTATCTCTCTCTTTCTCCTTTTGGCCTTCGGGGGCCCTTTGCTTTTTCTTGGTGAAAAACTATTCCTTTTTGCAAAGTACCCAATTCATTTTCGGTGTTAAATATCTAACCTAAATTTAATCGGCTATAATCGAAAAGATTTAATTTGAAAATAAAATCACAAAAATCGAAATATTTGTCAGATGTGTAATAATATTACTTTAATAAACTCTCATCATGTGTAAGTTGAAACATGAAAACCTAACGCGTAATAATCTTGAGAGTGATAGCAAAAAAAATCACAAAATAGAGTTGGACTTTAATATCATACTAAGTATCCAATTTAAAATCAATTGATTATAGATAAATTAATTCAACTTGAATATAAGATTATAAGTATCGAAGTATTTAATAGACGTTAGTTAACAATTCTTTAACACTCAGTGTTTTAGCTCCTCTTTCCCTATTGTTTTGCTGTCTTTTGATCCCAATTGCATGTTGCCTTGCAGGGATCTTACGTCGGATTCTTTGCTCCCGCAGTCTCCCAACACACCCCTCTGATCACACTGCTGAGGCCACAAGCCCACAATTCAATGCTGTAGACAAGATTGATGGTTCCAAGTTCACAAATTTCAGGAAGTAGGTCAATGAATTCAGCAGATTATAAGCAAGATAGCGATTCAATCCATGGCAGGCATAGACGAGTGAAGTCTACATTGTCTTTCGGCATAAGCCTGCCTACTTCGAACTAGAAAACCAAGAACTTGAAATTGTAAAAGTCCAAACAGTGAGGCCCTTTTTGCCATTGCAAAACCCTATTGTCAAAAATCTACAGTACTCTAGTATCTATTTTCAAAAGCTTTTTTCGAGACTTGCTGACCTTTTTGTAAGTTGAAAATAGAAATGATTTGGTGCCTTCAGACTGTGGCTGACAGCAAAAAACCTCATTTAATTTTCCTGAAATTTGTTCAAATTCTACGTGGCATAATAGTAATAAATTAGTGAAGATGTTGTCCAAGACCTCGAATAGATAGGTGAGAAGGTGGAGGGAGAAAAAAATAATCAATATCGTAATTTTTGTATATAATTTGTATTTGTATTATATATTACGTTAAGAATTTAAGTTGATACATTAAATATAAAAATTTTTTAGGTGTAACTATAAGTATCTTTATTTATTTTATAATTTAAGATTAATTCTACTCCGATCCAAATAACTTTTTTAAGTAAAATCCTCTTAACAGTAATGATTTCAATATTCTAATCTTATCTATATATTTGAATTTTTATTTTTTCAATCAATCGTTAATCAATTTTTTTTTAATTTTACTAAATTTTAACTCATACTATTTTTATATTTTTTATTAATATTGCTTTGTTATTTTATCATGTTTAAAATTACTGACTTAAAAACCTTTTATTGCTCTTATTATTATTGTTTCTTAACATTTTAAGAAATCTTTATCCATGCTGTAATCACCAAATGAATATCTTCATGGAAAACCCAAATCCATAAGTCGCTACAAGCTATTAAAATATAAAAATCATGATTGGATAACAAATACTAGTACTAAGAATGTTGAAAGCCCACCTCCGTACGAAGGACCACAATGGGCTGGCCTCTGCAATTCATTATCCACAATTTAAACCTACCAATGAGTTTGGCACACCGACAGACATCAATGCAATGCAATGCCATCGGTGAATCATAACATATTAAATGATAAAATAGTATGATTGATAAAAAAAAAAAAAATTTCTCTCTTTTATTATTTTTAATTTTATAAAACACAATTTCATCGTCTATTCAAATTAATTTTTAAATTAATTAATAAATAAAGCAATATTATAATCAGGATACCAAGTCAAACTTGATTTTGTAAGCTGAGTTTGAGGGTAGAGGAATATTTTCCAGCCGGCAAACTTGGAACAATGCTTTATTGTTTTATTAAATTACAAACAACCAAGCCAGATTAAGCAAATTTCTATGAAATGGTTTCACGAGATTCAGCCAATTGTCTTGATCGTAAAATATCATTGAGAAATAAGAATCCGTATTATCAAAAGGTAATAATCCCACTGCAGGCAACGCCGGCAGCAGGAGTCCAGCAATGGCCTACCCTGGTTGAAGATAACAATAGTTTATATCATTGGATTTCTACATCTCCAAGAAACCTTAGTGAAAATTGACAAAATCATTCTAGTCTTTTGCTAATGAAAAAAAAAAAGAACAGCTTTGATTGTCCGAAATGACAGCCTTACTGCTGTTCTTCATTCTTCCATTCTTAGTGCCCATCCCACTGCCAAGTCTACCCAATAAGAAAAGTTGAGTTGAAGACCCTAAACAACACTAGTAGGACTGCCTTTTTCTTAGTGCTCAACAATCACACCCACTTAGAATCATGGAATCAATAAGCCTCTCAACTTTTGAAATGCCAAAAGCAAGATGCAGAATACAAAAGGTTGATAGATAAAAAGAAAGATTACAGTGGGAATCATGTTGAAAGATCCATCCATTCCTTGCTCTAAGAATCAAACTCTCTAGTGATGGTATTCAAGAGTGCAGAAGCTGGATGTTTACAACTTCTATATCCATTTGCTTACAGCTAAAGATAGAATGTTTCCATGTTGGGTTTGATTTGCATCCCAGCTGGGTGATCAGCAAGGCGAAAATAGCCATCTGCACTTACCGATTACAACATAAAGTAGAACATGTAGGAATATAAGTAAGCTTTCACTGAAAATATATATATATCTGTTAATTAAATAATGCAACAGTTTCTGGAACATAAAATGTGTACAGCTACAGCCAATATGAAAGTGAAAATAAACCAGAAAAATCAGTACACTTGCTTCCATTTGTGAATTGAAATGAATGTATCTCAGAAATTTGACTAGTTGAACATTGGCCTAGCTACCCTCTTCTGCAAATCATGTATCTATTTGGATGAATATGGAACTACATCCAAGAAATGAACCGAATTTTGTGAAGAAAAAGAATAATAGACATTATTCTTGAGAACCTAAGAGCAGTAATAGCAGAAACCTTTTGTTCTGCTCACCTTGTATTCTCCCAAGGGGGCAATAGATTTTCCCCTTCTCCATTTCATTCCAATTACAAATGCTTAATATTGATAAAAATTCAAAAAATGCCAAAATGAAAACTAGTTAAAGGTTAACTTAAGAGCTAATGGTGCGGTTTAGCTTTGCTTTTAGGCCACCATCTGCTCCTGCTCCATGTACAATTGCTCCACCCAGGCAGGGAGCATCTCTGCAACCCCAGTGCTACGATGACACTGCTGCTGCTCGTCCTCAAAACTCAACTGTCCAGCAGGGGTGTCCTTAACTAGAGACTGGACCCAAGACACATCAGGCTCATCCGAAGTTGGTGCCATTGAGGGTGCTGCGTTTCCCAAGTTGCTGCCACTGCTACGGAACCCAAAAGATGCAGATTTTCTTAGTTTAGTTAGCTCTTCTCCCTGTATACCCCAGTCTAACTTGCCATCAGGAGAACCCCAATCTGAAAGGTTAGAAGGCATTGCACTTGCAGAAGAAGCTGGGGAAGAAAACCCTGAATGACGATTTACAGCAGTACGTTCAATAAAGCTCTGGCTCCGCTTTGCAAAGGCAGCTGACCTTGAACTTAAAACTGCTGCTGCAGTTGGCCCAGATGGGTCAATCCCAAAGGATGGAGATGCCCTCACGGGAGAAGATGCTAGGTTGGTAGGGTAGCTAGAGCGGAGCTGTTGGTTAATATTCTGGCGCATCTGAACTCCTGTAGGAGACTGCAGCTGAGGAGCTGCAGTATCCAGAGATATTCCTTGTAGTTGCAGCAAAATAGTTGGATCAAGAGACCCAAAAAAATCTTCGAGGTTCGTGGGCTTCACCCCTCCAAACCTATTTAGTTCCCCAGTTCGGTCACCAGAGGTGGAAAAGGCCGGACCAGTGGACAAGGGATTGTTCCAGCTGGTTGGGGAGGAAATACTAGATATCTCATCAATTAGCTGCTGCTGCTGCTGGCGGCGATGACGACTTTCCAGTCCAAGTAATTCCATGTCAAAATCAATATCCCGAGCATTTCGTGCAGTTTTCAACCTACTACCAGGAAGATGCAAGGTAGGAGTTACACTGTTAGACTGGTTTGGCCACATCGCTCCACCCATAGGAGAAGAGGTACCAGTGGGGGTCAAGGGCGGAGTTGATGTTGGAGGTATCATAACAGATGGGGAGCCAAGAGCAAGTGGGCTCATTGAACCCATGTCTAATGAGGAAGCAGTAGCTGAATAAGATCTTGGGGAAGGCACTGCTGAACCTGTTGAAGCGTACAAGGGACGGAGCTCCTCAGGCTTGTGAGCAAAGAAACAGACCCTCCTGGCGCAATTAGTCTCATCCTTGCATAAGCGAGTTCGATACTGGGCAGGATGAAGCCAGCACTCAAAAATACCATGTGCATACTCACAGTTATCACCCTGCCTGCAGGATCCCTTACGAAATTCAGGGCAAGGGACACAGCTATAATGATATTTCCTAGGATCACGCCTCCTCGCGTTCTCCCCAGGATGAACAAAGGGGCACTCAGTCCAATCATGGGAGTAAGCCCTCGAGCAAGGCTTGACCTTAAAAGTATACATCCTAAACTCATCTGTCCCATATATACCGTTCTTAATGTCCGGAAGAGTAAGATCAACAGGATACTCTTTCTTCTCAGTTCCATCTTTCAAAGCCTGGGGCATGGAATTCTCTTGCTGCTCTTGCCCTTCCATTTCATTTCCTATTTGAGCAGGCAAACCCTCTATTTCACCAACACTCCCACTTTGTTTCAACAAAGACTCCAACATCTTCTTCCTCAAACTGAAACCTGAGTTACAAGCTGGAGCAATCAAATCACCAGGCCGGTTTCCATTAACATCAATAGAATCGACATCAGCAGATGCATCAAGCAAGATTTTGACAACCTCAACCGAATCAAATGAGCCACCAGCTGCAGCACAGTGGAGAGCCGTGGCCCCATCAGAACCAAAAGCCCTGTTAACATTAACACGGCCACTTTCAATAATATAATTCACCACATCCTTGCTCCCAAACATGGAAGCAATCAAAAGGGGTGTTCTTTCTTCAAACCCCATCTTCTTTGAACCCATTCTCCTTCCATACCACAAGCCTGGCTCATCAATATCAAGACCCTCTTCCTCAATAGCACTTTTAAAGCCAATCAGATCATTTGAAGCCGACAACTCCAGCAACACAGAGAACTTTTGAGGCAGCCCCTCTTGTTTATGAGACTCACCCTCCATCATCAAACCAGTTTGAGTTGGTTTCCTCTTTGGACCACTGCACATGGAAATTTCTCTTCTTTTCTACAAAATTGCAAACACAGAAAAACAAAACATTCACCAACTCATCCAATAAAACTCAGACCCTAAAATTGACTTGAAAAAGGCACAAGGAGAGAGAAAGGACTCTAAAACTCTACAATTCAAGAATTTGACATAAAAAGAAAGAGAAAAGCATCATAAATTTTTCCTAAAGCATTCGATTTTACAGATAAAGTTCCAATCTTAAAAAAACAACCATTAATTTCATAACAAATAAACATCCAAGAATTAAAAAGTCAAGACATCAAGTTTTAACCAAATAAGAAACAGAAAATCAGTTACAAAAACCAAAAACCTCAACAAAAATTAACTGCACATGCAAAAACACCCAACCAAATTTCCCAACATAGTACTAACATAAAAGAAACTAACTACCCCAACAACCAAAACACTTCAAAGTTTCATTCTTTTCACACATTTCTCACCAACCAAACAAAACACGAACAAAACACCTACATAAAAGAATGAAAAGAATGAAAAAAAATACCTTTGAAACACAAATATGAGAACAAGAGCAGAAACCCAGAATGCCTCTAAGAAAAAAAAAAACGACCTTTGTGTCTTTTAACTCCACAGTTCAAACTAGAGTTTTAAAAGCGAGAAGGATAGGAAAAAGAATGTCAATTTTATAGTAATAAGAGTCAAAAAGAATGACCCTTTCGTTTCCCTCTAAAAAGATGATACCAAAAAAACCTCAAATTCAAATGCAAATTAACATGAAATGCAAATTAAACTTAAATTCCTTTTTATTTACTTTATTTTTTGGGGGGTTTTGCTACGTGTAGTGGGGTCCACTGAAGGAGTTCTTAAAATCTAATATCCAGCGAATCAAGAAACGCCACGCGTAAACTTTCTTTTCTATTTTCGCTGTATGAAACGGCCACCCGATTTTGAAGAATCCGGATTGATCACGCCGTACGCGTTGGCTCTTGGCGAATGACGTGGACGTACTGCACCACTAATTTTTATTTTATTTTAAAAATCCTGTTCGCTAGTGGGTTCTGATAAAGTTGGCCGACTGTGACTTTTCATCGATGAGACCTGCGAATGGAATTAAAAGATGGAAAGGCGAACGGCGGGAAGTTTACCTGTCTGTGGAGGATGTAGGCGGTGAGATTAAGGCGGCTTAAATTGGAAATTGTTTTAAGGTGGCAAAATCTTCGATGCTATCGACGAATCGCAGCGTTTCGATGAGTTCTAGAAGCAGTTGTTTGTCGTCTTGTTGGGGCTTTTTTGAGCCGATTTAGTCAATTTGTTATAAAAATATACTAAAAGCTCATTAAATAATTTAAATTTGTTAGTAAGCCGATTTTTATGACTATGACTGAACATTATAATTTGCCTATTAATTTGGTGTGGGTTATATATATATATATATATATATATAAAATATAAAAATAATTATATTATAATTTGTATTCAAACATTAAAAATAAATTTATTTTTACCTTAATATTACATGTCATTTGTACTATATTTATAATTTTTATGTTATATTTATAATTTTTTAATTTTATAAACAGTATTAAAAAAAAATTCTTCTCAATAAACTTTTTTAATTAATTTTTATTTTTTTATATTCTCTAAAAGATGTGTATTATCTCATTAATTTTATTCGTAAAATTTAAATATTTTATTATATAAAAAAATTATTTTAAAATTTATAAATCTAATGATAAAGTGATGAGACAAAATTTTGGACTAACTATGGACACATATTTGCAAATTTAACGTGTAAGGTTCAAGATTAGTCAAGAGAAGATTAGAAAATAAGAATGAGTTCAAAAACCTAATAATCCAAAATAAGTAATTAAATTTATTTTTTTATTTTTTTCATTATTTACATGTTCCAAACCATTTATCATAAATTTTAAATAAATATATATTTGATGTATTATTATTACATATTTTTTTGAATCGTATCACAGTATCCCATTAAATTATAAATTTCTTACCATATTTATTTTTAAGAACTCTTTATTTTAAAATATATGAATTAAATAATATGTCTTATATGCTATGATTCAATGATAATATTTAAAATCTATACATTAATAATACATCAAATATATATTTAAAAAAAATTGCTTATATAAGTAGAGTATGTCATTGAGGATAAAGACATTTAGGGATGAAAAGCTGGAAAATATATAAAATTGGTAGAACAAATCCAACGGAGGAGATTTATTGTGGGACAAAATTGACTAGCACTGATGGTCTGGTACTATATATGAAAATGAATATTGTGCTAAAGCATCAGGAGAAAAGTCCATGGCGTGCTGAAAGAAGGGACCTACTCTTGTAAAAAACGACACTAGGGTTTACAAAGGAAAAGTATGGCAAAGGAAAAGAAAAAGAGAGATAATATCTCATATCAGCAATTGATGATGCGATTTTTCATGCTTGGACAAAAAAATTTTGTTTTTTTCTTTTAACCAAAATCACACTATAACTCAATCTGGGATTTAATTTGATTCATTCAATTAATTTTTTTTAATATAAATTTAATGTTTAAATTTCAATATATGTATTTTTTTTTTTTTATATCTTCAAGATACAACCTTTTTGTAAAAAAAAATAATAATAATAATAATAATAATTGCATTATATTTTCTTCTGTAAACTTTAACATAGTAAATAGTGGGAGAAAAGTGGAAAGGAAAAGGAGAAAGAATTCATTAATATCAATGGCCATTATTTATCTTAAAATATAAAGTTAATATATCCAAAAATATGATAAATCATGACATACAGACAATTGGGGGATGTAATAATGAACTTTTCATATTGTTGATGATCATTAAAGATAAGTTCTTGCTTTTTTTTTTAAATGGTTTTTATTTTTAAACTTGGATTTTCAAATGGAATGAACTTTTAAAAGACAGAAACAAATTTTCAATATTTATTGAGTAACATAAGTCATGTATTAGCTTTAAACAAATATACATTTTTAAAGAGAATATTCTCTTATCAAATTCTAATTTCAAGTTATATTTTCAAATGAAATGCCAAAGTATATTTTTTTAATATAAAATAATAACTCAAAAAAAAAAAAGTTGTGATTAGAGATTACTTTGTGAATAATTTTAAAAAAGAATAATCATTAAATACGTGATCAATAAAACTTTTGAATTCTACAGACTAAATTAATAATGTAACGCATATTAAGGTATTAAATACAAATGCATATTAATATATACTGCATTCGATGAATTATCCATTGGTACTTTTATGTATTTCAACAAAACCAATGAACCATTAAGTCCAAGAGATCATGTTTTGAATAATTCAAAAGCTAATCTAGTTTGATTCGATTCTTAAATATCTCTATCAACCAATTTATATAAGATTAAGGTCTTACAATATGTTAAAAAAACCATTTTTTTGAAATAATAATGTTATCAATAAGTGGAAATATAGATTTAATGAACCAATCATGCACTAATTCTTATAAAAGAAAGTTCATGGTGATGACTAAAGAAAAGTGGACAACATTAGTTTATTTATTTGAACACGAGAGGAAAGGAAAAGATCCCTTTAGGAATCGAGATGTGCTACTTGTCTCTTTCCTCTGTGTTTTAATTCATCTACTTTTGAAAAGTATAGTCTCGTTTTTCCAAAAGTATATTATTTTTCTTAGGCAAAACCAATGTGTTATACTATTTTATATAATTTCTCTCGTTTCATTTTAACAAAAGATAGTTTGGGTATGGGTTAATTCAACTTGTACTTTAGTGACTTATTGTCCAAGCATTTTTGGAGTTAATAAAAAAAAAAAAAACCATAAACAATAAGGTTTGTGTTTAGGGTAAGGGGAGTTCTAAACTTCTAATTAATATCGAGCTGAAAGTTATCTCATTCTATCCTAGTAAACTATGAGAAATTTTTACAATATTAAAAACTATTATATTTGCATGGCAATGAAAAGTAGTAGGAAACAAGTAGGGATATCAAGCTGAATGCCCCTAAACCCTAACCCTCCTAAACCTTAGACATTAAAACCTTAAACTATAAACCCTAAAACACTAATTAAAGAACCCTTGATATTGATATTGGAAGAAACAAATTATTGGATGATTTTAGAGTTCAAACCAATTCTAACATCCTAATGTTACTAGAATGATCAAATTAGGGGAAGTTTTCTTTAACGTTCTTTCTACCTTTTGGGGTTTTGGAGGGGATGTTATGGGAAGAAAAACAGAAGGCAATAATTGGTAGAGACTTGGAAATTTGAGCTAAAAATGTTAACATCAGTTCCTATTTCAGCAATTTCCAGCACCAAACAAGCCATCTAATCAAAGGGAAAGTAAAGTCGGACTTTGCATTGAAAAACTGGTTTTGCATTACAAGGGAGTTTTCTTTTTCCACAAGGTGAGCTTTTAATGGATAGAAACAGGACCAAAGCCAGGACCATCGACTTTCTGCCATGCCATCTTGCCTGTCTCATCTTGTTTTGCTTCTACTTGTTCTCTCTCATCCTGTTTTGTCTATTTTTAGTGTTAAATTCTTGTCATTTCCAAGTTCATTTCCAGTTAAAAGGAAAAGCAGTGGCCTAGGAATTAGGAAACTTGGAGGTCTAGAATCATGACACGACCTACTCAGATGCAAAGCCTAAGAGTTTGGCCGAGGTTGGCCACTTGGGCCTTTGTGGTTTGAGAAATTTTTATGACTGATTAAGTGCGCGCCTGTTGACTCAAATCCACTAGTTCAAGAAAAATTTAATGACTAAAATACATTGGACGACAGAAAGGCAAAGACAAATGAAATAATATATTGCTTCGGCGCGTTGGGATTCTTCGATTTATTTCACCAAGTTTCAGGCCTTTGAAAGGAACCCAGAAGCACGATGAAACATGACTTTAGGTCCATCGAGCTGAAACAGCAGCACAAGTAGAGTGGATGGCCAGGTGATAATACTTTTAACCATGGGATCATTCAAACAAAGAATAAAATTGTAAGTAACCTTAATAATTTTAGACAAAATGGAAGATGACATAAATTTAAAAAAAAAAGATTTTGTGTTTTACAAAACATAGATATGGTTTTACATGACACAAACAAAGTCTAATTGTGAGAGTACCATTATCTACTTCGATGGTTAATGCAGGCAAGCAGAATACAGGGTAAACTCATTACTCTTTGGAGAAGAAACATTTACACATTCTTTTGACTGCATTTAATACAACACAAAAATAAATTACCAAAAAGAATTACGGGAATACTTGGCAAAGAAGGCTTTTAGAAACTAGAAGCTACATTATACATTTAACTACAGCCTCAAAAAATCAGTTCAGACTAATTTGTGCAGGAAGACATATTCCAGGAGCTTGCTCGTTCACAGGAATACCTTCACATGCAACTAGTTTCACAACAGACTGAGGAGTGAGATTGTACTTCTGCTGAGCCTCAGCAAAGCTCCTCCCAAGAACATTTTCAAGCCAATCTTCTACTGCTCCCTTTTTGTCTGATAACCAGGCAGCAGCAAGAATTTGCTCCGTGACTTCTTGATCAATCTCCAAGGGAACCTCAGATCCAAAAGTCCTCTGAAATTGTGAGCTGACTTCCTTTTCAATTTTATTGGCAAGTCCATCAAAATCAAATGGCCTGAAAAGTATCTTTTTATATACTTGGCTAAAGAATTCTTCCAACCAACATTCTGTGTTCTCAGAGAGGGATTCACTGTCAGGGTCCCCCAGACCGACGTCCTCGTCCATCTCCTCCACAGGAAGATTTAAATCCAGACAGGATTTAGACACCTTGTGCACTCGTTCTTCTGTGTCTGCCTTTTCCATCACGGAAGACTCAGCAGTGTCTATCAGCTTTCTTTTATTAACAGATGCAGAAGAGGAAGCTTCTTTTATTGTTGTAACTCTTGTGCCTGTGTAGTTGCTTCTGCTGGCATCATCAGAAATAGAACCAACCATGATTTGCATCTGCCAGCTTTTAGCTCCGAGTATTCTTTCCTCAGAGAATTTCGTGAGTTTTGTCTCACAGACGACGTTTATATTACCTTTTGTGATCGCTGACGAAGTTATCAGAACCATATTGTTGATGCTGATTTCTCTCCCATGGGAATCGGGAAATTTACCTGTTCTAATAGCCTGGTCCAAACTATGTCGGACTAAATAATCAGCCTTGTCCACATTTTCAAGGAAGACAACAGAATGGGGCTTCTTTCTCAACTCCTCAGAAATGATGTCAGAAACTGTTTTCCCTCTAAACTTCACATCATAACCATTTAACTCTTGGCATTCAAAAATGGAGTTTGATTGGCTAACTTTGTCTTGGAAGCTCAAATCCACAGATATTAAGTATTCCTGGCTGCCAAATAGTACCTCAGCAAGTGCTAAAGCAATTCTTCTTTTTCCGACTCTGTCAGGCCCAAGGAAAGTAAGCCAGATATCCCCTTTACAGTTTATGCCACATCGGCTTCCACACCTGCTCCTTAATTGGGATACAGCTTGGCTAACAGAATTTACAGCTTCCTCTTGCCAGCCAACTCTTTCAGCAAGAACTTTTCTAATGGACTTGTAATCTCCTTGATCAAACTGCTCTCCTGCTGTAAGACCAGAGTGCGACGAAGATTGGGCAAATTGATATGAAGTATTCTGACTATTTGCATCAAATTCAGCAGATATGGAACCTGAGAAGCATTGAGGATGTTCTATATGATCTAGAGATTTTGTGATGTTTGATTCCTGACTGGTTGATGCATATATCGTTCCTAACTTTAAATCTGTGGTGATGGGAGACACAAATAAAGATGGAGTGCATCCAGTACAAGAGCTCAGATACTGCTGAGGGTGATAGGCAAACCAGGGCACATCCTTATCTGCTTGCTGAGCTAGGCTTGAAACAGCTACAAGTGACCTGGACTGGAAATTCATATTCTCAGCTTCAGGAATTCGTGGTATCGGTAGGTTATGTCTTGGTGAAAAAATCTTTTGCAAGTGCATCAGTCTGCTGGGACCTAGATTGGGACATTGATTTTCATTGATAGATGGATCTTCACCACTTTTTTGTTTCTTGTCTGCGGCAAACTGAGGGCCTTCAACCACCGGAGCTTGGGTCATGGACGGGGTAATATCTAACTTGGGTAATGGCTGACTATGATGGAGACGTTGGCAAATATCATTCCATTTTTTCTGCAACCCCAAAACTTTAGCACTTAAAATGGTTTCACCATCTTTAGTCTGCACTGAACGAGGAAGCATATTCTTAAATAAATGTAATTATAATTTATCGAAGAAATAGAGCAGATAACTAATGCCAAAAATGGATAAAAAGGTGTGTAGTTGTATATCCTATGCTGGGTCAAAATTTTCAAAATATGCGATGCTAACCCACCTTCACCACATCCTCTCCCTTGCTCGTGTCAACTGCAGCCATCCGTAACCAAGAAGGCAAGTTTTCTGAATACTGATCAGCAACTGAAACAGTTGACCCTACCTTCAGAATCGCAGCAACTTCTTGTTCATACTTCTCACTGCAAAGGTTACATCGAGGGATAGATTGGTTTCTGCCACCTAATGGACTTCTCAAATCTGACGGCGTGGGAAAGAAGCCACCAAAGGGAACAAAGGAGCCCATCAAGCTGTAAGTATAGCATGAGCATGGAACTGTGAGATCCAATGGGTGAAAAGCTGTCAGAAGCTAAAGTGCAGAGCCAGTAGTTAGACACATATATCAATATAACTTAGAACGGCACTAACTACTAACATGCAATCAAATATCACCTATATCCCATACAGTATCAGTTAAGACACGCATATTAAAGCATGTTAGATGCCACTCCCAGGTATCTCATATGCTATGGCTATGGTGCGCCTATAGACATTACCTGATCAAGATGCTCATCAGGGAAATGAACTTAATTCTGAAACCATAGCATCTAAATCTGGTTGGTGCTCTGTCTACAGACAAAATCATACCCAATTTTTACTCCAAAACCCAGAGAGAGTTATGAACTTAATTCAGTCCTAAGATGTTTTATCGAAATACTGTTTCTCCAATTCTTCAACTGATATCTACATCTGCACATTAAAAGGACACCTGATAGCTCTGATATAGCTCCAAACATTTATTGTCGATTGCCATTATCTTATCAAGTACTACTATTTTATTAGTATATATAGGACAAAGCCATGAAACATGAAACCATTTTTAACAAGCAGCATCAGTAGTACATTTCATTTATTTTATTGAACACATGTACTCACAAGATTCACAACACATCAGGTGGGCAAAAACCTCTGAACAGAAGAATTTTTTAATAACCTAACAGACAAAAAGTAAAAGGCAACTAAAAATAAAGAACATCATATACAATAAAAATGGTGACTCCACTTCTAGAAATGCATAGAGAAACCTTTAGTTATTGGAAGAACCTACAAATTGCAATCAAGCAAAATAAGGACAAATACAAACATAGTTTGAAATCCATATTAAAGAGAAACCCACCTGGATTTGGAGTGAACCCCATCAAAAGAACTCTCGGAAGAAGTTATAGGCAGCAAATGCAAATCCCAATCTTTTTCTATATTCGGAAACTTTTCGGAAAACTTCCTATACATTTCAACACTAGCCACAGCTCCAACGAACCACAATTTCCTTCTATAAACCTCCATTAAACCCGTTAATTTCAAAACCAAAGATATAACAGAATCACTTGAAATCCCATCCAAAACCAACCCCTTTAAATCCCCGAAGTTTAGAACAACTCCACCTCCAGACCCATTACACTTCTCCAAAATGCCTTCCACTTCCTTCATCTTAAGCCCCAAACTCTCCTCATTTCCTTCCATAACAAGCTCATTAGCCTCCTTTTCAATCGAAATTACCACCAACCGGGCCAAATCGCCATCCACGAAACCAGATTTTCCTCTCGTTAAACTCTCTGAGAAAACCCCCAAAGCTTCCATAGCATAAACCCCAACAAGCAACGGGGATTTCCCGCTCTTTCTAGCCATAACTTCGCAAATCCTCCTGCAATTCTCATCAAACCCAAATTCATAACCAGCAAACGGGAAGTTGAATCCGACTCGACCCGAAACCGAATCCGAATCCGTTAAGTTACTCAAAAAAATAGGCGGGCAACGGCTACGTGAATACCGAGAGGATACCGGCGGGTGAAGTAAAGATAACTTGATGTCACAGCTCCGGAACCCAGCTTCACCGAAAACCCGACTAACAATCGGGTCATCGAGAATCGATAAAATGAAGTATTTAAGCTCGACCTTGAACAGCGACGTCGTTTGGGAACAACCGGTGGCGTTATTGTTATTATTATTGTTCCTGTGTAACTGCTGTAAATGGTAACTTTCTGGATGGCGTCGTTGATTAGCATGTGACCGTTTGATTGCGGCCATCAAAGAGTTGGAGATCGGAGGGTCCTCGACGGTCTTCGCTGAAGGTAAACGATCCAGTGAAACGCCGACGCAAAGCTCCAACGCACGGAATTGGAGTCGAGACGGGTAAGCGCAGCTTCGCGCCCGTGCACACGCGTCTCGGAGAGTAGACGACGGTAAGGAAAGCAGCGCCGATACCGCGTGGAGTGATGTCGTTTGTCCATGGCTCCTTCGACGCGCTACGGCCACCGCTTCGTCCAACGCACGCGCCGCTTCTTCCGTTAAGCATTGCCGAGCTACGGTTACCGGCGTCGGCATCGCCGGCAAGCATAAAAAAACAACGACAAGAACAAACGAACAAAAGAACAAATATTTGATTTTTAATTAATAAAAATGACAAATCAAAACCAAAATTAAAAAAATAAAGAAATACTTCGAAAATCTTTTGTGTTTTTTGTGACAAAAATTGGAGAGATTGTACTTTGTATTAGTTTTTCTTTCTTTTCAGTTGGAACGATCAACGCAATAAAAAAAAAAAAAAAAAGAATACGAAGGAAGTGTTCACTTCAATAACTTTTTGAAATTATTAATTGGGGGAGGAGAAGAGTGAAGAGTTGAGGAAAGCAAAAACAAAGGGGAGGCTCAGCGGGCTGCTGCTGTGTTTGATCTGAGTGTGGGGTCATGTCATGGGAAAAAGGAACAAACAGATGGTGAGCATAGATTCTTTATCACTCAAAAGAAAGATCTTCTCCCTTCTATTACACCTATTCTAGTATTATTTCCATAGATACAAAGTGCAACATTAGTCGTGCAGCAGCGATGAGGTCGAATATTAATCCAATGCAATTCAAGTAAAAATAATTTATTTTTTATTAAATTTAAATTTTTAATACTTTTGATTTTTTAAATATTATTTTTTTTATTATATCATTATATTTAGTTTAATGTTATCAGTTCTAAAGTTAATACAATATTCTTATCATATGATAAAATATTATTTTAAAATTAATATAAATAATATATAATTAAAATTTTTATTATATCAATAAACATAATTATAATATATAATTATCAAATTTTTTGCTTGCTGCAACTTTACATTTAAAATTATACTATTAATTTTAATTTTTTGTTTTTAAGAATGGAGCTTTGAATTTTAATTTTAATCGATTTTAAAGAAAAATAATAATTCATAAGTTAAATTTTGATTGATACTGACTACTTTATTTATTGTTATTGATTAATCTCTAAAAACAATTTTGTTATATATTTATTTAAAATAAAATATTATTATTTTTAATCTAAACTCTAAAGGTTATAAATGTTAGACTCATAAAAGCATTTTTTCACCTTGCATTCAAAAAAAAAAAAAAAGCTTTTTTCGCCTTTAACTCCAAAAAAAAAATAATAATTAAAAACTATTTATGTAAATTTTAATTAAATAAAATAAAGTAATACAATACGTACTATTCATCAATTCACGATTCCTTTCCACATTCTTCTTTCTCCTCTTCTTGGTTTACCTCTCTTCCCCCATGATTTTCTCTAATAAAAAGCATTTTAGATAATAATAATAATAATAATAATAATAATAGGTTAATATCTAATGCGTCAATGAAATTTTTTAATATCATAAGTAATATTAAAGTAATCATATATATATTTTTTAAAAATATTAAAAAATAAAAAATAATTAAAATAAAATATATATTATAATCTTAATTTTACTTATAAAATTAAAAAATTTTACTTATGATACATTAAATAATTATTTTTTATTTATAAAAAAATCAAAGAAAAATTAAATTTGAATATTCAATTTAATCCATTTAAAAGATAATAATAATAATCATTAGTTAAGATTTAATTATTAACTTTTAAAAAAATTATTATAGTAAATACATATCGGCTTTTAATAAATTGATGATAGAGTTGGGTTTACTTTTGAGGAGATATCATGTTCGCCAAAGCAAATGGACCCAAGGAGCGGTGGAGTCGCTGTCGAGAGAGAGCTTTGAGCCTTGAAACCAGCTTTTTTAAGAAGGAAGAGAGAGAGGAAGAAAAGAAGTCATATTTCTATTTTTATATACAAAATATATGTGATTATAAAACAGTGAACTTGATCGGATATAATCTCCACCGCGTGCATCCCCGCCGTCGCAATCATGGAAAAAGGTCGAACATTTAATATGCAAACTTTTTAGTAGATAGATTTGATTATTGGTGTATACTACAATTTAAGATTATGTTTATGTTATATGAAAGTAAAAAGAATTTATATTAAAATTTATTTTGATATATTAAACATAAAATATATATTTTAAATTTTATTAAATTTATGCATAATTTTTAAAAAAATTTTAACTCATTTCGTTTTCTCTTTTTAATTGGGATTAAGATGTACCCTCGTCTTGTGAGAATCTTTTCTTTTGTATCCTTCCATGTTTCATCTTTTATTATGTTTTCACGTACACACTTTTGGATTTTTTTCTTAAAAAAAGAATTTTGTATTATACCTTTTTGGTAGAAAATACATTATAAATATAGATTATCGATAATCTCTTAATCGAATAATTAAAAAAAAATTATAATATATAAAAATTAAATTCAAACCTAAATAACCCTATTTCACAATGCCTAACTATAAAAAAAACATTATAAATAAATTAGATTAATAGGGGAACATTTCCGTTTATTAAAATTTGAAAATTTTAATAAGAGATTTTAGATCCAAAATCATTAAAAAGAAAATGAGATTTTATAGTCAACAAATTTTAAGTATTAATTCAAATAATCATATTTTTTTTAAAATATTGCTTTATAAGAAAGATTCCAAAAAAAACTGTGAATTAAAGAATTAAGTTTCATAAAATACTTTCTTATTTTATAGTTTAATTATTTGATCAACAAATTTTTTATCCTCATCTTTTCTTTCAATCTTACCTACTAAAACCTACAGATGTGAAATTTTCACTAATTTAAGATTTAAGTTTCGAGCATCTACACTTATTTTTCATATATTTGAAGCTTGCATTGTACTTAAAAAATAAATTATAGTAGATGAAAGATTGAATAAATTGATTGAATTCGAATTTCTCATTATGTAATGTTCAAACTCGGGTTTCATTGATGATTCTTCATTCATATTATCTTAAATGTAATTAAACGACAAAACTTATTTTAGCATCAAAAAATGTACTTTTTTTTTTTTTGTTTGGAGGTTGAAACTCTTTAACCCAAGAGTTTATATATGTATATATATTAACTATTTTGATTTTTTTTGCAAAAAAAAAAAAATCCGAAACTATCCTTATTTTATACATACAATTATAAGATAAAAACGGTTTTTTCTTATTATATATTTCAAGATTTTATGCGAGAAAGAGATGAAAAAACTACCCAGTATTAATGGATTGGGTATAAATTAGGTGATGTAAAAATTTGTTATGAATGAGGTCTAAATTTGGTTATAATTTGATTTTAAAAGGAAAGTTGAGTTGAATTTAATCGGTAATAAACCATATATATATACATATATATATATATATGAGAATTTTAAATATTACTAATATGACAAAGATTATTATTTAATATATTATTAATAATTTTTTTATTTTATAAATTAAATTAAAATAATAATATATATTTTATTTTTATCTATTTTTAATATTTCACATTGGATATCTATTATGATCTTCCCTTTACTTATAAGGTTAGATGAAATAATATAAATTAATATTTAAATAAATTTAATAAAAATTTAAAAAAATATTTTATATTCATGTAAATTTGTCGTATAAAGTATGACAAAATTTTTATATACGATAATGATATGCAAATCGTCAAATTTAAGTAGCAGCCCAATGTAAATGCCAATAACGGGTCATTTTCAGATGGGACCCAAACAAGACTACACTCATGGGGACCCCCTTCATTGCTCCCTATTGTCACATGCATGGCAGGTAGGCTGAGTCATTTATTCCTTTTTACTACAAACCAATAGGGTACTGAACCGTGGGTTGAGCTCATAAAGTGTGAATGTACATGATTGTTTATCGGCTGAGGGAGGATACCGCCAAGAGAAAGATCAAATGTTTTTTCCGTCCCTCCCCGACTCTATGAAAAAAGGTGTATGATTGGACGTCCTTCTTTTCGTTTTGTTCGCTTATTTTTTTTATAACTTTTCTTTCCATTTTTCTGACAATTCTTTTAAAAAAAAATACTCAATTTTTTTTGAAATTTTTTATCTAATATTTAGGTAAATTTTTTTAATAGTGATAATTTTAAAATTTGAATATTATTTAAATATTAATAAAATTTTTTTATTTTTTTAATCAATTATTGATAGTTTTATAATTTTTTGTTTTATTGTAAATAAATTTTTAATCTATCAAAATTATACAATTAAATCCAAATATATTAAACGATATTAACAACAATTTGTATGGTATATGTAGCATATCATATAATAACCCATAAAGATATTACGTTAATTGTCACGTAAGATATCAAAATGACTTTTAGTGTTATTTAAAATATTTTGATTTAAGTAATGAATTTAAAAGAATTAATGTTTATTTATAATAAAAGAAAATTTTATGAATTGTTTTGTATACAATAAAACGTTGAGATTTTAAATCAATTTTGTAATAAAAAGTTGATGTTTGTCTTACTATTATTCCTTTATTTTATGAAATTATATTTGATGTGTTAAGATTTTTCAAACAGATATATATTTCAAAACGAGATAAGATTAATATGTAATTAAAGCACACACACAAGAGATAAGATTAACATGTAATTAAAGCACACACACAAGAGATAAGATTTAATATTATTTAATTCAAGTGTCTACATCCACTGACAAAAAATAAAAATTCACTATAAACTATAAAGATTTACAAATAGTACAAAACACTAAGTCAAAGTCCGAAACAAACCTAGTTTTTATACTCTATAATATTGACCGAGTGTTTTCTCTCACTCTTCTCCAAATTTCTATAAACCCTATTTCACATGGAGATCACATAGTGATTACATCTCTTTGTGTCTCTCTAATTCTAAATATCACTTTATATTTATAGAGTCTCATTATTTGGTCACCGAGTTATGGTATATTTAATGAAATATTTATTATTAAAAATATACTCATTAATATGAAATTTGAATCAATATCTAACATGATACATTGATCTTGCATAATTTCTGCACACTATCAATCAACCACAAAGTGACATATCATTAATTAATAAATTTAAAAACGCATCAACTCTTAATAATAAATTTAAAAACTTTAATAATATTTATTTTTAAAGACTTATATATGTATTTAACATTACTCACTAATGAGATATTACTTTATGGTTAACTGAAAGTTATATATTGTTGATATATCAAATATAAACTCTTATTTTAACTTATTCTCTAGAAATTCAATCAATTTAATTGTGGACTTATTAGGGCTGAATATAATATTAATGGAATAATAAACAAAACAGTTGGTTCAATCGATAAAATTTGGTTCCTTGTCAATTTTGTCATTATTATTAAAAAAATATTTCAATAATAAAATCAAGATCTAAACGTGGCTCTATTGTTGCCAATTTGACAAACAATTAAATTCATTAATAGATTTACATGATTTCATTAGACCCTATCAAATAGGCAACAAGTCTTATCTATAAAAAGAGTTTTAAAATAATTTCTTATCAATCTAGTAATTTTTTTAAAAATTTTAGGTAATTTTATACTCCAAATTTTCTACAATATAAAATGATAATTATTTGCACTCAAATATTTTATTTAATAGTTGATATATATTTCTTTTAAATTCAAAAATTAAATTTTAATTCCTTGACACTTAAAATAAAAAAAATATGATACATGCAGTTTAAAAATATTAAAAAATAATTCTTAAAAAATAAAATAAAATATGTTTCATTATAATAATCCTATTTATAAAATATAAAAATTTTATCAACAATTTAGTGAATAATTATCCTTAAAAAATACCAATAATCTCTCAATAAAATAATTAAAAAATTTCTTAATCCGAATCTAAACAAACTTAACCTTCACAATTTAACTTCCAATTGTAAAAATAAAAATAAAAAACTAGTTATTAACTAAATTAATCCATGGTTCAATCAGAAGGAAGCTTTCAAATGTTAGCAAAAACATAGTGAGGTAGTAGGAATTATTATTTATTTATTTTTGTTATGTGTTTCAATAAATCAAATCAATCATTTTTACTATGCTTTTTCAATGCCCAAGCAGGCCTAAATTCCTCTCCATGTCATTTTTCATAAACAATGTAGCCTTTTTTGGTTACAAACGTAGCCCTCTTTCACACTCTCTCTCTTCTATAATTCAGAAAGCCATGGATGCTCCGCCAAATCCCCCATCACTTTCTACTTTCTGCCTCTCAATCGCCAATGGGGTAGAATGGGACAACTGGAAAGGGGGCTGCTCTCTCTCCAGAAGCCCTTGCCCCGTCACAGATTAATCAATATGAAAATTATATGATATCATCCAAAATTTGACGAATATTATAATAAAAATAAAAAAAATTATATTTAATATATTAATATAATTTTTTTATTTTATATAATATAAATATAAAATACATAAAAAAAATAATTAGGTTTAATTGCAACCCTCGTCCAACCCACACACAAGGAAACGATGTGCCATCGACAAGTTTGTTGTGGGTGATGCATTAAAACTGTTTAATATTTAATTTTAAATTAATTGACAATAGATAAAGTTTAATTTGAATATGTGATCTAATATCATTTTAATAAATTTTATCAATAAATTTGATAATTTCAAATAAAATATAGTTACATAATATAAAAATAACAAAAAAAAGACAACATTAATTAAAATTTAATAAAAATTAAAAATTATATTTAACATATTAATACGAATTTTAATATAAAATTTTTATATATTAACTATTAATACGAATTTTATATTTTATCTTATTGTCAGATAAATTCTAAAGTATAATATTAAGTCGAGTGTTCTCCACCAACTTAAATATAAAAAAAATAAAAATGTTATTTTAATTTAATTCACTACATAAATTGGTTTCAAATTCAATGAATGAGGATAAAAAATTAGTATAATGAATATATTTTGATGGAAAAGGAGCGCGTGAGAGGAACGGTGACAGGAATGGAAGCGGACAAAAAAAGTAGGGTAGAAGTGATTATATGGAATTTGTTAAATCTCACTTTCTACATAAAGTAGCTTTTGCTTGAAATGGAATATATGTGCGACACTATGAATGATCCATGTTGGAACTTACCACTGCTTGCGTTTCTTTTGTGTTGAGGCCAGACCAAACACCGAACAATCTGGGATCTTGTTTTTCCTTTTCCATGTAGCCGAGATGTTAGGGCTTTTCATCATAAATAGAAAAGCTTCTTCTAATTCTTTTCACAAGCTTTTGCCATTGATTGGTTAATGCCAGGGTAATTTTACAACAAACTTTGTTTGGATACAAGAAAAGTTACTACTTTGTGTTTATACACATTCTCATCAAGTGTGCATTAAGAATGTTGAGCTTAACAAAATTGACTGGTATAATTCCTTTAAGAAATGATATTCGATTTTAACTCTTATAAAAAAAATCATTATTCACAAAAAATCGATTTCCTAAATTTTTTTGAATTTTTTTGTAAAAAGGTACGAATGAGGAAAAGAATTCGAATTTATATCTAATTTCTCGTCAAGTGGAATAACAATTACTAGGGTCAAACTCTATTATTTATGAAACTTTAGAAACAAATAATATTAAAGTTAAAATTATATTAGTATTATTTTAAAAAGTGAGATTTTAGACATCAATAAAAAATTGACATATAATCCCCTTTAAAAAAATATAAGATTAATGTTATAAATTATTATCTAATATATTGTTAGTGGAGTTTTTAGATTTCACAACCGAAGTTAAAATAGTGACACATATTTGTTTTATTTATTTTTAATTTTTAATATTCTTAAATGATATGTTTCACCATTTTAACATTGTTTATAAAGTTTAAAAACTTCATTATTAATATATTGGATAATAATCCTGATATCATATATTCTCAAATGCTAAATAAATCATTTTTATTATAAATTTAATAAAACTTTTCTTATTTATCACTTTTTTAGATATTTTTTATCAAATTTTTTATTTATTCTTTGATAGTTTTTTTTTGTTATAGTTTCTTTTGATTTTAATTGGAAAATGTTTTAAAAGTTAGTTTCAAACCATTTAGATTGAACATAGAATTGTTTTTTTAATCGATATTGATTGTTTTTCTTATTCTTTTATATATTCTTAAGATAATATTTAATTTTTACTATGTATTTTTTATAAGTTAATTATTCATTTTAATCATAATATATTAATGTAAGTTAATCAATTTAATAATATTTTCTGACCAACAACTAAGTTAATGATAATTGATATAATGATATGAAATTTATAATACTAATTATATGTCTTTCAAGTAATATGAGTTTATAATAATAAGATTTTAGTGCTATTTAAAAACTTATTTTTTTTAACTTGATCTTAATACAAGTTATTTTATAATTATTTACTCGCAGAAAACTAAAATTTTATATTTGCAATTGTTTTTTATTTACTTAAAATACGATATTTTTATATAAAAAATCTAAAATCGACTCAATCAAATATTTTAAAAACTTTAGATTAGAATCGGAATAACTTAATTCAATACAATCTTACATAAATTATATTTTTTTTTCATAAAAAGTATAAAGAAAAAACAAAATTTGAACTTTATATTTATTTTTAAAAAATAATAATTATTAAATTAAATATTAATAGTAAATTAAAAATTTTCATTTCCTCTTTATCTTTCGTGAATTAATGTAAATTATACTATGCTTTGATGTGTTAATGAATGCGATTGACCTTAAATAGGAAAAAAAAGAAAAGAAAAAGGAATCACTAACCAGCTAGCAAGCAGTGTTTTTTTTTTTTTTTTATTTTATAACTTTAACGATAAGATGCGCAATTGATCATTTGATGTGACACCATTTTTCCCAATGGAGAAAACAGGATTTTACCCGATAGAATGCAGCAAATTATGAAAGATGAAAATGAAAATTGGTCGGGTTGTTTGCGACGGACCATTATATAAGGCTATAAAATTATCGAAGGAAGCAACATGATGGTTTATGGAATAAATATGTACGTAGAATGTTTAGGAATAAAAAATATTATTTTATTTTTTAAATCAAAATATATTATAAATATTTTATTATAATTTATAAATTTATTAAATTTTTATTTATTTATAAATTATCGATAACAAAATACCAACATTTAAATTTACATACTTGACACTTAATATTTAAATTTTAATTACTTATATCAATTATTAATATTCGTGAACGATAATTCATATATATTATTAAAGAAAAATAACAATTAATAAGATTCTTAGAAATATATTCAAACCAACGAAGTTAAATTTTATATTTGTTGAAATCCCTTTTTAATTAGCTAATTGGGTTGATGGACTTGTTAATACTTTATTGTTAACTTTGTTTCTCCTTAAATTCTTTTAAACCATAAGAGAAAAAAAAATGTTTAGACTATTACTTAAGAAATAAGAACAGTTGTTTAGAAAGAGGAAGATTTGAGATTGGCTTTGTGAGAAACAAAGATAATCTACGAAAGACCTTATTAGGGAGTAGTGTATTACATCAAATAGGACAAAATTTTATAAAAAATGTATTTTTATTCTTTTGCTTATAGTTTTATTTTTAAAAAAATTATATATTTTTAATAATCATTTTATCATTTTCAATTTTACTATAATCAATTTCTTCGTCTATCAAAATTAGTCATAGATTTGTTTAAAGTTCATTTCAAATTGTTTTACTAAATTTGCAAGCTTATCTGAGGAGAGAGTCCCAGCTATGTCTATACAAAGCTGCAGTTTAGTGAATTTAGTGAGGGAGAAAACAGCTATTGCCATAATCTACACTAGTTTCATGGCATGTTAATTTACACAAGAAAATTACTAATATCAGACTCGCTTGATTTGAAAATTCATGAATCATGATTTCAAATGCAAAACTCGATCGAACTTAATTAAAAATTTGAAGTAGATTCAAATTCAAGTTGATAAGTTTGATTTATTATTTTTAACTATATATTATAAAAATAAAATGATAAATTAATAATCAAACATAATGTACATATTTATATATATTAAAAAATATAAATTAATTTTATAAACAACTCGATGCAAATATTAATATATTCAAATTTAATTTAATTTATTATTTAAATAATTTAACTCCCATTAAAACATAAACAACCCAAACTTAAATAACTTTTAGAGGGACAGGTAACTTGAACTTGAGTAGCAATCTGTTAAGGAGATCCTATTCCCAATGGCCCTATCAGAAGGCCTGGGTTCAGCGAAATTAATCTTCACGGCCTTAGCCCAACTCAATCGATAATAATAATAATAATAATAATAATAAGGCAAAACCTCGTGAGGGCAAAAACCCTACGAAGTTCCATTAATCTCAGTTTTTCAGATTCTCTTCTTCGGCGTTGTTGGTTCTGTAAGGCTGTTTTTGATCTTGTTATTACCAGAAATGAGAATCGCTCGAGTGTTGTTGGGTTCACTCGAAGGTGGCTTACCACGCTTGTGTCAGCATCTCCGAAGTGTCAGATTTCTCTCAACAGGTTCATTTTCAAGTACTTTTCTTTTTTGCAAATTTCATTAAAAAATTACCCTTTAATCACATTTTGTTTTGTTTATCATAAAGGAGGAAATGGGTTTGATGGGCAGCATCCAAATTCCAATTCATTTGAATCAGCTGATGAATTTGAGCGGAGGATTTTTGGTGGGTTTTCTGGGGATAGTCCAAAGTCTCGATCTTTTTTCGAAAAGCTTGATAGACTTGAGAGGTTACGTGATCGTTCTGGTTCTCCAGCGGGTAGTGAAGATGAGTCAATAATGGATGGCTTGGATGAGAGCTTCAGTACATTATCAGATGGAATGGATGGGAGATTGAAGGAAGCAGCCGTTTACTTTGAGTTCGATCCCGATGAAGTTGAGAAGGCAGATTATGCTTTTAGACCTGATGTTAGCTTTCAACCTGGAATGACGTATGAACCTAAGGTTTGTCTTCTTGGCAATCTTTCTTTCTTCTTGTTGATATCGTGTTTAAGAACAGAAATTGAAGCCAGAATTCGATCTTTCTTATTTGTCACCCACGTTTTTCTTGTTCATGTATAAGCTTTGACATTGGTGTTTGGGTAATGACTTAAATTGAGTTAAACAAATGATCAATTGATTTGATTCGGGACTGTGTTTTGCAAAGTTAAAGGGTGTTAAAGAACGAGCAGTTGGAAAAAAATTGGCTTTATGAGGTTCATGAATGATTAGTTTGTAAAACTTAGAGAAGTTTCTGATTCATTATGCTTACATTTTAAGTTGTAATTCCTCCTTTTCCACTAATTGTTTTTTCTTAATTGCTGGATGTATTCTGGAAGTGATGTTTTCAAGCAGTTTAAAATGGTTGATAGTTTTACTTTGTGGTTCGGAGAATCATTTTGCACGATTTATCATATTTGCAAGTGTATGAATGGTCTTAAACGTCATTTTTGTGTAATTCCTAAGAAATGAAGAGTAGAACTATAACCTACATTACATCTTTCCTTCCATATCTCCGTGGTAATCATTAGGGTACAATACAATAGTCCAACCCAATCTATGTAACAAACTACCATAAAAGTCTGCAAAACCATGTTGCTTCCTTGAAGCAAGCCTACTCCTGGTTGAGAAAACCTCCCTTCGTTTGCTTCACTGGTTACAACTAGTTTTTATTCATTGTTTAAAGACAAATTTTGATAGAAAAGCATAAAGCTTACAGATTAAATATGTGCACATAAATGACTAATCGATGCCAAATAATCATAGCATTGAGCTTTGATTGCAATAAAAGAAATCTTTGAATGTTAAGATTTATTATGCTTTGCAGTATCTGGAAGTCATTATAATTAGTAATATGCTGCACTACACTGCTTTGTGGTTTCGGTATGCTAACATTACTGTTATACTTTCATTCAAACTCTGTGGCATAATGCAGGATCTTGATCTTAGAAAGCCAGGAGTACGTAAACCTTTCCAAGACATCTCGTTTGATGTAACTACAGAGGAAGTACTTAGAAAAGCTGATTTCAGGGTGAGCTTATCAGAATTTAGCATAACCTTTTATTTTCTGAGTCTAAACAGAAGCACATTCTTGTTTTATAAATTCTGTAGTGTAAGGCGAGTAAGAAAGAAATGGGAAGGTGGAGGGAAAAGGGCAGGCGAATTTGACATTTTCCTAATCCCTTCCAAAATCTAGATAGTTCAGATGTTATTTTTAACCTATTTTTGGTTGATGTGGTGCTTATCATGTGATCATTTGTCTATGATAGCAAACTTTTTAGTTATAATTTATGGGAAGAAGAATTGACCTTTTATTAATTTATCGTTTGCTAAGTTGTCTGCAATAGTAAATTTTTTAATATTCTTTCAAGCTGTTTCTACTTTGTTGCCTCCGTTACCAGCATTACTTACTATTACTACTAATGATACATGTTGGGCAGAATGTCAGATTCCTGGCAAACTTCTTAACAGAGGCTGGAATTATTATAAAGAGGAGCTCGGTAATTTCTATTGCTGTTTCTATTTATTTGCTTCACCTGTGGTAGATTATGTACTTTCTTTTATTTATGTAACCTTTTAGTTCATTTTGTAGACTGGTATTAGTGCCAAGGCCCAGAGGAAGGTTGCCAGAGAGATCAAGACTGCCAGAGCGTTTGGTTTGATGCCTTTTACAACAATGGGAACAAAGTCGTTTGTTTTTGGAAAATCTATGGAAAATCTTGATGCAGATTATGAATATGAGACTTTTGATAGTGGCATGACTGCTGAAGCAGACGAAAAAGATCCGCTTGTAGGCTAAACTTGGTCTGAGATTTGAGTCTAGAATAGTTTCATTTCCCAGTATCCTACTATTTGGTGCAAGTCTCATGTCTGCTTACTGCAGCTGATATTGGCATCATAGTAAGATATGATTGGTGCCATTAAAGGATCTTCTCTTGGCATTTCGGATGTTTGGTCGAAGTATACACTGCATTTACTATAAGATTAGTTAGCATTATTATATTGAGGTTGTAAGAAATTACATCATTCTATCAAGTGAACAGGGATTTTTTTGGACTTTAATGTATTAAAGAAAACCTTTGTCGTTTTGGGTATCGGATCAAATGGTTCAAGGAATGGAACTCAACTACCTGAACCGGGAGGTAAAATGCTTTGTCGCATTAGCATCTAACTTATCATCTTTAAATAAGTTGGATAAACCTAAAACCTTGTATTTAATTATACAAATGATTAGCAAATAATGAAAAGCTATTTTTAGGATGGGAGAGCAAAAGAAAGAATGTTGATGCTTTTCTGATAATGATTTGATCTTGCAACAGTTCCTTTGATGGGGCTGGTCATCAGTAACAACATTATTTAATTACTATGTTAAATAGCTAGTTTTCCACGCTAACAAAAGGAGGATTTCTTTTGTTCTTTTATTTTTTTGGTGCTTATGCAATATTTCCTTTAAAATTCTTGCATTAATTGCTTGTTATAAAGGTGAAAAATCCATTATAATCTAATCTAAAGTTAATATCCTGTTTTTCTTCCCTAGGGTGCCAAAACATACTCTTTCACAACAACAATGAGGAATCCTATGTAATTGCATCCTGCAGGTTATAAAATCTTATCATTTTCTTTTTTCTTTTTATGTTGTGGGAACAATGATTAGAGAACTTTTAAAAAGTTTCTGAAAAGTAAACTCTGCAAGCAGGAACTTTAGCGAGACACAGATAGAGCAAATTAGTTACTTCGGGTCTTTGAAAAAGGCAGTGCATTGAACCATAAATCCTTTTAGCGTTTTATAAAGTTATGTTTGATAAGTTCTGAAAGTTTGAATCACCAGGTACCCTCTCCTGTCAACAGCATCACCATTTTCATGAGGCCACACTCTCTTTCATCATTCCTATTCGTGTTCTCAGCTTCTATCTTTTTTACTCTTCTTCAATGAGGAACAAGAAACTACCATCTCCCAAATGACCCTGACATCCTTCTCCTTCACCATTTCCATCCTCCTCACCACCATTATTATCATTTCATTATCAACAGAATGTTTTGTTGTTACTGCCCTCGGCTCAGCATCCACGGTTGCTGTCACCTATGGTACGGGCACTGTTTGTGGCATCATTGCTGGAGAGCCAACACAGAGAGTCCAGTGCTACCAAAATGGACTTAACATTTCAGTTTTGCCAAATGTATCATTTGAAGCAATCTCTGGCGGCAGAAGCTTTTTCTGTGGCCTCAGTTCAGGTGGATTCAGCGTTCTCTGTTGGGAGACTCAAACTTTATTGAATTCAAGTTTTAAGCCAAAACGTATATATTTCAACTACAATGTCTCGTTGACTGACTTGGCTGTCGGTGATGATCAAGTTTGTGCTAGAGAGGTGGATTCTGGTATATCTAGATGTTGGAGAGGAGGAGGAGGTTCTTCATTTCCGGCGCCTGAGGTTGGTTTAAAGTTTCGTGCAATCACATCGGGGAGTGGCTTTACTTGCGGGATTTTGAAGAATGATAGCAAAGTGTTCTGTTGGGGTGGTAATAACATGGGAGTTGAAATCCAAAGACAATTTGGTAACTTGTCAATGTCAAGTTTGGTTGCTGGAGAATCTCATGCTTGTGGATTGACTAGGACAGGATTCCTGGTCTGTAAAGGGAATAATGAGTACAGACAACTGGATGTTCCTTCTAGTTCAGCTTTTGAGTTTTCGGGGCTTTCAATGGGAGGAAATTTTAGCTGCAGTATCAGGCGAAGAAATGGATTGGTTATATGCTGGGGAGGAACTGACAGATCTAACTTTGAGTATGATGCAGTAGCAGATGTTTCATTTGAGTCAATTGTTGCTGGTTTGAGTTTTATCTGCGGCTTGACAACAAGGAATTTGACAATGATTTGTTGGGGTCCTGGGTGGTCTAATGGGATTAACTGGACAAGTGATCTTCCTTTAGGGATGTTAATTCCAGGTCCATGTGTTCAGGCATCCTGTAACTGTGGTACGTATCTTAACTCTGGGACCTTGTGTGATGGTTCAGGTGAAATTTGCAAATCATGCCAGACTGAACTTCCAAATCCTGTGCCATTGACGCCATTAGCACCACCTCCATCGCAAGCATTGCTGCCGGTTTCTCCACTGAGAAAGGGCATTGGCAGGCTTTCCATGGCATTTCTGATTGTTGGATCAGTTGGAGCTTTTGCAGGGATTTGCAGTATTTTCTATGGCTTATGGCCAGGAGTATGTAGCTTTCTGCTCTGCAGGACGCGTAATTCTGTGCAACCTACTGTTAACGATGCCAATATAATTGCTACTGTTGTGGATAATAATGATTCCGTTGCTCCACCTTTCAGATCATTTTCCATCAGGCGCAACAGCTCACGAAGGCTAGGACGCCAGAGAAGTGGCTCATCATCATCAAAACATGCCGAGAAAACCCAAAACTTTTCACTCTCAGAGCTTGCTAGAGCTACCAACAACTTCTCAGTGGAAAACAGGATTGGCACCGGGAGCTTTGGCATTGTTTATAAAGGCAAACTTCCTGATGGTCGTGAAGTAGCCATTAAAAGAGGGGAAACTTCTGCAAAGGTAAAGAAATTCCAAGAGAAAGAAACTGCTTTTGATTCAGAATTAGCATTGTTATCACGGCTTCACCACAAGCATTTAGTGGGGTTAGTCGGATTCTGCCAGGAAAATGATGAGAGGCTTCTGGTTTACCAGTACATGAGCAATGGCTCACTCCATGATCATTTGCATAACAAGGGCAATACTGAAAAGGCAAGTAGCATTTTAAATTCCTGGAAAATGAGGATCAAAATTGCATTGGATGCTGCAAGAGGGATTGAGTATCTCCACAACTATGCAATGCCACCTATCATTCATAGAGACATCAAATCCTCAAATATACTTCTAGATGCCAATTGGACAGCTAGAGTTTCAGATTTTGGATTATCACTAATGGGACCAGAATCTGAGCAAGAATTTATGTCAACCAGGGCGGTTGGAACAGTTGGATACATTGATCCTGAATACTATGTATTGAATGTTCTAACTGCAAAAAGTGATGTATATGGCTTGGGGGTTGTATTGTTAGAGCTCTTGACAGGAAGAAAAGCTGTTTTCAGAAATGAAGAAGATGGGACAGGGCCAATGGGGGTGGTTGAATATGCCAGCCCGAGGATATTGGCAGGTGATCTTCAGAAAGTGGTGGATACAAGGGTTGGGGTGCCAGAGACTCATGAGGCTGAGGCTGTGGAGCTGATGGCTTACACAGCTATGCATTGTGTGAATTTGGAGGGAAAGGAGAGGCCTAATATGGCAGACATTGTTGTTAATTTGGAGAAAGCTCTGACACTTTGCCAGGATAACCCTGCAAGCCTCTCTTCCTAGAAGAACAACTTTCATTTCTTCAGATTGAGATTTACTTAAGAAGAGTTCATCGTTTTTTTTTTGGTATCAGATTTTAGTTGATTTTCCCCCAATTCAATGTACCCCATTTTCTTGATTCTTGTTATGTTTTGAATTTGAATCATAAAAGTACAACATTGTGCTGTTCTATTAAAGCTGAAATTTCAATAGAACATGTTTTCTATAATTACATCAAATGGTCAAAGATCTATATACCCTAGATGAAGTTATCATTCTTCACGTTTCTAATTTTGTCAGGAAAAGTGGTTTTGGCTGGGAAAAACTAAAAATGCTGGAAGATAAATGGTTACTTTACAAAAAGGGCAGTGGATGAAGTTTGAAAAGGGCATGTGATAATTTCCAGGCTGTCTGATTTCCAATCAGAGCAAATCCAGGCATTGTGGTGAACATGAGATTTTCATATTGCTGCCTGCTCTTCAAACAAAACTGATTTCCTCACATGGTCTCCATGTAACAAAAGTTCTCCAAATCAAGACCTAACAGTTCAAGGCCTGGTGGACTTGAAAGTTGTAAAGATTTTCCAACAACAATGAATCTAACACAGTACTCTAAAGATCCAATCACTCTTCCGTTGAGTGGTCTAGGTTGGTTTAGATTTATCCAAACCTTACATTACTCCATGTCAGATAAAGATTGCATTACCTGATGACATGTATTTTCAATTTTTATAAATACCATATTAAATAATAATTCAATATTGGGTTTATTTTATAATCACAATATATCATGAACCATTTAATTTGGTTGCTTTATACAATATTTAAGAAACAATCTTAAAAAGATATGACATTCAAATATAAAAACTTTTTTTACACATTTTTATTCATTTTTTATTTTTATTTTTTCACCCTCTCAATCACAGTTGATGATGACCAACCTTACAGATATCAATCTTTGTTTTAAAACGTGAATTAATTCAAAAAATCTTTTGAAAAAAAGGGTTAGGTGTAAGTCACCATCAAAGCAACCTAATCCTCAACCACACAAAACCGTAGAACAAATAAGATTATACAAACATTAATGACAAGAGGAAAAGTATTGCAGCATTCATTAATGATTCCAAATTAATAATATTCAAGCCGCCTCCCTTTCCGGGCTTCCACTTTCAGTTTCATACATGACTTCATAGAAGACAAAAGCAGCGACTCTTTGTAGACTTTAACAACAGACCAAACTGGCCAGCCATAAATCAGCTGCAAAATCCTTGGGAGAAGGAAAATCGCCGATGACCTGGCTGTATTATTTACGACACAAGACATAAATAGATAGACAATACAATATTACAATCCTTGATCTTAAATTATTACAGGCCATTTGCCACTTCATCTTTGGCACGCCGTCTTTGCTTCAGCTAACAGTTGCATGGATCACAAGTGCAGTTCGATCCACACTTGCATCCATTCGCAGCTTCCAAGCTCATCTCTGACCCCTCAGAGTTCCTGCATCAAGTCAAACCATGATTTCAGTATTTCTTTATTCCCATTCAAACATCAAATTAAACTTTGCTTTGTTGAATATAACAAAACTCAAATCTAATTTCGCTTGATTCTAACATCTTGACTGTCGCAACTCCGGAGATGATGGTCTCAGTGGTGGTGGTCTTCTCTGAGTATCCCATGTTAAGGTTCCTGCTGCATCTGCAATATTGGAAGTCGTAAATTGAAAGCACATAATTTGTAGCAAAATTGGTTTCAAATTTATTTTCTAACAAAATACAAAAATTACAAGTATCAAAAAGAATTATTACGAGCAGTTGTTGCCGCATTTGCAGTCAGAACCGCAGTTGCATCCTGAAGACATTTTTTTTTTTCTCAGAGAAAGTGAAAAGAAAATAGGAAAAACTTCTACTGAGGAATCGAATTAATAGACAATGCAAGCTTAGGAGTGAAGGGTGAGTTTTATAGGAGAGGTTGGACTGGTATTTATAGTGGAATTCAAGAGTGGATGTCCACCGTAACGTGGCAAAATCCTTGGAGAATTTGCAACTCTGGAAATTTTTTGTTATCATAGAGCAAGAAATTATATAGTAAATTATAAAGTGGTTGAAATGTACGTCGTTTTCAGTTGTGAATAATAGTTTTTCCGATAAATTCTAAACCATCAACCTTGGGAATATCGAAACTTAGCGTATGTGGTGAGAATAATGAATTGACAGATTAGAAAATGATTATAATAGAACACAAAAGCAATTGACAAAATCAAGTTGAGAACAGCCAGTGGAAAAGGCCAGAAGCATGCAGCACACCTAAGATACATTGCTTGTAGATATCAAAATGATGGAATTTTTGACAAATTATTCCTGCACACATCAGTTTTTTTGTTCTTTCTTTATAATGCATGATAGCAGAGGCAAAAATTCAAAACTATATTTTCTTAAGTAAGTGGGTTAGATACGATACCTGCTTTCAACCTAAAGTTTAGAATAGTCACTGTGTTTTTTCAGAATCTTCTGTTTTACATATCCATGGATCTTATCCTGGTTGTAATTATAAGCTTTTTCTTTCTTTAGTGTTGAGGATTCCAAAATGTAAAAATAGCCTAATAAATTTCTTTAATGTTGAGATTGTAAGTTTTTCGAAACCGATCCATAATTTTCATTATATGAAGTTTAAAGAGAATTATATGTATATAATTTTCTTTTCGTATTATTGAAACTTCATGATTTTCGAATCACAAAATAACAATTTTTACTGTTGTTCTGAAGCTTGCAGCTTAAGATTGTTGCGTCGATGTATAAGGAAAATATATTACAGACTGATCAGCAATGTTACCAATGCTTAGGCATACAATGTATGATGTTCATTACAACATCAGGCAAATTTGATGCTCAATAGAAGCCTTACATTCTTGTACCTATCTCCTTTTTTGTTATGTAATGGAACTGTTCGGATTCCAGTTCTCAACTCTGATACCGGCAAACATGCTTGGCCTCCGAAATCAGGTCTCCCTGTGGTGTCATGCTCAAGAACTTGAATCCGAAGCACAGCTAATTCAGGAACTCTTAATTGGAACTCAAACTCCTCGTTCCATACAGGTAACCACTGATCTTCCATTATTTTTGTATTCTTTACAACCTGGTCTGCTGGAACGCCAGCAATTCCAATCTGCAGACCGATAAATTAGTCACCAAATCTGAATTGTGAACAGTATTTGAGAAATATACAAATGGAGTTTTAATCATCTCACTCTTGTATAGAAGTCTGGTGGGGAATAGCGATCAAATTCAGTGTGGTGGAAATCCTTATGCCAACCTTCTCCCAGGAGAACTTTTACCTGTAAACATGAAACAAAGCTTCAAGATTTCAGCTATTGAAGATGGACTTAGTGGAGGAACCAAATGATGGGCTAAATTGATCCACCGTTAAAACAGTCTTGACGTCCAATTGCGCATTAGGATTAAAAATCTCATCATTTGAGCCCCTCTGCAATAAAAAGTCTGGTTTTTTCACATAACCGCATCCACCATTGGCTTTAAACATTCCTTGCATTATCCAGAGTTGCTTTCCATGTCCCTGTCAGAAGAGAAGCGGATAAGAATACCTCAAAAATGAACATTATAAGAGAAATGCTCGTTTGAACATGCTTGGAGGTTCCCTAAAAGGGATTCTAAGACATGGGTCACTGAGGCTATAGCTAACTCTTCCATAGAAGAGGCTGCTGAAATTAGAATCGAGATCAGTATTTTTTCCTCTGATGTCAACTTAATCAAACCAGAAATATAGCTCTGAAATAATAGACTATAGCCATACATGCTGGCCCAGAAAAGGTCTTACCTGCATATTAAATGCAACCATTTGAGCTCCATGAATCCATCCGACAAAAGGATTGTAATTAGAAGAGTCAAGGCGTGTGCCCTTAGGAAACACCCTCAGCAAATTCCTCTGAGTAAACCTAGGGAAGAATGCAAAATATTTGAAAACTAATAAGAGGGTGAAAACATAAAAATGTCAATGTTTACCATCAGAGTTTTAACATATGCATTCAGCTCACTCTGCCAGTCAGACGATCTGAGGTATCTAGCAAGTTATATAATCACTTACTAAACTACATAAATTTTGCATCAGTGGAGCACAAATTCCCATTGGTGGAGCCAAATATCTTGTGATCTGTATCTAAAAGGTCCAAAAAGGAGACAAATTTTGAGGGATGGAAAAGCACCCACATCAACAAGTAAAGCCGCCAAGTTGTCTATTAAAGAACCATAAAGTAGTCTAAAGTTGAGTGGAAAGTATTTTAATATGAATCCCACTCACCCCCCATCTCTCATTTTAGGTAATTTGTAAATTTTAGTAATGGATTAATGGAACTTTGAAAGAACTATAAAGTAAGCGCTGAAAATAATAACGCTGGTATACCTGACAATTTTAGTTCCATGTGTTTTAGTAGCATTTTCAAGCTCTTGCTCACTCAGGCTAAGCCGTCTGACCTTTATAGGATCATCACTCAGCCAGTTTTCTATTCCACCTTTCACCTTCCCTGCATGTATGGCAATTAGTTGCCTGTATTGAGGCACAACCTTCTCCTCATCTTCATCCAGAACATGTTCCCCTTCATCAGGTGGATTCTGCTACGAAATCATAAATGGCAATTAGGTAAGCAATAATTCTCAACGTTTGGTCAATGAAGCATAGTATATGTTACTCTAAAGGCGCCTGGGTACTTGTTTGACGTTCATTTCTTACTGTTACACTCTCATTTTCTGAAACTGGTTCTGCTGCTGTATTTCCTTCAAGGTATTCCTTCGGGGGTTTGGTTGAAATAAGAACCTTTTTCTTCAATGATTCCGGAGAAGGAAATTTCTCTGAATTTTCTGTTTCAGTGCGGTAGAGCATTTCTCCAAAAGTTTCTGTGACCATCTAAAGAACACCATGTTAAATAGAAAAAGCTCATTTCAAGCTGAGTATTGGTAAAATTCCGTACTACCGCCATCATTTTAAGCACACCTTAGCCACTTTCCTCTGAAGATTTGGATTCAAGTGGTCTTCAAACGTGATCACTACAGGATATTCAGAAGCATTAAATGCATTCTCCTCTATTGCTTGCAAACAATTTTGAAGGTCCACAGGAGAAGTGAGAGTCCTGCAGTTTTAGTGAAATTCGTCACTTTGGATAGTTTCAGATTCTTGAATTGCTTGTAAAAATGAAGTTTTTTTTTTTTTTTTCCAAGAAGAAAGTTCATAAAAGAATATGCTAGGGTTCATATTTCATACCCGCCATGACGAACTTCAGCAACGTTTCCCTTGGAATTTGGCCACAGATCCAATTCAATTACTCTTACACCTTTGAGCAGAGCATCTTTAATCGGTTCAACACTGCTGGCACTGCTGATTTGATTCCCAGTCAAGTAGGAGTTATGGCCTGTGAATAAGAAATAATGCGCCAATGGAGCTGTCATGTCATGGTGCACCTAAACTCAAAGATATCTTCTCTGGATTAGTAAAAGAAATTCACAGTAAACGTAAAGATTACAAAGAGCATAAAACAACACAAATCAAATACTAAATCCAAGCCTCAAACAGATACCTTTACTGTCATTGAAAATATAGTAAGACAATCGTTATTAAAGAGAAAAACCCCAATTACCTTTCGGGATGGAGGATGAGCAAGGTTGTTGTCACCAAGGAGATACCTAAAGAAGGCTTCCAAATGGAGGCCTCTTCTCTGAAAGATGTTGAGATGCTTGAGACTATCAAAAATGGCCTGTGCATCCTCCTTGGTGGCATTCTTTTCTTCTTGATATTCAATCAGAAACCTCAGCAGTTCATCAACTGTCATCATTCCACTTGGTGAGAAACAGTTAAACGCATTCTTAACATCTTGAGGTGGCTCAACGATCCTTGTCTTGAATATTCTCCTCCAACACAAGCAGACCTTGAAATTCTGCTTTGTCATCTCCCTTTTCACAGACAAAGATTGAAATCTGAACTTCGACGATGTTTAAGTTTCCTTTGTGTGTGTGTGTATATATATATATATATATATATATACTGAGAATACGTGCTCATGCAAAGACTGTAAGGAAGCTGAAACAGTCCATATTCCATTAAATTCTATTTATCAGCTTGTCAGAAATGAAACATTTAACACACTACAACTATTTTACTTGACACGAAGGGAAGAGATTGCTTGGCATTCGCTTAAAGAGGGTAAGATCAAGGGTCAATGCAGAGAAAGGAATGAGTCCTGCATTCCCCTTGTTGGCGGAAAAGTAGAGCAAAATGCTTGTAACCCAGATTTTATATTCTCTATCCAAGCAAGGGAAAGAATTTCTCAACGTTCTATTGCTAGGAGAATCCATGGATTATGGATTATTCAGCTGGAAATTTTCATCAGCCATGTCGGTTTTAGAAAAATAAAACAAAGTATACCAACAGAAATCTCTACCGTCATTGACAATATAGTACTGCTATAATATTACCAATTAATTAAAGTTAAATCCTTTTGAACACTACAAGACAAGAATACAAATGCTGGGACCCTAAGGGCATTCTTGGTTGAAAGTAAGAAGTTATGATAGATTGAGTTGAGTCATCGTTTTGACAGCTTGAGCGACTACCATGACAGGATTGAGTCTGATTAATAGATATTTTGTATTTTTTTTTTTTTCAATTTGGAGAGTAAAAAGTTAAAATTTTTTATATAAATATAATTTTGAAGGATTAAATTTATATTTATATTTTTATTGGAATAAAAATTATTTATCATCGCCATCAATATTTGTTGATGATAAATAGATCTTTTCAGTATCAAATCCTGAAACCAGTTTCTGAAATGTAATGCACTATGAATTTGTGACATTTGATTACTCTTATGGAACACAAAAATGAAACTTATGGAGCTTTTGGGTATGAGGCTAAATGTCTACTTGGACAAAATCAAAGCGCATGAGAAGCCTTAGTGAAGTGAATTTCTCTCCTTTGCGGTTAAATAGAGGCACTGCCCTGATGCCTGGTCTCATTTCCGACACCGGCAGGCAAGTTTGGCCGCCGAAATAATCTTTCTCAGACATGTTGTATTCATGTACTTCAACTCGAAGTAAAGCTACTTCTGGAACAGTCAATTGAAATGTGAACTCCTCGTCCCACACTGGGGTCCAATTACCCTTGCTTTTCTTTGTTTTCTTCATTGTCTTATCTGCTGGTACTCCTGCTATGCCAACCTGCTTGCAGATGGGCATTAAATATCTGAGTCATTGGATGATTGATTTCTACCGACCAAATTTCCAAGTGCCATAAGCAAGCAAAGCTTACCCTGGTGTAGAATTCTGATGGAGACCAAAGATTGAGGTGCCTTTGTTTAAAATCTAAATGCCATCCGTCTCCCATGTATACTTTTACCTGTTGAGTAACATGGGAAAGCAACTAGAGAAAAGATTGCAAGTACGGTGGGAAATCATTAAATTAAACTCCATACTCACTTTTAAGATTTTCTTCACCGGCAGCTTTGCTTTAGGATAAAAAACCTGATCATTTGGACCCACGTTCATCATAAAGTCTGGCTTCCTCACATAGCCACATCCTCCATTGGATCTAAACATCCCATGCATCAACCATAGAGATTTGCCATATCCCTGCAATTAGGCCGTGAAACATGTAAGTAATCCTAGACCCAGAAGATTACCAGGAACCAATCAGACAGTATCTGAAGAACATACAAACCAAACCTGCATGTTTAATGCAACCATTTGAGCCCCATGCATCCAACCAATTAGAGGATTGTAGTTTGAGGAGTTAACCCGAGCAGCCCTCGGATATATCCTCAAAATGTTCCTCTGTGTGAACCTAAACACCATTATTTACAGGATTAGATTAGATTAGATTAGATTCAATCATAAATAAACTTTGAATACTAATCACAATTGCTGTGTACCTTACAACTTCTGTTCCATGGCTGACAGTAGCCTTTTCAAACTTTTGTTCACTCAAACTTAAGCGTCTGACTTTATCCATCTCAACTTTTAGTTTCTCCCTTAGTTTTCCTTTAGGCTTTCCAGCTGGAATGGAAATCAGATTCTTGTAAGCAGGTGCGGTTGCTCCCCATGGGCGCAACAGAAGATCACAGGCTTCATTGTCACCTTCACATTGACTATGTTCAATTGTATCACTGTCACTCTGCAGTTTAACAGTGCAAAAAATGAGAAATTTACGAAGAAATCTAAAAAAGAGAATGAGCTTCTCTTTTTCCTCTTTCAGCGGACCTTCTCATCATCATCATCATCATTTGTGAGGTCTCCTGACATTAATCTTCCCCATGAATCTTCATCAGAGTCTTTTTCTTTGTGGGAATTACTTCTGCTTGATAAGTTCTTATCGTCAAGGTATTCTTTAGGAGGTTTAGTTGATATCACAATTCGATATTTCAGTTCTTCAGGGGAAGGGAATTCTTTCACACAATCAGTTTCAGGATAAAACAAAATGTTTCCGAATGTCTGCATGACCATCTATTGACAAAAAAGAAAGTGTTATGAAGCATTAATTAATAAATAATTCCTGGAAATCAAGACTAGTGGCAGTAAAATTCCACGAAGAAAATGACAAAAAACCTGAGCAACTTTAGCCTGAAGATCTGGGGTAAGGTGGTCTTCAAAAGTAATGATCACTGGGTATGGAGATGCAGAAAAAGCATGCTCTTTAATGGATTTCAAGCATTTAATCAGCTCCACAGGAGTTGTCAGGGTCCTACATTAGTACATTTCATAAATACATATAAAAACAAAGGTTCATAACTCAGAAAAGACTTTCAAGCTGCCTGTAATTAAGTTAAATTCAGTTTAGATTTTTTTTTTTTGGGAATTTATACATATAATGTACATACCATCCATGAAGAACAAGAACATCATCTTTGGAAGAATTCGGCCATAAATCAAGTTCCACCACTCTTAAACCTCTCTTCAGTGCCTTTATGATTGGAACATCACTGCAATCACTGCTGATCTGGTTTCCGGTCAAGTATGAATTGTGACCAGTGTATATGAAGTAGTGGGAGAGCGGAGCTGTCATATCTTGATGTACCTGAGTGTAATTTGTTCTATCTTAGACATTGAAATATGCTTTAATTTTCCTAGCAAACGCAGCCATAAAACACCATGAAAGAGGCCATGGCTGATTTATACCTGATCAAGGAGAGAAGGGTTGAGATCCACAGAGAACAAGTAAAAGTGAAAATCTTCAAGACTTAGAGCCTGCTTTGTGAACTTTACATTGTTATGCTTCCTTTGAAGAACTTCCTCCACAACCCTCTCGGCATCTGCCATGGAAGCTTCAGTATCACCTTGAACCTCCATCAAGAACCGCCTCAGCTGCTCCACCGTCAACCAGGTTCCCCCCTCGGCGTACTCCCTGAAAACCTCCTTGACGTCAACTGGAGGCCCTGCCTCAGTGACCCCAAATTTCTTAGGAAAGCAAATGCACATGCTATAATTTCCCATGTACCCCATCAGGAAACACCCCTGAGAAACCTAAAATGACAAGTGATGATCGATGACTATCCGACACTCTTTATATATCAAATTTCTTCAACAAATTACCACTTTTTTGTTTTACTGCCATGGGATTTCTTTGATAAACATTGGTGTACTTGTTCAGAAGCAAGAATAATCTGTGATGGTTGTGGATGCATAAATTAATTTCCAAGGATTAGATTCTTGTTTCTGTGCTCGTAGTCAAGCTAGCTTTTAGTGGTTTGTCTCCTTTTTATTTGTTTAATGTTGTCTTCAGGTAAAGCTTGTCATGTTTTTCCATGTAGAGAATATGTCCTGTAGGCTATAGCATTAGCCATTTTCATTTTCACACTGTAAGAAAGAGAGAATACCTTTCTCTTTTCGAATGAACTTTAAAAGACCCAAAGAAGAATCAATTCCAGAATGTTGCATTACTCGTCACGATCGAATAGAAATTCTTAAATACCATGTTAAACATAGCATCAGTTAAGACTTAATCTATGGGCCGGACTATTGTTCAAGTCGGAAAGCCACCAGTTTTCGGATGGATAATATATATATATATATATATATATATATATATATATATATATTGCGTGTGTGTATGTGTGAGACATAACCTAAGCTTAAGCTTGCAATGATTTTTTTTTCTACTTAAAAAAGAAATTTACTAACATATCAGCTAATAAATTTCAAGATATAAAATCGCCAGGAAGTCTAATCAACAAATGTTTGTTACAAAATGAGGTTTCGGATTTTGGGTAATGAGTAATGACATAAGCAGCATGACATGAGCAATTGAGCATTACAGGGAAAGAAACACCAGAAGGGTCGATGGATGGAAAATAGTAAAGGTAGACCCATTTGCACGTAAATAACGCTGCCCTACACGTAATTAAACCAACCAGCTAATCAAATTTTCAGTAATTTAATATTTTTATTATACTACCAAATATTTAATAATTAAAAAAAATTATATTATATAGTTACTTATAGTTTTTATATATATATATATATATATATTTCGTTTAAATTATATTACATAGTTATATTTTTTATTAAAATCAAACATTTATTATTAAAATTATTAATGAGTTTTTTGAAATAAGAATTAATTTTTTAATTATCCCATAGGATATGTAATAAATGTTTTATTTTTTCAATAATATGGTTATTTGACATGATTTGAATAAAAAATATATACGTTCACATGGAGTAATTCGTTCATAAAATTTTTTCTCTTAATGATTATATATTTTCTTAATTATTGCTCTGAATTAACTTACTTTTTATTAAATTTAATTATTCTCGATTGTTTATACATAATTTATGTTTATGCTATATTAAACTGTATTTATATTATATAAAATAAAAGAATTTCGACAAATCTAATAGTTTTTTTTCTTCTAAATTTATAGTATTTAACAACTACGAAAATAATATTTCACGAATATTGATTTTTTTTTTGAAATACGAATATTGATTTCTATGAATACGTAAACCTGCAAAAATAAACTTCCACGAAAGTAAACTTAATTGAGAGAATATAATGATTTTTTCAATTCTAGCAGGAATTTTTATTTAACCATTAGTAAAGTGTGGAGCCGAAGCCCAAGAGAGGGCTTTTCTCTGCGTCGCTCAAAGTTCCTTCGAGTCCACCAAGAAAAAGTTTCAATTTGACCCTTAAACTAGAAAAATTATTAAAGAACTCACTTTTCATCAACTACTTGCAACTTTCCAATTACTATCTTTGTAACGCTAATGTCTTTTTGGAGCGATTGGGGAATTACCAAGTTTGAATGAAGTGATTAATGGATTCTTTCTTTCATTAGTTTTGTGTAGAATTAAATAGAGGCGTCAAGATTGATCTAATAAAAAAATCAATTTACTCGACTCGAATCTAGATTTAAACAATTTAATTTGATTAAAAAATCAACAATTCAATTTAAATCTGAATTAATCCAACCCAAATTGATATGAATTTATATTGATCTAAACTTGATCAAATTCAAGTTAATTCGAATATAAATTAATCTTAATTTATATTGACCCAAATTCATATCCAAATTGATCTAATCCTAAATCAACCTGAAACCCCGACAAATCAAAGTTTTTGAAATTTAAGACTAATAATAACAGTAAATATTTAAATATCAAATTTAATTACCCAACAATTATATTAAAATAAAAATATAATTTTTTTCAATAATGCAGTGTTATTTTTTTTTGAATTTAGTTAACTTTCAATATTCACTTTTATATTATATTCATTTTTATTTGCATCTAACCAAAAACGAAATTTTTGAAGAGCTAACTAAGAATTATTGAATGGTTAACATATCATCACACATAGAAACTACATCACCTACTCTTAATGCCTCTGATTATTTTATAAAAAATGAAAAAAATTAAAGAGATGTATAGCAATTTATTATAGTACTTTGTAAGAATTATTAAATCATAATGGCCCAGAGTTAATAATTATTACAAATATTAAAAACAAAATGAAAAGAACGCAATTATTTTATGAATATTAATAACAATATTATAAAGAAAATTAGCATATTTCATGTTAAACACATCACATTAAAGATGACAAAAGATTAACTTGAAAATTCATTTGCTTGTGCCAAATTTAAACATGGACAATTCGATTTAATTAAAAAAATCAACAATTCAACCGTATACCCAATTCAAATCTCAATTGATTCAAATTTAAATTAATTCGGATTCAAATAAATTTTAATTCAAAATCATTTAAATCTAAATACGATTAATTCTTTTTTTATTCAAACTTAATTTAACTTGAATCCAAATTAATTCATTTTTTTTAATTCAAAATCATTCTATTCAAAATAATCCAACTCAAATAATAGGTAAATCATTCGCGAAAGTAAATTTTTGTGATGCGTAGTATCCGCGGAAGTAAACTTCCGCAACCCTATAATACTGGCGAAAGTTTATTTGTGCAGGTGTAAATAAGGTCAAAAATGTCACTTCAATTATCGAGGGTTGTGAAAAAATAAAATAAAAATGGTTGCATTTGAATTTTTTTTCAAGGGACGATAATTTTAATTTCATAAGACTTGAAAGGGTAGACGTCTGTAACCAAAAAAAGGTAGACGTCGTCGTTTCATTCGGCTATTAAATGAATTTGATAAAAAGGGTAAGTAGCAGCAAATACCAGCTTTACCGTCCTGTTCGACTGAACTTCATTTTATGTTCAGATGGCAAAGAGACTGTGCTCTCAGCTCTTCGTTAGCAGTTACTGACTGTCCCTTCTCTTTCTCTCAGATTTCTTTGGGTTTTATTTTAAAGAATTAATCTTTACACTTGGTCGCAGAATTGTCATTTTTCACAACCCATCAAGAGCTGAAAAGTTTGTTCTCACCGTTTGGTGTTGTTAAAGAAGGTACTGAATTTTCACTCAATTTGTAGTCTTTCTTTCTCTTTTCCTCCGTAATTCGTAGTCTTTGATCACTTCCTGTAATGGGTTGTCCTGTTTTTTGGTGGGTGTGTAGCTAAGCTTATCAGAGACCCCAAAACTCAGAGACCTAAAGGGTTTGGTTTTGTTACATTTGAAACTGAGACTGAAGCACAGAAGGCATTGAAAGCCATGAATGGCAGGGTAATCCTCAAAGTTCACTTTCATTGTACATCTTTTTGCGTCTAATGCTATTTGGGAATTCTGGAATTTGGAGGTTGGTTTGATTGTTAATGCCTCTTTCCGATGGCAATTGTAATTTGCTATCTGATTGTTAGGTAAATATGTGGTTCAACAACACCTGATAAACTGTAAGATAGTTCTGCTCTTGGCTGAACCAATCTGATCAATGCTATGCTTACTATGTTAGTTTTGCCTTATGCTGTGAAGACTGAAGCGTGCTTTATAAGAGCAAAACTGAGATTTTGAGCATTTTTTTTGGTTATCAAAACATGCTGTGAAAGTGAATGCATATTCCCAGGCGCCATGTCTTACATGTTAGTGTTTTTCTTTGGTTCTTTTGCACAGATTGTCCGCGGAAGGCTGATATTTGTTGAATTCGCCTATGATAAAAGTCCAGAGAATGATACAAACAACTGAAAAAATGGCACTACTTATCGTCCAATCTGCAAGGTTATGCTTCCAAACTTTTCAATTACAAGATAGGCTTCAGTAGTATTATGTAATTAGAGAACATAAAACAGCATCTGTAGAGTGTAACTCTTCAGCGATGAGCAAAGTTTGTATCAACATTCAATGAAAACATTGTGATGTTATTATCTTCTGATGAAAAAGAAACCATGGTCTAACTTTTTGGATATGCTCGAGGAAATTGCATCCTTCAAAAGCCATTGACTTGCTTTATTGAGCTTGCACATGACAATGGGAAAGTTTTATGTTCTTTGTCTTACTATTAGTATTGTTATAGCCTCTTATGGTACAGCAGAAGTTATGTATTTAAGAAGAATGTCTAAATTTAAATTCATTCCAACTTGACTATAAACACGAAAATAAACTTACAGCTTAAATATCACTCCATCAAACAGTATTCTTTGTGGAAAATTGTAATCCTGTTTCATTCAGTTTGCGTAGATTTTCATTAAAAGCAGTAATTTTCTGAAGTTAACCTTAAATTTAGATGTTCATAGTGATAATGCAGGTTATTAGATTGATATTATATCAAATTAAACAATTATGGTATCTTTTTTAATGAACAAAGGTTATGAATAAGTTGAAAAATATGCATTGTACTATAAAAATAACTTTAAGTTGACAAAAGGTGGTTCAGTCAATCTATAGGAAACTGGTATTTGACAGACATTTGAGAGGGCACAAAAAGAAATATCATCTTCACAGCTCCAGTGACAGTGACTAGCTGCCAGGTCTGGAGTTGGGATTGTTTCCATTCAAATAGAAAGCTTTATCTTCCAATCTAAAGTGACAAGGCAGCCTTGAGTTTCTAGGACTGATTCACATGATTCTTCCAAACAGGCATGAATATACTTTGTCAAAAACTATCCCATTGATCTGAAATCTTAACAATTTTGTAATACCTTATGTAGAGAGTGGAAGTGTTTGCTATGGCATTGGGGACAAGTAACATTGTTATGGATAACTTCAAAAATAAAGCATGGATCATCATGATTGAAGATAAATAGAAGCATTTTTTGTAATGAAGCTGGTGTGCATGGTGCACCAATGGAAGCATAGGGAATATGTTGGCCTGTAAAAATAACTATATGTAGCTGGAGCATTGCTCTAATCAAACAGTTAATATCTTACTTTAAACTAATCTCTGTGAGCATGATTAAAACAATGCACTAGAGGATTGTAGGTGTAGAAGGGATCAAACATTTTCCTTTATTTTCTTTCTTTGGCAGGAATTTAACAAAAGAATTAAGTTCATAGCTCTACTGGAAAGCAGGGAAAATAATCCACAAAGACTAGTGAAAAAGCGAAAGATTATGTTACAGGAATAACTTCTGTCGAAACATCTCCTTAGAGTCTCAAACTAATTCAAAGCGCATTAGCAGTCTTACAGAGTTCAACTTCTTGCCCCTGCGATCAAAAAGGGGAACTGCCCGAATCCCTGGCTTCAGTTCAGTGACCGGCAAACAGGTTTGACCAGCAAAATCATCCTTCTCAGACATGTCAAATTCATGGACCTCAACTCGGAGCAAAGCCAATTCAGGAACAGTCAATGGAAATCTATATTCTTTATCCCAAACAGGTGTCCAGTTGTCTACTTTTTTCTTTGTTTTCTTCATTATTTCATCTGCTGGCACTCCTGCTATGCCAACCTGCATTAGAACTTCAGAGTTAAATTAATGCAGCAGGATAATCAAACTACATGTTCTTGATAAGTTCACTAGAAGTTTGCTGTAAAATGCAGAAAGTTGGAATATAATCAGAACTTGATTTGAAATAAACAAGATCTATATTACTCAGAAGTTCAAATACATGCTTATACAAACAATTAGCATATTGGACTCATCATTATCATCATCAGAGCCGTTATCCCAATATATTAACATATCGGACTACTGTAAAAAATCATCTTACCCTGGTGTAGAAGTCAGGTGGAGAATACGAGTCAAAGTGTGTTTGTTTAAAATCCAAGTGCCACCCATCTCCCATATAGACTTTTACCTGTCGAGTAGACAACAAAGGATTTTTAGTAAAGGGATGCTGAGAAGAATGAGAGAATCTGGTAATATTGCATAATCCTTACCTTTAAAGTTTTCTTCACAGGTAACTTAGCTTTTGGATCAAACACCCCACCATTCGGATCCACATTCATCAGAAAATCCGGTTTTTTCACATAACCACAGCCTCCATTAGATCTAAACATTCCATGCATCAGCCAAAGAGACCTACCATATCCCTGCAATTAGACCAGAAGAGCATAGTCTAATTCAATTAGCTAGCATGTATGAATTCGATCTTCTACTTCTTTTCTATAAATATCAATGTGCATCATTCAAATATACCATGATTTGGTCAACTTAAATAAGTAGAGAAACAAAACCTGCATGTTAAAGGCAACCATTTGAGCTCCATGCATCCAACCAATCAGTGGCTTGTAGTTGGAGGAGTTAAATCGAGTACCCTTAGGATATATTCTAAGGAAATTCTTCTGGGTGAATCTAAATACAATCATTTCAAGGATTAGAAAACCAGGAATGGTGAAAAAGTTAACAATAAAGCAGAAAAATCAATTACAGTTCTCATATTCAGCACATCATACCAGGAAACTAATACAAATAATTACCTCACAACATCTGTCCCATGAGACATTGTAGCCTTTTCAAGTGCTTGTTCACTCAGACTAAGGCGCCTAACTTTATCAAGTTCAACTTTTAGTGCCTCCTTCAACCCACCCTTGGGATTGCCAGCATGAATGGCAATAAGTTGCTTGTAAACTAGTGGTCCTGAAGGGCGTAATTCAGGTTCAAGTGCATCTGTATCTTCATCATCGTGATTATTCTCGCTTGCATCACTATCAGTCTGCAAATCATAGAGGAATACAAAAAGGCTACGTAAGTCTTGGAAGATGGTGCAGATATCTTCGGTGCAGCTGTGAATTTCATTTCATATCCAAGCATACCTTCTCATCTTGTTGATCAGCTGTAAGCACCGTTGGTTCTTTTCCCCAAACATCATCGTCAGCATCCTTCCTCTTCTGTGAATTACTCATTTTGTCCTTGTTACTCAGAGCTTCAATGTGCTTTTTGGGAGGTTTAGTTGAAATAATGATCCGATACTTCAGATCCTCTGGAGTAGGGAATTCTTTTAAACAGTCGGATTCAGGGCAAAACAGCATTTTTCCAAATGTTTTAGTAACCATCTACCAGAAAATTGTTTTCATGTCAATCAAAGGTGATTCCAAGCACAACTGCAGGCTGAAAGATACAGAATTGTATAAAAGTACCTGAGCAACTTTCGCCTGAAGGTCTGGGGTCAGGTGGTCTTCAAGAGTAATGACAACAGGATAGGGGGATGCTTTAAAAGCATGTTCTTTAATGGATTCTAAACATTTAATGAGTTTCACAGGAGTTGTCAAAGTCCTAGATTCATAAACAGACGATTGAAAGAATGTTCAAGAAGCAGAAACAAAACAAAATAAAAAGAACCGAACTGACTCAAGATGTAAATAATATCAACAGTTTTATTTTAACCTCGTTAAGGGTTCCCGAGCATGGATCTAAACAAAGATTGATTCATTGATTAACACAAACTATCACTTGTACTGAAAAGACATAAGATCAACGATCTTAAATAACCATGCTTAAAAAAGGCTACTGAACCCCTCATAGGACAAACTAAACATAAATAATAGTTTATCCAAGGTTAGCATTCCATTTGCAAAAAGTTCAATGTGAATCAAACCATGTCAGCTCATCAATGCTACGAAAGCATCGTAATTCGTAAATCAATGATTTTTAAGTTGTTCCTATTACCATCTTAAGTCACAATCCAGAGAAAGAAAATTATATGGTTCTATCAAGACAAGCCCACGTTAAAAACATACTGAGTAGTACAGCTCTACAACACAATCCGATAACAAGGACATTAGAAGTATTTTACCTTCCATGAAGAACATTCACATCATCTTTTCTGGAATTAGGCCATACGTCAAGCTCCACCACTCTTACACCTCCATTCAGTGCCTCTATGATTGGCTTAACGCTGCAGTCACTGCTGAGCTGATTTCCAGTCAGATATGAATTGTGTCCAGTGTACATGAAGTAATGGGACAAAGGAGCTGTCATGTCATGGTGGACCTGAATACAAAGATCCTACTGAATGTCAAATAATTGGCTCCATGATCCACCAAACAAGATGCAAGCAAGTTTCGGATTATCTAAGTTCAGTTCATTCAGGAAGAAAAAAATTTAAAAAAAAAACATTGCTAAATTGAATCAAAATTCAAAGCCCTCTTCACCATGCTTAAAGAGAACAACTTGTTGAAACAAGAAACATCAAAGACTACTTTAAATACTGTCAAAACAAGAAACAATTTTAAGCACAGAGGAAAAAGAAAATCATCAAAGGTAGAAAGAAAGAAGAAAAAAAAGAGCACTTTCTCATCAATAGGCGGATTTAGATCTGCAGAAAACAAGTAATGATGGAAATCATCGAGAGTTAAAGTGTGTCTTCTGAACATTGCCATATGATGTCGCTTCTGCAGCACCTGCTGCACAATCCCCTCTGCATCCGCCAACGTTGCACCTCCTTGCCCCCGCATATCCAGCAAGAACCTCTGCAACTGCTCCGCTGTCATTTGGGGCCCACCTTCAGCGTACTTCTCAAATGCATCTTTAACGTCCGATGGTGGTGCTGCCTCAGTGACTGTGAACTTCCTAGTAAAGCACACGCACATCGTATAACTCCCCATCAATCAACTATGTTTTCTTTTTCTCTCCCCTGTTTTTTATTTTATTTTATTTTTTCTGATCAAAATGAAAGAAAAATCTTGATTGAAATGGTTTAAAGGGTCTCCCGTTTTCAGGGGTGATGTTTTTATGGATATCTGAGGTGGGTTTTGTCTAGTTTTCATTGTTTGTTCCTATAGTTTTATATTGGAAGTTCCGAATGAAAATGCAGCAGAGCTTTCACTCAGTTTCTTCGGGTCCCAGCTTCCTTTGGTCAAGATTTTAAGCCACCCTGCCTCCTAGCATTGAAGCCTACTTTGTCCTTAGATAGAGAAAGATGATAAGATGGAGAGTTTAGCAATAATCACTCTGTTCATGTTTCCTAATTACTGGAAGACAAGTTCCTCCTTTTACAAGTGGCCAGAATGGTAGTTAATTACTGAAGTGAACTGTTTATATGTATTTATAGGTAAAAAAGGAACAGAACATAATCTACAAGTGACACTAAAGCTACAAAATTTCTGTATACATGACAGCTGCGGGCATACTACATGTCTCAAACTCTCAATTCATTTCTCATCTCCATATCCTTCACATGTTCTATTATTTTCTTCTTCTCTTCATTCCAAATATAAAAAAAATTACTATTGGGTCGCTTGTGGAGGCTGCATGGAGGAGTTGATGAACTGCCAGCAGCTGCTCTTCTAAGGAATTCCCTCTGCTTCGGTTCGGCCAAGCAAAGTAAGGATTCCTCACATACTTCCTGTGCTGATGATGGTGGGATGGGCTTGAAGTCTTGCAGCTTTGAATACTCTGAAATGAGGTGAAACATGTAATCATAGACCCGATCCATGCTTAAACTTTCCATGAGTTCTTGCCCCCTTTTTCCAATCGCCTCAGCCTGTTCAACCAAATTTATCAGAAAGGAAAAAAAGGCATTGCTATTTGGAAAGTATGATAGCAAGTTTCTTCTTAGAGAAAAGGTGATAAGCTACTAGATTATACTAATAAAAATGTACTCTTAATATTGCTATAATGACAATTAAAATGACTGTAGCATGATGAATAACACTTCTCACTTCTTGCCATTTTTTGGGCCAAAAGATCATACCTCTGATGGGTTTGTATTACCCCAGTCAACAGCAAACTTTATGGAGTGACATAAACCTAAAGGAGAGACAGGCCAGTAGTTGAACTTAGGAATGAGACCACGTGTGAAGAAATCTTCATATTGCGGGGAAATTAGTAGAGCAAGAGAACCACAAGATAGGATATATTTCAAGCTTACAGACCAAGCATAGCCTTCGGCGTAGATTTTATAACTGCAGAAAAAGGAAAAGAGTCAGTACATTACATCAAGCTCAAACTAGTTAAAACACTAATTTATGCACTTTTTGAGCCTTGCAACTAAAATTCCGAATTTCAAGTAACAAATGCAGCCCTTATTTATCTCAGCTTGGTTTGCAAACCTCTGATAGTTAGAGAGGAAAAACAAAAGGCGGGAAGGAGGAGTTGATAGGTCCCAAGGACTATAAATATAAACAGCAAACTGTAAAATTCATGTGCTAGTACACAGACACTGAGAAAAAAATAAGAGAATTTTCACTTCATTTTAGTAGATATGAACAAGAAAGTCAAACAACTGAGATATCTGTTCTAGTTCAATTACTCAAAGAAAAGTACTTACCGGTAATTACACTGATTGGATAGCTTGGACTGCTCAAAGCCACCCTTTGCTTCTTCTACCCAGTTCTATAATGCACAATAGAAAGCAACAACATCAAATAACATATTGTTGTCATTATTGCATTTTAAAGTACATAATTTTGGTTGTTAGACCTATCATTTCTCTAATAGAAATTCAAGCATTCACATAAGAAGCTAAACCAAAGTCCAACCTGACGAATAATTTGTGCACCCCACAACCTAGAGTGATTGCACTGCATTAGCTCCTGACGAATTGGAGCTTCAACATCTGGATTTCCTTTCCAAAAGGCAAGGTGAAGCTTCTTTGTCCAACTTTGAGCTTCTGAACCCTGCTTAATATCTCTGAACTGTTCATCCCAGGGCATTATATTTGTTTCTGGCCTGCACACAAGTCATTTACCTTAAAGACATGCTGAAGAACTCAAATCATAACCAGCATTAAAACAAATTGTAAACCAAATCTCTTATATCACATCGGCCGTAGCTGAGGCTAGTGACAAATTCCCAGCTAGATACAAACACCACCATTAGCGTAAGCCACAGAGGGGCATGAGGTACATACATATCAAAACACATATATAGCAGACCAGGAATATATAGGATTCAAATAACTAGAGACACCCATAAAAGAAAACACTCAGCTTGACATTCACATCACAAGTAATTGAACACGAATCATATGGATGACATTTCCAGCGACACAAATAGAACCTGACGTATTTTTATTAATTAATCAACTTATATACGCATAAAATCACACAATATTGTTAAGACTTGAGATTAGCAACTCTACATATTTTCATACAATTCATACTTCATTAAATAGTCCACAAAAGTTAACATTCTATCCACATAGAATCATAACTAGTTCAAGTTATACAGATCATTTCAGGTTGGGACCAATTTTTATTTTGTAGCTTCAGGTTTTCAGTTACTCAGGCTCTTAACATAGATTAAGCACACGGTATTGCAGTGAATATAGACAAATTACAACATAATAAGACTTGTGATTCAATGGTTCTTACCAACCCCAAAAAGACCAGTCCGGAAAAGGGATGTCGAAGTGAGCCTCGGTCGTGCAATACCGGAACAGCGGCACCGGAAAAGACCCATGTCCGATTCTATCAATAGTAGGCTTATCCATGCAATCAAACATCATATCCACATCAGGAACCATCCCAGGATACCTTTTCAAAAGCTGTAGCAATCCCCATATCGTAAACATCAATCTACTCTGTACACAAGCATAATATAAATCAACATACAATCTTCCCTCGACAATAACAACCCGAAAGGCAGCGTGTTGCTTTGCTTGCGTTATATGGTAATTCGTTATTCGAGTTTTGGCCCATGGTTCAAGATCATGATAAATGAACTTGAAAAAGCTTGGGCATTTTTCAGGGGTTTGAGAGAGCAAACGCTGCCGTTCCCCCAGCTGCTTCTCCAAGGGTAGAGCATCGCCGTTGGTGGTGGCGTAGCGACAAGTGAGATAGGAGCATTGGATGATTTTGTAAGCGCGGACTTGTCGGGTTTCCTCGGTGAAGTTCTTTGGCGGGAAAAAGTGCCATGGCGTCGGCTCTAAGTTGTGTCCCGCTACAGTTTTCGTTTGTGAAGCAAAATGATCCACCTATTCCATAAAATTCCCCAAAAAGAAACAAAACAGTTAAAGATTACTGCTTTCATTACCAACTCTGAAATCAAAATGAAATGGAATAAAAAATAAATAAAAAAGGAACCTCGTAGATGAGGAGGCCGGCGAGGGAGAGGAAAGAAAAAGCAACGACCGAGAAGAAGAGACAAGAAGGAGAACAGGGGTATAAACCCATGCTTTTGTTTTTGGCGTTTGCATTTGCGGCTTCTGCAATGTGTACTCTGTTTTTTGTTTTTTGTAGAAAAAAATTACTGTTTCCTTTTTTCAAGGTAACTTTCTCTTGAATGTATCTCGCATGGTGGTCTTGTGGTTTCAACTTTCAACGCCCCGCACCATCCACGTGGATGGAATTTTTTGCCGCCTCCGATGCCGCCGTATGATATGGTTTGCGAATGGCAACGCTTCTGTCTTCCACTCTGTAGACTATAGTCCACGACGCAGGCTTTCCCATTCGATTCCATCAAGTTTGGGCCTTGCTTGACCCTTGAGTTTTACTTCTGCAATCTTTGCTCGGCAAAACCAAATCCTCATTGAGCCCAAAGAAGCAAAACGACGTCGAAGCCAGAGCTTCAACTTCCATGTCAATTACGTTCCAGCGAAACACCCAAGAAACCACCTGGCACACATAGATTGGCCGATCAGTTTACCGGTGACATTGCCCGTATATAAAGCTTCTTTGCTTCTCCCGTCTCCGCACTAATCACTCCCAAACGAAAGAGTAAAGAGATGGAGAGGTCAAGATCGCTGTCTCTCGCTTTGATTTGCACTTTGTTCCTCTTTGGATCTCTAACTCTCACTCAGGTTCTCTTTTCTCTATTTTGTTTTTTGTTTTACTTCTGGGTTTTTTTCTAAAGTGTTGATTATTGGGTCTTGACCTGTGAATAGAATGTGAAAATCGCTTTATATTTTGTTAAAGATCTTCTGGGTTTCTTCTGTTTTTCTTGATTGATTGTCTGTTGCTTTTATTTTCTTGAAGATTGATGGATTATTAGTTTGCATTAAGTTAAATTTCTTTGTAATTAGATAGATGAATTTAATAATCAGATGTGATTACTGAATCTGATTATTTGACGTGTTTAATGGAATGTTCAGGCAAAGAAGTCCAAGGAAGATTTGAAGGAAGTCACTCACAAAGTTTACTTTGATGTTGAAATTGAGGGAAAACCTGCTGGTATGCTTCAGCTTTTTGCAATAGTATCTCTTAAGATGTGCTATGAATTGCCCGACATTGGTTATGTGGAAATGTTTCTGTGAGTAATTTGCAAAAATAGATTGGTTTTTTAAATTTTAAAATATTCATCTACCTATAAAATCAATTGACAATAGACGAAGAGACCTTTGTTATATCTTGAGATTACTTTTATTACAATGTCTAGGATTTAGGTTTAAGGTTTATTACCATGTTAATTCTTATTACACTTGTGCTTTGAGTGTAGAAAGCTAAAAGTTAGTGAAATATTGTTCTCAGGTCGAATTGTCATTGGACTCTTTGGAAAGACAGTTCCCAAAACAGCTGGTATGATGTTGTTATGGCTACAATATTGGCTTACTGGTTACATCTATATTCTGCTATTCTCCTAGCAATTATCTTGCTAATCAGCTTAAACTTTCTTATATGCAGAAAATTTCCGAGCACTATGCACAGGTGAGTGAGATATTCCTAAACTGGTAACAGGAGAGATTGTAGAGGCATAAAGAAGTAACGGTTGTAAGACTAGGCGAAACCACTAGCGATGTTTTCCTTCGGAAAATGAAAATGAAAACAAGAATGAAGCTTGACTAGCCATTTGTGAATGGCTCCTTGGAAACTTTTGTTTGACATAGCATCTTTCTAAGATTGGGCTTTTCATTTCAGGGGAAAAAGGTGTTGGAAAGAGTGGAAAACCTCTTCACTTCAAAGGTAGTACATTCCACAGGATTATTCCAAACTTCATGATACAAGGAGGTGATTTTACGCTTGGTGATGGAAGAGGTGGAGAATCGATTTATGGTGAGAAATTTGCTGATGAGAATTTCAAGCTGAAGCACACTGGACCTGGTGAGCTATGTCATTCCATCCAATGCTGTATATAGCTTTCTTTGAGGAATGACTCTGAATATTTGTGACAAACTATTTTATTGCATATAGGGTTTTTGTCAATGGCAAATGCTGGTCCAGACACCAATGGCTCACAATTCTTCATTACAACTGTGACAACCAGCTGGTAATTACAAATTCAAAGTTTCTCCTCTGAAGATGATACCTTTTACTTAGCTGCTAATTATCGACTACTTTCTACAGGTTGGATGGCAGACATGTTGTATTTGGAAAAGTGCTGTCTGGAATGGATGTGGTTTATAAAATTGAAGCTGAAGGAAGGCAGAGCGGCACACCTAAGAGCAAAGTTGTGATCGCCGACAGTGGTGAAATTCCTCTGTAATTGTCATGCATGTGTTTCAGTGACAAACTTGTGTGTTTTATTATTCCAATTAAACCTATGAGAGAAACTCCAAGATGAACATTTTTTGTACTTGGGAGTTAATTTAAGGTGACTTTGTTTAGCTGATCAAAATCATATTCGCCTACTGTATGACATGTTACAGCAAAAGCTATATCCATGGTTAGTTAATAGGCCACTGCTATGGAAACTTGCCAACTACCAAACTGTTTTAAAGCTATTTAAACATGAGTGATTTGATGCATTGCGAGTATATAAATCTTCACATTATCATTCAACCATATAATGACACTTCAATAATTAATAAATTTTATTTTCAATTCGCGCAACAAATAAATTAATCTTATATATAGAAATCCAAATGCACATAAATGAGGTCAGCAAGAGAATCCAAGTAATACATATTTAAGAGTAGGATTAGCGAATTGGCATCACTAGACACTAGCTCATTCAGAATATGTCCAATGAGGCAATATAACAAAAGGAGAGAGTTACAGAAAAGTTCCCAACTTCTCAGAACCTTGGCATTGATGCATTTTTTTTCTGTTATAACGCTTTAGCCAAAACAATTCTCACAAATCCCAATCTCTCCCTCTTTTTTTTGGGTCAATCTCTCCCTCCACTGAAGCTTTCTCAAGTCTATTTTTCAGGAGGACAAGAAATGCACTGTTCAATGGCATTAAAATGACAAACTACCAATGAACAGACACAATAAGCTACATTTATCACCAGATACCAGGTTTGTAGAATTGACTACCTGCTTCTGTAGATGGAGATGCTGAGAAGGTTGGCGGCATGACCTAGTATCCTAAACAAGTCAAATATGAACAACGAATAGGAATAAAAAGGGATTATTAGATAAAAGAAATGCAGTAACATTATAAAAGGTTAAACATCACCATAGCTCAGGATGGTACTGTGATCATAATAGTTGCATAAGTTCATCAGCATCTGATTTGCAATCAAAACAACAAAAAGATGTGACCGAAATGGCAATCATATGTATGTAAGAAAATAATAACTAATAAGAAATACTGTTATGTTTTCAGAGAGGAGCTCGGGATCCTAAAATGACTTCCTAAAACAGAAAATTGAGATGCAGAATGAAATGATCCATTATTATAATTATCTAGGAAAAAGCAGTTGAAGAAGTGGGATTATCTTGGTGAGCGGAAAATATGCAATAGCATGGTCTAACATCATAGAATTGGTTAAGTGAATAAGTTGTTGAGTGTAGCATAGTAGGACAGGACATGGTAAGAATAAAGCGTGCGGCTGAAGTTAATATCAGTGTATTATTCCCAGGTTTCTGAACACTTCCAGAAGAAAAATGCCACACTTTCAGTCACAGCCAGCATACTTCAGTTCCCACCTCAACCAATAGGCTGCAACCTGGATTATACTATGATCATAATTCTCAGAAGCCAACCATCCTAGAGTAAACAAAGGACAATTTTACCTTCACAACATTATCTCGTGAACTCAAGCATCGGTCATCAGTCATCACCACCCTCGACTACACAACTTTCATACGCAATATAAATAGAAATAATGTCTTCCTGATACTGATAATGCTTGCATACCATTAACCAATCTTCCACTACTTGCCAAAATAGTTACTCCTTCCACCTCATGATATCTCCCACATAGCCATAGCAAAAGCACCAAACTACTCCATTATAACCATTACACCCACCTTGACCACCAATGTCTTTACCACCACCCTCTATCTTCGACCTCGCCAAGCAATTGCATGCACCACACTTTCACCACTCACCTCCAGAGAATAATAGCTTTTCACAAAGACATAAGAATAAAGGAATAGTATTGTAAGTAAGAATGTTCCAGAAAATGTTAATGAGCTTTGCCGCTATGATCCCGACCATGTCCGCCCATGAACCAACTAGTGAAATTGCAAAATAGCACAAAAATTAAGACAGAATTCCAGCAGAACATAAACGCAAACCGAAGAAAAATACCTCATGTTCGTCTGCGGGGTAGATTAACGCAGACAAGTGCTGCAGCTATAACATAAAAAAACAAACACAAGATAAGCATAACATAAACCAGCATCAGCTTAACATTAACCAGATCAGAATTCAGTTCACAAATGACTTTTACACAAAACAAACGACAGCTTGACTCATAAAACTTTAAACAACGCCTGAAACTGATAAATATTACTGAAGAAAACAAACGGCAGACTGATACAAAGAAGACGGCAAAGTTTTTATTAATCCTAACCGACTCACCACGACGACAAAAGACCAGACCTTAACAGAAGACAAAGCTGAAAGTTTTTCGAAAATTACTGGAAAATCCGTTCAAGAGCGCCTGCTTTACGCCTTCCCGTTCCCGGTCCTCTTTCGTTGACGAACAGTGTCCGAGAAATTGACTGACAAATCGGAGTAAATCTCGAGAACCTTAGAGATATTCCCTTTGATCTCCTGTATCAATCCGACGTTCTCAACGAGATTATCGGGAGCCTTCGACTGGTGATTCTCATTCGCTTTCTGGATGAGTTCCCGATTCTGATCCAGTACAGCCTGTACCTGCTTAAAGTTCTTGCTTAGCGTATCCCAGACCTCCACGTCATACTCCTCACTGTCCGTATCATCTCCATCTCCGTCATGGAATCCGTTCGCTTTCCCGGCTCCGTTATTGAAACGCTTGTTTTTGGTACTGCAGGTGTCGGCCATAGTAGCCTCCACCAGAAATTAAGTTTCAAACCGTCGTTTTTATATTATTAAGTAATTTTTAAATTTATTTTCGTCACCGTTTTCCTTCTTCCTTTGTTTCTCTATGCCTCTCTAGGGTTTGAAAAAATAAGAGAGTTGTGATATATATCTTGTGGTTCGAGAGCGTAAACAGAGCGGTGATGGAGCAACCAGCCGGCAATGGCGGTTTGTTCGATTGTGTTTTGGCTGTGATAGGAATGAATGACGGTCAATTTAGTTGGATACAGGGTGGATTTAATTGTTTTGAGAAGAAATGTGATTGGACTGTAAGAGGGATTTCTGACAGACCATATGAGGGATAAATAAGCTTGTCCTTTGTCGTCTGTTTATTTTATTTCTTGAGATATCTTCTAGTCCGATTGAGAGCTGGGATTGGGTGGTTACTTGAAAAAACAATTTAAAAAATAAATATCTCCCAACAACCTAGCTGTACGTTCACCTGAAAGCGCGTGGAATCTCAATTACCCGACCTCCGGAGTAAACGAAATCATTGTCTGAACCAGTGTTCCCACGACCTCGGATCGACTTCCTTTATTTATTTATTATTTTTATTTTTATTTCTTTACGTTGCGAGATTCACAACTTAAGGCTTGGATTGGTTCCGGGGCAGAATTTTCACCGTCCGGTTAATTTTTATTTTTTAATTTTAATATAATATTTTTAATAATAATTTTATCATTAATTTTATTATTTTAATTTTACGATTGAATTTATATACATAAATAATTAATAACCATCTTAATTTTATTATTAAGATTGATTTTAATTTTATTAAAATTAATCGAACCATTCATATAAATTAATTTTAATAAATATCAAATTTATGTTTTTATAATAAAAAAATTACTTAAATAAAAAAAATTAAATTTATAACCTTCGAATATTAAAAAATTATTTTTACAATTACATCGAGATTTATACAAAACGACAGTGATGAGATTCACAGCTTATAAAATGTCAAATCAAATGCATATAATCTTCTTTCTAATTTTTTTTTTTTAAATATTTTTCATTATCTAAGTTCTTGACTTTCAAGTAATAATAATAATAATAATAATAATAATAATAATAATAATAATTTTTCTCACCCACGATCAGTTAAAAAAGTATAAACAAATCTTTCCCAACTCAATTAAAAAGAATAATCTAACTCAATTAAAAAAATAACAACAAAAGAAATGTAGATTTGCGGCAACAACAGATGTCCCAGTTCTAAATTACTCCAATGAAAGTCTGAAGAACACAACACTACCGTCTTGTTTTGACTAAGGAATGAATGTACAGTCTTTCATGTGTCTCTGTCATTACCAAGAACCGAGTCAGGTACATGATTTCCCTAAACTCGACATACAGGAACACGGAAGCTTCATCTTCAAGAAGCTTTCACCTACCTATAGAGAGTACATGGGCTTCTAGACAAATATGTAAATATACATATGAACATCTGGTACCTGTTGTTAAAACACTAAATTAACCTCGTTACGTTACATCCTAGTCTTAATTATACAAGGGGTGATGAGAAAACCTGTGGGTTGATATTACATATATTAATTTACTCTCTGTCACTTTCGGAATCTAAAAAGCTGAACTCCCTGTATCCATCAAGCTTGACTAGCAGAGTTCCGCGGTTCTCTTCACGCCATTGAACGCCTTCCTTTTCGAGAAGCTTGATGACCTGCATGCACCAATTGGCATAAACTACTTGAGAATGCCAAGAAAATAAACTACATTGACCTCCAAAGACAAAAACCTCAGAGAGGACAAATTGCTAGATCTGGGATGATTTGAACCATACCGACTGCTTCAGTTTTGACTTCCCCATACCATGCGTTCCACATCCAGTGATAACCCTCAGAGTTTGAACCGCTGGAGCACATGAGGATAAGTAATAAGTAGAAGTATATCACAAACACAAAACTCCCAAACCCAATAGGTCTAAGAAAAGCTTACAAGGAACATTGGTTCCAAATAGAAGATGCAGTTTCAAAAGTTTCATAGCTTGTTTGACATGTTGCCCATGCAAATCAATTGTTATCACATTTTCAAATTCTTTGTTCCTGCAAAGACAGCTTATTGATCAGTTCATTTGACCACAAAAAAAAAAAGGTAGAGGCAAAGAGAAAAATACTTCTTATTCAGTTAGTTATAAGAGGACTAACCTAGCTTTAAATATATCCTGGCTTGCCCTTTCATCCGCTTCCTTGGCCAGTTTAGTCTGTATCTTACCCTACTCAGATGCAAGGTATCATGTCAGCATGTTATTCTAAAGCAAACCACAGCCACAATTTCGACAAAAGACACAATGCTGATGTCAACCAGAAAAGAAAAAAGGGAATCATTGTGGGGATATTATCCCCAGTTAAAATTGTTGCTTCATTGCCAGTTGCTCTTCTAGAATTTGATATTAACATGGCATCACATCTCATATGTAACGTGAGATTCACAACCTTCTTTCCCCAAGTAGAATACACACCTGATCAGAAAGATAAGCCGCATGCTCCCATTGCCCCTTTGAATATGCTTTAGCAGCCTGTAAAAGAATGTTCTGTCTATAGTCAAAAAGGTACCACTAGTTACATCAAGTATAAAACTTTGAACAGGATATCGCAATCTATATCGAAGATTATAAAAAAAAAAAAAATGCTAAACATCATACCTTCTGATAGTAGGATCTCATAGAATCCCAATGCTCCTTGGCTGACTCTCTAAATTTGTGATATTCATCTCCCTTAGCTACAATTCCAGGAAATTTGAATTGTAAAGAAAAAAAGATTGCCAAATACTGTAAAAACACAGATATAAAGGTATTTTGGAAAACTATTGAAAATATAAGAGAAAATAGTTTTGAATATTGTATATTAAAATTAAAGCTCGGATAAGGAATTTAACTCATACAAGTTACTATTGTGTCTAAACTTTAGCAGTTACAAACTTACAACCAACACAAGAATAAACGTGTCAATTCATATGCTGTTCATAACATACCTATGGCTAAGAATGAAAAGGAAATTAATATTTTAGGTCTTCATCAATTGAAGTAGTGCATTTTCTGATAAAGATGCTCAATTATAATGTAGTGGTACAGAGGTAGGTCTTCAAAGTAAGACTTTTACACTGATATTCATAATCCCATTTCAAAAGTAAAAGTCACATGTACTAACAAGCAAAGCATGAGAAAAGTAACAAGAGAATACCAAATATATCCTGCCGAGGCTCTGCAACACTAGATGGACAAACATCGACCACTGGTCCCAATGACTGCATCTTCTTTACTACATTCCTCCAATTCATTGTGCTTGGTTTCTGTTCAGAACTCTTGGGGATGTTAAATAAAGAATCCAACACCTCCTGAGGGAGATCTGACCCGTTACTCCTTGAGCAAGCTGGTAGCAGAGCTTCAGAACTAGCAAGAACCTTGGAATGATTCCTAAAATAAAAAATAAAAAATAAAAAACAAAAAAATTATTAAATAAATAAAAAAAAGAGGGGAGAAAAGCCTAATATTTCAAGACCTGGTTTTTGATGCTTAAGATCCTTAATGTAGGAGATACAGCAGAGTTATCTCAACCAAAAGAATTCTTAGCTATGGTTTTATTGTAAGTATGGACCACATAGTTTACATGCAATGCAAGTGAAAAATCCACCACAGGTGGCAAACACCACTTTTATACCACACCGAGAAATGACTTGAAGAGCTTATTTTTGATAACATGATTCAAGGAAATTGTTGCCCTGTTCTAACAGGTAATTAATTGATCTCTCTCTTACAAGAATTGTTTCTAATAAAAAGATCTTAATCTTCAAGATTCATCTCTACATCATTTGGCCATCTACAATGTTTAAGTATCCTATGCTATTATAACATAACTTCTACGTGAGAAGAAATTTCTAAAACACCACTGAAAAGAATGCCAAGTAAAACAATCAAGGGCAATGGCAGACAGAATAATTACCTGCTACCATAGCCCTCTGACCATACACTATCTTGAAGTTCACTTTCCGATGAATTAGACGTCCAATCAGATGCCCTATCTGTTAACTGTTAGAAACTTTATAAGTCACTTCATATGGAAACGGATGCAATGTAAAATGCTTCAGACAGAGAATCTTTATGTTAAAGCAAAAAGAAGTAATGATATCATAAAGAACTGTTAAAACAAAAAAATGCTACAAATTTTAATCACATGCATTCTCCGATGCTCTGTCTGCTTTCAAAAAAGGGGCAATTTCTCAGTTTTCATTCCATCACAGATATCTAAAATAATTTACATACAAAATCAATGTTCCCTTCAGTTACATTTAGTTCGAAATTCAAAGATGGACCTAGACTACAAAGCCTCAACTAACTCTCCTCTGAAGATCAGTATAAGAAATGATTAACCATCAAATAGAACACTAACACAACCATTAGATAAGAACTTTTTCCTTCTTTCCTTCCTACTAAATGGAACCTAAATGAAGATTTTAACCAAACCAAAAATAGAAAGTAGTTTCTCTGAGTCTCCACTGCCCCCTTAAGAATAGAGTAAGCATTCTAAATAATAGCTTTGAAACTAGATACTCTCAACCATAATATCTTAATTCCATAAAAATATAGAAGACTACAACTGCTTTAGTGAAACAAACAGGAAATAGTAACACTTTTATGAAAACATGATGCTATAAACAGAATGAGCAAACCGATCCAGGAAATTTGGAACATTTAGGTTGCATTGGTACGAAGGAAAGAAAGGAAAAAGTTCAAATTTTATGGTTGAGAATCATAACAACATGTGCTATAGTTTGGCTCAACCATTAGATTAAAACATTTTCCTTTCTTTCCATTCTCTTTCCTTCCTACCAAACAGAGTGTTAAGTAAAGAAATTTGTATTTCTTACATTATAAGCACATTCACTGAGGAATCCTGTGTCTTCTCTATTGTTCAAATTGTCATTACAATTCTTGGATTGTTCGGAGGAGGAAGCAGATAAATCCAGCAATGCAACCAGAGCCTGGAAAGAAAGAATACCCTGAATCATAATGACATTCTTCATCAAGATGACATAGTAGAAATCAGCATACCATCAAACTAAAGTACCAGCAAGCTACATTTGAATAGCTTAGGCCTTAAACTTGTGTGTTAAATTGAACTTAAGAACTCATTTATCCAGAGGAAGAGAGAATTAAACAACTGAGGTTAACCCAGTTAAACCCTTGGTGAATCAAGTAACCCAATTTCCAAATTTCCCTTTTCTTCAAGGTGATAAACAATTTATATGCATAGAATCCAGATCCTTAGAGGTGCGGTTGTGAAGATGGAAGACAGTAAATTTTCATCAATGAATCATCCGTAAAGTACCATATATGTCACTGAATATGTTGAAGGGAGCATTAAGTATTTCTTAAGCATAATTTTATGTTTTTTTTCCTCATTTCCTCAATGATTATGAAACTGATTCACAGTTTATGATACGCCAGACTCAATAAAGAAAGCAACTTTATTTAAAAATAAATAAAAAATAAAAGCAACTTCAGATTTTAGGACTCACAATACCTTCTCCACACTGTATCCACACTGACCTGCAAAAATAAAGTTTTGTTCATTCAATGTGAAAAAATGTAAAACTAATGATCCCCAAAAATTCTTTATAGTAACAATTACAAAATCACAATATATATATATAAATAAAAAATCTCACATAAAACATCTCTAACAACAGCCATGCCAAGTTCACATTCGTCCCCGAGCATTGAGCATAAGAACTGCTCCGGTTCTTCCTTCACCAGCACAGATCTCGCTGCCTCCCCTGCAGCCGAGTCCCGCCGTGGGCTTGCCCTAACGTACTCTTTCCCGATAACCGTCGAAACCGTCCCCGTCGCCGCCACCACTCGCTTCTGCTGCTTTCCACCTCTGGACCGTCCCCTCCAACTATTCATATTCTGTACGCAACCCGTTTCGGCAAAACCCGACCCAGATGAACCCGACGAAGAAGACCCGCTCCAGATCGAACTCGTCGACGGAGCCGGATCTTCACTTTCATTATCGTTATCAATCAAATTGGATAAAATCTCCGCCGCTTTATCTGAATCGCCGTTGGCTTGGTTATAAGCTGACGCGGCTTCTTCTAGAGAGATCGTGCCAAAGGTTAACAAGTTTAGAGGCTTTTTTTGTTCTTCATTATCTTCTCCCTCTCGCTGCGTATCCTGCTGACGTGGCGCGTCACGTGACGAATCGTTGACCGCCGGCGTTTTCGTCGCACTTGATCGCTTCTTCTTCTTCTTTTTCGCAGCCGTGTGCTTCATCTTCTAAGAACCGTAAAAACCCTATAAATTCGAAGAAGATAAAGAAAAGCTGGATTTGAGGGGCTAAGGAGGGGTTTTCTGAATATAAACTGCCGGAGAAATTTGAAACGAAGATTTTTGGCAATGGCATTAATTGGATTCTCGGCGGTGGGAATAGAGAAAATTCGGATTCTCTCACCCCACGCGCTTTTAAAGAATCTGACTTTTCCTTTTGAGTGCTGACTTTCTCATTGTTTGAATTTAGATTGTATGAATTTACCGATTAGTGGTTAATTTTTTTTTTAAATCAATTGACGGTTAAATTAACGTTATAGTTGGACAGATATTAGTGAAGAAAATAAAACTTTTTTTAAGAGAAAAATACGTATATTTTTATATATAAAAAGAAAAATTATTTATAATACCCGGATTAGAAGGGCATATCCTTCTAATATTAGAGATTTTAATTTTGTATCATGTAATTTTTAAAAGAAATTATAAAAATATATAATTTTAAACCCATTATGTTGTAAAAACAATAAAAAAAAGAAAAGCAAAACAGATTAAAGTTTTAAAAACTGAATATAAATTTAAAAAATTGAAAATTTTGCTTTATAATTTACATATCAGTATAAATTTTAACATAATAATTTTATATTTAATATGAAATAAACATATTATTTATACATAAATTGTATTATCTTACACTAACTTGTTCGCTTTTTTGTTTTTAAGATTTAAAACTTATAATTTAAAAATTAAAAAATTGTAGAACCATTTTTTTTTTTAAGGAAAACGATTCTGAGAAAAATATTTTGTGATTTAATTAAGTATAACCTCATGAATTATCATGAGGCTATTTGCTGTACTCATTTAAAGCCCCTCGTATTCTTTATATATATATATATATATAAATGTTCCTCAATATAATGGTTAAAATAACTTATAATAAAATTATTTAAAAAAAAAAGAATTTACAACCATTCAATAATAATAATTAATTAATTTTGATTCATCCTTAATCATGTAAGCATTGTGGTTTATTATACATGAATCTAATGGCTGCAGAAAAGAGTAAGCCTCTAGTAATTTTGAACTAATTAATCATGTCATGAACTAGAGGGCCAATGTGAAATTTGATTTGTATGGATTTTACTAATAATAATACATACAAAGAATTCTACGGTAAAGTCAAAATTTTTAATTTCATTATCAAGTCAACATAGACGTATTTAATTAAAAAATATAAATTTAATATTAATAAATATAAAATATGTTAAAAATACAGTAAACATAAAAAAATAATTATAAAATTAATTTCAATAGAAGTAAATATATGATAATTTTATTATAAAATGAATTTATATTTACTATCATATATTTACGATATGTCTAATATATTTTATCACAAAAATATTAAATTAATACTTAATATCACATGTCTACTGACTTCAAAATAAAATCAAAATTTTTATGTTATTGTAAAAATAGCGTAATAAAAAAATAAATGAAAGAATAGGTTCTCATTAAAGTTAAGGTTCATGATTCCTTCCCATCTTGACTTGGCCTGGCCCTCCACTCCTAAGAACCAAAGGTTTGGGGTCAGCAAAGAAGATGCCTTTGAAAAGCTAGTGAGATATGTCAAATATCCATCATGTATAAAAAGGATCACAGCACTTGTGAAATTAATCTTTTTTTTTTTTTTCTTTTTTAGTGCAATGGTTTATACTCAACTTGACTAAAAGCATTAGCAATAAAACAGATATCTTTAAGCTCCGATGCTTTATCATGGCTTTATCATGGAAAATGACTTGAGTTCACATATTTGATGCTGATGTATAAAGTTGCAGATCTCCACAAGATTACAGAGTGGTGTAGCTTGTTTCAATGGTCTCTGTCAAAAACAACGACAACAACAACAAATGGCCAACCATGGAAGAAGGTTGGACCAACACCTTCAACCGAAAATGGAAATGGTAATGCATCTGTGTTGAGAGCTTAAGGCTCTGTTAGGGTTATAGCCAACAATGAGTTATTTTTCTTGTGAAAGAAAATCTCCTATACACAGAAAATTAGCTTCACAAAGAGAAAATCACCAGATCTTGCTAGTATTTACTAATTTAATTAGCCATTAATTTCTAGATTTTCATCGAATGGCTAACAAGGATCAAAGAGATTTCTTCACTAGCCAAATTATAGGGAAAAAAAGCTTTCACTATACTCAGCGGTCTACCCAGAACTGTTTAAATCGGTTCATCAAAAACATAATTTACTACCAACTTTGGCTGTCCATTATACTGAGTGTGGATAATCTGCTCTTCTGGCCGCGTTGATCTTGGCAGATCCTGTTGACATTCTTGAATGGAGTATGTGGAAACTAATTTAGTCGAAGCAAGGGAAGTATGGAACTCTTCATGCCCTGGTGGCTTGGTGAAACTCAGCTCATCCTCTCTTCTCTCAAAGCATCTGGTGCACTGCAGCTTCCTTCTTTGCACCTCATCCTTAACTCTCTGGAATATGAAAGAAAAAAGAAAAGGAAAAGATCACTTTCATGAAAGAGCATTCCCATGTCATGATGAAATAAATAAAAAATGATCTCATTAAACAAAATATAGATGAGATGGCATGATGAAAAACTTCCCGTCATTTTTCCTTCTCAACTTTTTTTTTTTTGGTTGAGTAAGTTTCCTTCTCTTTTAAGTTTCCTTCTCTTTAAAATAAGAGGTTTATGGAATATCAGGTGCAAATTGTTCACTCTATCCTCCAACCTTTCAGTTTTTATGAAAGTAAAAAACAGTCAGTCAGACAAGGAATATCCAACAGAATCCATCCAGTTCCATACGTAAAAATATAACCAAGAGACTGTCTCATGAAATCCTAAAAGAAATCCTCTTATGTAGATTTTCACGAGATCATTTGAGCATGAGAAAATATTCTTCCAATTTAAGAAAATAGCAAATAATCCTTAGATCCAGATAAAACAAAAGACCAATGCTTTTATGATCAGGGAGCCAACTGCTTATGAATAACAAATTAAAAGTTCCAAAAAGAATTACAGGAAAAAAAGTAGTAGGAGTGTTTGTTTTAAGACTAAGATTCTCTAGAAGGAGCACCACATTGCTCGAGAGTTTAATGTCTTGACCTGAATGTCAAGTCATAATAGAGTTTGGCACTTGATAATAACAACAACCTAATAATGTCTTTATGCAAGAGAATGTTGAAGACAGAGAAGCAATTCGACCCTTTATGAATAATACAACTTAAAGCAACACACTTTACACAAAACATTCTGGAAAGTAATATCAATTCATAAAATCGTCAAATCGATGAAACATCACCCCATATTGACACTCACTGCACAGAAAGCAAAGGGACAAAAGAATTTCTAGTTTTGTTGTCATCCATTCTCAAACAAACAAGTCAAGAACTGAATCTAGAGCTTAGCTCAAATGGTTCATGCAGCCACTCTTAATTGGTGGCATCCAACACATCTAGAGTTCAAACCCTAACACCTATAATCCCTTTTCCTATCCTCAGGCTATGACCTCCTTTGTAATATAAAAAAATGTAAAGAACTAATAGAGTTTCCTAACAATGATTGTTTCCAAATAGTTCCTGTATCCAGTTCGTCGAGGAAGAAACTTAAAAGCAACAAATCCCACATCTGTTATGCAACACCACCAAAACAAAGAGTACACAGAACAATGATATACAACTTATGCCATGCATTCATCCACACAATGATGCTTAATAAGGATAACACTATCATAATAAGTATAAAAACTGGACTGCATATTTAAGATAAAAATATCTTCTGTCAGCACTTTAACCATGACAAAAAACCTGTCACTCCATTCTAAGTACAAATCTTTGACAAAAGAGTAGCAGCCTCATTATGTTATACTCTCCGCCTTTCAATTTACATCCAACTGGAGTCTACCTAAACTAGGCATTCTAAACATTTAACCCTGATCTCCTCCAGAGAGACCCACTATGTTCACTCCCTTGAAGATGTAGGTAGCATGTAGCCGTGCTACACACATGGCAGTCAATGCACGTTTCAAAATGTTTCATTGCAAAAAGCAGTTCCAGTAGCTAACTCATTCAATCGAATTGAAGTTGCAAGAATTCACATTTCATCTAATTCCATATCATCAAAAAAGCCGTTTCCAACATTAACAATGCAAATTCCCTTAGGAGTCCACTGAAATTCTGAAACTCATCCAACTAAATTCCAGAAAAAAAAAAAAAAGAACAACATCAATGAAACAGTGCCTAAATGTCAGCTCAAGCGATTTCAAGAAGTACTAACATTTCCAGAAAAGATGAAGCAACAAACCTGTAACATTCTCAAGTCGAACTTAGGTAGACCAATCTGAGCAACCGTAAGTGAACCAAAAAGGTTCCCCAACAAAGCAGCATCAGGAACAACCAAACCATGAGCCAAACCAGCAACAAAGCCACCTAAAAAACTATCTCCAGCACCCGTTGGATCAATCTGGTTAGCCCCAAAAGGCCCAATTTCCATTTCCTTGTCTTTCCAATAAAATTCACATCCATCTTTCCCATGCGTCACCACCACACAACACCATTGCCTCACTTCCTCAACATCCATAAACAGTGCCTCTTCCGAAGACGCTTTTAAAAACTTCAGCTTCGGTAACAAATGGTAGAATCCGCTGTCTTTTAACCCCACAAGCTTTACTGTCCCATTTTTTTCAAAAACACGGATTAAAGCTTGGATATCAACAAAAACGGCATCGCATATTTCAACCATCTTTTCCAGCGTTTCCGGTAATATCTCCCCGCCAACCCCAACCGCCATTCCAAAATCGAACCTTTTATCGGGTAAATCCGACGGGTTAATAGGGTCGCAGGCTTCAACCCGTTTCAAGACCCGGTCCTGATGAGCATTCTCGCTATAACCCAGATCAAAATAAGCGTGGAAAACGGTAGTCTTGGAATTAGAAACCACAATGGGATTGTAATTAACTGGGTATTTAAAATCAAGCCCAACTTTTGAGGTTAAATGGAAAGAAACGGAGAGGCAGCTAAAGACGCTGGAGATGAAAGAGGCAGCTCCGCCGAGGGTTTCGGCAACGACGGAACCCCCTTGGAGGAGGACATCGTGGCAGTAGTTACCAACAATGAGAACGCTTTGAATTGGGTGGTTTTGGGTATGAGGGGTGGTGGCTACCATGGTGGAAAAAAGGAAGAAAAAAATAACTCTTCTTCTGCAGGGTTTGGGGTCATGGAATTGATAAAAGAAAGCAATGGAAAAGCTTTAAGAAATGAGAGAATCCATTTAAGATAGAAGGAATAAGAGAGGAGAAAGAGAGATGTTTATAAGAAATGGAAGCTGTGAAATGAAGACAAAAGCATAGGTGTCCAGCAATGCAGGATGCGCGCCAGAGAGAACCTTGGATTTTATAGGTAATAAAACGCCAAAGACTGCATATTTTTCATATGTTTTTTTTTTCGTTGGAGATGAACCGAGGGTCGGTGTCGTTGCTTTGAACTGCGAACCTAAGAAAAGGACCGATTCCCGCTATCTTTAACAATAAAGAAATATTATTTATTTTCTCTATAAATAATAATTGGATTAATTTTCTTGGTAGGATGAGTTAATAGTAACAATTTTAATTAGGTATCACAGCTTAACTTGCTCTAAATTTATCACAATTTCTCTTATTTATGCTTTTAAAAAAAGAAAATCACTTCAGTTGGCAACCTCAATTATGTAATAATCAAGTAAATGTTTTATACAACCATTTTACATATACAACAATATTTTTATTCTTTAATTAGGTTATAAGAAAAAAAATATTATATTTAGCAACTTGGAAGACATGTATGTTATGTAATGTAGCTATTGAATTCAATAAACTATATTGTCAATGCCGATCAAATTTTTAAACTTCATAAATAAAATTTTGGATTACGTGTTAAAAGATGAGTTAAGAGATGATGAGAAATTTTATGAAGATTACGGACCTTGTTTAATAAAAGATAATATCGAAGTTAAGGGTGGAAATTAAATAAATAAAAAAACTTAAACTTAATTAGTAGTTAAAATCTGAAACATCAATTCAAAATCTCCCTTTTATTAAAATTATAGTGCTAATTTTAGATGCCGCAACATTATAAAGAAATTGGTGTTTCCAATGTGAATGTGATTCTCTTTTTTTTCTAACCTTTTGACTTATCTTTTTTGTCGGTAGAGATTAAGGGATTTGAACACGAACACAACATTATACAGACAACTACTTACGCATTGTCTGACTCGATGCCAGCAAAGACAGATTGTGAGCATCTTTTAAGAGCAAAACTGCAAAGTTAAGGTAGTTTCTTTTTTTTAATATATTTTTGTTTTCATTTTTTTAATTACAAAAAAAATATTATGTTTGGTGATCATATTCTAAACAAAAATATAATTTAGCCCCTGTAAGTAGCAAGAATTGAAACTCTGTTGTGCTAATACCTAATCTTTAGCCACTTCAACATACTTCTCTTTGTTTTCAAAGTAGTGCAACAAAAAGCTCATACTCAAACATGGTTTCATATGTGGAAAACAACATAAAATAAAAATTCTGAGAACTTAAAACACACAACAATCTCAAATAACCTTACTTGAATTGAATTCAATGAGTGTTCAAATTTGACTCTTTTAATGTTGACTTGAACAGTTGAATTTGAATTTGACTCTTTAATTTGAACTTGATAAGTTTGAATAGCCAATTAAACCAAGTTGAATGAATCAAGTTACTTATTATTCATAAATTTTAAGATTTTATTTGAGATCTGAATTAAAGCTCTAACTCAAATGTGAATCAAGTTTCAAACTCCTTACATAAGTTATTGGCAATAAATTTTAGTCAAGTAGATATTGAATTCAAGTAATTTATTAATTTAGAATTGAAATAAAATAAAATATAACAAGATCAAAATCAAGATCGAGCCTCAAGTATTTTAATCAAGCTAAGCTCGGGTGTGGCTTTATTTTGACTCGGTTCGAGACACCCTAATTGAATATATATATATATATATATATATATATATATATATATATATATATATATATATATATATATATATATATATATATATATATATATAAAAGATAATATCACAAGAGAAAGAACACAAAAGAGACTGTAACTGAAAATAACTGAAGCAGTTGCATGTACTAAGATTTTGTCCTTAAACCTGTTGGATGTCATCTCTTAAAAAATTGATCACGACTTTAACTGAATATCATATAATACCTGTGCAAAAATATTCAACTCGGGTAAAGTTACAATCTTTAGAACCAATTCCCACTGCCCAATTTCAACTCTTTTTCTCAATTAATTTAGATTGAAATCTAATCAGGTGGGTTAAATTGTGACTTCTGATATTGCACACCATCAAACATAAACAAGACAAGCAGCATGGTGTAACCAACAGAGGATCAAGAACTACAAGATAAACCCAATTTCTTATATTAGATTTGAACATAGTGATCATAAAGCACAAAGAAGTGATACTATTATCACTGATTGATGACTGAGTCACTTAAGTTAATTCAAGCCTTACAACTAAGGGGAGAAAGCATGTTAGATCGTTTATTTACTATGTAAAGGTAAGGAATTAATAACAGGACAATGTAAATGATCAAACCCGCAAATGAAGACTGTCAATCAGAGCGGATACCACCCATGAAAGTCCTTGGATCAGGACAGCTTCCAGAAAACTGAGCTTGGGAGAAGTCAAAACCTGGATTCTGCAGAAAGATAATAAGATTGTTACCGTAATGCGCAAGTCACCCCTACATAAGTGCTGGAATAAGGTTTTAACAAGGTATCAGGTCAAATGTTTGACCATGTCGATTCAGGTTGCGATGAATTACATAAGAATCAAGTAATTCATAACAGATTGCATTCAGTTAGGTAACTAAAGTGAAAACAAAACAAAAGTTAAAATGAAAATTATGAGAAGTAAGTTTCTCATTAAATGCATCATTTATAAACGTGCCAGGTGTCAAAACTTAAGAGATAAGACATTCCATTATAAAAGCATAAACTAGCATTCTACCACCATTTATTACTGTGCAAAAAAGCCTAAGTCTGATCCAGCCTAATATAAAACAGATTGAACTCGCATTTCTGGATGAGATCTACTTCTAATCTAAGATAAAGCTTCTTGGAAGAAACTTTCTTTTTATGTGACCAATTTAGATTTTAATCTTGCCTTGTTGTATGTAGGATACAAAGTCACGTCCATATCCAAAAGGATGGCCAATAGCTACCTAGGATGGTGGTACCTACCTCAACTTGGATTATTGAATTCTTTACCTATTAGTGGTTAGGAACTTCATTTATATGACTATATCATTGATGTTTTTCCGCTCGAGAACCTATTTTCATTTCCATGGTGGTTAGTCTCTCTCACATGCTAAGCAATAAATACTGCATAAGAACCACAAAGTTAGTCCCAAGCTACGTCATGAGTCTAACAAAATTTGCAATATGCAGCTTCATGATGGAGTTCAAAAAAAAAAAAAAAAAAGATACTTCTGGTGAGATCATTCCTCATCAATTTAGAGAGCATTTCTAGAGAAAAAGTCAATTGTGAGAAGTCTATCATTATAATAGTTGAGTAGCACCCCACCAATGTGAAAAATATGTGGATTGAGAAATAGTTAATGTGGGATTTAAGTTATAAAAGCACATTACATTGTCAAATTCTGAAGATGTTTTTCTTCAGAAGTTTTTTTCTTTGTAACTATGCCACAAATATCAATATAGATGCATTGAAAAGTGATAAGTATATTTCGAAAGCACTAATGCATGTAATTTACACCGCAATTGGTGGACAAACTCAGAAAGACTGAGAATCCACCTGAAAGAAATATAAAATGAAATATATATAAATATAGTAAAATTAATCAAAGTACTACATATACTAATATAGCTTGCTGAAACAAAAAGCATCTCACGAATATCTTACAGTAGAGAGAAATCCTGAAAGTCATAATTAAACATAATACAATTCACACAGAGACAGGGACGAAAAAAAGGTTTTATCGAGGCATGGGTGTATGTGTGAAATCACCAAGGAACAGCAGGACCATAACAACGAATGATGTGAACACATTAAAGTCTAGCAATAGCATAAAAAATCACATTGATATTGAAACAATAGAATCATTCACTACGGAATGACTTGATCATAAATTTAAAGTAAGCATAAGAAGAAACACATGATTCACCTCTTCCTGAAACCTCTGAAGCATGAGGCGCTTCTGCTCAAGATCAGTGGAATAAGGGTCCAGCTGACCCTGACCAAGTATAGGCGATGACCATGTCTGACCCTTGTCCCTCTTCTGCAAAGTTATGTGCATTATATCATCCTCTGGCCACATTAAAACACCCCACTTAATCTCAACTCCAAAAACTAAAATTTCCCACTCAATTGTCAAAAAACGAAGAATTTAAATGATGATTCACTAAAAACAACCCACTTAATGTCAACTCCGAAAACAAAAATTTCCCACTCAATTGTCAAAAAAAGAAGATTTAAATGATAATTCATCATTCTAAACAACGAATTCAGCTTACAACAACACAATTAAACAAAAAAACTCCACTTCATCATAATTTCAAGTTTCTAAATTTATTTTTCCTCGCCTAATCCCCAACTAGAACCAAAGAATATTTTCAGAAAAAGAAAACAAAAAATACCTATTGTCCAAAATGATGAATCCGTCTTCACCGGGCAGAACAAATCATGCTAAAGAGAAAGAAGAAAAAGATTATGGAAAATACAACAAATTAAATAACCTCAAATTCAACAAAATTATAAGTAAAATTAAAAAAAAAAAAAACTGACATTGAGATAAGGAGGGTTGCCTTTGATTCCAACTTCGACATGTTTAGACTGAATCTTACAGTAAAACTGCTTGGAGTGAACTTTCGGCGGCAAGTTTATATAAATATTCACCTCTTCCAAGGTTTGATCCCATTCAAATACCTTTTCACCTGAAAAATTAAAAAATAAAATTACTTTCAAATCACGAAAAACTTAAAGAAGAACATCGAAATGTAAGGACAACGAAAGAGATAAAGACCGTTGTGAAGGAAACTGTGTCGTTTTTCAGGAGCCAATTTCTCCGACATTCTTCTTAGGTTTCGAATGTTTTCTTCTTTCCTGTCAGTCTGTTACTGATTCTCCCTGTTCTGGCTTTGTTGTTTTTTTTTGTTCTTGAAACTTCTAATCTTCCATGATGAGAATTTTGGAATTTGTTAATTAGTCCTTAATCTTTTTCTTTTTTCTTCTTAAGGGTAAAAGTTTAATGTAAATTACACCTTGAGCTTTCAATTTTCAATTATTCATCGCATGTTTGTAAAGTAACAAAAATTTGTCATTAGCATTAAACATGATTGAAGTAACCTGGTTGCCCTTTTCTTTGTGAAATTGATATCTCATCTTCATGACCTCATTGGTTAGCAAATAATATTAGATTCTAGATAAAATTTTAATTTTAATGATCTAAATTTAATGTTTATGTTTAGTTTGGATGGTGGATAGAGGTCAATGCGGTTCAATAAAAGAGATATAGATAAAATAGCAAAAGAACTTGTCTTAATTTTAATTTTTTTATTAAAAAATATATTTTTAATGATTTTTTCATCGTTTCAATTTTACAGGAACCAATTTTACCACTCATCCAAAATAACCCTTAATAAATTATTATTTTTTCATTCCACAAAAAGAACAATGTCCATTTGTACAATTTTGATTTATATGATTTTATTAAATGAAAAAATGAAAATTAAAAAAAATATTAGTAATTAGCTTTTATTGAAATTGCCTTATCAATCACAAACTACAAAAGCAAAATAATCCAACTTAGTACTTGCTGAACCATGATAGCAATTTGAATGCCGCGTGTACAATAAAACCCAAAGGGAAATTTCCTTCAATCTTATCTTACCCCATAAGTTTAGTAATGCATTGGTTAAGTTTCAATCAATTTCCATGAAAACTACATGAAAGGAAACCATTAGTAGATTTCAAATGTTTGTCTTCTTATTTCCTTCTATGAAAAGATAGATAGAGATCTTTAAGGTCCAAGTCAATTATAATTCGGTTGTTACTAAGAATTTGTCCAAAATTCGTTTTGAATTCAATTAATCTGTTTATTATTAAAAATAATATTTAAAAATACTATCAATTAATTGATAACAATATCATAATAATCCTCCAAACCTTTAATGTACTATACTATAAGCACTTTGAAATTGTCAAGAAACATTTACTAAATCATATATAGTTTAAGAAAGATAATCTTATAATCCATTTACAAAAATTCTAAAAGATAAATTTAAAAATTATAGATATAATACGATAATACGATACAAATAGAAAATAAAAAAGTCACATTGATTAAAATTTGATAAAAATTGTATATAAATATGATTAAATTGTAAAAAAATGTTTATTTATTTTATTGATATGAATTTTGATATAAAATTTTTATATTTACACGACATGAATTTGCTTTACAATGAATTATATATACGAATTGATAGATGTATTATAATATTGTAGTTGTAATAACTATACAAGTTAAGTAATTTGAGCTAAACTATATGCATAATACTATTCTCTTAACTTGCATTGGTAGCAAGCTATCAAGGAAAAGAGAAAGTGAGGAAATTTCGCCTAACAACCTTTTGATTCTTTAGCAATGGAAGCCATGAAAAATATCAGGAAGGTTCTGACCCTTTGAGTTTGTACCGTACATGCTGCTCGATCTCCTTTAGCTATCATCCACACAACACTAGATGATTTCCCAATTCAAGTTTTGGAGACGAAGGAAGTCGTTTTAATTAGTTTGTTAATTTGTGTTCCCATATTCATTACCATCATGCTATTCTTGCAATCTTGAGCATTTCTCATACGAGATATTATTAATTTATAGTGTTTAAAGGTATGAACCCTTCGATGTACTTTGAAAGAATTATTTTAGGGCATAATATTGTAATTAGGAGGGGATTGATCAATCTCTACAAAGTTTAATTTGCATGTTAACAGTGTAATATTTGACTAGCAACTTGTATAACGCTTCCAATTCTATCATGAAAAATTATCAAGATATATTATAAATGGGCATTTATATAAGATTATTATATAATATATTATTAGTGAAATTTTTAAATTTTATTAACAGAGTTAAAATGGTATACCTTTCATGAAAAATTAATAAAATAAGTTATGTATTACCATATTAATTTCGTTTGTAAAATCTAAAAACTTCAATAATAATATATTAAATAATAATTCATGAATATATTTATGTATATATATATATATATATATATGAAGATTCAACAAAAAATTATGAGATTTTATTTTCTAAAAAAAAATCTAAAAACTTTTAGATCAAAACTGATAATACAGTGTTGTAACGTAGGAACCACTTCTAAAATTCCACTAAATAAAAGCTTAGTGTTATAATGTAAAACTGTCCGATGTGGTTTTATCTGTGATAGGTGCTAAATTACAATACCATGAGAGAAGGAGAATCTATTATAGTATCTCCAGCGGGAAATTAGTTGTGTAACCAAAAATAGGCAATTATAGTTATCATTCTCCTGTTTATTCTATATATGCTAATTCCATTTGAGCGAAATCTTTAGAATTTATTTTGTTTGTTACGTTCAATTTATTATAAATATAAGAGTTTATATATAATATACTAATAGTGTATATAGATTATATATTGTCAATCAATCACATAATTATACATTTTTAATGATCAATATTAATAATGTTCTTAAATTTATTTTTAAAGATACGTACATTTTCAAGTTTTGTTCGTTAATAAGGTGGCATAATGTGATTAGTTAATAATGTATAGAAACTATATACATATCGTATAAATATAAAAACCTTAAATTTAAATGGTAAATCTATCAAATTTCTTTGTAAATTGTAAATGCTGTCAACTTTCAGTTTCTACAATCAAGTGGAAAACCATTAATTCTAACAGCTACACACTTAAAGACAAACGCTTTATACATACACATGTACATATGTATGTATTTATGATGTAAAACTGTACGTGGAAGACTGGAGGCTCATGCCAGAATGGAAACAACAGGGGGAGAAAATTCCAGGAAGCTGCTGCACAACCAAAATGAAACGGTGCCTGTTCGACTCTCTCTAAGTTTCCAACAACGCAAACTCAGTTTTATTTACGTACCCTTGTCCTATATAACCGCCTGCATGTGAAAGCACACCGAAAACCTCCCCCACTTTGCTTTATTATCATTATTATTGATTTTTCTTAGAGAAAATAAACGTGTAATTGCACTTTGAGTTTGGTTCATTTCATCAATGGAGTCTGCAGGGCTTTCTCACATGGAGAATGGCGACTCTAAGGCCTTGACAGGCAAAGAATCATGGAATAGTAATGGAATCAGGACAGCTCAAAACATGTCGACTTCCCTTATGCGAAAGAAATCCGATCCAATGCTGGTTTCGAAAGTTCGGTTTCAGATGCTTAGACAGTTCTTAGCCAATTTGCAGGAGGTCATTCTTGGTACTAAGCTTGCTGTTCTCTTCCCCGCCGTCCCTTTAGCCATTGCTGCTGATTTCTATAAGTTTGGAAGAGTAAGTTCTGAATTAATCTTCTTCTTTATCATCTTTGTTTCAAATGATCTTTGAATACATGCTAATTACTATTCTGATTAGCCATGGCTATTTGCATTGAGTTTGCTTGGACTTACCCCGCTTGCTGAGCGTGTCAGCTTCCTCACTGAGTAAGTTACTGATCTTTCTGTGTTCAATCAGTATATTTACGATATATACACACACATACGAATAAAAAACATAAAAATATTACAAATTAAAATTCGATAAACTTTGTATATAAATATTGTAAAAGTTGAAAAAAAAATTTATATTTTACATCGTACAAATATAAATTATAGACACGAGAGAAAAATTTTCTAACAAGTTTTTTATTATTGAATAAAATTTCAGACAAATTGCTTACTACACCGGTCCAACAGGTATTTTGAGATTTCCAAGCCTTTTCTAATTCTGAATTCATGATTGAGAATGAAAAACAATGAGAGAAACTGAAATTTTGCAGTTGGAGGGCTCCTGAATGCAACTTGTGGAAATGCAACCGAGCTGATCATAGCTTTATTTGCACTCCACCAAGGCAAAATACATGTTCTCAAGTACTCTCTCTTGGGTTCCATTCTCTCCAACCTTCTGCTTGTTCTCGGCACCTCTCTCCTTTGTGGAGGCTTAGCCAACCTGAAGAAGGAACAAAGATATGATAGAGTAAGACATGATCAAACGAAAAGGAAGTTTGGGAAAACTTATAATATAATAATTATCTGATAATCTGTTTATTGTTTAATGAATTAACAGAAGCAAGCAGATGTCAACTCTCTGCTGCTGTTGCTGGGGTTGCTTTGCCACACGTTGCCATTGATGTTTAGATATGCAGCAGCGCCAGGCTTTTTCATTGCTGACTCTACTCTTCTGCTGTCAAGAGCAAGTAGCATCATTATGCTTGTAGCTTATATCGGATATATCTTCTTCCAGCTTAAGACTCATAGGCAGATTTTCGAGTCTCAAGAGGTGATTAAATTATTTCAAAGAATCCAAACTTAAAAAATGGAAAAAATGGAAATTTTCTTGTAAAGTAACAGTCCCTTTTTTTGTCTCTGCATGCATGAGATCTCGAGTTTCCATTACTCAACGAAATTTCCATAGTTAAAGAAAGTAAAAATATATATTAAAAAGAGGGAAAAAAAAAAAGAAAAGGAAACACAGTTTTTGATACATAAAAGAATTCCGTTTTTTCATTAAAATGTTTTACAAAAATATTAAATGCACCCAAATATTTACTCAGCATATATATTCCATTTACTTCACGTTGAACAGTAACCGTATAGAGGAAAATATATGTAGGGCAGATATTTGGGTGCATTTAGAATTTCTTAATGTTCAAATAGTAAAATGTGCTATCCCATGCATATAAATATTAATTTTTTGTAATTTTATAATTAAATTAGATTATTTTATTTATTTTTAATTGATTTTAAATTAGATATTTGATATTGCATCAAAATTCAAGTTTGTCACATTTTTTATCTTAACTTACATGTAATAGAAACCTATTGTGATTTTATATTTAAGTTTAACTTTTTTACTCATTGCTAATAGGTTTTCGATTTGATTCTAAATTAAAAACCCAAATTCTAAATTGATTTTGTATTGAGTAAAAAATGAAAAAAAAAAATTGAGATATCATTACTTGATAATTGCTAGTTGGTAGGGCAAAAATGTCGAATGTGGTAGAAAATGACCGGGTCCTGAAAATAAGCCCTAAAGACTGACTCAGATTGATGATTAATGATGGTGCAGGAAGATGAAGAAGATGAGGAAAAGGCAGTGATAGGATTCTGGAGTGCATTTAGCTGGTTGGTTGGAATGACTCTCATCATAGCTTTGCTATCTGAGTATGTCGTGGGCACAATTGAGGTACAAAATCAAGCCTTTTACACAGGTTAACTTGTAAATTAGCAGCCTATAAATTAATTTTGATAGCATATAGTTGCAAACACCACAGGAAAATGGGATTTTAAGGACTTTGTTCTCAAAACAGCCATTATTTTGTTAGTAAATCGCTATTAAAAAAGTTATCGCCAAATGTTTATTTTCTTGTTGTGAGTACATATATATTGGATTTGTACAATTAATATATGATTATGTCTTACACAGGCTGCATCAGAATCCTGGGGCATTTCTATCAGCTTCATCAGCATAATTTTGATACCTATCGTGGGTAATGCTGCAGAACATGCTGGAGCAATCATATTCGCTTTTAAGAACAAGTTGGTAAGCAGATAAATGAGTTTTATTTAAATTACTTTAAGTAATTTTCATTGATATAAATATACATCTTGGACCTCTCGTTCTTACAGGACATTTCTCTGGGTGTTGCTTTGGGTTCTGCAACTCAAATTTCCATGTTTGCTGTAAGATTTAAGAATCCACAAAAACAAGTTTTAACAAGTTGTCTTCAGCACAGCTTAATCTCTGATTGGATTCTAACCAGTTGGGTTTTTATTTATTTATTTTTTGTTTATCTACACATGATTTCAGGTTCCCTTGTGTGTTGTGGTTGGGTGGATAATGAGAATCCGAATGGATCTTGATTTCAGTCTTCTTGAAACTGGTTGTCTAGCCATAACAATAATGGTCGTTGCCTTCACTTTACAGGTTTAAGTCTAACCTATTCCCTCCGCTCATTCTTTGTATGATATTTTAAAATTAGACAAAATCATTTTTTGTCTTTTATTTGAGTCATTTTAATGGTAAAGAGATAGATTGTCAAATAATACACGTAAAATGTTATATCATTGTCATATAGATTTTTGATAACATTACACTTTAATGTGACCGATTTGATGATTCTATTGTTTTTCTTGTTAAAATGGTATTAAAATGATCCAAAACAAAATATCAAAATAACTTAAATAAAAGATAGCGAGTCAAAATGATCTCTTTAGTATAATTCGAAGATCAAAAGAATCATTATGCCTTAAAAATTTACTTGTTGTCTATACTTGATGCTCTTAATTTTTCAGGATGGAACTTCACATTACATGAAAGGAGTAGTTCTTTGCCTTTGTTACACAGCCATTGCTGCATGCTTTTTTGTTCATAAATTTCCAGCCCCATTAGGTAAGTATCCCCAGCTAAATTTCCATTCCCTTCTCTCATTTTTTTCTCATTAGTAACACTAATTACATTGCACAATCATCTGCTTGCTAGATCAAACCAATGTCAACCTGGGAATCAAACCATCATCTGGATTCTCATCAGCCTAGGCGCCGGCGGCACCGCCTTTGCGGGGGTTTCTACCCCAAGCCAATGACGACATTGCAATCATCCATTTTCCCAACCCTTGAAAAATGTTTTGATTTTCCATTTTGCTAAGCAGAGGAGTCTTTGGAGATTTGAGCACTGAGAAGAATGCTACAGACATAGACATGAAATGTTGAGGCCATTTTCAAGTTAATATATAGAGAAGAAACCGAACTTATCATTTGAAAATGTTTGTAAATAAACTCTGTTTCTGTGATTCCTTAATAAGGTTTTGTCTCTAATTTTCAGTTTATTATAGCAGCAAAAAGGACATGATAAATGTCATTTACTTTTGGTGAAGCAATAAAAGCATAAACCCCGAAAGTAAACAATTTGAGGTTTCACAAATGAACCGGAGAAGATATAGTCAATTTTTTTTCGATTTAATTCTTATAAAAAATAAATTTGAATCAGAAATAAACATTATAACCATCTCTTATTCAAATATTTATATACAAAATTTTCTAAGATTTAGATAGAGTAGGATCAACAATCAATATTTGGCATAATAATTATTATCCTTCCTTAAGAGAGATTAGGTCCAAAATTTGAATTCTCCTTTCTCCCTTGTACCTATCTTTAAACTAAAAAAAGATAGTAGTTGAGATCAATGACCTCAACGAGGTGGATATTTGTTAATTTTGAAATATTTGATACGAAATACAATTATTTATTAAGGTACTCATATTTTATTGTTGTAAGGTGTAAGTTCAAAAATTTGATTGCTCGACCTGAAAAATTAAATTTTATATTAATTAAAGAGTTATTAACAATTTTTTAAGTATAATTGATCAACTATTTAACTCTGAAAAAAATAACTGTTATACATTTTAAAAATTAAATTTGAGAGTATTATTATACATAAAAAAAAATTAGCACCTACAAGACACTTTACGTTAAAGGATACCATTTAATTTTACATTTTCTTAAATTGATCTTTAATTAAGTGTAATTAATTTCTTATCTTAATTAAACTTTACATTTAAATATTAAAAAAAAAATTAGAACCTTTCCATCATAAATATTAAAAAGTTTATTGAATTTTATTGAATATTAAAAAAAGTTTATTGAATTTTTCTTTTCCTCAAAAGTTTTCAATGAAACTTTTCATTTCTCCATAATGGCCCCATTTTCGAATTGATTTTATGTTTTGATTTTTTCTTTATTATTTTTTTTATTTCTCAATATATTTTCTACTTTATTATATATGTTTTTAAGATTTTTTTTCCTAAGATTTCATTTTTCATTTTTTTTAGTTTCTTACAAGAAAATATTTCATATTTCTTGAAGTTTTTATTTTCAAAAAAATTTATTCTCTAATTTAATAACAAATCCTGATTCTAGAAATAAAACAAAAATAAATTCACTTAATTAACTAAAAATTAAATTAATAATTAGGCTAAATTACATTACTAAAAATGACTAAACTAAGTCACATAATCAAACTAACTAAATTTGGCAATCAAAATAATAAATGTTGGGTGCAACCGAAAAAAATTAATACAAATAAATTAAAAATATATATCCAAATAGCAGTCAAGTCGGGTGCGCACGGGTCATGGTTTTTTTTTTTTTAAAGAAAATTCACTTATAAAATTTAAAAAATTTAGTAATTATAATATGTATGAAATGACAATCAGTTATATAATGATAAGGATAAGGAAAATTTATATAAGTGAAATTTGATGCTATTTTGTTTAGGGCACTGACTAATGTGTTTTTTCTCCATAAATGGTCTGCCCCCTCGTATCCCGAAACCCAAGTCAACCAAATCGGACAAGATTATGTTAATTATATTTGTAAAGTGACTTGTAAAAAAAAAAAAAAAAATTTGGTGTCGGAAATATGTATAACAAAGTCAAAATTTTTAATTTTATTTTAAAGTAAATTTTAACGTACTCAATAATAAATATAAATTTAATATTAATAGATATAAAATATATTAAAAATATTATAAACGTATAAAAATAAAGATAAAATTATGTCAATAAGTATAATCACATAATAATTTTACTATAAAATGTGTATATGTTTGTAGGTTTATATATAATGCATTGTATAATTTCTATTATGTTAATTATATTTGTAAAGTCACTTGTCACTTGTAAAAAAAAAAAATTTGGTGTATAACAAAGTCAAAATTTTTAATTTTATTTTAAAGTAAATATTAACGTACTCGATAATAAATATAAATTTAATATTAATAGATATAAAATATATTAAAAATATTATAAACGTGTAAAAATAAAGATAAAATTATGTCAATAAGTATAATCACATAATAATTTTACTATAAAATGTGTATATGTTTGTAGGTTTATATATAATGCATTGTATAATTTCTATACATTGTAAGTCAATCACATTATAACACATGTCCACTTCATTAATGAGTAAAGTTTAAAAATACATAAGTTCTTAAAATAAATTTAAAAATTTTATTAAAATTTATTTTTAAAGACTTAAATATTTTTAAAATTTGCTCATTAATGAGATATTCTTTTGTAATTGGTTGCCACAATAGTGTATAGAGATTATAAATTCTTAGTGCATTATATGCAAACTCTATATTTATTGACACTAATTTTATACTTATTGTCATATATTTATGATGTTTTAAATATATTTTACTTTTTATTGACACTAAATTTACAACATTAACCCCTATACTTATATAAAAAAGACATTAACCCCCTTATAATTTCAAAATACCAAAATTTCCCCTTTAACTATAGGGTTTATGGTTTAAAATTGAAGGGTTTTTAGTTTAGGGGTTAAGGTTTATGATTTTTAGGTTTAGAATTTAGGATTTAGTGTTTATAATTTTTGGATTTAAAGATAGTTAAATGGAGGAAAATTGATATTTTGAAACTAGAATGAGTTATTATCCTTTATGTGTTTATATATCTCACTTCTAAATTTACACTTATTATTATGTGTTTAAATTAGCCGTATAATAAATTTAATGTAATCACACATGGTTAAGCGTAAACATGTATATATTAAAAATATTATAAACACATAAAAATAAAATATATAATTAATATTAATAAATATAAACATAAGATAATTTTACTATAATATATATTTATAATACTTTTAATATATTTTATATTTATTGATTTTAAATTTAATTTTATTATTATGTGATTATATTAACTTTATAGTAAAATCAAATATTTTTACCTTCAATATAAGTTCATTGGGTCAAGATAAAGCAAGTGACTAAATTTAGCCCGCAACGGCAACCAACCGGCGAAGCTTCACTTTTCACCATTACACAATTATGCATTCCTGCAAGAGTTTTTTTTTTTTTGGTCATGTTTTTTCCTTTGCTTCTTCAATTCAAGTTACTCTCCCATCCCAATTTTCTGGCAACATGGGATAGTTTTTAGTTTTAGTGATTGGTTCCTTTAAAATAAAATTAAAAATTAAAGCTTGAAAGATAATTTTATTTTTTTTAATTTCTTTTCTTATTTTCCACCGTACCTATGCTACCGATACCAAACGAGGATCGAAACCTCCCACTCAATTACAGTTAATTAAGTTTTTTATTAAAATAATCATAAAAAACTAAAATTGAAAATTGTAAGTCAACAAATTGAAATGTCTTGATGAAGTATTCAAATTTTGATTTTTTTTAAATAAATATTTTTACTGAAATTTTATAAAATTTATACCATTAAATAAGTAGTCATCAAAATTTGAATACAAAAATACTTTCAATATTTCTTTTACACATTATTGATTTTTCAATCTATAATTTTTAATAAAAAATTCACCCCTGAAACTTGAAAAGTCTCTTCTCCATAACTCTAGAACTCTCTTCTATAAAAAAAAAAAAAAAAAAAAAAAAACCAAAATATCTTATCTTTCTTTCTTGTTTGAATGTTGGAATGTGGCTTTGCTGATGAAATTATATTCCGAGATTATTTTCAATATTTAACATCTCTTTCAAAAAAATTCCTCTTTTCTTAAAAAAAAAAAAAAAAAAAAAAAACCCAAACCATTACTATTACTATGTTACATAAAAAAAAAAATTTGTTGCCACTTGCCAAAATCTCTTAACTAAGTACATTTTCTGATTTTGTATTATTCAAAAATGAATTTTTTTCTTGCTTCAGGTAAATTTATAATTTGTATATCTACGTTATATTTGCTTCATATTAAATGCATATAATATATAAAATTATCTTATTACAATTTTGTTAATATGTTAAATATAAAATAATTTTTTAATTTTTGTCAAAATTAATGTATAATTTTTATTATAACTTTAATTCTGATATATATATATATATATATATATATATATATATATATTTTGGTTGTATGATGTATCACCCCGCATTGTCTAAAATAGAAAGGTTTGGTTGTGGGTTCCACCGGAAAAAACGATGTTAAATTTAAGTGGCAGGTGAGAAATTGAGAATTTTATCTGGATACGGAAATAAAGAAAACCAAAATAAATATATAAATATATTGACTTGTAATGAAATAAAATCCACATTTTTGAAATGAAATAAAATCCACATTTTGAAATTATCAAGAATGGCTTCGAAACGATGTCGTTTGGAACCGCATTTTCATGGCGTCCCAACGGCTTATCCTTTTATATACGCTCTCCAACGTAGTAGCATGGGCGGCAAAAACTCAGGTAAGGAAAAACCAACTGTTACAAGCTAACAGCTTTAAAATTTTTAAACGCTATTCTTAACGAAGGATAATGCTATCCCTGCGCTTCGCTATTCCAACCGCGAATACTCTAACTCCCTGCAAACCGCAACCAAGACCTGGTTTACTTCAAACCGCTGCGAACCAAACAGACCTTTTTTCTTCTCGGTTTTCGGTTTCCAAACCATATGATAAGCTTCAAGCGTCTAGCACGGACGTAGCGAATGGGAGAGTTTCTGTGGAGGGAGATTTCACAGAGAAGGAGGAGGAGCTGCCGGAGGGGCTGAGTAGAGAGTTGATGCCGAAGCATGTGGCGGTGATCATGGATGGGAATGGGCGGTGGGCTCGCCAGCGGGGATTTCCGACTTCGGCCGGGCACGAAGCTGGTGTGAAGTCGCTGAGGGAGCTGGTGGAGCTCTGTTGTCGGTGGGGGATTCAGGTTCTCACTGTCTTCGCCTTTTCTGCTGAGAATTGGATTCGTCCTAGGGTAATTAATTATATATAGTACCGATTAATTTCATTTTTACTTCTTTAAATTAATTAATTTATTATTTTTTTGTTAAGAAAAAAAAAATAGAAGTTGATTGATATTAACTGGGGCTAGTATTGGTGCAGGTGGAAGTTGATTTTTTGTTGAGTTTGTTTGAGAGAGCGTTGAAGTCAGAGGTGGAGGATTTTGGCAGGTATATATATACACCTTAATCTCTACAGACATTTTTCTCTTCCATTTTTTATTTTATGATTAGAGAATTTGCGAAATAATTTATACATATTTCAAAATTAATTTTGTATTTAATCGGTCTTAAGAGCTCGATTTTATAATTGAAATATTATGTTATAATTAACATTCTTAGTTTAATGATATTAGAATCATTTTAATTTTATAATCGAAAGTTTAATGATATGATATTCGAGTCGATTTTATAAATTTTTTGATTGATAAGTTTCTTAAAATTTTATTTACAAATATATTTTATGTGATATATTTTGTATTTTTCAAATTTTTGTAATAAAAAATTTCAAGCATAACGGTTGCAAATTTGCTTTTTTTAATTTTTTATATTATATTATATTATATATTTTGTATTTTTATCAAATTATAAATTTATGTAACAATCGAAATTTTATATTAAATTTTAAAAGAATTATTAATTAGGAATTTATTAATTTTTATAATGATAAGTTGAAATCATAAATTTGTATTAATTTACTGATGTAAAATGTTATTATTAATTTAGAAGGTTGTACCGGCAAATGTAATTAGTTATGGAAAAGGGGACTTAACTAATAATAATTTGGTGGATAGAGATTTCTGAGCAAAGCTTGTAAAATTAAATATAGTTCTTCACTGTCTTCATATATATATATATATATATATATATATATACATACATACATATACTGATGTAAAATGTTATTATTAATTTAGAAGGTTGTACCGGCAAATGTAATTAGTTATGGAAAAGGGGACTTAACTAATAATAATTTGGTGGATAGAGATTTCTGAGCAAAGCTTGTAAAATTAAATATAGTTCTTCACTGTCTTCATATATATATATATATATATATATATATATATATATATATATATATATTATTAGATTGTCGAGAGATACTGTATGACACAATTTTATTGGTTTGAAATTAAATGTTTGATATAATATGAGAGTTCAAATTTTATTACATTATTTCATATTTCCATTTAGTCGGATGGAGCTTGTTAAAATAATATCAATAAATTTTTTAACCCAGTAATTAAAAAATTATAATATATTATAAGATTTGATTTTAAATTCAATCAAATTGGTTCTTATTTTTAATTATTGATTTTTTTTTGTAATAAAAAAATTAGTGTTATTTTATATCAATTAAATAAATATTGATTCATACTTGAATTTGAAATTATCTTCTTTTTTCTGATTATGTGATCACAATTTTTGTTTAAATAGGAGAGGCATTCGAATATCAGTGATTGGGGATTCATCAAAGCTTCCTGAATCACTGAAGAAGTTGATCAACGAGGTTGAGGAGACCACAAAAGAAAACACCAGACTCCAGCTCATTGTAGCAGTTAGCTACAGTGGGAAATACGATGTTGTACAAGCATGTAGAAGCATTGCTGAGAAAGCAAAAGATGGTGAAGTTCAACTGGAAGACATCAATGAAAGCCTGATTGAAAAAGAACTGGAAACAAACTGCACTGAGTTTCCATACCCAGATTTATTAATCAGAACCAGTGGTGAACTTAGAGTCAGCAACTTCTTGTTGTGGCAGTTGGCATACACAGAGCTCTTCTTTACACAAGAACTCTGGCCTGATTTTGGCAAGGATGATTTCGTAGATGCCTTAGCTTCCTATCAGAAGAGGCAGCGACGCTATGGCGCAAGACATTCATGATCTATAGTCAGTTCATAATCAGCAGCTGATAACAGAAGTTGCTGAGGACCAAACTGAATTCATCAGCAATTGCCAATTCAAAATACAGCAAAGCTCTATAGAATAAATCAAGCTATCAGCCTGATTTATGGGGTCAACTTAACGTAAATTCGTATATTGATTCGATCGCAACCTTAACCCACACTTTGATAATTAGCTACAGCTCTTAAATCTAAGAGTGTGGTCAAGATGTTGTATGTATAAGCTGATGTAGTGATGTCCAAACATGGCTTCTGTAATTGGCGATTCATATAATTTTATGATCAGGATTTCCTGCCATGGATGAGGTTATTCCGTTATTGGCATACTGCAATCATTTTCCTAACATTGATGTTTTAGATTCTTGGCTGATTATCAATCATGGAGGGTTCATTTCATTGGTAAGACAAAATTTTCCCGCCTCATGTTCAGTTTGAGTTTAAGGCTTATCTTCATTTCTAGCCAACCACACGTTAAGATTATCATACATAATTCCCGTTTTTGCTACGAAACTCAATAATAGTGACAGATTCTAATTTTTGGATTTTCTTTTTGGTAATAGAATTTAATCTATCTGAAAAAATACTTCACAATTTATAAAAAAAAAAAGTTATAAACTTTTAAATAAATCTCGCAATTTATATATATTTTATGTTCCTATTATGATAAGCACGCAAATTATCATATCAATTTATATATAACATTTATCAAATTTTAATCTATATAATTTTTTTCATGTTATTTTTATATTATGTCACGGTATCATTTCTAAGATTAGTAAATCTACCATGTGGGAATTAACAAATTTGGCACAAAGTAATTAGGTTAGCCACTTAGTGTCTTTCATTCTCAATACTCTCCTAAAAGGACATAGGCAGGAAGAATAGAATCTTCAAAGGATTAAATTATTCTAGTTTTTTATAATGATGGAATTTAGAAATTTGCTCCTCACAAAATCAAACTGAATAATATGGGATTGAAGAGGTCTCCTGTTTGAAAGAGTAAACCCTTTCCTTTTCTCTACCTACACTCTGAAGTCAAATAATTGAAAGACAGAAAAAAAATTAAGATGAAAATTTTCAAAAAAAAAATATTGGTATTTTGAAATTTTAACTAAGAAAAAAGTTCATGTCCGATCACCGACAAAGAATATTAAAGACATCACGTCAAAATCAAGAGTTTATAACGTATTCTAGTGATAAGAAGATGTATGATAAAAAAACCCAAATAAAGGAGGAAATTTTTTTTGTATCCCTAGTGTTTTTTAGGGTTTTTTTTTTTTTTTTTTTTTTGTATGGCTAGTGTTTTTTAGATTTTTTAATTTTTTTAAATGAAAAATAAGAATTAAAATTATTTAAACTTAAATTTGAATTTTAAGAGTGAATTACATTGAAAATACATTTAGCTCCCATAGCAATAGCTCGATTGAAGCAATCCCACCGTGTCATTTCTGTAAATCGTCACTGGACCCTATTAAGTCCAATGAAGATGCAGACATCCCACTAAAGTGGAATCCTCACAAATACTCTCTCTCCATATATGAAAATTTTTACAATGGCTTTTACAGAAAATTATTTTTTATATTTAGTTTCATTTTTTCATATTAATTTTTTTTAAAATGAGTATAAAAATTTTATTATATAATAAATTAATATATGCATAAATATACATAATTTTTTTATTTACATTCAAATATATATCTCGTCATTAATTTTATTTTCTCTATTACAATATCTAATTTTATCACTACATAAACTAATTTCAATTTCATTATTATTTTTAATTTTATTAAAATCAATTTCAATAGTCATTCAAACTAACCCTAAAACATATCACAATTTTTAAAAAAATAAAATAAAATTATCCTATCAATAGATAGTTGGGTATGTCATTTTAATTATTTCAACTCAAAATAATTTTTATACCTGACAACAATGATATTAAAGTTTCTTAAGTGGTTTGGCTGTCTAGAGTTGTTGTAAGATTATTATAAATTGCATAACAATTAAGATATTAATCAGTCCTTCCAATAATTATCCCCCTAATTGAAAGTATCTATTGCCTTCACACCACTACAAACCAATAGTAATCAATTGAAACACCTGACTATCAATCCACCATGAAAGCCGGCAGATATTTTTATATATCAAACAAAATTGGGTTGACTTTTCATTTTCATTTTCATGCCAGCATTTGAACATTTATTAAAAATAAAAAATAAAAGAAGCAATAATTAAAGCTAAGAAAATGGCTTGTCCATTTCATTTGCAGGGTCTGTATCTGTATTCATTATCATGAGCTGCACCAATCCCATGTTTGTTGAACTAACAGGTTTCTTCCCATTATATATTTATTTATTTATTTATTGAGGTGAGTTTTAAAATATTATGAAAAAAGTTTATCTATTTTAGCATTAAATAGTGTTCCATCATGAATTTCAATTTTAGTTTACTAATTCATGTTATTTTTATAAAAAAAAAATAATAAATTTGAATTTTATAAATTTTATCTTTGCATTTTGTTTTATTAAAAAATTATTTCATCTTAATCAATGGATTGGAAATATGATGAATAAAAGAAAAGGTAAATGAATTGTGCCCAAAGTGCACAATAGAATATGCAAATTTGGATTTAACTTATTAAATTCTTTTTAATCTCAACTGGATGGTGTAAATACGACCCAAATATCAAATAAGAAGTTCTTGGAAAGAGATGGCATGTTGTAAGATTTTGTATCAAATTTAAACAATTTCCTTTTTATTCTCTATTATTAAATATTTTTTTATTTCCTTTTATTTTATTTATTTTTTTCTTTTTCTACCAATCCACTTTCTTTTTCATTAAAAAAAGAGAAAATCCTATTATTGGCATACAAAATTTATCTATTTCAAACTACAATACAATATATATATATATTTAAATCACGAGATATTTTTATACCATATTAAGTATAAAATTAATCCCCATTTGCGTTTCGTGACTAGCGTTAATTCAAAAAAAAATTAACCTGATGAAAATTTGAATATGAAACTTTTCGTTATAAATTATTCTTACTTAGAAATTTTACACTACTAAACCAACATTTTAAGTTACAAACCAATAATTTAACAATTTAACTATTTAAATAACAAAAATTAACTCATAATGTTGGTAGAAATTTCAAATTTTATTGACGAAATTAATAAAATACTCATATTTCATCAAATATATTAAAAACTAAAATAATTAATCAAAAGTAAAAATATGATATTATTTTAATGATTATTATCTCATACACTATTAATAAAAAAACTCTACAAACAAAATTTTATATAGTCTATTTTTAAGAATTTTGATTTTTTGTTTAAAAAGACATATGGCGCAGAAAGAAATGAGCTTGTGGAATTTTTTTTTTAGTTCCATCGACACTAATGAGATAGTAATTTTTATTCTAATGTCATTTGTAGAATAAAAAAAAAATTAATATCAAATACATAACAGTATAATTTTTTGATTTTATTAATGATGTTAGAATGATTATATATATATTTTTAAAATATAAAAATAAAATAAAATAAAATATATATCATCATTATAATTTTTCTTGTAAAATAAAAATTTCATTAAAAATATATTAAATAATTACCCTTAAAAAATTCATTAAGATTATCTCTTCTTATCAAAACCCATGATCCCATGATTAGAAATAATTAATTCATTAATATTTATCCTAATCGAGATTATTAATTAACAAATAATATCTTTTTGATAATCTAGTATCAATGTATCATAAAAAACGGTACACCATTTATTCAACAGATCCTTGGTTTTATAAAACATTAGGCGCCGCCACCAGATTTTAACAGATTCCCTACTGACAACCACAAGCCATCCATTCAACGACCAATAGTATTTCGCCACATCAGCATACCGTGCCTGAAATCATTCCATCTCGCTTCTTTCTTCCACTTCATTGGCTTTTTAAAAAAGAATCACAAAAAGCCTCACAACAGACGATCCCATTACCGGATTAGGTTCATCCAAGGACAACATCGTAATTTCAGAACCCCTTCTCAGTTCTCCGCTTTGCTTTAAAGTTGTCGAAACTGACGACAGTGTTTGGAGAGTGCAATTAAGTTCGTCTCTTTTTCCGGATTTTTTTTTCGAAATTAGAATATAGATATTTTTATTTCCCTTTATTGTTTTTCGGATAATTGGGATATATTTGGAAGGAACATTTTTGGGGGTTTAGCTGCCTGATTTTTTGTGTTTGTTTGATGGGAATAATTTTCCGGGAAAATACGCGGTCATGGGAAAGTCGTCTTTCAAGGATTCACTCAAAGCGCTTGAAGCTGATATTCAACACGCCAATACTCTGTATATCTCTTTTCTCTTTTTATTCGGTTATATTTTCTTTTACTTTTCTGTTTAATTTTCTATTTTTTGGGTTTTTCTGTTAATTGTGATTGCTTAAGAACTGTTTGACTTGCAACTTTTTTATTTTTAGCAAAAAAAAGTGATTTTTTCCCTTCAAAATAAATCAGATTACTTTCCTCTAAAAAGGAAATATACTAAAATAAGACCAAACTTTGAGCTAAGATTTATGGGTTTTTCTCCAATGGTTGTTGACTTTGTTGGGGTCGATTGTTTCTGTACTACGTGTTTGACTATGAAAGGTTCAAATCAGATTATTGAAGTTCTGAACATACTATTCCAGCATAGATTACCATTCATCCATTCATTCATTCATTCCAAGGTCACAAAAGCCTTTAACTACTTGTAATCCAACATGTCACCTTGTGTTTATCTAACAATGGGTTTAAAATGTTTAGGCAATCTTTGTTTGTTTATGAACTGTAGAAATAGATTAAAGGTAAGGAAGCGTTTCTGAATTCTGGGTTGTGAATTGATGATCTGAAGGCTTAACTGCGTAAAGAAATGAAACGTTCTAGGCCGACAAAGGGAGCTGAGTGAAGGGTATCCTTGATTCTAAATGATCGAAGCTTTACACTTTTTTAATTTGGTTTGTGGACAGTTTGGCAATGGACAATGGACTATTTTTGCTTTTCTTGGATGATGTATATGTATTTTGGAATTTGGTTCCTGTGTTTTGTAGTAGTAAGAGCTAGACTTCTGTTATATGTGGTGAAGAGTCTGAAGACCATTGCTAGGATATTAGATACAAGGTAACTTGCAAGACAATTAAGGGTTTTTTTTTTTTAATGTAAAAAGGATAGGATTATTGTTTGTTGTCTTTAAAGTTGTAGGATTATTATCTAATACACTGTCAGTTAAGTTTTTAGACTCCAAAAACGAGGTTAAGATAATGATTGCATACCTCTAATTTATTTATTTCTATTTTTTAATATTTTTTATTGAATATGTGTTTTCATCTTAATCCCACTCGTGGAGTCTAAAAATTTCATTGATAGTGTGAACTAATGAGGAACAAATTGAATGACTAAAGTTTCATTAATCAATGCTAATGTCACAGATTGCAAGTGCTCAATATGAGTAAAGACATTCTGTTTTGAAATTCCTTTTGCTTTGTTATCGGCACTGCTTGATGGTTAACCCTGCTTTTGTCGGTCTGATTTCAGGGCTTTAGATTATCCAAGGGAGAAAGATGGAGCACGTCTTCAAATGAGACTTTCCTACAGTCCAGCAGCCCAGTTTTTCCTTTTCCTTGTTCAGTGGACTGATTGTCAACTTGCTGGTGCCCTTGGTTTGCTCAGAATACTTATTTATATGGTATGTTTCATTCCACCATACAATTTTCGGTGAGGTTATCGTTTCCTCTCCCGATTGTTTGTTTGTGTTTCATTTAGTGCGTCCACCTCTCCTCAACCGTCCCTTCCATCCTCTCCCAAGTCTTTCACTATTCTATCATTTTGTTCAAAAACATAATCTGTCATCCGATAATTACATGTGGCAATCTGGTGGATTGATGCAGACCTATGCTGATGGCAAGACCACCATGTCTGTTTATGAAAGGAAAGCCAGCCTTAGAGAATTTTATGGTGAGTTTTTTGAGAAGTCATAATTTTTGTTAGAAATGTTTACTCTTGGTCTCTCTCTCATTAAGTATTTGTGCTGACTACATGGTTTAGCTGATTGAAGTGAAATCTGGCTCACTAGTTTGTTTTTCTTAAACAGCGGTAATATTTCCTTCGTTACTGCAACTTCAAAGGGGCATCACCGATTTGGAAGATAGGAAACAGAAAGAAGTGTGTACCATGAGGTACCGTAGGAAGGATGAATTTGAAAGGGGGAAGCTTTGTGAAATTGACTTAGAAAGGGAAGAGGAATGTGGGATTTGCATGGAGACAAACAGCATGGTTGTGTTGCCTAATTGCAGCCATTCTCTTTGTTTGAAGTGTTACCGGGATTGGTAAGTTATTCCTTTCCCCGAGTACTAATTAATATAGATATATCCATCTTGTTTTCTTTCTTGATCATTTGGAACTGTTATTTGGGTTGATGATTGTGTTTATGTTGTACATTCTTGAGTCGAAGCCTTTGTATTCTTCAACAGTAGTACTTCTGATATAGGCAGTTACCATTTAGGAGGGTGACTAGCCAGTTTGCTGCATTGTAGTTCAATGTTTTTATTCTGTTATAGGTTCATGATTCATGTTCCACTCTTCCTCTGTAAGTGACCTGAAGGTTTTGTACTTCCTGTTAATTTCAGGCATGGCCGGTCTCAGTCCTGTCCCTTTTGTCGGGATAGTCTCAAAAGAGTAAACTCTTGCGACCTTTGGATCTGCACAGAAAAGAGCGATAGTGTTGATTTATCATCAATTATCCGAGAGAATTGTAAGAGGCTCTTCATGTACATTGATAATTTGCCGCTTGTCGTCCCCGATCATGTGTTTGTTCCCTATGATGTTCATGTTAGGTGAGTGCTTTAATACAGGGTATGATAATTGCCTGTATATAACTAGCATTGGCTGTCTGTATATCCACATGATACCATTTTCAAATGTAAATGCTTTCTGGCTATTCCCCTTTGAGTGGTTTCAAATTGTCATTTCCCCATGATTACAGTGCCTGGCAAGGTTATGGTCTTGCGTTCTCATATTATGTGCATAAAAACGAGGTTGATTTTCTTCCTGATGAGCATCATAAGTGTATCTTCCATGGCTGAAACATCCAGTCCTGCAATTTCCTCGTCTGACAGACATTCTCAGGATTCCTAGTTCATGAAGAGCATAGAAAACAGGCCGCATTGTCACCACTTAGCTCTCTATCACTAAATCCTCAATCACTTGGCATCCAAGCAGACCCCAGCCCCCTCCTGTAGGGTCGCACCACCCCCACTTTTTCCTGAGTCATGGGCTTGAATCACAAAACCCAAGCACTACATCACCTTTGCAGTTGGGCAGCCTCCTAGTGGTCACCAAAATTCAATTTCACTGCTAAGGTATTTAGCCTAATCAAGAACCAGGCTGCAGAAAAATCACAAACGATAATAGGCATAGCCCATGGCCACTGACGTGACCTTGTGAGTGCAACCAACCCACCTAGCACTCCATTGGATTCACCAAGTGCATCCCAATGGCCCACTAGGATCCTTCCGCCGAACAAAGTTGTTATTCCAGCGGTCGACCGGCTAATGTAGTCGTAACAGCTGCCCGGCCCATTGACGTTCAGTTACCTTGATCGTTTGTACCAGTATAGGCCACGATAATCTTATCAAATGAGCCTAGATTGAGCCAAACCATAACAAAAATGTCCCAACAACCTCTAGATTTGCTTTCACATAGACCTCATAAATATAGATATGACATAAAAAAATTATATAAATATTTAAAAAATTCGTGTTTCGTGTTTATCTGTATCAACACGAATTTTAACACGGCAATTTTCGTGTTTAATCGTATCAGACACGGTTAAACACGTGTAAGACACGAAAACACGTTTTCTTAAATCATGTCACACGAATACATGATACACGTAGGGGTGTAAACGAACAGAACGTTCGGTGAACCGTTCGGTTATTGTTCGTTTATGTTCGTTTATTAAGCTTAACAAACGAACACGAACAACATTTTTTGTGTTCGTTTATTAAACGAACGAACATGAACAGAGGTGTGGTTCGTTCGTTTATGTTCGCGAACAAACTCGTTTATGTTCGTTTATTATTCGTTCGATTAAAGTGTCATTTGTTGTTCGTTCGGTTATGTTCGTTAAGTGTTCGTTTGTTGTTCGTTTGTAATTTATTAAAGTATTAAAATTGCTTATATTATATAATTATATAAGTTATATGTTATATAATTATAATATATACTAAAATATTAAAGTCGTGTTTGGTGCATATTTTATTTATTTTATACTTTAAAATTTTTAGTATTAATTTTTGAACTTTTAATGTATTAATTCTTAAACTTCGTTGTGTTATATTTAAGAATTTTAATTGGATGATTTCAAATTGTATTATTGTTTATGTAGGATTTAGTATTTATGTAAGATTTTTAATATTTAATATTTAATTTTCAATTTGTATTAATATTTAACGTGTTCACGAACACATAAACGAACATGTTCGCGAACGCTTGTTCGCGAACGCTTAAACGAACATGTTCGCGAACGCTTAAACGAACATGTTCGCGAACGCTTGTTCGCGAACACGTAAACGAACATGTTCGCGAACATGTTCACGAACGAAAACGAACAGTATTAAAAAATAAACGAACGAACACGAACGAACACCTTAACGAACACAAACGAACACGAACAGCACTAAAAAATAAACGAACGAACATGAACATCAATCGTTCGTTCGTGTTCGGTTCGTTTACAGCCCTAGATACACGTGTAAGACATGAAAATAATATATGTTTGTGGGAGGAGTTTAACCTTGGCCAAAAATATTTTTTTTTTTTAAGCATTTACCAAATAAACTAATATATTATATTGAAATAATATGGAATGAAAATTAATTTATATCTTAAAATGAATTAATATTTTAATAAATATTGTAAAAAAATAAATTAAATATGAAATTAAATTAGTTAAATAATAAAAATTTTAAATTCTAAAAATAAAGTATTGAAATTAAAAAAAAATTGTTGTAAGTTAAGATACAATTAACAATTCTTACATATATGGTATTATAATGTATATATATATATATATATATATATATATATATATATATATATATATATATATATATATATATATATATATTGTTGAGTTAATGTATTTTGAAATGACAAAACAAGTAAATTCAATAATATAAAGATGATACAAAAACATGTTTAGAGGTTATCAGTACCAGAACTTAAAGTTCTGTTGATGAGAAATCGATCTGGGTTATGAGAGATCGATCTCCTGGGTTTATCTTGGATGAGAGATCGATCTCGGGAAGACATGAGATCGATCTGCCAAGCCTTGAACCTGTACAAAGGTATTAAGGAAGAGTAAGATCGATCTATAAGGGTTAAGAGATCGATCTGCCCAATACTGGAGTTGAGGGATCGATTTGATCTATGAAGAGATCGATCTCCCTTAATGCAAAGACAATAGATCGATCTGTAAGATCGCTCTACACTCAAACAGAGAGCTTATGAGATCGATCTGATAAGAAAGAGATCGATCTCCTCAAAGTCAGAGAGCTAAGGAGATCGATCTGGATTATTGAGAGATCGATCTCCCCACTACGAGATTGCATGGCAGATCGATCTGTAGATCGATCTTGCCTTTAACAGAGAGATTGGAAGATTGATCTGCCTATTCGACAGATCGATCTCCCCTATCATTTTCAAATTAATAGATCGATCTGCTAACCTATGAGATCGATCTCCTTGTGTTATTGTACTTTGATCTTGTAGGATTTATAACTAAGAGATCGATCTGGCCAAGATGGCAGATCGATCTGGCACTCTACTGGAGGTACCCAACGGTTGGTTTCTGCAAAATCTCAACGGAAAAAATAGCATTTAATGCTCCAACTACCAATCCTTCAGTATTTAACCAAGCATTGAAGACAATGAGAATAGGGAGACTATTGCTGCACATTTCTTACATTCTCAAGCTTTCAATACCTTCATTCCTTGTGTCTTCATTCCTCATTTATTGAGAATTATTGTATAAGCTTAAGTGCAAAAGCTGTATTTGTCCTACCCACATTAAAGCTTCATTTCGTATTCATCCTTACCTTAAGAGAGAAGATGATTGTTCCTCAGTGAGATAAAATTGTAATAAGGTGAATACATTTTTGTATTGCAAAGGGTAGAGAGGTTATTCCTTAACCTGAAAAAGGAACATTGTAACTTCTGTTGAAGGAGAGTAAGAAAGCACTTGACAAGAAGGTCAAGGAGAGAGGACGTAGGCAAGAGTTTGGCCGAACCTCTATAAACGATTGTGTTTGTTTCTCTCTTCCCTATCTTGCATTAAATTGTTTAATTTTATTATATTGCTCATTATCATTTGCTGATTAAAATAAGATTAAATTAAAATTTGTCATTAACGTTAGAAAACCGATTCACCCCCCCTCTCGGTAGAACCAATATATATATATATATATATATATATACATATACATAATATTTTGTTATAATGTATAAAATATAAATATTGTATTGTAATAGAAGAGTTTTATAATTAATTATTTTGTATCACTGACACTAATGTTGTATCACATGACATGATAATGCGAATTTATATTTTATATAATTATAAATTTACAATATAGTAAAAAATTCTATATTTTATTCTATATCAATTATCATATTATAAAAAATCATAATAACATAATATTAACATACAAATTATTATGATAAAAATAAGATATTAATATATATAATTTATTTTAAATCATAATATAAGTTTATAATTTATAAGAAATTATTTAAATTGTAATATAAATTTACTGAATCCTATTGAGTAATGTTAACCTTTTGAATTGTTGTTTCTTGCATTGTATTGAGTTACGGTATTTGCGAACTTAATTTTTAAATGTTTGTTGACTATTATGTTTGTTGATTTAATGTTAATTTTTTATATTTTGTTTCTATATTTTGTAATTTTAAATAAATATTATGGATGATATGAATTGAAAATTATTATTATGTTATATTTATTTGTAATATTTGAATGCATGTAAATTAAATTATTAGTGTAAATTAATAAATATTATGATTTTTTTTATTATGTTTTATTTTTAATCGTGTCATTTGTGTCGTGTCTATTCGTGTCGTGTTTAATTGTGTCAGTTATATTTTTTCGTGTTTATCGTGTCGTGTCGTGTAACACGGATAATTATAACGTGTCAACTGTGTCGTGTCACGTGCCACACATATAAAATGCGTGTCGTGTTCGTATTTACGTTTTAGACACGTTTTATAATTCGTGTCGTATTCAAATTTCATAAATTTGTGTCGTGTCGTGTCATGAAACGGATACACGAATTATCAGATCTACTTTCGTATAAGCTTGCCAAATGCATCGGCCCAATCTTAGACCTTCGATGAAAGAACCTCAAAGCCCAGCATCAAAGCACCCATCAAATGTACTATCCCACTCCTCTTATCCCACTCTTAGTAGAATAGAATTAGTGCTATTTGTGTTTATATTATGTAAAATATAAAAATATTTATATTAAAATTTATGTTCATACACTAAATAATTTTTTTTTTTTAGTTTCTGTCATATTCTTATACAGTTTTTACAAATTATATCTCATTATTCTTAAATCTTTTATTTGTACTGTTTTGGAGTTTGTATCAAAGCAAAGAAGTTTGGTTTTGAGTCAAAACCAAATGCAAAGCAAAGCCTAGGAGGTAATAAAAGATGCTACCAGCAACCGCATCTTATAATTGACCATAAGCTTACAAACCTAACATCTGATCTCAGGCCTGTCATGTCTTAAATCAAACCCAAGATAAAAACTATGATGAAAAAGAGCTTTCAATCACTGGTTTCTTTGAACAATTCAGTAACTGAAACTAAAGAAAGAAGGCCTAGGGATCAACTATGCTTCAAAAACTACATAGAAAACCAAGTGTTCACTTAATGATCAATGGTTTGATTTTTCTGAAGAGGTATAAAACAGAGACATAGGTTAAAACCATAGTCATCAACCTGCTGAAGATCAGGTACATTTTTTGGAATATAACTGGCAGGAAGATAGTCATATATCAAGACTTACGCAAGCGGCAGTAATCGAAAGCAAGCGTGAACTAAAAAAGATTGAGTGCCATCTTGAGCTTGTTTTGTTTCCATTTAGGAAGCTTATAGAAGGCTCCCTTATGCATGCCAAATTTTTCTGCAAACTCTTCCTCAGACAAGTAGGCCTACAAGAAAATGCAACCACAAATTTCATATGCATTGCAAGGTTGATTCACAAGGATAGGCAGATGAAAGTAATGGCAGTGTTTAAACAGATTACCATGGTAAGGAAAACTAACTTCAATATCTAAATTTTGTGAAATTCTTTTCACAAATTTCTTTTCACCGAGTTTCAAAAGTTGCAGCATCAAATCAAAACATCGAAACTTTGGAATTTATAAAATGTTGTATTTTGGAGTGAAGTATTGTTAAAAGGCTCATTTTAGCACTAGATGATGGCGCAGGACTGTAAAGCTGTATACTGTAGTTGATACCTCTCTGTTGGTCACATCTATGCCTGAAACTGGGTCAGTTGACACCACTGTCAATCTTTGATAAGGATATATTAACGAATTTGCACTAGTCTCACGTGCATCGATCTGGTTTGAGTTTTCGTTCTTTGAAGGGTATCTTGGCTCTAGTACTGGAGAATCTGCAGAAAAAAAGTGATTTAATACAAAAAATAGTTTAACTGATGACAGGTAATTTACCACAGGAAATACAGGGTATATAACAACAAAGTCGTAAACAAAACACAACATCCTGACACAACATGCATGGTAAATTAGTTTCAAATAAAGTCGTTTGACTCGGTCTAACCACGCAAGTCTGCATCAGAATTATTCTGCCTAGTGCAGATTCTTCACGATTCAAGCTACAACTCTTTGAATTAACTATCCAAGTTGTTGATCAAAGAGAGTTGAGTATTCCTATTTCAAGGTCATAATCAAGTTTTGTCTGGTCAATTTAGTAAGAATGCAACTTATTGAGTGATTTAAATCTAGGAAACTGCTATGACTTTCAACATCTATTATGTAATAATGAAATTGTATTACCATAGACAGTTACATTCTTAAAAGGGAAGAGAGCTTTATATAAGCCTATATAATGAACCTTGATAAGGAGAGGATCCTGTAAATAGCTTCCTGACAACTGGACTTGGGCTGGATACATTGTGGTTGTCAGAAAACTTCAAATGTGAACCTGTTATGCTAGATGCAGGGGAGACACTTCTTTCCCATCCATTTGAACTGCCAGATCTGCTTCTTGAGCCATCTGGGGTAGCTTCCCTGGAGTAAGCTTTCCGTGCATTTCTTGCTGGTGCCTGAATGGTATTGCTTGAAGCTTGTGTAAGATAAATCTTGTCATGGAATTAAAGAGTTAAATAGTATCCCGATGTTTCTCCATAAGAATATATTATATATGCAAAATGTGGTATTTGCCAAGGGAATTAACAAACAAAATTTCCAGGGTTGTATTTATTTGGTTTTGAGTTTGACTGATCATAAAATTCTCACAAGGAAAAGGTATCTTCTGCTTGAAGCAAAGGTGAATTTGGCATCAATGACGAGCCTTTGGCAAAAGCCCATATGTTTGTTGCTCCACCCTATAGGAGTGTCACCTTTGCCTTGCCCTCACAAGGCCAAAGGTCTGTTGGGAATACCAAGGGACAACTACATTTTGAAAGGTAGGAGTATAAACTAAATATTATGTCACTTGAGCATATAACATCGGAATATATAGCAGTGAAGTTTACCGCAAAGAGCAGGTTATTTGGTGAAACATCCGCATCTAACCCAGATATCATGAAGTGCATTGAGGATCCAGAGGGAAGCTTGGCTGTTACAGCCTAATGAACCTAATAAGTAAATTCTTGTATGTATACATCTAATTAAAGCTTAGTAAAAGTCACTTACACTTCCACTTGACATTTTTCCTTTCAAGGCAGCAAGCTTCCGCTCAAATGAATTGCCATGCATCTGCAAGGGCAGCAACTCAATTAAAATTTTAAACCGAATGTGTTCTTGCTGCCAAATTGCATAACTAAATCATGAAGATTCCAATTAAGCAATAAGTTCCTAGATAGCAAAACCAGGATATCATCTGATAGGAGGCAAAAGCAAATAAAAGGAAGGAACTTAGTGCTAAAACACTTATTGGCTTTGACAATTCAAGGATAAGGAATAATTGTTGCTGTGACTGGTAGACAAAGTTCTGCTAGCCAACCATCTGACATAAAAGCTTAACAAAACAGGTTGGAATTGGGATCATACTAACATTTTATTTCCTGAAACTTCCCTCACTTGCAAGTCTACTGGGCTTTAGAAATTGTCCAAGTACATGACTCCAGTTGACAAGTTGTCAACACATTTTAGACAGAACAGGGCTACCAAGGTTTGAGCTCCGGAATTTAGTTCAGGCAGGCTGTGGTACCATGATAGCCTGCAATCCGACCTAAAAGCTTCAGCTGATAGGTTGGGGCCAAATTAATATTATATCTCTCAACAACTTAGATCACATCTTGAGATTTAGATATTTCCAGTAGCTCAAATTGTTTTTTCAGCTGAAACATTTTCTGCTCCAATACACATGTTTTTTCTAGCCAAGAAAGGTAACTTCGCACATTTAACAATATCTAGTGCGCCCACTGCAACCCCAATATCGATCTATTTTGCATCATCACCAGCCATCACTGACTAGGAATCCAGATCGAATGAAAAACATATACAGAATAATCATAAGAAATTAAATAAAAGTATGGTTTAGCCAAGACAGTGAAAATACATCAATATCATCCGAAAGAAACATAAAATAGATACTTTTACTAATCGCATATGACCCACTTACATTTGTCTTCGAGGGATCCCATTCAAAAAAACATGTGAAAAATGGAGGTTCATGGCCTTCACTAATAACATATATAGGAGTATCCAAAGAAAGTTCTTCTTCCAGAATGTCTTTTTGAAGGAATTTCTGCCAGTCAAGAATACAAATATGAGAGCATAGAAAGAAGAGTATAAAATATGCATATGATGATAGTATTTATAACCCATGACACAAAAAGACCTTTAAGAAAATAAGCTCTAAGAGAGGCTAGACGTATCATTTACCAGACCCAGATTGAGAGCTACTTCTTTTGATTTAATAGTTGAGTGGCGTCCAACCCAGACATGTAATTCTTTCCGGCAGTCAAGCACCAATACATCTTCAGTGGTTAAATCATCTTGAGTGAAGCTGTAAATCTCTTTAACCTGATAAACAGACCAAGCCAAAGTAAATCCTCAAGAGAATTAAAAGAGCTATTTTATAACTCAATAGTTTCTTTTTCATTGAGCAACAATTTTTTTAAAAAAAAAAAAAAAAACCCTGAATATAATCCCAACATTTTGCCCTTTGAATTTCAAATTTCTACAAAGAAAAGTATGGAATACCACAAGATATCATCAACCAAGCACCATTTAGAGTCTGAATATAATCCTATACTTCATATAGATGCTCAGCTGATAATTGATAACAAGGCAAATTTAAGTACCTATGGCTATAAGCATCTGATAAAAGGTTTGGACACTGGATGGTGATAAAACTCTCCTCTACAATTTATGATGAACTGAAAAGCAGAATGGGCAAAGTTTAAATGTTTCTGACCAAATTTATGGATAAATTAATTAGTAAATTGGGAAGCTAGTGCTAGGCACAATTATTCACTAAAGGAAGTGAACAAAGAACCTACTTCCAAAACAGGTCTTGGACACTATATATAAGTATTATGTCTCTACGGCATGGCATGCAATCTCAGGATTAAGGAAAGATGATGAAGTAATAGAAATATGCTTAGTTATGATTATATCTGAAGTCCGTTGCATTTACGGCCCACGCAATCTACTTGAGCATAGATAAAATAATGGCAATCCTATTGACATTTGAATGGGTTCAAAATAGGCATTTTCCCATTGCTAGCCTAAATTTCAATGCTATTGTGTTTTAAAAATCTATAATTGCAATATGAGTTGATGACAACATTTATATTGCATCCAATGGTTCTTAACTATGAAAGATATGCAAACCAACAGAACCAAATAAGGTGTACCTTGAAATCACCTGAAAACGGAAATCAGACCATGCGACAAATGAACCATAACCAACTGTCAGAAATGTTTTGCAGCAATTTACAGCCGACAAACTTCTGAACCAAGGCACAAGCAAATTATTCTTCCAGGGAGCAATAGTAAAAAGAGAGGATAATTTGCTTACCTTCAGTACAAGTAAATTTAAATAAATGTGGATCTTCTATGAACTTCTTCATCTCCTTTTCTCTTGGATGCTCAGTCTTTCCACCAAGTGAACTCCAGAAACTATCTGATTCACTTCCTTCCCTCAGTGATATGGGTTGCCATGCTGGCTGTGAATGGCATTATCGAGACATAATATCAATGATTATTAGTTAAGTTGGGCCCAGAAAGCAACAATGAGAAGTCCACAATACAAATCTGTAGCAATGGCTTTTATTAGCCACAGATAGAAGTTTAAGTGCAAAAAATAGAAAATAACTATAATATCATGCCCAATTTGAATAACATAATTACATACGTTAATCAGCTCAAGCATTCTATCAAGAAGATCATGGTCTCTGCTGGAGGTGAGATTCCCAATCCAAGTGAAGACAGATGTTCCATTTTGCAGGATGTAACAGTAGGATGAATTCAGGGAGCTTGAAACCTGAAAGATTTTAGTTTAACAAGTCACATTCAAATGTAGAGGAGCATTTGGGTACCCAAGAAGGAGAAAGAAAGGAAAAAGGAGTAGCAACCCCTTATAACGCAGAAAACAACAATTTGCACTCGATAATTTTAGTAAATCATATAGCAAATCTATTTCTAGCATGCTAAATATTTAAGAAAGCTTGAACAAAAATAATCATCCTGCTTAAAAGTTCAAAACTTTCTCGAGAAGGAAACTTGTTAATTTTTTAGCATGACTTAACCATTGTATGACGTGATTGATATGAAGTTTACTCCTTTGCCAATGTAAGAATAGAAGTCATGTTAGCAACCAACAAAGGGTGAAAAGTAAACTAGAGATTCAATCTTGACCCAATTTTTAATAAAAAATGGAACATAAGACAATTAACTCATCGGTATTTGGCATGTCCTGGCAATGTTAGATTTCACTGAACAGGTACCACAATAGACTTTGCCTCGAACAAAAAATACAAGTTTGAACGGTTATCAGCAAAAGAATATATATTAGGAATTTGAAGGTCTATGATGTGTGTGTGGGTCTGCTGGTGTCAGAGAGAGCGAGAGAGAACAACGGTATTGTTTTAGGATGCGTGTTAGATCTTCAACTTACATAATCAACCTGTATAGCTTGCATGTTTTCTGGACTCGTCCCTTGAACTCGAAAAAGAGCTGTTCTTTTTTCATCATAAGTATCATCGTCAATACCACTTTCAGCAATGAACTTCTTGTACCCTGCACTGATACCTCCCTTTATTTTATTCAAAAAAAGGCAAGACAGGGTATTAGAAGACCAAGCTATCTTATCAGTAGATTAATGCAAAAATTAATTTATCTTTGAAAGGAATTAAAGGGAAAAAGAATCTTGTGAAGAACCAACCTTATAAACAATTAATGTCTGGAAAATAAGGAAAAACTGAACTGGCTCCTTGTTTTGAGTAACTTGAGCCTAAAATAAAACATGAGATTTAACCTAGTGAAACGTCATTTTTGGAGAGATGCAACAGGTTTTAGTGTTATTATACATATACTAATGAGTAGTTAATCCTCATAAATTCATAAAAATAGCAGAATAAATCACTCCTTTAGAATCAGAAAGTAAAGGACCCAATGAAATGGTCAAAGAGCAAAATAAGAATTTTCACATTAGCCTTTCCATATGATATAGCATGTCAGTTTCAGTACCATGAATGAGTAAAACCATTAGCTTTCTCTCACAAAGAAAAAGGATTCACTGAAAATGACTTCCAACTACTTGATTAATTCTTGAACATCCTAAGTTAATTTGAAGTATCAGGTTAGTCAAATCGAACCAACAAATATTATAACTGCACGTGTTGGAGAATGAAAAATATAACTTGCCATTACTGGATCCCCCTTGGTTGAATCAACAATGGTGCTCATATGGAAGATTGCATCAGCTCTATCTTCCTGCAAGAAGACACAGATAATAAAGGAGACAAACGACATGGTCAGACATCTGATTAAGTGCCAATATTAAAAACTAAAATTTTAAAGCAAAATATAGCACTATACTAAAATTGCATAAGTAACAGTATCACATGAAATTAAGTGCCAAAGTTTTCGTCCAAACAAGTAAACGCAACTTACAAGAGAAGAACAAATTAAGTAATATTCTTTTTGACTTAACATGATCATTTCTAATTATAAATTTTCATTGACATTGTTTGGTTGCTATCCCTCTAATGCTTTTGGCATGAAAAGAATATTTACAGCCTTTTTTCACAATTGCACATCAACAATCACAACATGTTAAACTAAGCTTTCAACACTTCAAGGTAGTATCACCTGTAAGATCTACAACATAAAGCTCTTCTAATTGCTCATTTAGTGCTTCTGATTGATCAAACATTGGCATTGAAGCTATATTGAAATAACATGCAGGATTTCTATCAAAAAGTATAATACTTCTTGCATGCCCTACGCATTAATTTAAAAGTTTTTTTTTTTTTTATGTTTACATGTCTATGATTCCAATGCATGCTGTTGGATCAGGGTGGATCCTAAGTTCCTAAAACCTCTAACTCAAGGATCTCCGGTTTTACCAGACAAAAGCTCAAGATTTAAATGAAAAATTATCATGTATTAATGAACCATGCTTACCAGTACACTTCCATTACCAAGCCACGCATAAAATAAACTCTCATCCCTTTCGTTTCCAGGATACGTATACTGCACAATAAAGCAATCCCCACTGTAGAGCTTTGTCTGTTCTGAAACTGGGATAAGGGATAGTTCATGACCATCTACCCGCCAAACCTGACATGTTATACCATTGCATCAAATAAAATATAAGACAGTAAAGACTTAAAGCCATAAGTCCAGAAAATGACAAGTGTTCCTGCAATTGAAGTTACTTTCAATGTGCCTCTGCAATTTATATAAGATTGGAAGTCTTCTTCAGGGAGCTCCTTCACTTCATAACCCTGTTGCTTGAATATTGCTAAAAAAGAAAACAAAGAGAAACTCATTAGAGCCACAAAAATACAGTCTACAACTGATTCCCTCCCACCTTCTCCTTTCCCAATTTTTCTTTGTATATCTCTTTTCCTGCTATATTATTGCAGTAGGTACAAACCTGCCACTTTTTCTCGCCCTTCATCATACAGCTTGGTCTCCGCAGTTTGAGGCCAACTATTGAAGTAGGATTTAAACACCGAAGATTCTAATCCCTCAGTTAAAAATGTTAAGTGAGTCCCATTTGACCTGTCCTCTTTTCTAAGGAAATCCTGTCAAAGAAAAGCTAGCAATCTTGTCAGAAAGAATGCCCTTAGGATTCTCCTTACATCAACAAATTCTTCCATCTACATCACACAAATTCTCCGTACGTTCACCACACTTCCTAATACAATTTACGCTTTTTGGCACTTTTTCTGCATTGAGCGATAAAATCTTGTAAAACCGTACAGTGTAAATCCGAAAAATATAGAAACCTATGCAGGTGGACTCTGATAGATCAAAATTTCACATAAAGATAGAACATAGATCCATGGATGTTCATCTTCTTAAAGGGAAAAATAACAATCATTTACTGGTAGAAATTTTCCTGTTGTATTTTGACTAGACGAGGTAGCCATATAGTGACATACGAGCCCACCTTGTTTTAATCAGGGCTGGTATGTGCAAATAAGTAAAGCAACCAGTGTCAGTAACATCATACTTTATGAGAACTAATCTAATTAGAGATTATCCTTCTAGTGCCCAAGCAGAGCACTGCCTATAATCCACCATGTTAACTTTGATATAAATAGATTTACCAGAAGAAAAGTGCAAAGAATCTTAATAAGATTAAAAACCAAATGATTATTTTGGACAACTGCATTCTGACTTGCACATAGTTTTATAAACATTGCTTAGATGACTGAGGAACATTGCAGCTTTTTTTTTTTTTTTTTAAAAAGGTATGGGACAGCTTTTCATCTTAACTAAATGTCTTAAATTAAAATTCTCACCAATCTTCCTCATAAGAAGCCAGGGCATAATACACAAATTATATCAGGGGAAATGGCCATCAGAATTTCTGGAATAAGAAGAGGAGGAAGAGGAGAGGGGATAGGGAGAAAATGGACAAAGTCTTATTATTTATAGATGCATGCTTGGCTATCTCAATAGTGAGACTTGAACCATTTCTAATTGCATGAAATGTCTTCTTTGGTGAACATATCCCCTCATGATGCACTAAATCTAAGTTTTGCTCTATGTCTACATATGTGAAAAGAAAGAGTGGGATGGGAGAAGGATGTCAACAAGAAGAAGAAGAAGAAGAAGAAGAAGAAGAAGAAATAACTCTTACTTCTGCAGCAGAAATAGATATCTTTCTTTCAGTTATTGAGGTATTTCTTCCCATCCAGACAAAAACTTCGGCACCACAATCTAGCATATAGCACTTGTTTCTCTCAAGCATATTTTTGTCCAATGAATTACTTCCAATTTGAGATAGTTTCCCCTGAAGATTTATCCTGTTGATGAAATACCTTAAAGTATCACTCAAGAAAGGTACGCTATTTTATTTAAAGAAAGAAGGAAGAAAAAAAATTATCTGAAAACAAAAAGAGAAGAACAAAACTTGGTATCTCCCAGAAACTAACAGGATAAGTTAATTCAATCAATAATCACCTTACACGAGTTGAAAAGTTAGAAAAATAAGTTATTTATAAAAATATAAGAGGTAATAGCCAAATGGCAGTATAAATTTGATTTTACATATGCACATTAAATTTGTTTCTGAATACCAATATGCAAGCTTGAAAATATTCAGGAACTAGGTTTGTTCAAACTGACAAAGATAAAATAGCAAAATTCAAAGTCAAACTCACCAAAATAATATTACAGGACTATCAACTTGTTGCGGACCAGCCAAAGCTGAGTCTCGGGGAATCGGTGCATAACCACCAAATAAACTCCAGAATTCTCCAACATCAGAATCACCGACCAATTTTCCATCCTCTGCAGCAAGAGAACCATTTAATAATTGTAATAACTTTTACTTGAAAAAGGGTTGACATTGAGAATTTCTAACCTATAGTTGCCACTTCACAATTTCCTGTGTGCTTATTCTCTTTGATATACTGAACGACCTCCAAAGCTTTAGCTCTTTCTTGGATGCTAGAGTTGCTCCCACTAAAAAGGAAAATTTTTGATGCAGTATCCAGAATGAATACGTCGTCATGATTCAAGGATGATCGAGAAAAAGGCACCTGGGCAGCAAGCATGACATATGAAGAAACTAAGAATCATAGTTATTATTAAGCAAAGGTAATGAGGAAAAAAAACTACTTTGTCCAGTCATTAACAAAGTGCATTGAATAACAGAACAATCTAAGTTCATGTTTATTATCAAATGGAATCTTTGTATTGACTAGTTGGCATGCATTATAATTAAATACAGCCTAAAATCACGTACATAAGTGTACACAAACTTAACAGCATGTTAGATGTTCAACTATAATTACCAACACATGCCTGCTCTAGAAAAATTAATCCCTAAACAAGTGTATTAATGGATTACTTGATTTTGCCTTGTAGAATAGACCACAAGAGAGATTGGCTCTTTCAAGTTGCAATTTGTCAACTCAAACTTTCCATCATTGCTAAACAAAGTTGTTTTGGTAACTGTACTGTGGTAACATGCATCTAGAGTATTTTTTATTTCTTATTTTCAGATGTTAACTCAAATAATTAAAACATCTGAAATTATTTCCCAAACTTTAAATACAACTTACTTCTTTAACATGAACAACATGATCTCCCTTGCATGTCAACAAGGTGACTCGGTATGTTTCACCATTTAACTTCCCGGGCTGTGAAGAGTACACTCCTTCAACTGGAATAATACAAGGTTTAAAATATGATAAGAATCTCTCAGTTTCTTGGCCTTGAACTTCTCTATACTGCACGGTGCAAGACCCCAGCGCTGCATCTAGTTCCAGAGCTTTGTCTGACGCCAAGGCTGAGTCAACCTGCCAATACATCAACCATTCTCAAAATACCCAGTAGTAACATTAGACTGCATATAATTAATAACTTTTCTAGATTTTATATTCACAAATTTATAAATAAAGATTCATGAATCAATCCTTCTTTCTGGGTTTCACTCTATTCCCATCTCAGTGCACTTGACTGTGTGTTTTTGTTCAGTTAGAACAATTAATAAAACTTACCAAGGAATTTCAATAAATTTGTCTCTAACAAAAATGTTTCAATTGTATTCTAATCTTCAAGCACAAGCTGGTCAAAAATATTTGGCAGATTTCATCCATTTCTTGTCTGTACATTATTATTACTGATATTGAAGAAACTACCAAATTTAACACAAAGAAAATCTTGAACTTTATTGTGTCCATGTAAAACAAGACAAGAATGTAAAAATAACAATCAATAACCTCGTTTGCATCATTTCCCAGCCAATAATGTATGTCGTGCTGCGGAGGCCCACTTTTAAGCACGCTTGTCTGTCTCAAATAACAACCAAAAACCAAACATGTAAATCTTTTTCGAATCAAAAAATAACTACTTCTACCGTATATTCCGATTTCACTGATAAAATTAATAAATAAAGTTAAAACGTTAAAACTTACACTTAAAACGACATATGCACTTCCAGCATAGAATTTTCCATGCGAAGAATTTGGAACGGAAACCAACCGCAAGTTCTCAATGCACCAGATTTCCAAACCACTGAATAAACAAAAAAAAAATGTTAAAATGAAAAAAAGGGAAAAAAAATATGGTTAAGAGTTAAGAATATACGGTTTTGCCCCTGCTCCATGGAACGCTGAATCAACGTCTTTACTGTAAAAAGCCATTATCTCTCATCACTTAGCAAAAACAGAAAGTTCGATTGAATGTTAGATCTAAAAGCTTGATCAAAATCAAAGAAGGAAGGCGAAAGAAGAAGAGACACTGAGCTGACGAAACAGAAAGTTGAAGAGAAAATTTTAAAAATAGTTACAGAATTAAGAATAAAAAAAAGAGTATATTCTGATCAGTCTTCAAAGAAATGGAGATTAACTGATTAACGGAGCAATGAAAAAGGGATGGGGAAGCCGAAAGGGAAAGGACAATGAGACGCTTGTCTTTATCGTGAAGCTAACTGGGGACCCACGCCACGCCTCAACAAAGTGAAAGCTTTTTGCGATCTGTTGAAAACGAAAGAAAGAAAAGGATAGTGGCAGAGTGGGGTCTGGTGCGCACTGGTTGTTGGTTCCCGCTCCCTCCCGCTCTGGATTTGAAGATTTCAACGAAACGACGTCGGGCTGAGTGGGATTTGAGGTTTTATTTTCCTTGGGTCGGTTGTTGGGCGGTGGTGCGCTTTGCCTACAAGTCAAACATCGATCGATGGTTTTAAAATTTATACGGAACGGATACTACAATTTCGAAACGTGTCTGTGTATGATTGGATGAATAAATTAAATTAAGTTTAAAAATAAAAATAATACAAAAAAAGAATGATTACTTTGAATATAGTTTGTATTTTTTATTTAATAAGCTATAATTTTTATAAAAAAAAATATTTTTATAAACTAAACAGCTCTCTCTCTCCCCCTTTACTGATAACATCATTAGGCGTGTTGAATAATAATATAATAATTTGCATTTATCCTTATTGATTGTTGAGTGAATTTATTGCATCATGCGTTGGGTACTTTATGTTTGAATTTATATATTTACTTTAAAAAATATTTTAAATTTTATAAATTAATATAGTGACCATATCACATATGATTTATTAACTATATATAAAATTTATAAATTGTTTGTGTATCAAATATAGATTATTTATGTTTTTGGTTGAAATAATGAATCTTTATAATTTTTTTTTGAAGAAAATGTCTCTATAATCGCTTGTTTGATGTTAGATAAAATAAAATACGTATGTGTTTTTTGGAAATAAACTTGTGAAATTATTATAGTTGTAAAGAATTTAAAAGCAAAATTAAATGATTTTAATGGTTTCGGAGATGAACCATCAAAACCATCCATTAAAGAAAACATTAATGTTGGAAATTAAAGTTAGGTTGTCAATTTGGAAATAAGATGATTTGAGGGCATCTAAGAGATCCTATTCAATTTGATTAAATATTAGAGTAGTTTAAAAACTAGATTATTATTTTAAATTCAAAATTTTGTTCCATATGGAAGATGATGGTTTAAACAAAAATGTTAAATTTATTAACAAAATTAGATTAAAAAATAAAACTCATGTAAAAAAGAAGAAGGACAAAGCCCCTTGATCTTATCACTCAATATCCGAATTTGATCCGATTCAAATTGTATAATATATTATTTTTATATTTTATTATATATATTATACAATTATATTGATGTAAGTTATATAATTTTTTTTATTTTGATAAATATAAGAATATAAATTTAATCTTTTGAAAGCACACTTGTTCAACAAAAATTAATTTTTCACGTTCTCAATTCAAAAATGATTAATTTTAAACAAAAAGTATGAAGATACCCTTATTGACACCTAAAAAATAATATAATTTACATTTTTAAAATATAAATATATAATAATATTATTTAAATATTAATAAATAAGTTAAACTATTCATGTTTTAAAATTTAATAAGAAATAACAAAATTATTTGGACAAGCTTGGATTGTATTATTCATAGAATTGTAAGTCCAAATTCTTAAAACTTTTTTTTATTAGTAAAAAAGTAAAAATAAATCGAACAGTTAATAACTTCAATATAATAACAGATAAATCAAATTTTAGACAGAGTACCGATCGTATCCTCCACCAATATTCCCATTGAGTTGAATGAAGCCATGTCATGACCATGTCGCGTTCGGCCAAGTCTGGTTCAGTGTGAGGTTGACAACTGATATCAAGTACTGGTCCGATCGGGTCAACTGGGGGATTTCGACCATTGTTAAAATAGTTAATAGCATAGGGCTCAAGCTCTTCAAATGTAATAATCATGGTACCTTTGACATCCTTGAACCTTTGAGCAATCTTGATGTCACTAGGATATCCTCTATCCTTGTCAAACAATGGTGAAGGCAAAACATTGGGAGGAACAGGATTGATAAATCCTGTGATCAACTGGTCAGAATCTGAGTATTTAAACTCAGAGCTATTCTGACTATGTCGAGTTGCTAAGTACAACAAGAGACTCAAGTATTCTGCATTAGAGGTTAAGTTCAATCCCTTTGCAATGTCAACCATGGCGGCACAGAGGAAATCAAGAACAACGGCAAAATATTCCTGACAGCCTGGTTTACAAGAGGCATGTGGTTGCAAATGAAAGCGAAGATGTAGCCTCCTGGGGACTGCAAATAGTCTATTGAAGGAGGTTCTACATGAGGGAGTTCAATGAGTTTGATTTGATCGAGTTTCGAGTCAATGACTGATTCGGGGTATGCATCCAGAAATTAAGTAAAGGGCAACTTCATGGAAAGAATGGTAATGGAAATTCAATCATCTTGATGAATCAGGAGCTTTGCAAATTCAATAGTGGAGACCAAGTGGCCCATACCTGATGCTGGAATGAATACGAGCTCTGCTTTCTCCATTTCTTGGCTTGATGCAATTTCTTCCCGCACAAATGCAAAAGTTCCTACTGCATCCTAACAGGTAAAGAGAGTATAAATACACAAATAAAAGGTAGCTCGTGGATTGGATGTTATATTAAACTATTGCAAAAGAGGTTGAACAGTCGTAATTAGCAAAATGAAGAAAAGATTTGAGCAGCTTTCCATGTGATCCTGATATCGGTTTTGTGGCAATTATCTAAGTTGTAGTGTGAACATTGAAATCTCAGCTGTAGCGAACCTCTTTGAGAAGGTGAAGTCTCTTGGTTGAAATCTAAAACCATATATTACTATATATTGAGATGATTGAGAAATTTTGAAGATGAATGCTACCATGGAATTTATAGTTGATTACCATATCTATTCGCTACACCATTCAACAATATCAACAAGATAACAGTCATCTAAGATTAGCAGAATTGAATACAGTTGTCTATAGGAATTCAAGACAAAAGGCTAAACACAGTTGCCTATCATGTCCTCTATCAATCTTCCAATTGAATTGAATGAAGATCCACCATCGATAACAGCCTTCCTAGCCATCTCTGACATTTCCTTCACTTTCTTTCTCACTTTACTTTCACCATCCATAACCATCCGAACAGCTTTCTCTATCTCATCTGCCATCACAAGATCACTTGTCTCAGTCCTATAATCCAGCCTCATTTCTACCGCTAATCCTAATTCCTTCACCATCTTAAACGCGTTGAGCTGTTGTTCAGCATACATAGGCCATGTTACAATTGGCACACCAAACCACAAGGTTTCCAGGATTGAGTTCCAACCACAATGAGATACAAACCCTCCTATTGCCTTGTGGCCAAGAACCTCCACTTGTGGCGCCCACCCACATATCATTCCTCTCCCTTGGACCCTCTCCAGGAATCCTTCTGGCAACATGTCCTCAGGATTCTTGGAATGAACAATTCCTGAAGCATCATTCTGCGGCGGCGGAGGTGGTGGTCGCACACGCAAGGACCATAAGAACCTACATCCACTCTGTTCTAGTCCAAGTGCCATTTCCTTGACTTGGGGTGCTCCAAAGCTCCCAAAGCTTCCAAAGCAAAGAAATACAACAGATGATTCAGGCTGCTCATCAAGCCATGTCATGACCTTGTTGCGTTGAGCCAACTCCAAGTCAGGGTGAGGTAGACCATTGAGGTCAAGTACTGGTCCAACCGGATAAATTGGAGGGTTTCTTCCATTGAAGAAACAATTAAGAGCATGAGGCTCAAGCTCTTCAAACGTATTTAGCATGATACCTTTGGCATCCTTAAACCTTTCAGCAACCTTGATATAAGCGGTGTAACCTCCATCCTTGTTAAATACGGCTGATGGAAGAACACAAGAAGGAACAGGATTGACAAAGCCTGGGATCAAATGTTCAAGATCCGTGTTATCAAATTCTGAGCTGTTCTGCTTATGTCGGGTAGTTAAGTAAAACATCAGACCCAAGAAGGCTGCATTTGTGGTTAAGAATATATAAGAAGGAAGATCCAATTCAGTTGCAATATCAATCATGGGCGCACAAAAGAAATCAAGAACTAATCCTGCAACTCGGGTCGAATCCGAGCTAGATTTCATTGACACAATATTTCTGACAGCAGTTCTAACAGGAGCCATGTAGCTCTCAATGAATGCATAGATGCAGCTTCCTGGTGACTTCAAAGGATCTAAAGAGGGAGGATCTACCTGAGGGAGGTCAATAAGTTGGATTCGATCAGGTTGCGAAGCAGTCAGCGATTTGGTGTATGCATCCACAGGAGCACTTGAAAACCACTTCATGGAAAGAACAGTAACAAAAATTCGATCATCGCGATGGATCAGTCGCTTTGCAAACTCAATAGTTGAGACCAAGTGGCCGATTCCTGGTACTGGTATGAATATGAGCTCTACTTTCTTCATCTCTCAGCTCGCTTGGTCAGTCTTTCTTAGCTTCTAGTCCTGCATATATTTGATTTGTCTATGTTGTATTATACCCTGGAAGGAACTTTTAAGCTGTAAAGAAAACAAGAGCTGAGCTTAAATGTTCGGTAGCATGCCGAAGATATTTTCATTATTATGTGGCTAATATTTATTTTGTTTTTTACTTTTGACAGGTTTTGGTATGAACATATCTTTGAAAAGAAGATTACGATAATTTATTATTCCCACCAAGCATTTTTAATTTCCTCCACCTGCCACCCTCTAAGTGGCCGGAAAACAAAAGGGAAAATTCTTGAAGAAACAAATATATCAAACATATACCTCCTGCTTATATTGAAATCTTTGGTACAACTAGATATATTTGAAAACATGTTCTCTGGTCAGATTCCCGTTGCTGTAAGTTGTTGTACAAGCTTGGAGACCTTATTTTGGGGGAAAAATAATTCTAATGGAAGTATTGCAGAGCTAGACCTGTCAAACAACAATGTCTGGTGGAATTCCAAAATATCTTGAGAAATTATCCCTCTTGAAATACTTAAATCTCTCTTACAATCGGTTTGAAGGGGAAGTGCCAAGGGAAGGAGTTTTCAGTAACTCAACAGCAATTGTACTAATAGGGAATGACAGGCTTTGTGGGGGAATTGCTGAGTTGCAACTGCCATTGTTCCACTCAAACTAATCTTCATTATTTGCGAGAGGTTCTTGGAAGTCTTTTGCTATCATCACTCCTTTCTGTTGGCTGATGGCTAGAAGAGTAAAAGGAGAGCTTTCATCAGCCTTCCACTCGGAAAATTCAGTTTTGATGGTTTCTTTTCAGCCACCAAACATGGACAACCGTGGATCTTAAACTTCCCTCAAAGACTAAACGTTGCAATTGATATGGCCTCTGCACTCGTTTACCTCCATCATCACTGTGAGGTGCCTGTAGTTCATTACGACTAGAAGCAAAGCAACATTCTGCTTGACCATGACATGGTTGCCCATGTGGGAGATTTTGGACTAGCCAGGTTATAATTCCTATTTTTGGACAGAGTATTGTATTGGGGCAGAGGCAACAACAAGCAGGGACATGTACAACCATGGAATACTCCTACTGGACATGTTCAGAGGGAAGAGACCCTCCAATGACATGTTCAAAGATGGTTATCATTTCACAGAGATGGCATGGTCAAGTACTTGAAGTTATCTATCCATTACTTCAAGCCGGGGAACCTGAAGAATACAATGCAAATAGAAGCAAAAATCCAACTAGGGTATACATGCCTGATTTCCATCTTAAGAGTTGAAATTGCTTGTTCTGTTGAATCACCCAAAGAGAGCATGAACATTGTCGATGCAGACAAGGAACTGCATCTTATGAGGTACAAATTTCTAGGGATCGAAATCCGAACACAAAGAAACTATAAAGCTGAAGTTGAAAATCAACTTGGTAGGAAAATTAAAGCCGTTAAATCTGACCGTGGTGGCGAATACTATGACAGATATGACGGATCAGGTGAACAACGTCCAGGACCCTTTGCAAGGTATTTAGCAGAATGTGGGATCGTTCCTCAATACACTATGCCGGGGACTCTAAGTCAAAATGGTGTAGCTGAAAGACGAAATCGGACCCTAAAGGATATGATGAAAAGTATGATAAATCATTCTTCTTTATCAGAGTCACTTTGGGGAGATGCTTTAAAGACTGTAGTGTATATCCTCAATCGAGTTCCAAGCAAAACAGTAACTAAAACCCCATATGAGCTATGGATAAGAAAGAATGCATGTATGGGGTTGTTCAGCTGAAGCTAGGTCATTCAAGTCTAACGAAAGGAAATTGGACTCAAGAACAGTAAGCTGCTACTTTGTTGGATACTCGAAAGATCGAGGAGTTTCAAGTTTTATGATCCCTCAAGTAAATCCTTTTTCGAGATGAGAAATGCTAAGTTCATTGAGGATGTTGAATATAGTGGGAGTGTTAAACTCATAGATCTTGTCTTTGAAGAAGAACATGTCATTGTTCCTATAGTTGCAATTGAAAATGATCATACAATTATGTCTGAAGTTGTTCAAGATGTAAATACAGATTATCAAGATACTCTTAGATTACCTCCTGCTTATATTGAAGAGTCAGCTTCTATTCAATTAGAGGAGTAACAACAACCTCAATTGAAAGTGCCATTAATGAGATCCTCTAGGGAGAGGAGATCATCGATTCCAGATGATTATATCGTTTATCTTCAAGAACATGAGTTTGATATAGGAATGGAAGATGATCCAACATCTTTCACTGAAACCAAATAAAGTGTTCACTCTCAACATTGGATAGAGGCCATGAAAGATGAGATGAAATCAATGGAGGACAATGGCATCTGAGATCTTGTCGAATTGCCTAAAGGAGCGAAACCGATTGGTTGTAAATGGATTTTCAAAACCAAACGAGATTCGAAAGGTAATATCGAAAGATATAAAGCGTGTCTAGTCGTCAAAGGTTTCACTCAAAAGGAAGACATTGACTATAAATAGGCTTTCTCTCCAGTCTCATCGAAAGACTCTTTAGAATTATTATGACACTTTTAACTCATTATAATTTAGAGTTATATCAGATGGATGTAAAGACAGCGTTTCTCAATGGAGACATTGAAGAAATAATTTATATGGTGCAACCAGAAAATTTCATATCAGATAATTCGAAACATCTGGTATGCAAATTAAAGAAATCCATCTATGGTTTAAAGCAAGCATCCCGTCAATGGTACTGAAAATTTGATCAAGTGATTACCTCATTTGGTTTTAAAGAGAATACTGTTGATTAATGTATTTATCACAAGATCAGTGGGAGTAAGTTTATTCTTATGGTGCTGCATGTTGACGATATTCTGCTAGCAAGTAGTGATATAGGCTTGTTGCATGAAACCAAGAGAGTTCTGTCAAGTAATTTTAAAATGAAAGATCTTGGGGGTGCATCTTTTGTGTTGGGCATACAGATCCATCGAGATCGTTCTCGTGGAATACTTGGTTTATCACAAAAGGCATATATCGATAAGGTGCTTAGCAGATTTGACATGAATAATTGTGCATCAGGAGACACACCCATTGCTAAAGGTGATAAATTTAGTTTGCTTTAATACCCAAGAAATGAGATTGAAAAGAAAGAGATGCAAAAGATTCCTTATACCTCAGTAGTAGTGAGTCTTATGTATACTCAAGTTTGTACGTGTCCGGATATTGCTTAAGCAGTTGGAATGCTTGACAGATATTTAAGTAACCCTGGTAAGGATCATTGGAAAGCCGTAAATAGGGTTATGCGGTATCTACAGAGAACTAAAGATTATATGCTCACATATCGGAGGTCAGATCATTTAGAGATCGTTGGGTATTCACACTCTGATTTTGCTGGTTGCCTTGATAGCAGAAAATCTACTTCTGACTATATTTTCATGTTAGTTGGAGGAGCTATCTCATGGAAAAATGTAAAGTAGTCACTCATACCTTCTTCCACCATGGAGACAGAATTTATAACCTGTTATGAGGCATCGAACAAAGCAATATGGTTGCGAAATTTTATCATCGGGCTGTGCTTTGTCGATGGTATTGAAAGGCCATTGAGATTAATTGTGATAATAAAGCCGCTGAGTTATACTCTAAAAACAACAGAAACTCGTCGAAATCAAAGCATATTGACATTAAGTTTCTTGTTGTTAAGGAGAGAGTTCAAAATCTTCAGATTACTATTGAATATATAAATACAAACTCCATGATTGTGGATCCGCTTACAAAGGCAGTATCACCTAAGGTGTTTCATGAGCATGTAACTCGTATGGGTATGGTTCATCCTGATGATATACTTGTATAGTGGGAGCTTGTTTCTTGATGTTCATTTGTTATTGAGATTTTTCTGATCAGAATACAATATTTTTGTTATTATTGAAAACTCTGAAATAAAGTAAAATTCTTTCAGTAGCAGTATGCATAAAGTCTGGAAAGAATGATAAAGTAAGACCAGTTGAAAATAGGCATGTTAAGGGATCACGTTTCATGTAATTTTCATGTTACACATCCATACTTGATCTATGTCGTTGATTATATTAATATACGTGACCATTGATGGGTCTAGTTACGGAATATATGTAACGAAGATCGCTTTAATCCTATGTTGATATAATTGATGGACCAGATTGTTTAGAGATGTTCTTTGTAAAGATAGCGAGTATTGAGCTCATAAAGTTATTTTAAATGTACAATAGTCAAGCGACATATGTGGCCCAAGTAGGAGATTGTTGAGAAATTATTTGTGTGGGCCTACATATATCAATTTATTGTACATTACAAGCTATCTAATTTGTTTTAATCCACTTTAAAGTGATCAAATAAAGTTATTAGACTTCAGCGTATCTCAATTGGTATGAGCTTTATAATGTGTAGAGATCTGATATTTTATTCTATTTTAATGATGGGTCAAAATAGAATAAAATATACTTCAATTATAAATAAATTATGGTCCCCAGTCTAAACGTAATCTTTTTCATTCTCATATCCCATCAGTGAGTGAGTTAGGGTTTTTTCTCATAAATAAAAGTTTAGACTGGAAGACTGCTAACCCCAATCAATCAATTTCAATGGATCTAGGTACGCTTCCGTATTTTAATTTTCTTGATGATTGAACATGAAATCCTGATTATATTATGTAATTATAGTTTTCCCTACACCTACTGCATCTGAACAGGTAAAGAGAGTATAAATACACAAATAAAAGATAGCTCGTGGATTGGATGTTATTATATTAAACTATTGCAAAAAAGGTTGAACAGTCGTAATTAGCAAAATGAAGAAAATATTTGAGCAGCTTTCCATGTGTTCCTGATATCGGTTTTGTGGCAATTATCTAAGTTGCAGTGTGAACATTGAAATCTCAGCTGTAGCGAACCTCTTTGAGAAGGTGAAGTCTCTTGGTTGAAATCTAAAACCATATATTACTATATATTGAGATGATTGAGAAGTTTTGAAGATGAATGCTAACATGGAATTTATAGTTGATTATCATATCTAGTCGCTACACCATTCAACAATATCAACAAGATAACAGTCATCTAAGATTAGCAGAATTGAATACAGTTGTCTATAGGAATTCAAGACAAAAGGCTAAACACAGTTGCCTATCATGTCCTCTATCAATCTTCCAATTGAATTGAATGAAGATCCACCATCGATAACAGCCTTCCTAGCCATCTCTGACATTTCCTTCACTTTCTTTCTCACTGTACTTTCACCATCCATAACCATCCGAACAGCTCTCTCTATCTCATCTGCCATCACAAGATCACTTGTCTCAGTCCTATAATCCAGCCTCATTTCTACCGCTAATCCTAATTCCTTCACCATCTTAAACGCGTTGAGCTGTTGTTCAGCATACATAGGCCATGTTACAATTGGCACACCAAACCACAAGGTTTCCAGGATTGAGTTCCAACCACAATGAGATACAAACCCTCCTATTGCCTTGTGGCCAAGAACCTCCACTTGTGGCGCCCACCCACATATCATTCCTCTCCCTTGGACCCTTTCCAGGAATCCTTCTGGCAACATGTCCTCAGGATTCTTGGAATGAACAATTCCTGAAGCATCATTCTGCAGCGGCGGAGGTGGTGGTCGCACACGCAAGGACCATAAGAACCTACATCCACTCTGTTCTAGTCCAAGTGCCATTTCCTTGACTTGGGGTGCTCCAAAGCTCCCAAAGCTTCCAAAGCAAAGAAATACAACAGATGATTCAGGCTGCTCATCAAGCCATGTCATGACCTTGTTGCGTTGAGCCAACTCCAAGTCAGGGTGAGGTAGACCATTGAGGTCAAGTACTGGTCCAACCGGATAAATTGGAGGGTTTCTTCCATGGAAGAAACAATTAAGAGCATGAGGCTCAAGCTCTTCAAACGTATTTAGCATGATACCTTTGGCATCCTTAAACCTTTCAGCAACCTTGATATAAGCGGTGTAACCTCCATCCTTGTTAAATACGGCTGATGGAAGAACACAAGAAGGAACAGGATTGACAAATCCTGGGATCAAATGTTCAAGATCCGTGTTATCAAATTCTGAGCTGTTCTGCTTAAGTCGGGTAGTTAAGTAAAACATCAGACCCAAGAAGGCTGCATTTGTGGTTAAGAATATATAAGAAGGAAGATCCAATTCAGTTGCAATATCAATCATGGGCGCACAAAAGAAATCAAGAACTAATCCTGCAACTCGGGTCGAATCCGAGCTAGATTTCATTGACACAATATTTCTGACAGCAGTTCTAACAGGAGCCATGTAGCTCTCAATGAAAGCATAGATGCAGCTTTCTGGTGACTTCAAAGGATCTAAAGAGGGAGGATCTACCTGAGGGAGGTCAATAAGTTGGATTCGATCAGGTTGCGAAGCAGTCAGCGATTTGGTGTATGCATCCACAGAAGCACTTGAAAACCACTTCATGGAAAGAACAGTAACAAAAATTCGATCATCGCGATGGATCAGTCGCTTTGCAAACTCAATAGTTGAGACCAAGTGGCCGATTCCTGGTACTGGTATGAATATGAGCTCTACTTTCTTCATCTCTCAGCTCGCTTGATCAATCTTTCTTAGCTTCTAGTCCTGCATATATTTGATTTGTCTATGTTGTATTATACCCTGGAAGGAACTTTTAAGCTGTAAAGAAAACAAGAGCTGAGCTTAAATGTTCGGTAGCATGCCGAAGATATTTTCATTATTATGTGGCTAATATTTATTTTGTTTTTTACTTTTGACAGGTTTTGGTATGAACATATCTTTGAAAAGAAGATTACGATAATTTATTATTCCCACCAAGCATTTTTAATTTCCTCCACCTGCCACCCTCTAAGTGGCCGGAAAACAAAAGGGCAAATTCTTGAAGAAACAAATATATCAAACATATACAGGGCAAGTTGGCCAAACAAAATTTCCCCAAGCGTGCAAGACTTTATATTGATTTAACAAAAGGACGAATAGGAAAGCAGGGTTTCAATAGGGTAAGAGATTAGCTTACTGAAATAGTTTTAAAGGAAAGATTGAATATTGATATGAGATCAATTTTCGTATAAATGTCATTATGATTCATGACATCTTAACCAAGTAATTGAAGAAGAGTATAGATATGCTATAAAACTTGATTCGAGTCCAATTAGATCCAAAGTTCGTATTTTGATTCCTTATTCCCTGTCGTAGCTTCCCGTGAACCAAAATTTATAGTTAAAGAAGGTAAATCCTGCTGGCTAGTGCATTGATAAATTATACTCCAGAGACAGTTTGATTCCGAATGAAGATTAATAGTAGCAAATCAACTTTATGGTATAAGTCGACAGCAAGTGGTAAGAGAGTTTGTTTCTAGATGCATTCTAACAGATTGCTTTTCTAAAGAGTAGGAAACATGAAATCCTTGGTACAACTAGATATATTTGAAAACATGGTTCTCTGGTCAGATTCCCGTTGCTGTAAGTTGTTGTACAAGCTTGGAGACTTTATTTTGGGGGAAAAATAATTCTAATGTAAGTATTGCAGAGCTAGACCTGTCAAACAACAATGTCTGGTGGAATTCCAAAATATCTTGAGAAATTATCCCTCTTGAAATACTTAAATCTCTCTTACAATCAGTTTGAAGGGCAAGTACCAAGGAAAGGAGTTTTCAGTAACTCAACAGCAATTGTACTAACAGGAAATGACAGGCTTTGTGGGGGAATTGCTGAGTTGCAACTGCCATTGATCCACTCAAACTAATCTTCATTATTTGCGAGAGGTTCTTGGAAGTCTTTTGCTATCATCACTCCTTTCCTGTTGGTTGATGGATAGAAGAGTAAAAGGAGAGCTTTCATCTGCCTTCCACTCGGAAAATTCAGTTTTGATGGTTTCTTTTCAGCCACCAAACATGGACAACCGTGGATCTTAAACTTCCCTCAAAGACTAAACGTTGCAATTGATATGGCCTGTGCACTCGTTTACCTCCATCATCACTGTGAGGTGCCTGTAGTTCATTACGACTAGAAGCAAAGCAACATTCTGCTTGACCATGACATGGTTGCCCATATGGGAGAATTTGGACTAGCCAGGTTATAATTCCTATTTTTGGACAGAGTATGGTATTGGGGCAGAGGCAACAACAAGCAGGGACATGTACAACCATGGAAAACTCCTACTGGACATGTTCAGAGGGAAGAGACCCTCTAATGACATGTTCAAAGATGGTTATCATTTCACAGAGATGGCATTGTCAAGTACTTGAAGTTATGTATCCATTACTTCAAGCCGGGGAACCTGAAGAATACAATGCAAATAGCAGCAAAAATCCAACTAGGGTATACATGCCTGATTTCCATCTTGAGAGTTGAAATTGCTTGTTCTGTTGAATCACCCAAAGAGAGCATGAACATTGTCGACGCAGACAAGGAACTGCATCTTATGAGGTACAAATTTCTAGGGATTGGAATCCGAACACAGAAACTATACAGTAAATTCTTCATGAAAGGAATTACTAACCCAAAATTGCAATCAAAGCGAGAAATTTAGTAAAATTTTCTAAAACAAACACACAATTAAATTCAAAGCAAGCACAAGTATTTGATTTTATTTCTACAAGCCAAATTTATATTACAGAAAACGAAAGTTAATAGAAAAAGATAAATTCAGCAAAATCACCTTCACCGGCTCTTGCTATCGTAATCGACAACCTCAGAATCAGTAACGGACCGTGAATGTTGGACGATGGATCGACCAATTGAATTGATCCAATCCTCTTTTTCTTTCTCCGTATCCGCGACGAAATACATGGTGGAATCTCGAGTGGAGAGCTCGAAAGCGTAGGCCTTGTTTACGATATCCTCGGCTCCCTTGACTGTGAGGCAACCGCCCACTGAAACCACGCCACGTGGACAGGAGCCGCGGTGGACGGAGCCCCGGTCCTTGAACCATAACAGCTTGCCTTGCTTCAAGATAAACCAGCGGCGACGCCAGGTCTTGATGTAATCGCCTTGTTTAGTTAGCCAACCGGCTCGTTCGGGGTCGGTCCAGAACTCGATGCCTTTGTAGTCATCCGGATTCGGGTCCTGACGCGTTGCTGCTCGCCATAGATTCTCCATCTTGTCTTTCACTTTCAAAAGACCGAGAGAGAAAGACGGAGTGAGTTAGCGTTCGGTCTAGGCAATTACCATGGATTTGTACTCGGAGTAGTTTGGCTGTTTTAATTGGAGTTGGAGATATGCCATTGGCTTTTCCTAAAGATGTAATTAATTTCGCTGATATTTGAAAAAAAAAATAGTGGTTAAAAATATATATTTAATATTAAAGATAAATATATAAATTAGTTTATAAAAAAAATTTCTTATCGCGTTATGACTCATCAATTCTAACCAATGAGTCAAATTGATCTAAAGTAAATGATACTGTTTACCGTATGCTGATTTGTTAATAAGGATATAAACAAATAAAAATAATTAATCTAATTAATCATAAATTATTTTAACTTTATAAATAATTATTTAAATTTTATTTATTTATTTTTAAATTTAATTTGAGCTATTTAAATAATATATCTAGATAAATTTTAAGTATTTTAATATTTAATTCGAGTAATTTATAAATCAAATCGAATCGAATTTTTTTAAATATATATTTTTAATATTTATTATTAATTTATCATTTTACCTTTTAAAATATTATTAAAAATTAAAAAATCAATTTTATTGAATCAAGTTTAAAATTCAAAAATTAAATTCCATCAAATTAAAATTAAGTTTATTATTGCTTATTGAATATTAGGTGGAGCAATAGAGAGGTGTTGTGGAAAATTCAGTAACATCGGCCATACCATTATCTTCCACCTACTACGACTTCATTGCACATGACATTTCTTATATATTTCATACAAGTCTTGTATCAAATGCTCTTAGTTTTAAGTAAAATACGAAAATATTTGATTAAATTAATTCTCTACAAATGAAGACTCTGCAATATCAATGGCACGAGCAAGAGCAGCAGCTTTATTTTCACACTCCCTCTGTTCATCAGCAGGGACGCTGCCTGCCACAATTCCTGCCCCAGCTTGGAGGTGGGCTGCCCGTTCTCGACGCTTGTTCACATCCTTGTATGAATACATGGTGTCATACCGATTGGCAGTCGAAAAAACAATGGTTCTCAGTGCAAGGGCATGTCCATATCACCGGAGAAGGAAGTGCCTCGGGACCCGCCACTATATGGTCCTCGTCTTGTAACTTCTAGCCGATCAATCAGCTCCATTGCTTTCACCTGTATCGCAGCGGCATTATGAAAATGAGAAAAGCAGAGAGCACAAAATCATTCTGGTCGGGATAGAAGAAAAGCCACAAGCACAGGGTTGAGTTTCTTATTATATGTTTTATTATTTTAACGAACTTCAAAACGATGATAAACCAGTAAAAGGAAACCGTCACTAGAAGTAGAAAGAGGGTGGTCACAAGGAAAACCTTTGGTGCGCCGCTAACAGTTCCAACGGGTAATGCTGCACGCAAAGCATCCCAGCTACTTAAATCATCGAGTAACTCTCCTGTGACCTGCAGATTTCAAATAGAAACTTGTTACTCTGAACAAGATCACAAGTAAGCATGGTCGCAGCACCGTAAATAATGGCAGAATGTAAGCTTAGAGTTTACATCATCCTCAATCAGAGTCATACATGAATTTCTAGAGAGGAAAGTATACCGTCGAGCTGATGTGCATAACATGGGAATACCGCTCGATATTCATCAACCTTAACAGATCCCGGCTTGGAAACCTGCATGAACAACCTTTTTGAGTACAGAATTACAGCCAGATGTATATGAGGAGACAATATCATCACAACTCTAGTAGTGCATTATTGCCAACATGGATGTCTCCATGCATTTATTCACAAAAAGAAAAAGGAACATGTTAACGAGGCACCAATAGTCTATATTTGACAATGTGATTCGGCAAGTAAATGAGCAGCATGGTTTGAGTAAACCATAAAAGAAAAATAAAACCTTTCCAACATCATTCCTTCCCAAGTCAACTAGCATAATGTGCTCTGCACACTGCTTTTCATCAACCAAAAGTTCTTTTTCCATCGTTAAATCTTCCTCAAGTGTCTTTCCTCTTCTAATGGTCCCAGCAAGAGGTCGATTAGTAATCTTTCCCTGTGAACAGCATATAAAGGTAACAATGTGATAAGTCTCAGTTACAGCAATTTAACTTGACAGTACTTTGGACAAGGGGAAAGAAGGGGCAAGGAATGAAAAACCGCAATAGCTAAAGAAAAGATAGAAAGGAATTGTACTTAAAATATTATTGCATCAAATCCACATTCTAATTATTTTTTGGATTACTGTACAATTACCTTCTTCACACGTGTAAGAATTTCTGGACTGGAAGCAACAAGTATACACCCTATAGCCTGATCAGAAGTAAATCACATGAATCTTGGCATCACTATGATGGACTTTGAAACAGTCTTTGGTTTTGAAAGAAGCTTAAATAAATTGTACATGGTTTCTCCACTTAAATTTGAGAAAACCCTAAAAGAAATAAGAGATGCCACTTGAAGATTCATACATTCGACTTTGCAAGCAAAACAAATGGAGATCCACCAAAAAATGAATTATATATAACCTACAGGGCGAATGTAAAATACCTTCTCAACATGGTCAAATACAGTCACATCATCATAGAGGTCTAGATGAACATCTGGAAGGCTTCTGTCACCCCGAGGAGCACTAGTGAAAGGAAGCTTCTTCTTCTCCACATAGCGCACAGTATCATAGGAGAAATAACCAACCCAGCCACCTGAACAAGGACATTGTATCATTACACCTTAATTTAGTGTCTTCAGAAAAAAAAACAAACCCTCCATTCTTCTATTTCATTCTCTTCTTTCCTACGCCGCTCCTCATGGTTCATAATTGTAACCATATTTTCTTTTGCCACAATTTCAATGCTTGGCTGAGCTCTAATCACACTATACCTTCCCTAACATAAATTAACCCGAAAAAACATAAGCATAACCTAACCATAGTCTATAAACATATTACAGGCACCCGAAGAAGGAACTTACTATACTGGAAGCCAGCAAACCAGGGCCAACAGACTCAAACAAAATGCTCGGAGCATCCCTATCATCCTCCTTAACTAAACAACGATATGCTATTACCGGCGTTAAGTGATCTGAGAATATACATCGGTAAAGAGGAACTAAATTCCCATTCTTCAAAGCTTTTCGAATTTTCACTGACTGGTCAACTGGTTCACAATTGAAATCCACAGAAACAAATTTACTGAAGAAAATAAGAAACTAAAACATTCCATTTTTGAATTAGAAGTGTGTTATTATTTTAATTTTTAAAAATATTTTTGATAATATATTAGATAATTATTTAATATATTGTTATTAAAATTTTTTGATTTTATAAATTAAATTAATATGATAAAATATATTTTTTTAAAAATTAAATAAAAATTTAAAAATAAAGTTGGGTTTGTATTATCTTTTTAATTTTGTTGATGAAGATTAAATTTTTTCTGAAAATGCATTGAATAATTTTTTTTTTAAAAATATTTTTCAAATATTGAAAATTATAATACTAATTGAATGAATTATTGATAGGAAAGCTACTTCTAAAAGGACTTTTCAATAGAACAATATCAAAAAATAAAATCATCATTTTATGTATTCAATACGCACAAAAAATGTACCAGAAGTTTTACTGAAAAGACTATAGTGACCGTAGTTCACAAAAATTGCTTAACATAAATGTAACGGTTTTAATGTCGTATGGAAAAATTAATGATCACTCATTGTGATATAAATAAAGATTTGAACCTTAGGTTTTAAATTAAATGATTCATGCAACTTTTTAAAAATTAAATTTTGATAATTATAATTTTTTTTGTAACAATAAAAATATTTAATAACTAGAAATAAATAGGTATAAGGTTATTGAAATTTAAATTTAAACTTTACTGGTGGCTGTCGAAACCAACAATAATAATTCCTACTCAAAATAGATTAAAACTGTAGTATAAATGAGTAAGGTCATTTCCCAAGAGATTGGTTAGATTTATTTTTCTGCAGAAGATTTAAAAAGAAAATAAAAATGGGGATTTGTTGTAATGAAAATAAAAAGAAAAATTAATAAACTAAAATGTAGGCAAGGAAAAATTAATATGAGGAAAATATCTAACCAAAGGAATAATTTTAGAATGGGTTCAGGGAATTGATCATTGATGCAAAAATAAATTCTTTTAATCTTTACCAAATTGGTTATGGTTATTGGTACGACCTAACAACCTATCCCTCCTTACTTCTTCGATAATCAGGATACGATCTCTAATTATTTCTCTTGTCAGTTAAACAACCTTAGATACGATCTTAAGATTTAATTTACCAACAGCATTGAAAACTAGAGAGACTACCAATTCTAACCAACAAACACACATGTAGGTTCATTTAAGCTAGATTATATATCTTCTTAACAGAGAATCGAAATCCTGTCTGAAATCAATTATGTTATTTACCACTTATATTAGAATGCCTAAACAATTACGGATTCAGGTTTCTAATTGGTGATATATTATCCTGACAATTGAACAAAGGGCCCTTTTTGCACAACCAATCAAAACAATAATTTAAATAAGAACAGAAGACATATAAATAATAAAGATATAAAAGAACAATATAAAACTAATTAGATCTCACAATTCTTAAAGAACCCAAACTTTAATTATCCTTTGGCTAGACTAAAAATTTAGCAAGCCATAAGTTCAAAGAAAAACACAATAAAAATATATGAAGATTCAAGAATTCAGAATTTCAGAATTGAGATTTGAGATCCCCAGCCTCTTCCACTCTTAGCCTATAAATACTAAATATCCTAACTCCAGAATCTGTCTCCAAAGGAAAGTTCTCTGATTGAGTTTGATTACAATTAAACTTCTTTCCTTTTTCCACCACTTGCCAAAGACAGGTTTTGTATATATCTTCCTTAATAATTAAAATCTTCCTCTTGCCATCTTTAGACTGTTTCAGTCAACTTCAGCTACAAGAGATAGATCTTGACTTGAATTCCGAGATTTCTTCTGATTTTGTGACTTGAGCAAAATTTGCAGCTTTTAGTCCATTTTGTCCATTTTCCTTCATTCACAATACAAAATAGAAAATATAAGTCAAATCCAAAAATTAAGCATATAAAAGAATTTAAATCATGGGAAAATATGACAATTAATATGTATAATATGTAACTTATCAAATTCCCCCACACCTAAACATTGCTTGTCCTCAAGCATACTATAGTCTATATTCATAATCTCTTCTCATCATTCCTTCATACTCTTCCTATGCTCATCCAAAACACATTCTTTTCATAATTAAAACACAAATTTTTAAAGTGAATTCTCATAACACACATGAATAGCACTTTAATGATTCAATTAAATTCATAAAGTACACAAGATCTAACACCCTCGCAATTGGATTTCACTAATCACACTCTAAGTGTTTAAGGTATATATAAATGAGCTCTCAAGTCAATGCATAGAAGATTTCTTACCATAGGCTTGCAAATTCATCATATCTCTTCTACCAATAAATGAATTAAGATGCAAAAATCTAAGGGTCTAAAAGGGTTGTAATGGGGCTTAGGTAAGGTATGACAAAGGGATTTTTGGGTTAAAGAAATTGAAGAAATCATACAAAACTTTTCACATAAAACTCAACTTAATGATTTCAAAAGACTGCTTCAATCACATAATTTTCAGAATTAACTTCCAAGCAATAAGAATTACACTTCTCTTTCTCTTTTTCTTTTTCTTTTTTTTTTCATTTTTCATTTCTTCATTTTTTTTTTTCAACTTCTTTTTTTTTTTTCGATTTTCTTTTTCAAAAGAGAAGAACTCAATGAAAGCAATAGCTTGAAATACTAAATTTTCAACATATGCAATCTTTTCAAAAATATTTTGAAGTTTCATGTGCATAAGTCTATATGATTCATCAATTCAAGGTTCAAAAAGAGGGAAAATCAACAAAAGGGTTTATTATGGCTTGTAATGTGGTTTAATTCAAAGAAAAATGTCAGGCTCAACGTGGTTTCTCTAGGGGTTAATAATAATAAGGGTATGCTAGAAAAGAAATGGTATAATGTCAAAAAAAAAAGGGTTGAACCTAAATGCCCTTATTTGATTCATTGCATCATATTCATCAAAGGGGTTGATTAAGACATGTATGACAGAGCAAGTTCTAGAATAATCAATTATGCATGACAATCACACAAACAAAGAAATAGAGCATGATGTAATGAGTGCTCATAAGCTCAAATCTCACCGAAAAAAATTTTTATCTTTGCTAGATCCTATATACTTTTTCATCTCAATGAATTAAAAGAAACTAATCAGTGTTTTAATGAGAATTCAAAACTGTGTAAATCAAATTTTTTTTTTTTTCGTGGGATAAGCATTGGAAAAATCTAGAATTCAAAGAAATTACAAACAATAACTAAGGTACCTTTTGGAACAAAATTTTTATGGATTTACAAAAATTTTCATGAAAATTATTACAGATGAAAGGAAAAGAAAGCAAAAACAGCAGAGTCACAATCAAATACCCTCCCCCACACCTAGACTATACATTGTCCTCAATGTATCAAAATAATTGCTCAGACACTGTAAAAGAATAAAGGGAATTAAGAAACTTCCCTGAAAAATGTTGAGCAGTGTAAAGCATTGCGTTGATGTCTACTACTTTGCCAATCCGAGCATACTCATGAGCGAAAGAAGCTCCTTGATTTTCACTACTAGTCATTGAAAAATTCTTCACCCCTGCGATTGTTAATTTCCAACAGACATAAATAAATGTATCAAATCAAATAATGATAATAATAAAAATGGTATATTTGAAACTTGTCGACCACCACCACAATTATCAATTCATTTTTTTTCTTTTTATTATTATTATTATTTTTTCAATTTTTTTTTTTGAAAAATATAATAATATAAAAAAAATCAAGGAGTGCTCGGTTCAGCTGGGTAATTGGTGGTTGCAGTCGATGGAGGGGTGAATCGGCTGCTGATGGTTGAACAGGGAGACGCGATGAAGCTGGAGCTCGATTCTGGTGGCAGGGGTCTCGGGTCTGTTGCTGGTGGAGGTACCGAACTCACTGTAGTCGGGTGAAGGCCGCCAATTGATGGCTGTCGGTATGGAGAAGGACTGGCTCCGGTGATGCTGGTGATCGGAACCGAAAAGAATGGAGCAAGAGAGCGGGCTGCTGTTGATGGATTAGATGCGTGTCGGTGGAGATGCTGCAATCGGGACTGTACAGCTGAGAGAAGGAAGGTTGCAGTCGGTTCAGTGAAGAGGCTGTTGTGTTTGGGAGATGACCGGTGCGACTTCTTGAGGCAATTCCGGTGGGTCTGTGTTGTGGATTGGTGGTGAAGCTGCTGGAAGCTCGGGAAGAGGAGAGTCACGGGCTGCAGCTGATGTTGGGGAGCTCGGGATACTGCTCTGTACTGCTGAGGAGAGGTCTGAAGCTCGGTTGCCGGAGCTGGGTACTACCTGATCGGTTGGTAACCTTGAAGCTCTCGGTGCCCACCGTTTCTGCCGATTGGAACCGGAAGGGATCGGGTTTTGCTGAGGAGGTTCTGGTGGGTTGTGCTGAGCTCGGTTCCGGACTGTGGTTCCGGTTTTGTTGCAGTCGGTTTGTGGGCTGTTGCAGACTGGAGATGACCGGCGATGGAGTGCTGGGATTGCTGCCGGTGTTGGAAGCTTGCTGGAGGATTGAAGATGGTGCCGAGAAGGAGGGCTGCAGGCAAAGAAAAGAAGAAAAATAATAAGAGCCGAAGAGAAAAAAATTCAAAAATAAAAAAAAAATAAAAAAAATAAATTTTTTTTTTCTTTTTGTGACAGAAGAGGTGTTTTGATAGGGCGTGGGCACGCCCTATCAAAGTCTCACTTCTGTAATTTTGTAGCTTACGAAAACACAGGTATTATTTTTTTTTTTTTTTAAACAGAAGTGCTTTTGTCATAAGGCGTGGGCACGCCTTATGCTAACACTTCTTCTGATTTTTTTTTTTTTAACACCAAAACACATAAATTTTCTCTATTATTAATAAAACAACCAAAAATAAAAAAAATATTTGCTTAAACAGAAAATAAAGAAAAAAAAAAATTGGGTTGTCTCCCAAACAGCGCTTTTCTTTAATGTCTTTGGCTAGACATAGTTGTGCTCAATTATATGTTGGACATTGCCACTCCATTCGTTCAATTTCATGCACCTGTAAACCTTCATAAAAAGGCTTTAAACGATCACCCTTGACCTTAGAGATTTGACCTGTATCCAAACTTTGAATTTTAATTTTACCACGAGGAAACACGTTAGTAACAACATAAGGGCCTAACCATCTAGAACGAAATTTACTAGAAAATATTTTTAATTTAGAATGAGATAGTATAACTTTCTGACCAATATAAAATTTTTTCCTAGGAACTATATGATCATGAAAAGCCTTTATCTCTTCCTTGTAAATCCTAGAATTCTCACAATCATTATTGATATTAAACTTAATGATTTCATCATCAAATTCCATTGTGAGTGTACCATCATGCACATCAATTTTAGTCCTAGATGTTTTTAAAAAGGGTCTTCCTAGCAAAATCAAAGATCTAGATAAGTCATCATCATCCATATCAAGCACATAAAAATCAGCAGGGAAGATCAATCCATTTACTTGTACCAGAACATCCTCTAGAACACCTTCAGGATAAACGTTAGATCTATCAGCAAGTTGAATAATCACACCAGTCTCTTTTAATGGTCCAACATTCAAAGATTTAAAAATAGACAGAGGCATGACATTAATTGAAGCTCCTAGATCTAACATTACTCTTTCAATTTTAAGATTACCTACCTTACAAGGGATAGTAAACATACCTGGATCCTTGCATTTAGGAGGTAACTTTTTCTGAAGGACAGCTGAAACATTCTCACCCATGCTAACAAATTCATTACCTTTCAGTTTCCTTTTGTTGGTGCACAACTCCTTAAGAAACTTTGCATATCGAGGTATTTGTTTAATTGCATCAAGTAAAGGAATATTTACCTCAACCTTACGAAAGATGTCAAAAATTTCTTTTTCCTCCTCATCCTTTTTGGATTTAGATGATCTGAAAGGAAAAGGAGGAATTTGTGCCAAAACTTTTTGTTGCATGACGTTAGGTTTCTTAAGGTGATCGAACTGTGGCTGGGATACAGTAACTTCCTTTTCAGCTTCTTCTTTTGGAATGCGCTTTCGGGTTGTCTTGCTAGACTCCCCTACCTCGGTTCCACTCCTCAAGGTCATTGCACTAACATTATGTTTAGGGTTGATAATTGTTTGTGAAGGCAATTTTCCTTGAGATTCCAGTCTGCTCACAGAAGTGGCTAGCTGACTCATTTGATCTTCCAGCTTCTTGATACTTGTCCTTGTTTCCTGTTGAAATTGTTGTGTGTTAATTGCAAGTGATTTAACAATTTCTTCAAGAGACGTACCTGAATTTGAGGATGGCTGATGTTGTTGTTGTTGTGGAGCAGGCTGGCTATATTGAGAATTCTGAAATTGAGACCTTGCTCCGTAGCTAAAGTTGGGATGATTTCTCCACCCTGGATTATAAGTGTTTGAATATGGATCGTGATTCCTTTGTGGTGGACCTGGAAATCCTCCAACTGCATTTACGTGCTCATGAGGTTCATCTTGAAGTGTGGGGCACATGTCGGTTGGGTGTCCAGTAGCAGCACAAATTCCACAGGCTTTAACTTGTTGTACGTTTCCCATTCCTATAGCCAATTGTTGAACAACAGATGTTAGATTAGCTATTTGATTCTCAAGAGAATGTGTATTTACCTCATTTACTCTTCTATGAGGTATGTCTTGTCTGAATCCAAACTGTTGGGAGTTGGCAGCCATGGTGGAAATTAAATCTCTAGCCTCTCTAGGAGTCTTGTTCACTATCGCACCTCCACTGGCTGCGTCCATCATCCTTCTTTCCATGGGTAACATTCCTTCATAGAAGTATTGTATTAGGAGCTGTTCAGAAATCCCATGTTGCGGACAACTTGCACAGAGTCGCTTAAACCTTTCCCAGTATTCATGAAGAGTCTCAGTGTCTTGCTGCCTGATTCTACATATCTCTCTTCTAATGCTGGCAGCTCTTGAAGCAGGGAAAAATTTGTCAAGGAACAATCTCACTATTTCAGTCCACGTGGTTATAGAACCGGGAGGTAAATAGAACAACCAATCTTTTGCTCTATCAGCTAGTGAGAACGGAAAAGCTCGCATTTTAATTTGCTCTTCGGTAACTCCTTGTGGTTTCAGGCCTGAACATACCACATGAAATTCCTTCAAGTGCTTGTGAGGATCTTCATTCTCAAGACCATGGAATTTGGGAAGCAAATGGATTAAACCCGATCTTAATTCAAAATCTGCTTGCAGAGTTGGGTTATGTATGCAGAGCGGTTGTTGATTGACAGGTGGTGCAGCCAACTGTCTTAAGGTTTGCTCTTCTTCAGCCATTATTTCTTCAGTCTCTGAATCACTAGATGAATTGGTCAAATCAAGTGCTAAATTTAGTTTAGGAGATGAAGATGTACCTTCTTGTGCCTTTTGAGTTTTAGTTTCCTTCCTATTCCTCTTAGCTGTCTTTTCAATCTCAGGGTCGTACGGGATTAATTCACCTGCACGAAAAGAACGGGGCATCAAAATAAATCTAATTAAAAACCAATCCCCGGCAACGGCGCCAAAAATTGGTGGCTGTCGAAACCAACAATAATAATTCCTACTCAAAATAGATTAAAACTGTAGTATAAATGAGTAAGGTCATTTCCCAAGAGATTGGTTAGATTTATTTTTCTGCAGAAGATTTAAAAAGAAAATAAAAATGGGGATTTGTTGTAATGAAAATAAAAAGAAAAATTAATAAACTAAAATGTAGGCAAGGAAAAATTAATATGAGGAAAATATCTAACCAAAGGAATAATTTTAGAATGGGTTCAGGGAATTGATCATTGATGCAAAAATAAATTCTTTTAATCTTTACCAAATTGGTTATGGTTATTGGTACGACCTAACAACCTATCCCTCCTTACTTCTTCGATAATCAGGATACGATCTCTAATTATTTCTCTTGTCAGTTAAACAACCTTAGATACGATCTTAAGATTTAATTTACCAACAGCATTGAAAACTAGAGAGACTACCAATTCTAACCAACAAACACACATGTAGGTTCATTTAAGCTAGATTATATATCTTCTTAACAGAGAATCGAAATCCTGTCTGAAATCAATTATGTTATTTACCACTTATATTAGAATGCCTAAACAATTACGGATTCAGGTTTCTAATTGGTGATATATTATCCTGACAATTGAACAAAGGGCCCTTTTTGCACAACCAATCAAAACAATAATTTAAATAAGAACAGAAGACATATAAATAATAAAGATATAAAAGAACAATATAAAACTAATTAGATCTCACAATTCTTAAAGAACCCAAACTTTAATTATCCTTTGGCTAGACTAAAAATTTAGCAAGCCATAAGTTCAAAGAAAAACACAATAAAAATATATGAAGATTCAAGAATTCAGAATTTCAGAATTGAGATTTGAGATCCCCAGCCTCTTCCACTCTTAGCCTATAAATACTAAATATCCTAACTCCAGAATCTGTCTCCAAAGGAAAGTTCTCTGATTGAGTTTGATTACAATTAAACTTCTTTCCTTTTTCCACCACTTGCCAAAGACAGGTTTTGTATATATCTTCCTTAATAATTAAAATCTTCCTCTTGCCATCTTTAGACTGTTTCAGTCAACTTCAGCTACAAGAGATAGATCTTGACTTGAATTCCGAGATTTCTTCTGATTTTGTGACTTGAGCAAAATTTGCAGCTTTTAGTCCATTTTGTCCATTTTCCTTCATTCACAATACAAAATAGAAAATATAAGTCAAATCCAAAAATTAAGCATATAAAAGAATTTAAATCATGGGAAAATATGACAATTAATATGTATAATATGTAACTTATCATTTACAATATGTCACAATTTTTCATTAATTATTAGGTTAAAAAGTTGTTGATATTATATATACCTTTCTTTATTTAAAGGTTTTGATTTTTATAAAATTTGAAGTTAAAACTTAATATGTGAAAAAACAATATATATATATATAGAGGATAATTACCTATACATTATAAGTAGAGTTTTTTAAATTTATAAATAAAATTAAGATAATTATATATATTTTATTTTTTATATTTTTTAAAAATATATATAATTATCTTAATTTTACGTGTAAAGTCAAAAAATGTAAATATATATGTTATACCAAAAAAATTTTTACATATTCACACACAGGTAACTCAAAATTTAATGAAAAAAATTATCCAAATGGTTTAGTCTAATTTTTTTTTCAAAACACAATATAAATAAAAATTCGAAACTAATATGATTTAATATTTAATATAAAAATATAATAAAATATAAAATAAAATTTATGTTTCATGTATGGATATAAATCTGATTGTAAAAAATTCTTATTAGAATACAAATTATAAGCAATTGATTAGAATTAAGGAAAATAAGAAAGTGCAAAAGCTATAGTAAAATTATTTTAATAAAGAAGTTCCTCGTACGACTTGGATTTGTGGGCCCAAATGCATTCGCAAACCCAGTTTACACAGCCCAAGAGAATCAAAACTTTTTATTATAAATGTCAAATGATCATCCATGCAGCAGCAGTTGCTCCGACCTTGTAGGGTTTTCACTTTGCTTTTCTCTTTCTTTTGGGTTTTAGGGTTCTTCTTGAAGCCAAGCAAGCATGGTTTTGAATCCAGCGAAGAGAGACAAAAAGGTTCTGTACGACCAGAAACTGTGCGGTCTCCTCGATGAGTACTCGCAGATCTTGATCGTGGCTGCTGACAATGTGGGGTCGACTCAAATGCAGAACATCAGGAAGGGTTTGAGGGGTGATTCTATCGTGCTCATGGGAAAGAATACTATGATGAAGAGGTCCATCAGGATTCATGCTGATAAAACCAACAATGATGCTATCAGAAACCTCATTCCTTTGCTTGTGGTATTGGGTCTTTTCGAGTACATATTTTTTTATTTATTTTAGAAACATTTTGGTTGTTGTTTTTTTCCTTTTTGTGTGTGTGTGTGAAATATCTCGAGAAATATAGGACTAATGAGCAAATTGTTGTTTATTTTTAAGTTGATGGTTTATGGTTGGTTGCTTCTCCTGCTGTTCTTACCAGGGTAACGTTGGATTGATCTTTACCAAGGGTGATTTGAAGGAAGTTCGTGAAGAAGTTGCTAAATACAAGGTAAAAACATTGATTGAAAAGATATAATACATATTTCTGGTAGAGTTTTGTTTTACATTCTTAATACTATTCATTTTGAAAGTTGTTTTCCTTTTACCCTCATCTTAGTTTGATCGTCTCAGTTCTTGATTACAATATGTTTGTGAAAATAAAGAGTTTACCTTTTTCATTTTGTTGCAATTCAAGAAATTATCTTTCATGCTGTACAAATTCTGCAAATAGCTCAGGAAGTGGATATTGTTTACTACGTATGTTCTAGTCTGTTTATGAGTATTGGCCACTATATGATGAAGTCTGTTCTTTGAATTTTATTTTTAAAATGTTTTATCTGCAATATATTGCTTTGACTAATTGGGATTTGTTAAGTATCTGCCATCGCCATGGGTGTTTTGAAATTTTTTCTGAGATTTTCTTGTATATTTGGAAGGTGAATAGTCCATTTTTATGAGATTTGGATGTATGTTGAATATGAATAATTGAAGAAAAAGGGAGATAGAATAACATTAGCTTCTTTTATATGCTGATTTGCATTAGTCTTTTGATTATATGTTTTGACATGAGCAGGTTGGGGCACCAGCGCGTGTGGGTCTTGTTGCTCCAATTGATGTAGTTGTTCCCCCTGGCAACACTGGCCTTGATCCTTCTCAGACTTCCTTCTTTCAGGTTCATACTTGAGTTTTGCTTTTACATGCTCTTATTTTGTTATGATCTCTTATTTGGTCTTATAGGGTCTTATAATCTCACATTTGAATCTCAGGTGCTTAACATTCCGACCAAGATCAACAAAGGTACAGTAGAAATCATAACTGCTGTGGAGCTCATTAAGAAGGGTGAAAGGGTTGGCTCATCCGAGGCTGCCCTTCTTTCAAAGCTTGGGATAAGACCATTCTCTTACGGTCTTGTTGTCCAATCGGTTTACGACAATGGATCGGTCTTCAGCCCTGAGGTGCTTGATCTAACTGAAGATGATCTTGTCGCGAAGTTTGTTAATGGTCTCTCCATGGTTGCTTCGGTTTCACTGGCTATTTCATACCCATCTCTTGCTGCCATACCTCATATGTTTGTGAATGCCTACAAGAATGTTCTTTCTGTTGCTGTGGCTTCAGATTATTCCTTCCCTCAGGCTGAGAAAGTCAAAGAATACCTGAAGGTTGACTTACAACTCATTGTTTAATCTCTTTAATCTCTTACTAATTTTATAGCTTGACTAAAACCCAAGTTGTTTTGGTGATTAAACTTGTAAAGGATCCAAGCAAGTTTGCAGTAGCTGCTGCTGCTCCAGAATCCGCTGCTGCCAACAAAGAGGAGATAAAGGAGTCGGAGGAGCCCAAGGACATCCCGGAAGAGTCAGAAGATGAGGACCTGGTTGCAGGTCTTTTTGACTAAATAGTAGTAGTAGTAGTATGGTATTTTGGTAGCATCCATGGTGCAGTTATTTCTATTTCGAACTGACCGTGTGTTGGATGATGTGGTTTTTAGCTGTATTAGTAGAAGCAGTAGTAGGATCGATCCATGGTGTAACTATTTCTAGTTCGAAAGGACGATGTGGTTTTTCTACATCGATATATCCAGAATTTACTTTGCTTACCCTTTTTATTACTTTTCCTCTGTTTTCACATCTCATTGTGCTGCGACTGTCGAGTGAGATGCGAGATACGATTTTGGCCTTTAGGGACTGCTAAGGATACCATACGTATATTGTAACCCAATAAAACGAGCCACCTCTTTTTTAGTATTTTTTTCGAAAGTGCCCCCAAAACTCTAGAAAGAATATATATATATATATATATATATATATATATATATATATATAGAGAGAGAGAGAGAGAGAGAGAGAGAGAGAGAGAGAGAGAGAGAGAGAGAGAGAGAGAGAGAGAGAGGGGTTTATGACATATGTTTTTTTAAAATATTATAAATAAAAAATATTATAAATAAAATAAAAAATTATTGATCATTTTAATCTGTTTATAAAATTTAAAAATTCATAAATAATATATTGAATAAATATTCGTTGAAATAATTTGGATATTTAATTAAATAATGTGACTTTAAAAAAAACATTGAAAAAGATGATTCAACAGAAATAACTTTGTATTGATCTTGACATGTACTAAAAACTAATCCAATTAACTCTTCAAATGGAATTTAATTTTTAAAAATTAAATTTAATAAAATATTTGAATAATTCGAATTCAATTCAACAAATTTAATTTATCAATTTTTAAATATATATTATGAAAATAAAATAATAAATTATTAATAATAAAATATAAAAATATATATTTAAAAATTCAATTAAACTTACAAATCTTTTGACTTGAACATTAAAATTTTTAAATTTGATTTGATTTGTTATTTAAATAATTTAAATTTAAAATTAAAAAAAAAACAAATCAAATTCAAATAATTAAAAAAAAATTAAACTCTTTTACACCCCTAAATGATATGCTTTCCAATCTGCCCTATTCAAAAATTATATACATATACAATTCATTTGATATATTAGCGATAAAAATTTTTAATTTCACAAATTAAATTACTTTTAAATTATCAAACTCTCACATACTCACTTGTCTCATTTTCTTTGTAATTTAAGAAATATATTTTATAGTATAATTTATTCTTTTAGTATAATTGAAAAAATACATATTGTCCTGTTACTCATAAAATTTAAGAATTTATTAACAATATATCAAATAATTTTTCATATATTTATTTAATTAAAAAATAAAAGAACCAATATCACACAACAATCCGTCAAATCCGATCAGGTAAAATAATTACACAAGAGAATATATATATATATATATATACACATATATTGAAAGTTTCTAGAAAAAAAAAATTATTTTTGAAATTTATCATGCGTATGAAGCTGTCAACAATTGCTAGTGTTATCAATACTGGAAGAAAAGTGGGCGATGGTTAGATCATGCCATTCACCTCAATGTTGCTATGGCTCATAGGTTTAATAGACAGAAGCTGAATAAACTTCATCCCAGCTTTGCCATGCAAAGCTTACAATTGCATGCCTTGGGAAATATGATTTAAGTTAATGTTCAATAAATGAACCCCTAACCCAACTATAAAATATATTTTATCAAAATTTGCAGGTACTATATGCAACACAACAACAATAAAATGGACACTTCATAAGCTTTTCATAAACTTCATATTTTATCAAACAATCCTATCCTGTCTTGTTCTCAGGCAAGAAGCCATAATTGTGGTTTAATGTATACTTTTAACATGTTTCCATCCTTGTGTATGCTTTGTCATAACTACGAACAACAACAATGGAATTTAATGAATGAATTGCAAACCACCAAACAAAAATTGATGTGAATGAAAAATCACAAGCATAACTAAGAGGCATATTTAGAGATAATTGTAGAAACAGATGCTACGAACATTAAGTCAGCTGCAGGCAATCTGAAGAATTCAAGACAGCCACCATATCAAGATATCACATGTCCTTTTGTAATGCAGAATTACTGAAGACAATTCCGAAATAATCAAATCCCCTGTTTCGTATAAATGGTTAACTGTAAGAAACAAAATAATGCTCAAGAAGATTAATGTTGTCTGCCCTTCTCCAATGATGAATCTTTACCTGCAGTGCAAAGGAGATATCGGCTTCATCAACTTTGAGTGTTACTCTCTTCTATTTATCATCACGAGACTGACCTAGTTTGAAGAGCCCCTGTATATTGAATCATGTCAACATCCATTTCTATATTTGGTAATGGCTGCCGTCATCTTAAGCTAGGTTATGATAGTTGTACTCAAACTGAATAATAGATATACTTTAGTCATTTAGCACTCTGCACATGCTTGAAAATTCCAAAATTCATACTGGCGGTATCAATGCTTATTTGCAGATGTCAGAGTAAGATTTATTTAGCTACAACAATATAACAACCTTATATATCAAATATGCAACTACTAAATGTTTCAATTCATTATTAATTTATTATCAAGCAATAAGAAAAACCCACCTCCCCAACAGCTGAATCCTTCTTTCCACCATGGAAAAACTTCACTGCAGAGCAATGTACAATCTGCAGTCAAACTTAACGGCATGAGAGAAGATGAAGCAGCAGAGATGTGACTTTGAGACTAACCATTGGTCTGTTGTATTCTTCAAGGGCTTCAAACTTACCTGTTGCTGTTGGTGCTGAGGAAGAGACTGTATAGTGTCAACTATGGGTGATCTGAACGTCATCGACAATGCAAGAGCCATTTGATCAATCCTAACCAGAAATATATCATGTGTAAGCAACTGTAGGGGCTGTAATAGGTAGCTGGGTAAGCATGATGTGTAACACTAATGTAAAAAGCTCAAGCTTGGAAGAGGTAACATTAAGCTATTAATGACCACTCACAATAATATTTTCTTGTGATCGAAAGATTTTAGGAGCAGGAGCTGTCAGCTGACTAATGAATTCCCCCTCTATTGATACTGAACTCACATTGCTTGCAGATTCTCTTAGTTCTGCTTCAAGAATTTCCACTACACTTCTGGAACAAAATGAAGAATATTAGCCAATAATTTAAAGTGAATACTCTAGTCAAAAACAAGGAAGGTCTTATTTGTTACGAGACAAAATATCTACAACATTGATTCTTAAGAGATGAAAAAAGAAAATGAATACATTAGGAATTTGAAGATGATATATCTAATCACACATTAGAGACCAAACACTATTTTTTAGTGTTCTTTTGGCAAAATAGTTTAAACAATGAAAATAAAACGCCTTGACACCAAATAAATTTAAGTATATTTATTATAATCAAATCTCATACGAGGACAAGCTTGAAAAAACATTAAATTGCAGCATCTGTTGTCAAATGTGACTAATATTAGTTATAAATTCATCGGCGTCGACATCAGACTTTCTTTCGCCGGCGTCGCATCGGACCTTAACCTCCTTTTCTGAGGACCGCTCTTGTAGGAATTGACGGCGGCCACCCTCTCCTTACTGCAATCGACAATTGCAGGCATCCTTGAATAAAAACAAATTATAGGTTAGAGAAATTGAGTACAAAGTTTGGGTGTTTTGATTGGAATGATGAGAGAGCGAGGAAACACTATTAAAAGGAAAAACGAGAGCACGAAAATGTAACCGTAACATTTTCGTTCCCTGCTTTTTATTCGGTTTAATTAGTTTGTCAATAAAATGGGCTTAGCCTAATAAATTTTTAATTACATTGCAAACAAACACTGGCCCAAAAAATAGTGTTAAGGTCAGGTCCAATGGCCATTAAAATACAAATTATCATTTTTTGTTTTTTTCATAAAGTATTTCTTTTATTTTATATTTTTTTACTTTCTAATATCAATCACTTTTTATTTCTAATTAGATTAAGTATATCTCAATAATATTTAGTTTTTTAATATTAAAATAATAAATAAAGTTAAATATGTATTATCATCTTAACTTGGTTGTGAAATCAAAAAACTCTACGAACAGTATATTGAATAATAATTATTTTACGTAAGGGCTTCTATTTTTTTAGTTGTACTAATTAATAAGATGATATTTTATGATAGACTAACAGTTAATAATTGTTAAACACTATTAATGCATCAAATAAATTCAAATATATATATATAGAATTACATTTCTCCAACTTGAAATTGATAATTTTATATATAAATTCTATGGACAAAATTAGTGGAATAATATATATATATATATCTTAAAGTATATTAAAAATAAATGAAACATAAGAAATATTTTTATTTTATTTATAAAATTAAAAATTTTACTATTAATACATAAAAACGAACTCGTATTGTAAATCTAAAACTTCAATAAATATTAATATTACTCATAAAGAAATTGGGATCTATATTTTGAAGGTATATCCTTGAATGGCACAAAATTGGGAAATAATTGAAATCACATTCAAATTAACACATCAAATCAAATGGACCCGTGATCTAGGGGCATGGTCAGTCAAATTGACCCCTTGGATTTCCAAAACGACCTATCAAATTCTAAGATATTTGCACTTGCCAAACTACCAAAATATCCATTTTCATATTTAGAGCTTCTCTCGTGTCTATCACTATGTGCAAATTCAATCCGATAACCACATCCAAAATAAAGTCAAGAGAGGGAATAAAAGTTAGTTAACATGCTATAAAAATTATCTCACACCATTCATGATCGCTTTTACAAAAAATTAAGATTGTTCGAAATTTGAGTAATGATTTAAATGAATTTATTTTTATTTTTAAAAAGTGATGAATTTTTTAAATTTAAAATTCAAGTTTCAACGTCTATATTCTTTCTTCCTCAAATCGTAAGTTTATAAAAAATCTAAGATTTTTTGAGAATTTTAATCCTAATCAATTTTTTTGAAGGTATTTAGTAATTATGAGATGAAAATAAAAACAAAGCAACATGATGAGAAGGAAAGATTGAACAATCAAATTCTTTTATTTTTTTATTAGGGATAGAAGATTAGATTTGTAGATGAGGAGATAAGGAAGAGATTGGCGTGGCATTGGCGTCTTCATGTCCTTGTCTGATCTTTGAAAATGTGAGGCCCCTCCGTAACGTTTTCCCCTCTGTTAACTACCATTCTCCTAATGCCAACGATAGACTATCGAATCATATATCTGCATTCATACATTTAAATTCAATAATTTGTGAATATCATTTATATTTATATTGTGTAAAATATAAAAATTTTATATTAAAATTTATATTAAAAAATTAATAAATATAACTTTACTTCGATACTATGCGACATTGTTTTTTTCATGTATTTAGGGAAGCAAACTTATTTGTTGATTTTTTTACTAATTCGAGCGTTTCTCGTAACTTCAATTTGATAGTTTGGCTGTAACTCGATTTTCTTTTAATAAAATTCACCTTTCATAAAAAAAAATTATTTTGAGATGAAAAATACATTTTTTATATTTTTATCAATTTCATATATAAATTTTATTAAAATTTAGCTTGTATTACATTTATAATTTTTTTCAATTTATTTTGATATTATATTATCATATTCTATCTTAGATTAAAAATCATCTATCTCTTCGTCAGTCTTCTACTCTAGGCATAATTAGGTGGCTGTACAGAAGAATTCCCATCGTGTGCATGCGCATGATTAGGAAGCTCTTTAATGTCAATAGCAAGTTTTTAGTCAATTTCAAAACTTATCCTAAAACTATCAAGAGAAACAGATCTTACTCAAGCCTAAACATTAAATTTTGAAGGAACCTTCGAGAGCCAAAATTTTCTATGCTTTTTAGAAATTAAGGATAAAATTTGTTTTATTTTAATGCAAGATATATTTTTCAAAAATGAAAATTTCTTTCTAAAAGATAAGAAGCTTTGAAAACGTGCCTGGGTGGACGTCTTCTCGGCATATGTAACGTTCAGTTTTTTTGTTTTGTCTTTTCTTAATAAAATAATAATAGTTAAAAAAAATGAATGATGATAATGATGAACAGAAAGGTAGTGAACGAAAATGAAAAAAAAAAGAAAGAAAGAAGAGGGGTAGCGTGTGGTAGGGAGTCTGACAGAAACGATGATGCTGACAGTGATGATGACCGATTGAACCAAAGGAAGAGTGAACCGAGAGGAAGTAGAAACAACTGGAAACAAAGGACGGAACTTTGAAACCGAGGAGGAGGAAGTGTAACAGGGGTTGAAAAACAGAAGAAAATGAAGTTGTGCAGCAGGTAAGGAAACGAGATAGAACCGAGCGGAAGTGAAACTACAGCAGAAGGGCGTCTTGCCACACTGCAACTGGCTTGACTGAAGCAGAAAGTGATGCAATCAGTAGGGAGGAAAATCGGGTGCTTGAAAGCTGAAACAGAGACGAGAAAATGGGGCTGTGATGCAGAGAGGTAACAAAGAAATAAATAGAAAATAAAACAGCTTGGCAGTGATAGCAATTTTCTGTTCTGGAAATTATCAAGTTTATTTGATGTGTTATATGATACAAAATTGTAGGTAGATGAGATTGGGAACCGTTTAGAAGAATCGAGAGAAGTAAGTTAGCTTCGTTGTCGGTGTCAAGTATAGGTAAGTAGATATGCAGTTACAAATTTCTTATTTGATTTTTCTGAATTGATTTCTGTGGCATGAGGCTGACTATATGACATAATTTTGATGATTATCTGTCTCATTTGTGCTTTGTTTAAAAATATGCACTATGCTTTGATGTGACTAAACACCTTATATGATTATATTTATTTTAGTAAAATTCATTTTATTTTATCTTATTTATTTATTAGGCAAATTTGATATCCTGAAATTTATTTTTAATGAATTTAAAATATTTTCTCATCTTAAGGAAATTTATTTTGATTTTAAACCTCATGCCTAAATTATCATATAAGGGAAGTAACTTATGATTTGACTTTAATTAGTGATGCGGGTACGAGTGGACCCTCGCGGTACACCCAAGTATGTAGTTCCCTTGATAATGAAATCGGGAACAGTTTGACCTATCCCGAGGTGATAGGTGCCGGTTTCACCTGGCCCGTGAGACTGGCTCAGGTCTATGATCATAGATAGCGCCCTAGAAATAGGGAGTCTGTTGCACTGATAGCTACAGTGCATTCTGTTAGGGTGGTACCCAGCGTTCCGACGCTTCTGTATCCGATATCCGTTTTGCATCCGTTATCCGAATTTTGATTTGTTTGACTGCTTCCCTAATTGGTTTCCATGCCTGATTTGAGATAAATATATATATATATATATATATATATATATATATATATAGTTTTAGCATGTGTTACCAAAATTATTTGTTGTTCTCGTTTTCAAACTTGTTTCTAGTAAGGCATGTAAATTATCAAATCCGTTTTACGTTTTGAGTAGCTGTATATTTGCTTACTAGGTTTTTCATAAAACTCACCCCCCTCCTTCCTCTCTCAGATTAAGGCAGTGCGAGTTTCAGAGATTTTTGTCAAACTTTTGAGACAACCGGGCTTCCACCGAGGTATAATTTGTACGGTGGATATATATATTTATATGTTGACACAGTATGTAAGTTTCATGGTATACACTCGTGAGAGGTTTGGGATGTAGACATGTTGTGGATTGTAATTTTGTTGAAGTTGATATATGTATATATTCAGTCTTTCTGATCAATTACTGCGTCTGATGAAATTTATTATAATATGAATGAGATATGAAAGTTTTCGAACTTGTGGAATTTTAGGTATAAATAATTGGAAATAAATTGTATGTGAAGTAGATTTCAGGTGATTATTGAGGCTGTTAAATTAAAGGATAGTTGACGGTACATGTCAAAATTTAGGAAATCACTTTTAGTTTAGTGGGGACCTATAAAGAGTCGAAAGGAATGATTGACGCGTAAGTAGTCTACCACAAACACGTACAAACGATAGGAAAAGTGAAAGCGCGAAATCGGCCCGAAATTTTTGACTTCCAAAATTGAATCAGTAAGTTTGGGGTGTTACAGCATATCCTCTAAAACATGTAAAAAAAATTATTAAGAGGATAGCCTTTTGGGTTTAATATTTAAACTTTTTTTTGGGATTGAGTAGGAATGTATTTGATAGCACGTCAGCACAAAATAAATCATAATATTTAAGATAATATAATTTTATTAGTTAAGTACAGACAAAAAAATCACTATAAATATAGAGATTATAAAAAAATACAAAGATAAAAAGACCCTTTTGTCATATAACTATCGTATTAAAAGATATTGAATATGAACCAATTAACAGATATATGTTATGCTCAAAAAAATCCGAAGGGATAAAAGGGATAAATAAGAACACAAATATGACATCCTAATACATATAGTAGTGGAGGATTATGGGACAAAAAATAAATCCACTTAGTTTCAAACTTGACACAATCCAAAGTCATCATTCTCTTCGGTTTGCACAACCTTCTGAGGGTCTACAAGAATATAAAAAATTAAGAGACTATATCAAGAATTATGTAAGTAAAAAATAGGAGAATATCTTTCGGTGTCAAGGGAATTGCACGTATAGAAATTCAAAAAAGAATCGATCTAATTCAAGTCATAATCTATATGGGATTTCCTCAATTATTAATTGAAGATAAATCACAAAAACTCGAAGAACTACAAATGAATGTGCAAAAAGAACTCAATTGTATGAATCGAAAACTCAACATTACTATTACAAGAATTGCATATCGTTACGGGCACCCTAATATTCTTGCCAAATTTATAGCCGGACAATTAAAGATATTGAGTTTCATTTCAAAAAGCAATGAAAAAGGCTATTGAATTAACTAAGCAAGCGGATACAAAAGGAATTCAAATACAAATTGTAGAGCGTATCGACGGAAAAGAAATTGCACGTGTCGAACGAATCCAAGAAGGTAGGGTTCCTCTACAAACCATTGGAGTGAAAATTGAGTATTGCTCCTTTAGAGTTCGAACTATCTATGGGGTACCAGGAATCAAAATTTGGATATTTATAGATGAAGAATAATAAGAATAAGACTCTTCTTATCTTTACGTTCTATTTTGCGATAGAACAAAAAATGACAAATTCTTTCATTTTTTTGATTGAACATAAAAATAAAATAAAAAAGGAACGGTCTAAATTCTATAAGGTTAAATAAAAATTAAATTGATCATTTGATATAATTGCTATGCTTAGTGTACGAGTCGTCAGGTTTTTCAGGTTTAGGATAAAAAAAATGGGCGAACCATAGTATAAGCTAATAACTATAACACTAATAACCAACTCATCCCTTCATATTATCTGGATCCAAAGAATAAATTAAGATATGATATATTGGTCATATTAGTATAGCAACAGAAATCTTTTTTTGCATTAAGTAAAAGAAAAAACCAATTTGATTATGAATATATCGAAATTATGAAGCAAACGTTAAAAAAACCTAAATCTAGCTTTTTCCTATTTCTTTTTCGTTCTTATAAAATCATTTCCTACATAAAATATCGTATGAAAATTACATTCCTCATAATTTTAAATGGTAAAATCCACTCTAAATTTATAGAATTTGTAACTTGACCTCTATTTTTTTTCACTCTTGTTAATTATACTTGTACCTTAAATAAATTAATTTAGAGCTAAGTTAAATGGAATATGCGATTGATTTTGGTGAAATTAAAAAAAATATATTGAAAATATATTTTTAGTAAAATAATAAAAAATTTAAAATCAATAATAAAAAAATTATTTTATCTTTTCATTTTTTTTTTTTTACTTCACCCCATTGGAACAGACCAAATTGGCTCTTAATCAATAGGTATTTCTCCTCCCACCCTCTATATAATAGAATATTGGATACTTTTATTCAGCAATTTCTTAAAATTAGATGTTTTCTTAGAATTACACCTAATCTATCATCTGACATTCTAGGTTTATGATTTGATTTTTGAGGGAATCATTAATCACGTGCACTCTTGTGATCGCAAGATTGAATTCCATGAAAATTTGGTTAAATGAAAAAAAAAAATTGAGAGCTTAATTGATTCAAATAAAAACTAGAAGCTTAAATAATTTCTTTTTGTTTTTACTAATTAGAAGTCTAATTTTATCATTGTGCCTATATTTATTACATATACGTGTGTGCCAAAATGTGAAATTTTACGTATAAATGACAGCACGCATTTCCTTTATATCCGTTGTTTTCTTTTAACTTCACATTTAAAGAGTTTTTTGGAATTTTGGACATATATCACTAAACAATACCCTAATTGTTTGAGTATTTTTTTTTTCACTCAAATTATGTTAAGTCACTTTACGAAAAAGAATTATATAAAATAATTATTCTATATCAAGATATTTTTTTCATTTAAATCATACTATATAATCATATTATTATGCATCACATGTCATAATTAAATTATAAATTTTTATTTAAAAAACTCATTAATAATTTTGTTAATAAATAATTAATTTTTTCAATAATATAATTTAAATAAAAATAATATATATTAACATGCAGCAATTTCATAAAATTATTTTGTTGTTACCTGAAACACTAGTGACGAATCTGCAAAAAAGAAGAAGGTCAGAGGAACGCAGGGGCTATTCCTTACGTTTGCGCTATGATACTTATGTCAGACAGAAAATTTGACAGAGTTTTAGTAGGGAGTTCTCAGATCTGGTTTATAAATCATACATAACCCCTATTTATAGGGGTTTCTCTCTGTCACTAATTACGCATATGCCATTTTTCATTAAATGCCAGATTTTCTTATGTTTATACTTGTTTTCTTCGTGCGCCACTGTGGTTAGGCGTTTAAGACAGATAAGCCGTAAGAGCCTAAGACGCGATAGCGTCACTGTGGCCAGGTGTTGGAAACGTATAAGCTGTAAGAGCCTGAGGCGCGATAGCGTCACTGTGGCCAGGCATTGGAAATGTATAAGCCGTAAGAGCCTAAGACGCGATAGTGTCACTGTGGCCAGGCGTTGGAAACGAATAAGCCATAAGAGCCTGAGGAGCGATAGCGTCCCTGTGGCCAGGCGTTGGAAACGTATAAGCCATAAGAGCCTGAGGCGCAATAGCGTTACTGTGGCCAGGTGTTGAAGACAGATAAGCCGTAAGAGTCTGAGACACGATAGCGTCACTGTGGTCAGGCGTTGGAAATGTATAAGCCGTAAGAGCCTGAGGCGCGATAACGTCACTATGGCCAGGCGTTGGAAACGTATAAGCCGTAAGAGCCTGAAGCGCGATAGCGTTATTGTGACCAGACTTTGAAGACGGATAAGCAGTAAGAACTTAAGGTGCGATAGCGTTACTGTGACTAGGCGTTGGAAACGTATAAGCCGTAAGTGCCTGAGGCGCGATAGCGTCACGGAGGCCAGGCGTTAAAGTCAAATAAGCCGTAAGAGCCTGAAGCTTGATAGCGTCACTGTGGCCAGACATTGAAAACGAATAAGCCGTAAGAGACTGAGTCGCGATAGGGTCACTGTGGCCAGGTGTTGGAAACGAGTAAGCCGTAAGAGCCTGAGACGCGATAGCGACACTGTGGTCAGGCATTGGAAACGAATAAGCCGTAAGAGCTTGAGGCGCGATAGCGTCACTGTGGTCAAGCGTTGAAAACGGATAAACCGTAAAAGTCTAAGGCGCGATAACGTCACGGTAACTAGGCATTTAAGACAAAAAAGTCGCAAGAGCCTGAGGTACGATAGCGTTACGGTGGCCAGGCATTGAAGACAAATAAGCCGTAAGAGCCAGAGGCGCGATAGCGTCACGACGGCCAGGCATCTGAAAAGACTTGTCGTAAGAGCCAGAGGAGCAAAGACGTCACGGTGGTCAGACATTTGAAAACAAACATGCCATAGTACTAAAAGAGTGAATGGGTCACGGCGGCCAAACATTAGAAAAAAATGTGTCATGGTGCGAGAGGCGCAAATGCGTCACGGCGGCTCGGCACCAGGAAAAGATTTATATAAAAGGGTTTGAAGCGAAAAATGCGTGAAGTAAGTTAAGCACTCAAATAAGGTCTTGAAGCAAAAAATGCGCGAGGTAAGCTAAACACTCCAATGAAAATTCGACTTCAGAATCTAACGTAAAGACTTGATGTGAGGTCATGATGAGAAAATATGTACTCTTTCGCAAGGTTATACCTAGTGAAAGAGTAGGGAGTAATTGTTGTGCATGATATTAAGAATAATAAAAAATGCGCCAAGTGGCACACGAAGAAAACGGGTATAAGCATGAGAAAATTTGGCATTTAATGAAAAAGCATATGCGTAATTACTAATAGAGAAAAAACTCCTATAAATAGGGGTCAGGTATGATTCATAAACCGGATTTGAGAACTCCCTACTAAAACTCTATCAAATCCTCTATCTCACATAAGTATTAGAATACAAATGCAGAGAACAATTTCTGTATTCTTCTGATCTTTTTTTTACAAAAATTTTCAATAATGTGACAAAAATTTTTTTAAAAAAATATCAACGATTCATCACCAGTGTTTCAATTAACATCACATTCGTTGTGTAAGTATTGTTGCAATTACCCTAATTGTGTGATCATGTTACTATACATAATTAAAAAGAATATATGTTGACCCTGAGAATTAATACAGTACTTTCTCGTGTCAGCTTTTGTTGGACCACTGGATATTAAGGTGAGCACGTCACTGTACTTAGCAGCCAGTAAAGTTGTTGCCATTACATCAGGGAGACCGACTCTAATGGCGACCACAGCTAGTCATTAAAGTTGTTGCCATTATCGCAATTCCTGATCGGCTTGATTTAGGTCAGATGGGGCATATTTGGAGAGATGGTGGCTACTGGTTAGGCCGAAACTAAAACCAGTTTCCAGACAAATTTGAGAATTACTGTTTGGGTTTTCCATTTACGTTCTGAATTCAAACAAATTACTGCTACTTTAGAGCATAAAAGTTACAAGAGATTCTTTCATTGCAAAGAAATAATATGTATAAAATTTCGAAAACTTCGTATATTTTAATGATAAAATGACAATATGCTTTAACTTTCTCTATTTTTAAACTTTTTATATATATAAAAGATAAACGCATACGACCTTTCCATTCATGCATGATTAGTTTGAAGGAAATATAGTAGCTAGTAATGGCCTGTCTCTCTTGGCTTATGGTTCTTGTCATGCCCTGAGTGATTGGTTCTTCTTTTAGTTTCTGGTGTTCCCATTTCGGTTAAGACTTGAAAACCAAAATCTTAGATTAACCCCCCCCCCCAAAAAAAAAAAGCAGTAAAAGCACTGCACATGACATGCACGCTTTGATCAGAACTGCCTGTCTCATTCTTTCCTTTACCTCCACCATTACCGGGCTCAGTCGTTATACCTGTAATAATTTATGCTAAAGAAGAGCCGCAAATACAAAGAATTGTATACTTCGACAATATGTAGTACTCCTAGAGAAGAAAAGACACGCAAGCAATGCTGTTTTGATCATGCTTCAGTGTGGAGAAAAAGTAGTAAAACCGCAAAATTCCATTTTTACAGTATGAAGAGCTAAAAAATATATAAATAAAGTATAATTGTTGAGCATATTTCTAATAATATTGTACATCTTAATAAATCGATTTTGCGAGAATAGAGTAAAGATCATGTGACAAGTGACATCAAAATTAATCTTTGATCATCCGACTCTACACCACACCGAGCATCTCAATGAAGATAGGTAAGATAAACTAGTTCCACGTTGAACCTCTAAAGGAATAAATAAGATGGACTTTACAAAGAGTTAACCATAACGAAAATGTCACGAAATTAAGTGAAAAAGTATAAATTTTAAAAGAGAGTAGAAAGAATATTTCAATCTCATATCAAATATTTTAAAAAAATTATTTGACATATAAATAATAATACTGTACACCTCTATAAATCGATTTTTCAAGAAGTTAATGGCCTTGAGACATTAGTCATTGCCTGGCAAATACTCTACCAACCCTCACATTAAATTTCAGTGGTTCACACTCGATTAAAATTACAGTGATAAGCTTTTCTTGATTGAAAAGTGAAAAGAAAGGGATAGGTAGAACATTGATCGACTGAACATGCTGCATCGGATTCCAGCCTCAGTACACTATCCATATTCCACCTGTTTCTTCATTGGTTCTTTCTTCTTGCAATGTTATTTTGGCCTTTTCTTCTTCGCAAGTCTTGTTTGTCTTGCCTAATTAGTGGGCTCCAAGTGCACAACTTTCTCCATGATTAATGCAAAGTACTGTTTCTTCGATAGATCGTCAAAGTCGATGCTGCCTCTTCCAACTATATATGGTTTAGATTTTCGCGGCTCAAAGTACCCATCCTGTCAACATTCCTGCTTGATGGTCAATGGAGCTCTCTAATTGTTTATAACTTGGAAGAAAAAGTGCTTGAGGCAGCTAACTGTACTTTTCATGGTTAGACAGTGCATATGCTGAAAAGCAATAAGCACTCACAACTGATCTCTTCGGAAGTTATCATAGAAGTTCTTACTATAACCGTATAACATCAAAAATGCTGTCAAGTTTAGGCTTGAATTGGTCATATATAGCGATAATTCCTGTCACATCGCTTTCTTGGGTCCAAAACCATCTTGCAAATTGAGCGTTTTAATTAAGACGTAAATGAACCGAATTTGATGAATTATCTACAATATGTTATTGATATTCGTTAATTAATCTTAATTTATCAAAAAATCGTAAACAAATTCGTTTAAAATTTATTTTAAATTTATTTTGTAATAAATTATTTAATATTTGTTTAATATTTATAATAATAAATTTTTAAATTATATTTGTACTCGTAGATTATTTTAATCTCCTCTCTGTTTTGGGACTTCTTTTTGTTTACGATTTTAAAGGAGTAATCTATTTTACTGATTATCTAGCCAAATTTGGAGTTTACAAAAATTCAGATTTAGTTGGATGGAGGTAAGTTGATCTTTATTAATAAATTTTTAATTTAAAAAGATTATTTTAATATGTAATTATAAAAAATTACATATTTATATAAATTTTTTTATTTTTGTTATCACGTATATTTATTCGTATAATTTTTTTAGTGTTTACAAAAATATTTTTTAATATTCACAAATACATATTTATGAATATGCTCGTTAAATATTAAAAAACATGTTTATTAATGTTCATGATGAACTAAATAGACAAATATAAAAGATAAACAATATAAAAAAAATAAATATAGACAAAATGAATTCGTTCATATTTGATTCACTTAACCTTAACTTTAATCAATGAAAAGGATAGATGCCATGCCATGAATATAGACCAATTGCATAGATAGGCTAGTTTGGCAAATCAAAATTTCGTATTCTTAATTTTATCATTTTATCCCTTTTTAAAGTTTGTTATTATCATACTATTAAAAATTATATATTTTTAATAATTTTTTATCATTTTCAATATTATTGAAATTAATTTCATTATTATCTAAATTAATTAAAACGTGATAGAATTTGAAAATGCTACAAGAGCGCTCACCAAATTGGTGACTATTGCAGAGACCAATTTGGCAGCGCTGAGTTTGATACCGTTAGCATTTGAATTGTACACAAAACAAATAAACAGATTAGTTAATGGGGTAACAAAAAAAGGAATCTGAGAGTAGAGAATATAGCACCCTAGCAGTGACGGGAGGAGCCAGGCTGTGTGAATGGTGGGCGCCTTCCCAGCCAGATTCATGGCGTGGAATGTTTGTCTTCTCTCTGCATGGCACAGTGCCAACGAACCACGCCTTTTAGCCTTTCTAGGGCCAGCTGGAGCCTACAACTTGCAACCAGTAAACCCGCTCCCCCACCCCCCTGCACGGGCCAAATTGGTTGACCTGCTTGACGGTTCATAACGACCAAGCTAATAAATAATAATTATTCTCGTGGATCTTTATATTTCGAGTATTAAAATTTAAAATTTAAAATTTAAATTAATTGCATAAATTATTTTAATTAAATTTCAAGTTGATTCTAGTAATTTTTGAAGAGCGTGAAGTAGCTAGCTAGCAATAGGATAAAGAGAGCAAAGTTTAAATTTTTTTATTTTAATATAAAGATAACATAAATAAATGTGATTAAACTTGTTATTATGTTTAAAATATTATAAATATATGAGAGTGAATATAAATATTTTTATAACAAAATTATCATATATTTATATTTATTAATTTTAATTTTAAGTTCATTTTCATGTTTTTACTATACTTTTATAATATATTTTGAACTTAATGATACTAAATTTACATTTAATTATGTGTGTTTATATTAATCTTACATTAATATAAAAAAAATTGACTTACCATAAAGTTCCAAATAAATCTATAATAAAAAAATTTCGATGTTTTTTACGATCTAAGAAAATCCAAATAGTTAAAGGAAACCCATTAAACCATTAAAAAGAATTATATGAATAAATAGAAAAATTAAGTTTACAGCGTATAACATTTGTAAATGTTGTTTTTAGAAATGGTCCTAAAATGGTTTTTGAATATTATAAGTAATTCAGTCATTGATAATAGGATTGATATCCAATGTACTGATAGTGAAATTTTGTTACCTTACAAATGAGAATAAAATAATGATACATGTTAATTTTTTTATTTTCTTAATATTTTTAAAGAATATTTATCAACATCTTAACCTCACTTATGAAACAAAAAAATTCCATTAAAGGTGTACTGAATATTTATCTTGATAATATTCAAATTTGTTTAAATTTAATTTCAAATGTCAAAATGATTTCAAAGACATATTTAATAGGATTAATATCTAATATAATGCCAATGAAATTTTTTAACTTTATAAGCAAAGTAATTAAGATGATAACACATATTATATTTTATTTATTTTTATTTTTTTAATTTTTTAAATGATATAAATCATCATCCTAATATCGATTGTAGAGTTAAAAAATTTCATTGACAATATATTGAATAATTATATTATTTATTGATTTGGTGCTTTCGAAATTTTATTTTCGATATATTTTTCATAAAATTCAAACTAGCCTATTAGAAAAAACTTTATTATTATTATTATTATTAATTGGACTAACTTTTGAAAATATGAATAAATCTCATCAATTCCTAGGTAAAATAATCTTCCACTATCAGTGTGGATTATATTGCAATGTGAGCATGGCTAAAACTATATATGACTTTTCATCCTCTGGATCATGATAATGTATACAACCTTAATACAAAGTCAAAAAGAAAAGTAAAAAAATCATTTTCAACCTCGATCTCAGCATCTAACATGGGACTACTGGAGTAAAGATCAAAATCATGGTGGACCATTGACAGCACAAATAAATTTAAGTGTTCACACTCAAGACTTCCTTTAATGAGCATGCTTGAAAGTTGAAATAATAGTAGCTAAATAAAGACGAAAGGTAATAATACATGGTTAGTGTATAAATTATTTATATTATCAATAAATTTGATTATAATATATTATTTTATTAATTTTATAATTTTTAAAATGAATAATATTTAAATTTAATATTATTAAATTTATTAATTAATTAAATATTATAATATGATGATAATATATATAAAATTTATATCATTAATCAAATATAAATTCATAAAAATATTAGAAATAAACAAAAATAATATTAATACAATATATGGTACTAAACAAAGACAAGAATATGATAGAAACCGTAATAAATGTCAAAAATATGATGGAAACCATAAGCTGAAAATGACTAAAAGATAAAATAAAAAAATAGCCATGTCAAAGAATCAAAATCAACCGTTCAAAAGATCTCCAATAAAATTTCAGCCGTTGATCTCATATCCTGTCACCATCAACACTTTCCCTTCTATTCTGCTGATGCGACGTCAAGCAAGTTGCCTCAACGCTGCACTGTCTCGACCGAGCTTTTCATTTTGGACCGTCGTTTCCTCATCACCTTCGTTGCTACTCGTCCAATGAGATATTTTATTTTTCTAATTTTTGTCCTTTTTATATTAAAAAACTGATAAATTATTTTATTAAACAGTAGGAATAAATGGAAAATGACGGCCGAGAAATTTTCCCTTTTTTTCATAAAAATGAAAAGAGAAATAAAAAAATAAAGCAATAAAAAAATAAATAAAAAATATTATCCCATACATTATTAATAAATTTTTTAAAATCTACAAATATATTAAGATAACGATATATTATTCATTTAAAATATTAAAAAATAAAAATAAATAAAATAAAATTTATAGTGAAATTTAAAATTTTCACGAGTAATATATTGCATAATATTTCATAACAAAACAATAAATAGCATGTTATCTAATACATTGTCATAAAAATTTTTTAGATTTTAAAATTAGGACATATATTCTTAATAAAATATTGAAAATAAAAAAATGAAATACGAAATATGTTATCATATTAATTGTACTATAAAATCTAAAAGTTACACTAACAATTTATTAAATAATAATTTTTATTTTAGTATATAGATGATTATCTAATACTTTACTAATAGAGTTTTTAGGTTCTACAAATATATTAAGATGATAATACATATTTTACTTAAAATATTAACAAATAAAAATTTATATTATCATCTTAACTTTATTTGTGGAGTCTAAAGACTTCACTCGTAATATATTGTATAATAATTTTTAAAAAATTGACGATAGTTTTAAATTTTAAATAAAAATTAAAAAATTATCGCAATTTTTATTTTTTAAATATATCTTAAAAAACATATATAATATTTTTTATTCAAGGTACAATAAAATTTTAAAATTATCACATTTTTTTAATATATCTTAAAAAACATATATAACTCTTTTGTATTTAAAGTTAGGTACAAACAGATTAAAAAAAAAAAACTTTTGAGCTAATTCCCAAATAATAATCACCGAATCAAACTATAAAAACATATATAACTTACTAATTCTGCTGATAAAATTTAAAAAAATAACCATTTTTTTTTTTAATAAACATCTTGGATAATATATTATATAAAATTCATTTTAACAGTTGTCTTGCACGTTTGAGACAATTTGAGTACATGTCATTTTATGTTTCAATTTACGAAGGTATCCTTTGTATGCTTTCATTTTCCATTTATGTCACCAGAACTCATTTAGAAGTAATTAAAACTTTACTATGTCTCTTATCTTAACAATCAAACCTCATTCTAACTATAATTTGATAAGTTTATTAAGAGTTAGATACTGAATTAGATCATGCTCTCAAATCTCAAAATTTTCTGAATGATTGTTATATTGATCTAAATCAATTATCAATATCCACTATTACATGAGAACATAACCATTTAGAATTCTATTCAAGATTGATATTTTAAACTCTATGTAATACTATTATTTAATAAGAAAAGTGCCCATAAGTTGTTAAACACTTGCAATTTTGCAAATGACTTTTTTGTTAGTAAAATTAGGTAAAGTCTCATTGATGGTGGATGAAGATAACCTTATTTTTTGAATGTTTCAATACATTTGTCTTTTAACTTTTTATTGAACTACAATGAAATACACATAAATGCATAAATAATTTCAAATCGTGTTGCTAATGTTACTTTTTTTAGATTTATTTCACATTCACCACTTACGGTATACAACAGTAATTTGTTAAATAGTCTTATGATACAATGAAACCACCATTTGAAATTACATTGCACTTTTGAAATTAAACGCTTAAATATCATTGACAAGTACAAAAGTATATTGTCTGAACCATTATTTTTTATAGTAAATAATGTCTAAGAGACTTGCTTCTACTTTGAGAATAAAAAAATGTCTGAACTTTTCAGACAGTTCAAGTATATTTCAAGGATTTCAAGTATATAACAAAATGAATCTTAATTACTCTATTTATAGAGGTCCAGTTCAAGAGTTGTGTTCTTACAATTAAATGTTGTGATCTTTCAATTGTATTGTTTAATCAAACAAACACTATCATTTAATATAATAATAACTTTTACAAACCAATAGTTATAATTTTAACCATTCACAAATGGAAAAACACTTATTCAAAGAATATGTAAATATTTAAAGAGCAAACTATTAATTGAATAAATATGTATAGTTTTTTATTACATTGATTAAACATAATTTTTAATTAATCATTCTTTCATTATTTTAAAAATTTTCAACAATTTTTACTTAGAAAAAAACTTATTAAAATCTTGTTTTGGAAATACACTTTAAATTTCTTAACATCTTGAGATATATTTGCTTTAATTAATAAATATTATAACGTAAAAACCTATTTTTTCCTTAATTGCAAACAATTAAAAGTCATTTTCGACATTTCAAAATAGATTAAGAGATATCTTTTGTTCTTTTATTTATATAAAAATACAAAATAAAAAAATTAAACCGTAAACTTAATATCTCGCAATAAAAAATAACAAACCCGAGATCATTACGGTTACGTATCTTTCTTTTGAATGATTGTTAGTCAGCTAAGGCTCTACCTTTCCTAAGAACTCAAAAGATTTGTGCACGTGGTAGCTGATTAACTCTATTCAAACATGTCTTTAATCATTAAAATTTTTTTAATTTACGAAATTATATAATTTTATTTATTTTTATTATTCAACGTGGTATAGCTAGTAAGTAGTAACTTATTAGTACGAATCTAAATAGATTCATCATAAATAAGATGTTCACTGTTATGCATATTATAAGAATTTTACACATGATTTTTAATGAATCATATACTTATATGATATAGAAAAAATAATTACGATATCATTTATAAGATAAAAAACTGATGTTGCCTTGATAAAACGACAACGGAATTACAATTTTCACGTATTCAGATTGCGTTAACGACAAAAAAGTGACGTCGATGCGATTTTTTTCACGTGTTCCTCGTATATTCTGCAAAAACAACAGGGATCAGAGAGCGCAGGGATTTATCCCTGCACGCGCACTCCGATGATTAAGTTAGAAAACTGAAGTTTTGTATATATGAAGAAGAGAATTGTGTTCTTCAGAATCAAGAGAGTCTTCTCTTTTTTTTCGTCCTCCCTCCTTTCTCCCAAGTACTCACCTAGGGTATTTATAGGTTTCTTCCGGGTCGGTTCGGACTGAGGCCCAGACGCGTGTCTGGGCCGCGACAGAGTCTTTTGTACTCTGTCGCGGTTCGGAGCTGGACAACTTTACGGGAGAGTTCAGCGAGCGGCAGAGTGTATGTGTGAACCTCTCCCGCGGTCTATGCGCAGAGGTCTGTCGCAGTATAGGCGGTAGAGGTATGTCGCGACCTACTGTGCCGCACAAGCCTACACGACAGAGTCTCTATCGCCTAGAGACTATGTCGCCTACTAAGCTACTCTGTCGCGTGGAGACTCTGACGCTGTAACAGTCATGTGGCTTATCTCGCGTTTGACACGTGGTGGTCTCTGGTTGGTAGGTCATTGTACACGTGGACTTTGGTGATAGAACCACTATCAATTGCTCCCCACTCTTTGGTAGGAATATTTCCTGCGAAAGAGGATTCTTAGTAGAAAGATATATTTTCAGAAAGAATTTTACATACCTTTCTGAGGCCTGACTATCACGACGCGAGCGCGTCTCCAGTTCTTATGGCCTTTATGTTTCCATTGCCTGGCTATAGTAACGCAATTACTCCTCAGGGTCTTATGGCTCGTCTGATCTTTCACGCCTGGCCACAGTGACGCATAGCGCCTCAGGCTCTTACGGCTCGTCTGAGTATACGCCTGGCCACAGTGACGCTATTGCGCCTCAGGCTCTTACGGCTCGTCTGAGTATACGCCTGGCCACAGTGACGCATACTCCTCAGGCTCTTACGGCTCGTCTGATTTTCACGCCTGGCCACAGTGACGCTATTGTGCCTCAGGCTCTTACGGCTCGTCTGATCTTTCACGCCTGGCCACAGTGACGCATAGCGCCTCAGGCTCTTACGGCTCGTCTGAGTATACGCCTGGCCACAGTGACGCTATTGCGCTTCAGGCTCTTACGGCTCGTCTGAGTATACGCCTGGCCACAGTGACGCATAGCATCTCAGGCTCTTACGGCTCGTCTGAGTATACGCCTGGCCACAGTGACGCTATTGCGCCTCAGGCTCTTACGGCTCGTCTGAGTATACGCCTGGCCACAGTGACGCATAGCGCCTCAGGCTCTTACGGCTCGTCTGATTTTCACGCCTGGCCACAGTGACGCTATTGTGCCTCAGGCTCTTACAGCTCGTCTGATCTTTCACGCCTGGCCACAGTGACGCATAGCGCCTCAGGCTCTTACGGCTCGTCTAAGTATACGCCTGGCCACAGCGACGCATAGCGCCTCAGGCTCTTACGGCTCGTCTGAGTATACGCCTGGCCACAGTGACGCATAGCGTCTCAGGCTCTTACGGCTCCTCTGAGTATATGCCTGGCCACAGTGACGCTATTGCGCCTCAGGCTCTTACGGCTCGTCTGATTTTCACGCCTGGCCACAATGACGCTATTGCGCCTCAGGCTCTTACGGCTCGTCTGGCAGATCTAGGCTTTTTCTTAGTGCTTGTGAATCCTTTTCTTCTACTAAGGGCACTATCTTGGGTGACAGTGCTCTAATTTCCATGGGAATCAATGCACCACCCTTGCCTCTCAGGGCTGTACCCTCTTCATTACTTCTTCTTGAGCCACATATTTATTGACTCTAGCAAACAGGTTGGAAAGTGTCGCCGGCTGGTCGAGGGAGAGGGATTCTTGCAACTTCTCGGACTTCGTCCCTTGCAGCATTGCAGCTATGGCTACTCCTACTGGTAGATCTTCCACCTCCAAGGTTGCATCTCGGAAACGATCTACATAGCTCTTCAAGGATTCTTTATTCCCTTGTTTAAGAGTGAGTAGATAAGTAGCGTCCTTCTTTATCTGGCTATTGATCATGAAGACTTGCAAAAATTCATTTCGCAATTGGTCGAAGGATGAGATGGAACCTTCGCTCAACCCACTAAACCACTTCAGAGAGTGCCCGGACAATGTGAGTGAAAAAGCTCTTCACATAATTTCGTCTTCCCATCCATGCAGCAACATGAGGGACTCATAACTCTGTATGTGGTTGTAGGGGTAGGCTTTGCCTGTGTAAGTGGTCATAGAAGGCATCTTGAACTTCTTCGACAAAGGTTTGTTCATGATTTCTGGACTGAACGGAATCCTCCTTTTTTGACTATCATCCGGAGATACCAGCTTTCTCTTTTCCAAAATCCTTTGGATAACTTTCTTCACGTTTTTCGACCCTTGAACCGAGTGTGCTACCCTCCCTTCGGGTCTAAAAGAGTCCGAGTGGTAAGCACTCCTTTCAGCACCTCCCATTCCGGGATTTGCTCTTGTACCCTCGAAATAGTCTCGGGGGTTGGGACCCTTCCGTCTTCGTCGCTCCCCAGACCCATGATCTGCGGGTGAGCTCTGCCGCCTATGTGCCGCGGGGAAACTTTGTCGCCTATGATCTGCGGGCGAGCTCTGCCGCCTACGATCTGCGGGTGAGCTCTGCCGCCTACGTGCTGCGGGTGAGCTCTGCCGTCTGCGATCTGCGGGTGAGCTCTGCCGCCTACGTGCTGCGGGTGAGCTCTGCCGCCTGCGATCTGCGGGTGAGCTCTGCCGCCTACGTGCTGCGGGTGAGCTCTGCCGCCTGCGATCTGCGGGTGAACTCTGCCGCATGGCTGCTGCGGGGGAACTCTGCTGCCCACGACCCGCGGGTGAGCTCCGCCGCATGACTGCTACTGGTGGATTCTGCCGCCTATGATCTGCGGTAGCGTTCACCTCTTCTAGCCCTGCCGCAGGGTAATTTCTTTGAAATGCGGTAGAGTTTGGAATCAGTCCAGTGGCAGTATTTTGCGCTCCTTCCCCTTGTCCAGCATTCACCATGGTGGAGGGTTCACCTCTCTCGCAGGTCTGCCTCGGGGTGTTCTCATCCATCATTTGCTGCACTTCTGGGGGTAAGCTAAACTGCGGGAGAGCGTTCTTGAAGAAGTTCACCATAGCTTTCAACGCTGTCGTCGTCTCCTCATTCTGACGCTTCAGAGCCTCAAATTCCTCCATAGAAACCGAGGCCACTTTGCCACCCTCTTCATTTTGTCTTTGTCCTTGCTCTGATCTGACAGGGGGACTCACAGAATTCTCTCCCTCTGCATCCTCCGCCGTAGAACGTGTCCTCACCATTTTAATGGGGAATCTGACTTTTTGTTCTGATTCCCACAGACGGCGCCAATTGATGTTGCCTTGATAAAACGACAACGGAATTACAACTTCCACGTATTCAGATTGCGTTAACGATAAAAAGGTGACGTCGATGCGATTTTTTTCACGTGTTCCTCGTATATTCTGCAAAAACAACAGGGATCAGAGGGCGCAGGGATTTGTCCCTGCACGCGCACTCCGATGATTAAGTTAGAAAACTGAAGTTTTGTATATATGAAGAAGAGAATTGTGTTCTTCAGAATCAAGAGAGTCTTCTCTTTTTTTTCGTCCTCCCTCCTTTCTCCTAAGTACTCACATGGGGTATTTATAGGTTTCTTTCGGGTCGGTTAGGACTGAGGCCCAGACGCGTGTCTGGGCCGCGACAGAGTCTTTTGTACTTTGTCGCGGTTCGGAGCTGGACGACTCTACGGGAGAGTTCAGCGGGCGGCAGGGTGTATGTGTGAACCTCTCCCGCGGTCTATGCGGCAGAGGTCTGTCGCAGTATAGGCGGTAGAGGTATGTCGCGACCTACTGTGCCGCACAAGCCTACGCGACAGAGTCTCTATCACCTAGAGACTCTGTCACCTACTAAGCTACTCTGTCGCGTGGAGACTCTGACGCTGTAACAGCTATGTGGCTTATCTCGCGTTTGACACGTGGTGGTCTCTGGTTGGTAGGTCATTGTACACGTGAACTTTGGTGATAGAACCACTATCAAAAACATTTAAAATTAATGTAACGGAAAATGAATATCATCATTTTATTTTTCTTCTTTCCTTCTTAAACATTTCGCTAACTTGAATAATGGAGCATATTTCAATTTAATTTTTTTGTTATTTGTGTTTTTGACAAATCCTAGTGATTTATATTGGATAATTCATTGTAACATATTTTCTTCAATTCCAAAGATCGTCAACTTTTAATATACATTAAAGTTTGAAAAATTTTTTTTTATAATTTTATGATAAAAAAATTTACTATTTTAGACGAGAAGGGTGCAATTTGGTTATTAAAAATAATATAAAATTAGATTTGATAAATGTAAACACGATATGAATACGATACGAAAAAAATCATGTATGAGTTTAGAAAATTCGTACTTCGTGTTTAGTCGTATCGACACGAATTTTGACACGATAATTTTCGTATTTAGTCGTGACAAAAACACGTTACACAGAAATAATATATATTTGTGGGAGAAGTTGAACCTTAATCAAAAAGTTTTTTTTAAGCATTTAACAAGTAAACCATCATATTATATTGAAATAATATGAAATGAAAATTAATTTATATCTTAATATGAATTAATACTTTAATAAATATTGTAAAAAAATTAATAAATTAAATATGAAAATTAAATTAGTTAATAACTTTTAAAATAATAAAAAATTTAAATTCTGAAAGTAAAGTATTGAAATTAGGAAAAAAATGTTGTAAATTAAGATACAATTAACAATTCTTACATATATGATATTATAATGCATAAATATATATACATAATATTTTGTTATAATGTATAAAACTATATAATTAATAATTTTGTATCACTGACGCTAATACTATATCACATGATATGATGATGAGAGTTTACACTTTATAGAATTACAAATTTATAATACAGTGAGTAATTTTATATTTTATTCTATATCAATTATCACATTATAAAAAATTATAATAATATAATATTAACATACAAATTATCATGATAAAAATAAGATATTAATATTTATGATTTGTTTTAAATCATAATATAAATTTATAACTTATAAGAAATTATTTAAATCATAATATAAAATTACTGAATCCTATTGAATTATGTTAACTCTTTTAATTATTGTTTATTGCATTGTATTGAGTTATGGTATCTGCGAACTTAATGTTTGAATGTTTGTTAACTATTTATGTTTGTTGACTTAATGTTAACTTTTTATATTTTGTTTGTATATTTTGTAATGATAAATAAATATTATAGATGATATAGATTGAAGATTATTATTATGTTATATTTGTTAGTAATATTTGAATGTATGTAAATTAAATTATTGATGTAAATAAGTAAATATTATAATTTTTTTATTTTTGATTATATTTTATTTTTAATCATATCATCCGTGTTGTATTTAATAGTATCAATTATATATTTTTCGTATTTATCATCTTATGTCGTGTCGTGTCATTAATAATTATAACATATCAACTATATTATATTACGTGTCATGTATAAAATATGTGTTTTATTTATATTCATATTTTAGATACATTTTATAATTCATGTCATATTCATATTTCATATGCTATATATAACCCTAAACCCGGTTTAATTTCCTCAAAACAAAGGCTACGAAACCGGACACGTTTCTAAAAAGCGAAAGGCCGAGGTGGTCATATGGTCACGGTTTCTCTGATCTCTCTCCCGAACAACAATATTTCACAGAAGGCGGTGGTTGTATGGACACGTGGCACCTCAAACCTCCAGATCACCTCATCTCCGTCCGTGAAACGAGCCGCGTAGAAATGAAAAGGTGAATATATTTATATCTCGAAATTGCCCCCTTACATGGTGGCTTCTGACGCGGATCGATCCGTAAAATAATAAGTAAATGGAAAAATAAAATAAAATTTAAAAAAGCCAAAAAAGAAAAAAAAAATCTTAACAAAATAAAATTTAAAAAAGCCAAAAAAGAAAAAAAAAATCTTAACAAACCTGAACCATAACAAGCCGGTAACTGGATCTCCCGGTGGAATAAATAAGGGCTTCTGCTTATACACAATTGAATTCTTTACGCTATTTTAACCGGCTTAGGCTGTTAGATCTTTATGTGTTTTCTTATAATAAATATTATAATTTTATTTGTTCTTTCGTTTTCAATACTTTTTTTTTTTTAAATTTTTTAAGGAGCAAAAAAGCTCGTTGTATAAATAAGGAACGCTCTGAGCTCTCTCTCTGAAAAGCTTCGATTTCGCGCTTCGCCGGGGCTTTATTGGGCGGCGAGAATTAGAAAATAATATTCTTGTTTAATTTGTTAATTTCATCGGAGTCCGAACAGAAGAATGATTTTAAAGTAAGTTTCTTCATCAGCAATTGCTTGAAACATGAATCTCGAATTCCATCGGTTTTCGAGTTTCAAGATCCGATTTTAATGTTCGCAAATGTGCTTTTACAGATTCCAGTTTCTCGCTTTTTTGAGAAATTATTATTATTATTATTATTATTTTTTCATTGTTGATTTACTGGATTTTTTTTTTTTAATTACAGGGGAGTGAATTCAAAGAAAAGAATTTATTATTTTCCAGATTCTTAGTAAAGGATAAAGCTTGAGTGAAGAGATTCCAATTTGAAAGACAGCTTTTCCAGCAAGCTTTTCTGTTTAGTTTAGGTTCTGTTTGGCAGGGCTTTCGAAAAGCCGTAATCTTTCACCACCAAGCTTTAAGAAATGGTAGTGAAAGTAGCAGCGACGGCGCGTTTACAATGGTCAAAGCCAATTCTTCCTCAACCTACGTCTTCCTCTCAAGCTTTAGCTTCAGCCATCTTTTCACCTTCTCTAGCGAAACGCTGCCACAGCGAAGGTGTTCTTGTTTTGAAGTCCGTTCAAAGACTGAACCGCTCGGCTCTGTTTGGTTCTCACTCCACCAAAATCCAACGGTCCCGATCTTGCGAATTGCTCAAACCAAGATCCAGAAATTTAAGAAGAGCTTGCAGCGCTAGTTTAGACGCCTTCTCCGATGAAGAATTTTCGAAAAAAATTCAAGAAATGGCTCTCAGATTCCAATTATCAGACGACGATGATGACACCTACAGCGCAAGTAACAGGAATTCTCTAGATTCTGAAAGGGAAACGGAAACCGTTTCGTTTTCCCAAACAGAATCTTTGAAATTCAACGAACAACCGTCGTGGTTAGAAAGAGGTGAAGAAATAATACCATCAAGCATTGAACGTAAAGCCAATAGCATTGATCTTCCGCTTTCGCTTCGAATTATAAAGAGGAAATTACAATGGCAGGAAGGGTTCCGAGAAGCAGAGGAATCGGCTTATTGTTCAATGAAGAAGGCGTTTTCTTCGATGGTTTTTATAATCCGGGAGCTTCATAGTTACACTTTGCAAATGCGGGAGCTTTTGTTTTATGAAGATTTACAGGGGATTCTTGTTAGAGTTCAAAAAGAGATGCATGCTTCCTTCGTTTGGTTGTTTCAACAGGTTTTTTCTCATACACCGACTTTGATGGTGTACGTGATGATCCTGTTAGCAAATTTTTCGGTTTATTCTATGGGAAGCAACGCTGCTCTGGCAGCCGCAGCAACGAATCCGACACCGGGGTCTTATGTTTCTGTGGTTGAAGTTCAAGATCAGAAGCATCTAAAGTTTGATTCATCGTCAATAAAGTCATTTTCAGCGTTGTCATCCGGCGGAAAAACCTCTTCAATTGGCGGAAGCAATGGCGGTGGTGGAAAAGTCAGGCCGGTTGCTAGTGGGACCGATGGTAACGGATGGTTTGATAGAGCAGACCAATTCAGAACCATAGTTCCGGATGGTGCTTCCCAGTTACCATCGCCAGGAACAACAGCGGATGCTCAAACAGAGTCAACACCAGGGCGAGTAACCGAAGAAGAAGAGCTCAGTCTTTGGAACGCCATTGTTGATGAAGCTTCAAAAATGCAAGCTTTATTCAGAGAGGAAACGCTCGATCATGAAACACTTCAGAGATTTATTTCCCCCGTGATAGCAAAGATCGAATCAGATGGTGATTATGACGATTATTTCAGAACAGAGCTTGTTTACCAAACAGGGTTGTCACAAGATCCAAACAACCCTCTCCTTCTTGCCAATTACGCTCAGTTTCTCTACCTTGTTGCACATGATTACGACAGGTACAGAATCTTCCCCATCTTTCGACTTTCATTAATTTTCTTATTATTTCCATATTCTTTTGTTCTATTTTAAATAAGCTTTTACTTCATCACAAATAGCAAAAGCACAATGTTAAGTTCTTAACAAATAGGTATCTAGATTCAAGGTAACAGTAAATACCGAGTCAGGCACTGAGCCGATTCAACTGAAGCAGGAATCGCAATAATATCTATTTCTTGGCTTTTTCTTTCTGGCTGCGCAGAAATAATATATCATCCTTGTCGTTTTGCCCATAGTTGAGATGGGTTTTCCTTGAATCTCTGATAGAGAGGATTGTGTGGTGCATGCAGCTTCATACTTCATAGTTTTTCCTTCCATGGCAAATCTGAAAATATCCCAAGCCATCAACGTTTTGCACGTGACCTTTCACGTTCTGAACAGGAAAATATGACCCGCGCAGCCCCGCATGCCGTAGAGCGTTAGACCCATATAATCTACTTGTTGAATATTTGACTTTTAACGTAAGTTAGTTAAACTTTACTTCAGATGATGGTGATTACAGCTGTTTTGACTTTGTTGTGTAAAAACAGAGCGGAAGAGTACTTCAAGAAAGCAACAGAAGTGGAGCCAGCGGACGCGGAGGCGTATAGTAAATACGCGAGCTTCTTATGGAGAGTGAGGAATGATTTGTGGGCAGCCGAGGAAACTTTCTTGGCAGCAATTTCAGCTGATCCTAGTAACTCTTATTACGCTGCTAATTATGCCCATTTTCTATGGAATACTGGCGGAGAAGAGACTTGTTTCCCTCTTGACTCTCCCGAGACTAGCCAAGAAGCTTGAAGTCTTTAAAAAAGAAAAGAAATAAACATCAGAAACATAACCCCACCAAAGCAAAATCATATGCCTACCGCCCCAATCTTTTGTTCTTTCACTTCTCTTCTGTAATTTTGTTTACAAAGTAAAAAAATAAAACCAACAACCAAAGTAAATGAGAGAAAAAAAGAATGTTCTTGTGCTATTCTTCAAATAGATCATATGTTTCCTTTTATGGGGTGGTGACTGGTGAGGCATGGAAGGTGGCGACAATGGGGAATTTAATTGTTAAGCACTGTGCAGTGTCTTCTGCAGGAGCACAGGCAGGTAGGCCCCCGAGATCTACGCAGACCATGGAGTTTGGATGAATGGGATCATTGCGGAAGGCCTGAAGATGAAGCTTTTTTAAGCTGTTTAGGGCCCTTTTTTTGGTTATGGGGGTTTACACCAAACAACATGACGAATTGTAATTATTTCCTTTTGTGAATATAAGAACCATTACGAGAGATATTTCGTAAAATGAGGTAAAAGGGAATAATTGCAGAGAGCTGATTCCTTTTGTCTGGTACAGATCTCATACTTTTGCAAGTGGTGGTTTGTAAAGGGTCCGTGAACAGTTTGATTAGACCATTGACTAGAAAAGAGTATAACTGATGAAATCAAATCTCAGTGCATCATCCACTGATGAACGGACAAAGTCTCTGAGATTGGTTTGAATCAAATTAAAATGAGATTAATTCTTACTATATTAAAAATAGTGATGATAGTTAAATTGGTTATTTTCCATTCTCATCCCATCCTTCTTTTCATTCTTCTACAATACTGTTACAACCGTACAATCATCAAATACTTTACTATAGTGGTTTTATTTCATTGATTTTCTCCATCTGATCCAAAGCTTGCTGCCATTATGAACTAGAGCTACATCTGTGCAGCCATTGGTTGTTGTCTTTTGTCAAACAGAATATAAGCAAAATGCATTCTCCAGAAATTTAAAAAATTTCCGGAATCCAAGACAACCCTTCTGTGGTTTTTATTTTGCAAAAGGTTGATCAAGTAGTGACAAAAATCAATTGAGATGATTGACAGAGTTAGCCATGCACATGCAAATGTTCATATAATGTTATTCAAATTACTATCTAGGGCTGTAACGTTCTTCTTGTCCTTTTTGTTATTCTTAAAATATCATCCAGCCAAACACAACAAAACCAGAAATGTAGTACGATGACGGAAAGAATTTAACATTTTCCTCTTAACGCTTTTGAAGGGAATTATCATCATAATTATCAAAGCTTCTCAATTTTGGAATATGTTGTATGAATTAATAGATGAACTCTGCTAAGTCATGCATTAGGGAACTCTCCAAAAAAGTTCATGATTGGTTCATTTTATAAAAAAATTGATAAGTTTTTAGTGATTAATTGTTTAAATCTACCACCCACCTTTATCTTTTATTCAGACTTGAAATTGACTGTATTATCGTATAACACTCAACATATATAAAGTTAGAAATTATCATAAATTTCATTTTTTAATACATTTTAAAGAGTATGTAGCATTGTACTAATTTTATTAGTATCATTTAAAAATTCCACTGATGACGTATGAAATATTATTTTTTTTTCTTTTTATATATACTATTTTATGTATTAATATCATGAAACTATGAATGAACAATGCTTTAATAACCCATTCTTCTAAACACATGGAGATGCAATGCACATTATGGAAATCCTTCATTTCCTTCTTTTTCTTTTCCTATTTCTCTCAAATTCATCTAGGGATTGAGTTTGGCCAAGCAGAAACTAATGGTTATTCACGTGAAGAGATGGTGATGGTTAAGCTACTCATATCTGCCCTTTCACTACTGTCCCATGCCCTTTCTAGTTTCATCCGACCAACCCGTATCTTCCCTCTCTTCATTTTCTGTTCTCATTTCACTAATTAATTTTACCAAACCCATGCCAAAGAAAATAGAAAAGGAAGTAATTGAATTGAATCTTCAATGTTGAATAGTAAAAAGAAAAGAAAATGCATACGAATCTAATTAAATGATTTGTCACGTGCATGGGTTAACCACCTACTATCCAAGCCAATGAATTAGATGTTAGATTCTAAATCGTTTATTTATAAATTGGTATCGAAAGTTCACTTGATATTTAAAAAGTTCCGATAAAAAAATTAATTTTTTTTTAAAAAAATTAATTTTTTTTAAAAAAAATGAATTCAAGAAAAATATGAGTCCAGTTTAAAAGACTGCTTGGATATCATTCAAGCCTTGTGTCCAGTTGGATCTGACTATCACATAATTTATATTATATAAAAAATAAAAATATGATATTGTAATATAAACATTTGAAAATTTTAAAAGATCTAAATAGAATTAGGTTGTACCATTTATAAATTGGACATGCAAAGATAAGGTTTGAGGCTTGAATTCCCAAGATGGGCTTTGCCCAATTCGACACGTACACACATTTATATCCAATTAAAAAAAAAATCAATTTCTCCCTGATTTTATCACCCTAATAATAATAATTCTTATATTTCACTTGGGCAGGAACCCAGGTTTTCATTTCTTTTTGAGACCTTCTAGTTTTCTCATGGCATTGTAAGAAATTTATTCAAATAATGCGGAGACATATTTGAATTCATCAGAATTGTTTGTTGAAGTTAGTAGTTTTTTACGTCTAAACTTTTTTTTATAAGAGAATATCTTAATTCATTCATTGATGGAATATGAGAATGAGAAATTACGTTGTTTAGATTGAGGACTATAACATATTCAGACTTGTAATATATTTTATTTTATTTTGATTCATCATTAAAATAAAATAAAATATTGAGTTTCTACACATTACAAAATTTATACTATTTGAGATAGTTTAAAATTCAATAACTTAAATTTTATATGATTATTTTTAAATATATTAAACAAATTAGATAATCTTTAATATACAATTAATTGATATGTATAGACCCTCATAAAAAAAAATTTCCAACAGTCATTTCTTGTATTAACCCAAAATAACCCTTCATTGCTTAGGCAAAATGTTTAAAAATTTAGGGTTACAATCTTCTTATTATAAGAATATATGATGGCAGGCATCATCAATCTTATCCATGCTAATAAGAATTACTTCATGCTTATTTCTAATTACTTACACACACACACACATATATATATATATATATATAGTATTTTTGCAAGATTTTAAGAAATACGATTACCAAATTAACTATGTAATTAATTGTCGGTTTAATAACGAATCCACTAATCTCTCCATCTCTCTTCTTTAACATTTCTGTCTGAGAGAGGAAGCTTAGGAGTTACATCCAGCAGCAATTCTCAATCGTTGGATTGATCACCACTCACCAGCTCATCAATAGTCATTTCGTCATATGGCTTTTTCCAAGCCTTGCTATCAGCTAAATTCTCTTCTTCTAAAGCTTCTGTTATGGGGTTTTCTTACAACTAGAAATTAAATTCTATATATATATATATAAAAAAAAAAACAAAAACCCTCTTAATTCTCTTCCTTTTTGAATCTTGGTTAGGTCTCTTTTCATGGAAGGGGTAGGTAGAGGAGGAGCTTTTGGTTATGGGAATTTACTGTGCAATAAGTCTTCTGTGTATAAACCTAGTCCTCCATTATCAGCCATTGACAGGTTTTTATGGGGTCAAAACCACTCTTCTCAGCAGCAGTATTCAAAGCAAAACAACGTGAAAATCAGCAAAGGAACAGTTGGTTCAACGACTGATGGGTTACTGCATGGTTTCTCCTTCTCCAGTGATGCAATTGGCGGCTATGTAGCTGGGGTTTCTTGGCAAAGCAACCTTGAGGAGAGCTTCGTTGATGGGCTTTTTGTAGATGGGGAGAGCCTAGCTTTGACAGATGATAAAAACCCTAAAATGGAAATGAAACAATTGAAAGTTTCAAAGAAGAGTTTTCCTAACGGGGTAGGGAAGAGAAAGAAGAAAGTTGCTTCTGCAGCTTTGATCAAGGGCCAGTGGACAGATGATGAAGACAGGTTCTATAAAACAGTTTATTTTCTTTATCTTTTCCCTTTCTTTTAAATGATTTAGAGTTGTTTCATTTTGTTTTCTTTACTGGTTTTTTGGTGCAAATTAATGGAGGTATTGAAGCATTCTAGGGTTCTTGTTTTGGTTGATATATATTTTCTAGGAAACTTATAAGATTGGTGAAGCAAAATGGAGTTCGTAAATGGGCACAGATTGCTCAGAGTTTGGTTGGTAGAGCCGGAAAACAGTGTCGAGAGCGATGGCATAATCATTTGCGCCCTGATATCAAGGTTTCTCTTGCTTAATCTCTTCTACTAATCGTCAATTTTTTTTTTGTCAGTTTGAGTGATCAAACTGAGTCTCTTGATTCTTCAAAGTACATCAAGATTTCAGACGATTCTTTAGGGACTCATAGATTTGATTTTGACACATATCGAAATCTAACAACGTTGTAATAGTATTAAATTACTTGACTAACAACAACGTTACCTAACTGATTCTGTCTGAAAATCTATGCATAATCTCGACGCCGGAATTCAAGCTTAAGACACAGATTTAGGACATGACAGGATCTATACTGCAGGATATATATTTCCAGCTTGTTTAATTTTATGGTTTTCTTTCGTGCGTTTTATGGCAAGAGAAAGCTTCTTTCTTCTTTATCTCTTCTTAATTCTCGAAAGGGCTCTCTTACAGATGAGTTTTAATGCAATGATAAAAATTATTTTTCATAAATTTAAATTACGTATTTAAATTATAAAATTATTCTTTATTAATACAAAACAAAAATTACATATATATTAATTTTTTCAGAACGTGAGAATATTGTATAATGAAATTATCCTATTAATCCTTAGGTCTTAAAGGCTTAAAAGATTTTGTTTTTATCTGTAACTGTAAGAACCTTGACATGCAAATCATATGGCGGGATTCAGAAGCCGTTTTGCAGCATTTCTCTCATCTTTCAGTGTTCATTTTCATGTGATTTCGTCATAAAAAGGGGCTTGGCTTTAGTCTTTCCATAAGAAAACTTTTCCATTGTTATTAATCATTAATGTATTATTCTCTATCATGTTACTCTTCCTTCTTTTTCATGGTGTCTTTGTTTCAGAAAGATAGCTGGAGTGAAGAAGAAGAGAGAATATTAGTCGAAGCTCATGCCAAGGTTGGGAATCGGTGGGCGGAGATTGCGAAGTTCATCCCTGGAAGAACTGAAAATGCCATAAAAAATCACTGGAATGCAACAAAAAGGAGGCAAAACTCAAGGAAGAAGAATAAACAGAAAGATAATCAAAATGGCAAACCTCAATCATCTGTTCTTCAAGACTACATTAGAAGCCAAAATCTGAACAGCAACAACAGCTTCACCACTTCCACCACCCCTTCTAGCTCCACATTCTCTGAAGACTTGCCCAGTCAATTCAAATATTTTCTCCCTGAACCATCCGAATCCCGTGATTCTCAGCCTCTGATTGGTCAAACATACGATGAGGAACTTCTGTTCATGCAAAACTTCTTTGCAAACAATAATATTCAACCGTCTGTTGATAACTATACTGATCAGCCGAAGTCTATCCTTGTTGATAATCTCCGCAAAGGTTCTTCACACAATGTGAGAGCTGCTCAGCAATGGTGTAATCTTCCATCTGACCCAAGCTTGTCTACAAATAGGCTGGAAGAACAAGAGCCTCGAAACACCTATCTGTTGTCTGACATCTACCTGTCTCACCTGTTGAATGGAGCAAACACTTGTTCATGTCCCACCGGCTACTGCTACACCAACATGAACACGGAGCTCCTGTCTGAGCAACCTTCTTCGGATGGAAGAAAAGAGATGGACTTGATTGAGATGGTTTCTTCGTCTCATCAGTTCTAGTTATATATCTGGTGGATTTGGAAAATTGGTGAAATCCTTATGTTTGAAAAGAATTTAGCGAAAATTAAAGCTGTGGTAATTTATGAGGTCGGTTCTTTTTCACTCAAGAGCTTTGGGTTTACGAATCACTCATGGTTTGTGAACAATAAAAGAAAAAAATGGTGCTCGTTAGAATTTTCAGCTTAATTTGGTAGACTGCAATCATTTTAATAAGGGTTCAAAGACTTTAGGTTGACTAAAGTTTTGGTTTATCTATTGACATGAAATATTATAAATGGCCTTGTTGACTTTGAATTTCATAGACATAAAAAATTATATAAACACTGTTTTACGTTAAGATATGAATTTTTTTTATACAAATTATGTTGCATAATTATATTATTATTAAAAAATTTAATAATTTAAAATACATTACATAAATAATTCAATGTGATAATTTAACCATTTTATATATAATTTATCTCGTATTTATTTATCTATTCGTCTATATTCTTTGTGGTTATTATATATATATATATATATATATATATATTCTCATTATAATTCAGGTTGTTTTTTCGTCACTATATATTTGGGATTTTAATTAATTACTTATTCATGAGATTATTTATTGAGTATACTGGACAACTCTATGTCTTTGTGTTAATTTTGGTCCTTGATGAATAATTCTACGTACTCTCTTACTAAGCATTGACAACGAAACTGACAAAAAATTATGTTGAAAATCCACTCTTTTCCTCGTTATTTCCATTATTATCAACGACATCACAATATCGTTATTAATTATTGAATTCAACAAGGGAACTGACTAGATTATACTTTTTATTTTTTCTTAAAAAATATATATAATAAAATCGATGTTATTATATATGTATATTTCATTTCCAAATCAATAGTTTTATCCATATTTTTAATTTTTTTAGATAATTTAATTCAATCATTTTATCAATATACAATAGCAAAGTAATCATTAGATGATATAGATGTGAATTTTTTTATTATTTTAAAGTAATCATTAATATACAATTTCAGAGCTTCATGGCTCATGGGCAAACAATTTTCCGTTGAATTTCACCCAAAAAATAGGAATTTAATTATGAATGAAACAGGAAATATATATATATATATATATATATATATAAAAGCAAAGTTAGGAGAATGGGTAATTAGTCTTTCTGGTAGTAATATATCTTTTTACGATTAATTTAAATGAGTAATGAGATTGGTTTCAATAAAATTAAAAAAAATGATTAGTAAGTAAACATAATTTTAACAAAATAATAAAATATTTAAATCTAAGGATTAAGAAATGGTAATAATTTCACCCTTTCAATAATTTATTTTTAATAAGAACTTCCATCCATTAGAGATGTGATGGAATCCAAACCTTTTTTAAGTTAACACGTTACACAAAATTTTTTTGCTAATTCTTTCCCTTGTAAATTGCTGAATAGCTTTATTTCTTTTTTAACCCGATGATTTTAAACACGAGACAATAATACTATACGAATATAACAAAAAAGAACACATGAAAGTTTAAATTATATATGAATTTAATAAAAAATAAAAAAAATATTATATTTGATTTATTGATGTGAAATTTTTTATTTTATATAATACAAATACGAATTATCGCATCAACTTTTTTAAGCTAATTTCTGCTGCTTGCCATCGTGTGAATCTATACCTAAAACAATAGCATTTTGGTGCGGAGAAAGTTACGCATGTTCATGAGCAAGTAAATAATGGCACTAAATTCCATAAAATTTGTCTTATAATCAAGGAAATGACATGAAATTCCTATATATTTTCTCTTAAATGCCTCCTCAAAGTGAAAAAGAATAATGCTTATAAATTAAAAAAAAAAAAAACAGATACCTAAACAGTAAACAATACAATTATGCTGTTTACCAATGACCTTTCCAAGTTTTACAAATGAACTAGTGATTTTAAGACAAATGGTATACATCAATTAGTGGCATATGTAATCTAATTTTGTTTTCTAGGACTTTGAAAACTTTGTCTGTATGTCCGGGAGAGCTTCTGCTTTTTCCCAGTGTGAAAAATGAAATTGGGAGTTCAAACAGGACATAGATGATCCTTCCACAAGCAGAAGTTATCTGATCATTCTACGTTTATATGTTTACTTGATCTCTTTCAGACATGGTCTGGTTCCGGGATCATGACATTTTTGCTCTGGCAAAGAATATTCCGGCAAATAAACCTGGAAGAAGCATACGGAAACTGACTTAGATGAAAATCTATATGTTTGGTAAGCATTCATAGTGTGCAGAGTCGGTTAAATTCATTACCAAAGAGTATGCTGAACATGTTTGGTACACTGAGTGGAACTTTGAACAAAACAATACCGGTAATGGAGATGGGAATCTTGTTCAAGGAACCTACAAGACTATAAAAACAAAGATACAATTTCAGTGGTAAACTGGTAATATAATTGTCAAATTCAGGCACAAAAGAAGGATACACTGCACAGAAATGACGATGAGAATCATGACATGTATAAACACTAGTAATTTAACAAAACAAAATGTACTTCCTCTCAAGCTTTTTTTATAAAGAAATCATTGCTGGTCTCTTGGATTGTAATCAACAGCTATGCACTTCCTCATGCCAACATGAACTAGATGAAATTGTTGCTATGGAATAACACAGATACCAGTTATTTGCTTATTAACAAAGTAGAAAAATGTTCGAAAAGGTGGATTGATCTCAAATTATATTAGCATAAAGAGCACCAGCAGAACCATATAATTTTATCTTCATTTTGGCCCGTTGTTACCCTTCCTTGAAGTCCATGAGCCAGTCTCTTTGACATAAACTCTAGCAGGCATAAATCTTTTAAGGAGTTATCTGACACTTTTTGTGTTTAATAAAATACAAAATCTAGTACCTGTAAGTGGTTGGTCCAGTTTGATGCAAAAACCAAATGGAGGTGAAGCTAATGGCAAGTCCAAGAAATCCACTTGCTGTCGCAACAACCCAAAACATTGGTACTTTAATCACATCGCTGCAAATCAATTACCAATGTCAGAATACAGAAGATGCTACTTGCATGAAGAAAAACTTGTATGACTGTAACAAAGTTAAACCTTTGAAGATGTTCACTTACACATTTATTACATATTCCCATTCATTCAAAATGAAAATCAAGAAGATGGCGAAGGGTAGAGACAACAAATTATTCAGCAAAACCATGGATACTTCATTAAGTGATCCTGAATTTGTTGTCTGCTTAGCTTTGTCCATGATACGCCGTAGAGTAAGCTGTCACAAATTATAATGTTTCTTGACAGTTGGTAATCATAAAATATAGAGGTCTGTAAAAACCATGCTTCCCATATTCAAAGCTAGAAGTTACAGATCTCAAAATCAACAATATGACTAAACCATATAGTAAACAAATGTTCAAGGCATACCGAGTAGCTGGCTGTTAAGAGGCAATTCAAAATCTGCCAAGCATATCCTGTGGCATCAAACGAGAGATCTGTGATACCGCCAGTGACAGCAGAGATAATCTGCAGCCCAGTGACACAAATCTCAGTAATGATAGAATTAAAATTTCCATAGAAAGGAAAAATTGCATTCATAATTATAGTAGGGTTGTCTTGTTGCATGCAGCAGAAGCCAACTTGAGTAATAATTTTGTCCATACAGTTCACACAAAAGTAAAGTAATTGGTGTTCTTCCTGATGAATATGATAACATCAAGGAATAACTTTACCATCATAAACATCGCTGTCCACACTTTCTGATTTTGACGTTTTCGGAAAACATAATACTCTCCAATTGCTGTTAAGATATTTGTCATGTTCTTCAGAATGGTTACCATTGCTATATTTATGTATTTCAAACTGAAATGAAAAACACACAAATGTATAGTCAGGAGTCCACTTCTCTACACTTTTTGTCTAAATAATATAAGAGGAACACGCTAAAGGCGCAGTCTATAACATACCTATACATGCCTGATACAAGCATGCCAACAAAGATTATATTCACAGGGATCCAAACCTTGATCAGCTTCCAATTGAGCTTTTCCACTGAAACTGCTCTACACAGACCCAATATGGCAACAACTAGACAACTGATCAGATTCTGCAATGCAATACAGGAAAAAGAATGAACTTCCACCACAGCAAAGTTTCAACTGTTCTCACAAAACAAGACATCAGCAGATGATCACAGGCTGGGGTAATGATGGCAGGGAAATGGTCAAAGACGTCCAAACAATTATGCATGCTTTTAAGTTATAGTTTAATAACAGAATACAACAGAGAGAAATTTGCTTATGACACTCATGACAACACATTTTTGCATGATTTGAATGCTATTAAGTTGGTATAAAGAAACAGCTACTACTTACTTGATAAAACATCAATGATATTCCTGCATTGAAATTATAGCTTGAGAGAACAATTTTATTTAGCAATATCATGCTGCAGGAAGAAATGCAGTAGGCTGTTCCTGACAGAAGAGGTCTAGATCTTCTTCCAAATACGTGCGCTCGTTTTCCATTCTCGTCAAATGTAAGATTAAAACTTTCACCAATTGCTTCTCCATTCCCTTTAAAAAGCCTGAGTAAAGAAAGTAAATTACACATTTTATTGAAGAACCAGTGATATGCATATCAAATTGACCTAACAAAGCGCTATTAAAAATGGTAACTCTGATCACGTAATTTTGTATGATCAGTATTAACGTGTACATCATGAATGCAAACTGATTAATTAGTAGTTTAGTATTGTATACATATTAGGAGAAAGATGGAAAAACCCAACAAATCAATCTCCATAACAGAATTTTTTGCAAAACAAAGTTTACTAAAGTTTAAAATACTGAAGAAAAAGAAGCTTAAGAGTGAGACTGTGGTCATTGTCGCTCGATTCATTTGAACAAAGCCAATCTCTTGTCTTTCAAACTTGGACATGTCAAGTAAAACAGGCAAAGGGAAACAATTTTCAAAATTCACATGGTATTAGAGAAAATCAAATTCATGTCAAAATCCAATTAGCAAAACAACACATGCATGTAGGGAAGAAATACACATAAAACAATAGAGATTTTGAATGAAGTTAAAATTTTATTTGGTAATTCTACCTGTCAGTCAATGTTCCATGCTTAGCATTTGTCATGATACTGCTAATGGACCTCTGCCCTTGCTGGTGGATACTACTCAGGATCTCTTTAACTTTATTAACATTTTTATCCGATGTCACTTTCACATTCCAAGATATTAATTCTGATTCCTCAGAATCATGGCAAACAACTTCATCTAACTTTGACATATCACTGACCTGCATATGAGAAAAGAAAAAAAGAAAAGAATATAAGATTTGGAAAAATTAGCCAAACTTTTCAGTTCCAATTGCTATTGGCAACACTTCATTTGCCAATGAAGCGAAGGAATTTTAAAGCATCAACAAAAGCTACAATATCTATTATCTAGTAGAGTAGAAAGTAAGTTAATCCTCCCAAAATTAGTAAATTGGTGCAACTTCAGTGAAGCAATAGTGCCAAACGTAGAAGCTTTTAAGCAAATTATTTTACTATCTATATCAATATTCAGATATACAACTTGAGATCTGAGAAATTATAATTAAGCCAAAACATTTGCAATTAGTCAATTCAACTAAAATCCCCTGTTTCTTTTTTATTTTAACTCTCATGGTAATGCCAATGTTTTATGAAACCATCAACAAACAAGTAAGAAAATTAAAATTTTAAGCATAACCCAAAAACAAGAAGAAGTTACCAATTTGATTAGTGCCCTGGAAGCTTCAATTCAATATCCCCACTTAGCAACAGATTACAGAGCAAACTCCTGAATAGAAAGAGAATTATAGGAAGAAAAAGTAATGATTAGTTAAATAAAAGCCAATCAAACGCCTCGGAAATGAAAGAGAAAGCAACCCCAAGAGGCAGAGGATCATGGGAAAGACGTGAATACTGAAAATCAAATTCTTTTTTAATAACACGCAAAGGGTAGCTAAAAGGAAGATCCAAAAGTAAAGAGAAAGAAAAGTTCACGAAGTTGTTGCAAGTTGGCAGTTTAAACGCATTGTGGAAGGAAGGTGAGAGAAGCAAACCGAGAGCGAGATTCCAGGAATGTAAGAACTTGTATATTGGATCTTGGAACAACTCCCGAGGTTTTCCAAAGTCAAATGTTGTCTGAGTTTCGCCATTAAATGAACAAGCAACTGAGCTTTTTTTTTTTCTTCTCTTTTTACTTCTTCTTGGACAACGGATTTGTTTCAATTAAAGCATCGAAGGTGTCGCTGACAGGGACTTTTTCGAATCCTTTGATCTGTTTTGCGCGGAATATATGCCTTACTTTTTGGCACGGCAATGGAGGCGGGTCGGGTTCCTGGATTCTCCAATATCAAGCCCAATAACAACTTAGTTGAGCTCGAATGTTCTATCATGCCAAAAGGCCCAAAATTCATTACAGTGACGAGAGCATTAAGCTCAGAAAGGCGCCCTGAAAACCCATTTTAAATTTAATAAATTTAAAAAAATTATATTTGACAATTTTGATAATTAATAGGTATAATTTGTATAGTAAAAAATATAAAAAAAATTTCTTAAAAATTATGTTGACATGTTGAATATAAAATATTTTATTAATTTTTATCATAATCATATATATTTTTTATTAAATTTAAATACGTATCATTTTAATATATTTTATTCATATTATTTTTATATTCAATCACAATATTATATTTAAAATCATAAAATTTGAGACACAATTTTCATTTTTAGACTACTCTAACATAATTTACCATAACACAAACATAAGATTATTTACGAATAGTAGCTCCAGCTGGAGCTGAAAAGCAGAAATCAGCAGGAATGGAAAAACGACCTCATAACCTAACTGGGATTCGCATCTTTTTTTTTTTTTTTTTTCTACTTTTCAGATCTAACTCAGGTACTTATTTGGCGGCAAGCTTCTCTGGAAAAACTTTCATGGGGTCCAGATGAAATGGTAACTGTTTCCATTTCATAAACAACACTGCCAGAATGCAGGTAGCCAGGTACCATGGGCCATTTCCTTGCAAACTTCTGCAAGAAGACGGAAAATAGGTACTGATGTTTTGTTACGACATCAGCTGTTTCTGCCAAGGTATTGTATTGTCTTTCAACTAGCACCCCACATTATTTCTTGGTTGTTTGAAATCAACGGATTGAATGAATGAGCACATTCATTTGATCATCAGATTTCATGGTGGCTAAGGGACTGGAAAAAGGAATTACACTGGTTTAACTTCGGCGATAGAAGTATAGCAATTGTTACAATTATCTCACTTTGTGGAATAATAAAATCAATTTGATCTGTACTTAACTTAAAAAATGTCAAATTAATAAACAATTTAGTGCGATCGATAATAATATATCTGAATCAAACAATATGATATTGCTTAAATGTGAATTCGATATCGTAATGTTCTTAGATTTTAATGAGATGGTTCAATTTGCATTAATTAAAAGATGATCTTTACTCTCGCTCTATAGACTATACATATATATATATATATATATAATTAGTTCATTAAATTTCATATTTTAGAAAGAAAGAAAGAAAGAAAATAGATAAAACGCCTCTCTTTCTTTCCTTCAATGCCAGTCCGATGATAGTCAATAGGAGACATTTAGAACATATTTCAATTCGGTTTCATGAGATTGAGCTCTCACTTGATCTAAATCAATTTTTACAATATTTAAATATCGTCAATTACATGGAAATTACCCTGCACAAAACCATGTAAGGTTACAGAAGATCAGAAGCATATTCAGAAATCAGAAGGTATATTTACATAGCAAGTTTCCCCGTAATAGATCAGCCTTGGCTTCTGAGCTCGACTCCATTCTCTCAAATTATATCAAAACCAGAAAAAAAGTAGATGATAGATTGAAATTAGATTAACCATCCATCATACAAAACTGTCCTATATAAATACAAAAGAGACAGAAGAAAAATAGTAAGCCTATTAATCTGATCCAAACAGAAGATTTACATCACATTCTCTAAGACTCAAATTATCCTAATTTACACACCAGTTATTCTATCATTCCATCACAGAATCTCCATGACCATATGGTTAATTTTAGCTGTCAACCATTTGATTTGGTCACTAAAACCTGTCAAAAGAACACCAGAATCCATCATTATCACCACCAACACACCACCACAGCTCACAAAATTTTCAGTAAGATTAAAAAGTAAAAAAAAAGCAAAAGATTAAAGATTACATGCATTCGATCTCATCACACTCAAACGGTGTAAACAATCACAAAGCAAGGCAGCACAGCCCTTGGATTGAAAACCAACAGCTCTTCCTCATCGACTTTGGTTTGTACCGAATCAAATCCAGCATCCTCCTTACCTATTTCTTCCCCTTCTGATACGACCCGACCCGCCACGACCCTGCAGACAAGCATAGCCCGTTTCACGTTCATGAACTTGAACTCTTGCTCTACATCCTCAGGGATCGCCATGTGTGCTCTCCAGCTCGTAGATATCGTGGAGATTCCATCCATCTTGGGAGAAAAGCCAGACTTAATTATCCCACAAATGCTACAATATTGTTGATTGCAAATGCTGGAAGCCCCGTTCATTCCCAAATCACACATGAAAGTTGAACAGTAGAATCTCAAGAGCTCGTTTCCATCAGCTATGCACCTCTCGTCTCGTCTCCCTGAGGCACTGTTTCTGGCGGCTTTCGCTTTGACAAGCTCTCTGTATTCTTCGAACCTTGCCAGAATCTTTGGGCTGTTATGGATCTTTAAAATGCGGTGGATTTCAGGGTTTTTAACTTCGTCGGTCCAACCTGTTTTGAATATGATCCGAACTATGTTCTTCCCACAATCGCCATCAATGAGTTCGGATACGACGTGTTTGGTTGCTTGGTGTTGTTCGAGAAAATGCGGTTTTTGGAAAATCTCACCGCAAGCTGTGCATGGGAAAATATCGTTTCGTAGAGGGAAGAACTGGTTGTCGGATGAGATGTCGGATTCTGGACAGGACCCAGATTGCTTTTGATGACATGGAGGAGTGCTGTCTGATAAATGATCAGTTTCAGGTGTGACAACCATCGAGACAAGGGATTGTTGGGAGTTTCTCTCAGAGGTTAACACTGGCGTTGTTGCTGTTGCTGAAGGGTGTGCTTCAATGGTGTTTTTGCAGTTAGCTTCAGAGGAAGAAAAGACACGTTTGAGACAAGACCAGGTTGAGGACAGAGCTTTGCGGGGTTTCTGAGAAGGAGGGGAAGGAGAAACAGGAGAGGGTTTGCGTTTCTTGGTCGGCTCCCGGTGGTCTTTAGCGGTGAAAATGAAGCAACCAAGGTGGAGAAGAAGGATAAAGAGAGAAAGGAACTTATTGAAGAATGACCCGACATTGGCTTTCGCCATTGATAAACAGAGATGAAGCTTGACCAAAAGCTTTTCAGGTTGATTATTCTAGCTGCTGGTTCTACTTCCAGGGGCCATCAAGCAGTTGATTACGTTGCTGAGAGGGAATGAATGATGAAAGAAGAAAGGGAAAGGAAAGGGAAGGATTGTAAAGGGGAAGAGTGGGGGCATGGAAGAACGCAACCCAAGGTTCATTGGCATCTCTCGTTCTTTATAACATGATTGATGATCTGATTTTCTTACAAACAGTTATTCAATTTCTCACTCTTACATTATTCTAATTTGTAGTTTAATGTCACTCTGAAGTCAGTTTGGTACCACCTTTAACCGAAAGTAACTGTGAATGCCATTTCCTGTTATGATTTTCTTTTGTAAGTGGGTTTTGAAGTTAAAAGGTAGATTGGACTTAAATTTTGTAATACTCTATTTAAGTTTAGACAATTTATCATATACGAGTTCGATTTAATTCAAAATTTTAAAATTTAAATTCATTTAATTTTATTTAATTTAATTTTTAAAATTCAAGTTCAACTTAATAAAATACTTAATAAATTTGAATTCGAATCATTAAATTTAATTTATCATTTTAAAAAACTTGATTCATAATTTTTAAATCTTATATTATGAAAAAATAATAAATTAATAATAAAATATAAAAAAATATATATTAAAAAAATTGAGTATTTATCAAATCATTTGAGTTACATATTAAAATATTTTAATTTAACTCTATTTATTATTAAAATTTATCTCTAAAATAAATAAATTAAATATAAATAATTATTAAATAAAACCCGAATAATTCAATTACACACGTATCGACATTGCTTCCCATTATAATCTCCACTTTACACTTTCCTTTCCTTTTCACCATTTTTTCATTTTCTTTAACTAAGAAAACAAAAATCCCTAAGAAATTCTATTTTTTTTTATTGATCTCAATTATTGTACATTTAGGATTAGATATATTTAAAAAACAATTTAAAATATTATTTTAAAAAATTACATAAATCAATTCAATTATATTATAATATTAAAAATATAATATTTTTTAAATTTGAATAATTTTCTTATATGATAATGGGCCACATCAACCGACATTATGTAAGAGTGAGGCGGTCTAATTTTTCCTATTTATAATTGAGGAGTCAAATATTTTCTTAAATGTTCATCCAAGAAAATACTTAATTAAATTAACAGCACCTTTCCACTACATTTAATTAAAGGTCATAATTTAATAATTCCTAATTGTCAGTTTCAGCTAAATTAATTTAGGCATTAAGCTTGCATTCAGTCATGTAAGCGACTATAAGCCACTGAGATTGACCTTAGCCATAAATTAATTGTTATAAGCATAAACAAAAAGTTCAATGTAATTTAAATTTTAAAATAACTTATTAACCGATTATAATCTAAAAATGTCAAACCTTCTTATTAGAACCAAATACTTCAAAAATCAAGTTCATAAAATTCAAAAAAAAAAAAAAAGCTTCAAAAAATACCATATGTTTTAACCAAACTTTCCTCGACAAGTTAAAAGAAGATAGACATGCATTTTTTATCTATTTATACGAAGGTATAAACCAGTAACATAAATATTTAAGGAGTACTTAATCATTTCTTTCTCGGTTAATTATCTCATATTTTGCAATTTCTCTCTTATACACTCATAAGGATTAATTTAGAGGAACAGCGTGATTGGTTTTGATAAAATTAAAAAATAAAAATGATTATTAAAAATATATATTTTTAATAAAATAATTAAAAAATAAAAGATGAAAAAGTAATTTTATCATTTTAATTTTTATCTTTCACTTGTCCAACCACACCTCAATGAAGCTTTAAACCCACTCAAGCTTACCCTAATTTTAGGTTAAAATGTGTTAATTCTGACCTTTTATTACCATCCTTTTTTCATTGACAAATCAAACAAAAACTTTTTGTTCAAACAGGTTCAAACCTCAATCAGATCACTCCCCACGACAAATAAATACCTCCACACTTCTCAATTCACAAACATGGTAGCAGGGAAATTAACAGGAAAATATAAACAAATTAAGTAGTTAAACTGGAGTCAAAATTCTGTAAAATATTATTGAATTTCTTAGTTACGACATGGACGTGGCATCACACGTGAATGTTCCCCCACTTTCAAGTGGCCGACCATTGTTGATACTGTTTTTGCCCAATTTACAAAATTATTTTTTGGGGGCTTGAGTTGCAAGTTTTCCCTGTCTTGTTCCATTAATAAATTAATTATTGAACATGCATTGCAGGAGGAAGAACATGCAGATTCTCTCTGCTCCTTACAAGGGAGAATCCAAAGATTTTAACTTTGATGTTTGCTTTGAACATGTTTTAAATAACTTTAACACATGGTTTTGTCTGATTCCTCATCTTTATCCTTACAAACTTCTTTTTCAGATTAAGGTGAAGCCAATTTTCAATAGAGATGGATAATGGCAGTTAGGGTTTAATTTGTTTTCCACATTCGAGGACAAATCTCTTAAATCCCCCAAGGAGAATGCACCAAAACGAAAATCTTAAAACATTTTAATTTTTTATAAAATGAAAAATTTTATAATAAAATTATTTTTTTATTTTATTATTAGGTTAATATAAACATATGATAACAAATATAATTTTAATGTTAATAAGCTTAAAAAATATTAAAAGTATCATTAACGCTTGATAATAAATATAAAAATATTTTGTAATAAAATTATTATATATTTACATCTATTTAAATTAATTTTACGTTAGTTTTCATTTGTTTATGATATATTTAATATATTTAATGTTAATTCTAATTTATATAAAATATATATTGTCAAAAAATTATTTAAAATTATTTTAATATATCAACATAAATTTTAATATAAAATTTTCATATTTTAATATAATTTAACACAATAAAAACACAAATTGTCATATTCACTCAAATGAAATTACGAAGATTTCTCTAATTTTGTTTCGTCTCACGATAAAATTGGGAACCTAGAAGAAATGTATAGGATTATTGACCATGGTGGTGATGATGATCGTGATGTGAGCCACATGATCTTCCCTACATTATAATTTTGCCGCCCCGCCCAGGTGGGTCCATACTCTATACGATGATATCTTCTCTTTGGCCGATAAAAGTTCTGATGATCACTCTGTCTCGTGTCTCCCTTCGCCTTTTTAGACTGCTGATTAAGATTATAACACCCAAGACCGACCCATCAGTCTTAAAATTTAAAAATGACTCAGGGCTCTGTTCGATTAAAAAATTATTATGTTAATCATAATTTTTTTTTATTAAAATTAATTATTTACTATCTTTGACATTTTAATTAAACCTAAGTTAATTTTCATGAATTAAATCCGATAGGTAGTTGAATTGCCTAGCTAAAGCAAAATGATGATGATGATGATGACGACGATGATGATGATAAAAAGTTAGCTAGGTTAATAGCCTTTAAACACTGTCAAATTGGCGGGAAATGACCACCACAAAGAGTTATCATCTAGGATAAAGTTTTCAGACTTTTATTTGTTTAAATATTCCATATATATATATATATCAATCATGTTATAAAATTTTATAGTTGCTACATCGCTCATATCATAACGTTTTATTAATAAATTTAATAATATGTATTTCTGCAAAATTTTTCTTTTAAATTTTATGAATAATGTGACGTATTATGATTACTAATATTGTAAGAGATTTATATACAAACAATATATCAAATAAAAATTTATTTTATAATTTGATGATACATCTTTATCAAAAAATTGAAATTAATTAATTATTATTGGAAAAGTTGGATTAGCTAGAGATGTTCAATTTTGTTTATAAGTTTTTTTCTTGTTATAACATATATTTTTCTATTTCTAGTTCTAAGTTTACGAGCGAAAAAACAAAAGTTGGAACTTAAATTTGGATTCTTATTAATTAAACAAGCATCCAAAAATATACAATATAATTTAATTTATATAGTAAGGTCATGCTAAGTTGTTAAATAAAGATGATTTATAATAAAAAATTTTGTTTTTAAATATTCATCAAGACAAATTTTTTTAAGTCAACATCAATTACAAAGTACGAACGAAAATTTAATCTCACATTCAATATGATATAAATATATCGTAATTTTAAAAAATAGAACAAAAAGTTTAGGAAATTTCAATAGGTATTATTATTATTATTATTATTATTATTGTTATTGTTGTTAAGTTACTTTACTTACCATGTAAAGGCAAATCGATTTTGGTATGGATTTTGACTAATAAACGAGGTTTCGTTTTGAAAATGTATATAATAATTATAAGTATTAGATTTTGAATCTTAAATTTATTAAAAGTATTATAAAAAAATTACTTGAATCAATCAAATGAAAGCTTGAATTTTGTTTTTTCTTTTCTTGAATTTTGTTTTTTCTTTTTCTAGAAAACTTTTTTTTTGGTTGAATTTTAATTGAAATTGCAGGAAACTGGGGAACTACTTCGTGCATGCATTTATCTTTCTCTAACCCAGTGGTTGGGGAACACATGACCATCACCATTCACCATTCACCATTCACCATTCACCATTCACCATTCACCATTCATCTTATTAAATGATGATTTATTATTATTATTATTTTTTTGGGTAGTGAACAGAATCACCATTTGTTCAAAATATAATTTATTTTATTTAATCAATTAATCTCTCTATTTTATAATAAAAAGAAAAAAGTGAATGAAATTATGAAAAAGTAAGATATTAAAAATAGTACATTATGCATTTCTCTTTTTTTTTTAAAAAAAAAAATCATTTTTTTAATTTTAAAATCAATTACTAGTATCAAGTCTTCTGAATCTAATTATTGAACCTTGCTCAAATCTGACCAAAATTGTTTGATAAAAAAAAAAAAAAAAACCCCCCTTTTGAGTGTGTTTGCACTGGTATTTGGATATCCGAAAGTACATTCAAATTACCTATGTTTCTACTTTTAAAGTAATTATAGAAATGAAATTTTTTTAGGAGTGAATGAATAAGCTGGGCCAAAGCTAAAACCTAAAGTTTCTGCCTGGTTTGCATAATTTCATAGCTTACTATCAAGACTCTTAGTTCCACCCATTTGACCAGCTAGTAATTATAGTTTGTACTAACAACGCAGCATTCTCACTTTCGTTTATTTTTTAGATTTAATCTCACTTTAATTTTTATCATCACTCAAACACGTACACATATATATATATATATATATATATATATATTTAATATGAGGCAAATTCCATACATATTTATAATAAAAATCAAAAAAAATAATAGTAAAGGAGAGCGTGTGATAATGCCTTTCATTTTCTTGAGTGATTGTAGCTTAGATTTAATAATTTTCAATACAATATAAAAATGGTACAAATTTAAATTTTTTTATAAAAATTATAAATAGATTTGTTAAGGTTAAAAAAGTGATTTCATATTCATTATGTCTAAAAATATTATGATATGATATTTTGTGTATTTAACAAATGTTTGATTTAAAATAAACACAAGATAAATACATGAATTATTAAACTTAATTATGAATTACATTCCAATTTAAAATTTCTAATTTCAAGCTTTAATTATCAACTGTTTTTAAGAGTGGTAGTTGTGCTGGTGACCTACATGCTACGCAGGGGATGGATGGATGCCTTCCTCTGCTGTGCCTCAATTTATTAGAATCAAAAATAAATGCTGCTACTTTGATAAGGCACCATATAGGAGGAAGAATCTATATATTCAAAGCTTGCATAATAGCTATGGTCAGACCATCTAATCAAAACCATAAATGAATATAGATCTTTGGTTGTTTTAACTAATACTACTTCCAACTACTTTGCCTTTCTAGTTGTCTTTTTAAATAATAATAATAATAATATAAATTTTTGTTTAGAGGAAAAAAAAGAATGCATGTTTTGCATTGAAAATTAAATTTTAAACGTGTAAAACTTTCACATTTTTAAAATAAAAATATAATTGTTTGAATTAATGTATGAGATCAATTTTTTTCATTTTTTTATTGACGTCTTTATGGTAGATAAGTACGTAATTATATATATATATTTATATTTATCTATTTAATCTCTTCAATTCTACGTGTAAAAAATTTAAATTTTGATTTATCACTTTACACATGATTGTGAAATTTTAAATTTACAAACATAAATAAAATATTATTCTACACTGTTATTTATTTTAAATATATTTTAAAGATTATTATTCAATATATTATTAGTTAAGTTTTTAGATTTTATAAGTAAAATTAACAAAATGACACATATTTCACTTAAAATATTAAAAGAATAAAAAATTAATAAAATAAAGTATATATTATATTAAATCCATAAGATTCTTATAAATGTTTTTTAAGTTTTAATACTATTGAAAAAAAAAAACTAAATTAAAGGACACTTAAGCTAGCCCAAAAGGGTAAATCTAAACATATTGGATCTGAATTTCCTAATCTGAAACAGACTCAAAAGCCGACAAACCAAGCCAGCTGAACCCAAGTCCATCGGAGCTCTGTTCATTGAACTTTGATAAGCCCAATCCAAGTCCAAGATAAAGAAATAAAATAAAAAATTCCAAAATCCGTTTTCTGTTAATCCAATCCTGTACATGTGTCAGATCTACGACCAGTCCCCGTAAAAATCCCTCCCATTTTCTCTCTCCAAGCTTACCTTAAAATATCTTCCCCTCTCTTTCCCTGTGAAGTGGTGAAACTGAAAGGTTGCCATGAGCTTCAAAGCTCTTCTCTTCTCTCCAAAATTCCCCACATCCCCACCCTACAGTATCTACACCCGGAACAAGCCCAACCCGGCCCGATCCATCTTCCGCCTCCGGGTCGATTCGCCCCATGGCTGTCGCCTTTTTCGTGTTTCAGTTAGTTCAAACTCCAGTGAGAGAAGAGGAAGAAGAAGCGGGAAAGTATATGCAGACGTCAGAGAAATACCCAAGTCGACAAGAGAATCGGTTAAGTTCGAAGATGCATTAAAAGATGCCGGTTCGAGTGAGGAGGATTTGGATAGCTCGGTTCCTTGGTGGAAACAGTTTCCCAAACGTTGGGTTATCGTTATTTTGTGTTTTTCAGCCTTTTTGCTGTGTAATATGGATAGAGTAAGCCTTTCCTCAAGTTATTTTTCTTTGCTTCTGTTTCTTGAGGAAATCACCTTCTTTGTTAAAGAGCTTTGAAAATGACCATTAGTTTTATAATTATAATTAATACGAGTAGTTTAATTCAGTTAAAATGCTGTGCTTTAAATTATCAACTTTGAACAGATTTCGTTTGGCAGGTAAATATGAGCATTGCTATACTTCCCATGTCAGCTGAGTTCAATTGGAACCCAGCAACTGTTGGTTTAATACAGTCATCTTTTTTCTGGGGTTATCTTCTAACTCAGGTAAAAACTTCTTTCTTTTTCATTCCTGTTTTTTATTGCTTAGCTATGAGATGAAATCTTGGTTTCTTTACTATACATTTTTGTCGGTTGTTCTAGCTAATTAAGTTATTGTTAGTGACAGATTGCTGGTGGCATATGGGCTGACACTGTAGGTGGTAAGTCCGTATTAGGATTTGGGGTAGTTTGGTGGTCCATTGCTACAGCTCTTACGCCTGTTGCTGCTAAAATTGGGTTGCCATTTTTACTTGTTGTTCGTGTTTTCATGGGAATTGGCGAGGTTGGTTCTATTATTGCTTGTATTCTATATAAAAAAAATTGATTAATTTATCAGCTTTTACTGTATAAACATAAGAATAGTTTGAAATTTTAACTTAGAAATCTTTAAGTTTTTGTACTGTGTAAGGCCAAGGTATTGATTCGTTTGATTTTGTTTTTAGGGTGTTGCTATGCCTGCCATGAATAATATTCTGTCCAAATGGGTTCCTGTTGCTGAAAGGAGTAGATCATTAGCGTTGGTGTATAGTGGAATGTATCTTGGCTCTGTTACTGGCCTGGCATTTTCACCATTCTTGATACATCAATTTGGATGGCCATCTGTATTTTACTCCTTCGGTTCTCTAGGGACAGTCTGGTTTGCTATATGGTTAAACAAGGTAAATTGCTGCCTTATTCATGGTATTAATTGACATGTTTCTTTACAGATATTCTAAATTTGTTCAATTTTTAAATAATTTAGTATCATATGGAAGTAAAGTACTTCTCATATTTTGAGTGATTTTAAGTTTTATGTTTTGTTGAAGGCTTCAGTTGTTTGTCAAACAAGAAGGTTCTCATGGAAATGTTTGATTTTATTCAAAAATATCCTCCAAATGTCGTATTCTTTCTTCTTGTTCTGTAGGCTCACAGTTCACCTCTTGAGGATCCTCAACTTCGGCCCCAAGAGAAAGAGCTTATTGTTACCAACAATATTTCTAAGGAGCCTATTAAAACTATACCTTGGAAGTTAATCTTGTCAAAACGACCTGTGTGGGCCCTAATAGCTTCTCATTTCTGTCACAATTGGGGAACATTTATTCTTTTAACATGGATGCCAACATACTATTATCAAGTAAGTCATTTCATCCAGTTAATGCACACTGCTCTCTTATTCTTGTTACTATAGCATTCAAATTGCTTAATAAGCATCCTAAATGTGGAAGAGTTAATAGAAACCTTTGATATTAAGTTCCTTGTAAATTATGGAAGTGAATTGTTTTGCGTTGTCCCCTTAATTTGGTATCCCATGCCAATATTTCATACTGGGCGGTTAATAGTTAGGGAAATGATTATTACTTATCAGTTGGCTAAGAATCTAGCTGATGAGTTTTGTTATTGTTATTTCTGAATTAAGAGGATTCTGAATTAAGATGATTCCAAGACAATTTGGCCAAATTGTTGAAGTCTACCAAGCCTTGATTACATTAATGTGGCTTGCTGTTGACCTTAATATTTTTTTTTTTTCTGTTTCCACTTTTGAAACCTGAAGCACTTGTTAGGATCGTGTTGTGATGTTTCTTCTAACAGTTGTCGAAGAAGAAATGTTTCTCCTTGCCATCATGGTATTTAAGAATTTTTTGTTATACATCCATAGGTCCTGAAGTTCGATCTCACAGAATCTGGGCTCTTATGTGTTCTACCCTGGCTTACAATGGCATTTTCTGCAAATCTTGGAGGGTGGATTGCAGATACTCTCGTGAGCAAAGGTTTATCTGTAACCACCGTTCGTAAGGTACTCTTTGGTTTCCTTTTCCTCATACAAATTCTTCTGATGCCTGCTTTGAATTTTAATTGTTCTTTGATTATGCAATTTTTACTAAATATTCTTTCCCTAAGAGTCATATCAATGGTTACCAAGAGTGATGCACATGATGAATTTTTTATTCAACTCTCTCTCTCTCTCTCTCTCTCTCTCTCTCTCTCTCATGTGTCCATGTGTGAGTTCATGCAAGCTCTTTCATCATTCTCTGCCCAGTTCTTTGTTGTTATAATGTTAAGTTGAATTTTCTAAATTAAACCGCCTAAGTTTATTGAATATGTCTTATCATGTTTTACAGATCATGCAATCAATTGGATTTCTTGGCCCTGCTTTCTTCTTGACTCAGCTGAGCCATGTAGACTCTCCTGCCATGGCTGTTTTGTGTATGGCATGCAGTCAGGTTTGCTTCTTATAGAACTTTGAAACATAGAATTAATAGTGCTTTTGTTTCAATAATCATACTTCTTTTCCTTATTTTCCACTTAGGCATTGGTAGCTTAGTTACTTCACATCAATAACTTTATGCCTACTAGAATTTTGTGTACTTTCTAAATATTAAGTAAAAGTCACGTCTTTTGTAAATTTTTTCTGTCCTATGTAGGTAGGCTTTGGGTGAAAATTCAGTTTAGAAGTTATTCATTTATTTTCCCATTAGAATTGAAATAAAACAACTTTTTGAATCAACTATATGCAATTGGTAGAGCTAATTTCAGTTTTGTTTTCTTGAATAGGGAACTGATGCATTTTCACAGTCTGGTCTGTATTCAAACCATCAAGATATTGCCCCTCGATATTCCGTAAGTTTCAGTTCCTTAGTATTGTCAACGTCCAAGGTTTGTTCTCCAAGATCATACATCTACATAGATGGAAACTTACACAAATAGCTGTGGACAAATTTTGTTCTGTTCTAAATAAGCTTCTCCGACCACCAGATTTTCTTCTTCTAACAGCATTTTAAACTCAAACACCGCCACATGAGTCGGTTATGTTGGACTGCTAACATTTCTACTTTGTTTGAAGTGATGGTTCTCCTTTTTATTTTCTATTTTCTATTTATTCTTTGCAGGGAGTATTACTTGGTTTATCAAACACTGCTGGAGTACTGGCCGGGGTATTTGGAACTGCAGCGACTGGTTACATCCTGCAACATGGTTAGAAGTCTCTCCCTGCTTTCTCTAGTGGGTATCTATATGTTGGACAAATTGAAATTAAAAGGAAAATCAAATTTAATTCCTGATTTATATGAACTAGAGAAATGTGCCTCATTGAACTGAATCATGTCCCTCATGCGCTCATGGTTGCTTAAGTTGATCAAGTCTTTTCTGCTTCTCGCATCTTGTTGATGCCGTATTTAGTTCTTTATCCTCAGAAAGAGAGCGATTAAATAAAATTGCATTTGCCAAAAAGCCGTGGGTTGATGCTGTATATTGTGACCCTATAATCCTGTTCCATGTCTGCTTGCTTGTAGCATTCATTGTAGATTTCATATTGCCTATGAAATCTTGCGACTTCATTGCCCTTATACCTGCATAATTATAATCGAATCTTTACATCTGCTGATACCTAGGCCTTTTTCTTTAAATTGATCATTCTCAGGTTCTTGGGATGATGTCTTCAAGGTTTCAGTTGGGCTATACTTGGTTGGAACTGTGATCTGGAACCTCTTTTCAACCGGTGAGAAAATACTGGACTGAGTATTAGGTATTTGGATGTTTAGCATGAGGCAGCTCGACCCCTACATGCTTGGCTGGTTAAGAGAGTTCGATTGATTGAATGAAGATGAAGATGAAAAGCTTAAGTCTATTATGGGGGAGAGGCAGAATTATCCATTTTTGGACTCCAGGTCCTGGCCATTTTCTTAATGCCAGGCAAGGAGCCGAAAATTTTGAAAAACAAAATTGTCAGTAGCTATAAGATTGCAACGTTGCAAGAGGTCTCATTGCAGGAAGAATTTATTTGTATAGTAAAAACACCACAATCTGTAATTCTGTACTTGTTATATTCAATCCTAACAAATCAAGTTTGTAATTTCATGGGCTTTTTTTTTTTCTCTCTCAAACACTTTCCGCTTTAGTAGGATCTCTCAAACACTTGGAGAAAAGTGATTGTGTATCAGAAATACATGCTGTGGAATAGTAAGTTAGCATATTAAAACCCATTTCAACTGATATATGGAATATAAACACCACAAAGAGATTGAATGACTATTTAGTGTAACCTTAAGCAGCTGTATTCAGATTTAACAACCCAAACAAACATTAACGTATGAAATTATGAAACCAAAACAAATCAAACTATATATATGTATATATATATATATTCCCCCAAAGCCGATTTCAGCAACAATGATCCTCCATGCTTTTCCTGTATATCCCGTCAGAGCAAATACACAGTTGAGAGAGTACAATTTGATTACCCAAATGCACCCATCTCTCTATGCAAGTATACGCGGCTGCAAGTAAACATGAAGGCCTTTCTTCATGAACAGAGTGAGAGACATCTTCTGCTCCACGGTGTGTCCAGGAACCAGAGAAAGCCGGTAACGCAGTAGAACTGCTGAGGCCACTGACTTCATTTGCAAGTAAGCCAAGTCTTTCCCCAGACATGTCCTTGGTCCAGCGTTGAATGCCACAAACTTGTAACCATCCTTTGGTGGATCGAACTTGTCACCTTCTGGTGATAACCACCTTTCAGGCCTAAACTCCATGCAATCCTCTCCCCATATGGTCTTCATTCTTCCAACTGAATATATGGAATATGTCACAGTTGAGCCTGCGGGCACGAATGTTCCATCTGGTAAGATGTCGTCTTGGACAACATACTTGAAGTCCTGAGGAACTGAGGGGTATAAACGCAGTGTTTCAGCTAATGCTGCTTTGAGATATATCAACTTGTCTGCTTCATCAAACACCAGAGGCTCTTCAAGCCATTTCTTGTGATCTGGACCACGCATGTTGCAGAGAACCGTTGTTATTTCGTTAATGATCTTTTGTTCAATCTCTGGATGGTTCATGATGAGCCAGAAGAACCAGCTGAGGGCTACGGAAGAAGTGTCCCGGCCAGCTAGGACGAAGTTTAGAGCAATGCGTTGGAGAACGGCGCTTCTAAAGATGTTGCCCCCAGCATCTTTTTTCTTCATGAAGCGGGACAGTAGATCATCTGATGGAGTCTCTTTCCGTGCTTCAATGGCGTCGTTCATGTAGTTTTCAACGATTCGCAGGCTACTCTTTAATCTTTTCTCTGCTCCAATCCTCAAAATCTTCTCCAATCGCCATAGTAAACCAGGGTAAAGAAGCCGATAGAGAGTTGCTTCAGTGGCTGTGTCAAACGCAATAGCAAATGGATTTTCAGGTAAGTCAGGAGAGAGTGTTTCTGGGTCTTTACCAAAGGTCAGGCCACAAATGTTGTCAAAGGTTAAGCGAAGTAACAAGTCTTGCATGTCGACTGGTTTCTTCTCTTTGGATGCTTTGTCTAAAATACGCCATAGCCGATTCTTGATAGTCTTATTCACCCACCGAGCCATGGCTTGCCTAAGCGTCCTGGTTGTGAACTCAAGTGCAGCTGTCTTCCTTTGTATGAGCCATGTCTCTCCATCACTATTGAAGATCCCTTGCCCCAAAAGATCATGAAATGCAGCTTGCCAATGAGGCCCTTTCGGGTAATTATCAAACCTAGTCCGGAGAATGTGCTCGATATTTTTGGGGTGACAAGTGACAGTATAGAACCCTTGCTTCCGAGCCAAGAAAGGAACAGCAATAGTACAGGTTTGATAGGTTGCTGAGCCACCCGTTCCTCGAAGGTTACCAGCAATCCAATCATGGATTCTCCTGCGGTTCATGAAAAGACTTGGTAGGCTGCCGACTATAGGCCACACTCTTGGACCGGTTAACCTCCTGGCTAGGAGATGGAACCAGAGTGCGTAAGCAAACACCACAACAGCTAGGCCGAAGACATATGGAAAGGCTTCCATAGGATATTAAAGAATTGGTATGCTAAGGTCTAGAATGAATGCACTAGACAGTTTAATCTTGAGAGAGATTGACAAGAATGGAGTTATATATAAAGTGATAAAATGAGAAAGGTTTAGGAAGAGTAGTTGGGAAATTTTAGACCATGGAGAGATCGCTGTTGGGTTGGTAGGAACTATGTGAGAGAATTTACACGAAAACCATGCAAGACTTTTTATATAATTTCATTGCAGCTGGCCATTGAATGAGACGTGTCCATTTGATTTATGAACCCTAATTGATTAAAACTTTCATTCTACTTTATTCCATTGCCAACCCGATTCTTAAACTTCTCTGGAAGAAGGCCTGTAAGTAGATGACCAAGGTGTGACTTCTATTATTAGCATTATTCGATATCCTATTAAAGATAAAATTAGATACCATATAAGATAATCGTTGACGCAACCGTACTCTTAAATCCGAACTTTTTGAAAGTAAATATGTTATTATCTTTAATTATAAATAGGTCACACTTAAATTAAAATAATTAGTGACGATTATATAAACTTATGTTTAGCATTTATGTTCTTAGAATTTAATCATTATGACAAACTATAATCTACGTATGTGTATCTTAAACTTGAAACCTACAGAGTCGAATTGCTTCCCTTTACCAGTGAAACAAAATCTCAAAGTCATATTTTAATTAGTTTTAAGCTTCTTAACTTATTCTTTAGAATGATGTATGATGATGTTAGCTGCTAACGTTTTAAAAAGTTTAGTGCTTTGCTGCACATCTCTCTCTGAGGGTTACTAAATATTATAATTTGCTTTCACATCGGTTCTATGCTTGAAATGTTTACCTAATATACCAGTGATATCGTCATGTTTTATAAAATTTGTTGATTTCATTGCATTTATAAATCATATTTATAATCATAAATTGAATATGTATTAATTTGATTAAATTATAATTAATTGCATTTGTAGAGAGAAACTGAGGTTGGGGACAAGCGTTGCAGTAATCAAATTTTAGGAAATTTCACATGATTTTGAAGGATGTTCTTGATTAAGCCAATGTTTTCCACACAACCAAACACTCTTTGACTTTCTTTGAATTCTTACTGACCATATTCCAAAGAAAGAAGTGAGTGGGTAGAGACAGTTTACCGGCATTGAGAAAATGGGTTTTTGCTACAAATTTAGACAAATTTAAAATCACATGCATGTTAAAAGAAAACCCCAAAGCTACACTTTGACTCCCTTTGAGTGAGTAGTTCCAAGGGAGTGGAAACTTTGGGAGAAAGAAATGAAGGGTTTAAACGTTTTCTCTTTTGCCCTTTCCTGTAGGAAAACTCAAGCATGATCATACCAAACCCCTTGATTTCTTTTCTTTTTCACCTGTCTAATATTAATTGGACGATCGGGATTATTACATGATATAAAATCTGAGTCAAATGTCATTGAGTTTATCTTTGTTATTTTAATGTTGTTTGTACTCTTTATGTCTGTTTATTCTTGTTTAAGTTCACTGCCCTTTCAACAACCAATCCTCAATTATTGCACTATGACAAAAAAAGAAAAAACCCTCTATATATGCCAAATCGCCAATTCAATGAATTCATGCACCACAATAATCCTGATAATTTACGTATAAAATTTATACTAGTATCATATAAAATACAAAAATTTATGTTAAAATTCGTATTAACGCATCAAATATAAAACTTATTGTTTTAATTTTTACTATTTACATATACAATTTTTACCATGTCATTTTTGTATTTTTTTTATTCGTGTCATTTTTGTATCATTTTATTGTATTAGATTTAGGATTGACAAGTTTAACTGTAAAGAAAGAAATTGAATATTGTTTTATGATAATTTTTAATTTCACAAGTTTTACAGCAAGGAAAACTAACTCAATAACTATACCATTTCAAACTATTGAAGATCACACTGCTAGTTAGCCTAGATTATTCATGTAATCTTGTTCTCCATTATAAATTTATTGACAACCCCAATGATATTATATTGGAAACTTAACAGGAACTTTGACTGTCAAAAATTTTATAAGTTGGTTAACGACCTGGTACTGATACATATATATTAATTGCTGCAATATTTATCTTTTGTGCTATATTATATATCGAGGCTTCAACTTTAGAATGATTATTATTATTAGCTGATGATAACAGGATAAAAGACATGCAGAAGCTGAATGAGGTGGTAGGATTGATGGTGGAACTTTCTGTTAAATATTAGTATGGATAGTTGACAATCAGATAATAATATGCATCATTGTTTAATATATCATATCCCTTGTGTTATATAGCTGTTCCAAGTGATGTATGTAGCATGCAGCTTACAAAACTATGCAGTATTTTTAAGTACTATCAAATTCTCATTAACCCTGATCATTCCTTCATTAAGACTAATCACTTTAATTATATTCAACAAAGGTCATTTCCATTCTTAGTGATAAAGTTTGAGTCTTTAAGTTTTAGTATTCGTTCAAACAATTATATTTTTACCTTTAAAATATGAAAATTTTATATATTTAAATTTCGAATCCAACAGTTACATTCTTCTTCTCTCAAATAAAAAACTTTATTATAAAAAAAAATAATCTCGAGACTTTTTGACTATTTATTGATCACGATCATTGATCAACCGTGTCATCTCTTTTATAAAAGTAAGCGATTAATCTTCTTAGGATGGGGCTTTCATTCTATGTATTTTAATTAAATCTATTAATTCGTGTTTATGTTGCGTAAAATATAAAATTTTTATATCAAAATTTGTGTCAACACATTGAATAAAAAGTTTTTTCTAGCTTATAACATATTTATATATATTTTATCAAATTTTAACTCGTATCACTTTTATATTATCATATCATATCTAAAATTATCAAATCTAATTTCAATTCTTTTTTTTTTTCCCTTAGAACAGATACCGCCATTATGAAGGTGTTATAAAAGTGTCGGACTAAAACTGCAAATTCCGAAAAATGGGGGGTGGTAAGCGTAAGTTCAAGGTCTTGGTCTAGCCCGTTCTTGTAGTCCTATTTAGAGTTGTTCCATTTCTAGGGGGCTAAGGCCTAAATCCAAACAATCCAATCAGGAAAGATAATTGATTCTGGGTTTTCTGAAATGAGATTTCAGGTTTCCCAACGCCACCGTGCGTTGGCCCACGATCTGGGTTTTGACTTTCCACTTTTGTGAAAAAAAAAATATTTTTTTTGTTAAAGGAAGGATTAGATTCTTAGTTTCACTTCAATTAAAAATTATTCTATTTGTAATGATTACTAAAGTCATTCTTTACTTAAAAAAGTTGGATTTTTTTTTTAAATATTAATTTCACTCAAAACACACACAAAAAAAAAATTATCAATTTCACTCCATTGAGAAATTAATTTTTTTGTTTCTCTGAAAAATTAGAATTTTTTTTTTAGAAGTGAGAATACACCCTGAAATTTTATATATAATAAATATATTTTATATTATAAACATGACAAAAAAAAAACATCACTTTTAAGTTATATATAATAATAAAATATAATAAATTTAATTTGCTGTTTTTAATATATATTTTTATTTTTAGTGATAGGAAGTGAGGATTCCCCTCCCCAATAAGGGCAAGGATAAAAAAAAAAATTTCTCCTCTAGATACGTAAAATGATTATTAAAAACTCAAAAAATTAATTTAGTGATATAATATTTTATTAAATTTTTAAATAATAATATAGAGAGATTTCATATTTAAATTTTTGACTCAAATTTTTTTAGATCAACATTAATCGTACAAAGTGCGAGTTAAAATTAATGTCATATTTAATATGGTATGAAAATATTTTATAAAAAAAGAAAAAAAATCATATAATCATTTGACCTAAAAGTTGAATTAAAAATTTTTTTAGCCAAAATTATCTGTTTATTTCCAAATTTAGTATACTTGGAAAATGGAGATATCTCTAGCTACTTAAGGTGCTAAGAAAAGGAAATTTTGTAACGGATACTTGATCAAATCAGCATGTAGTGTTGATGAGACTATACGTTATTGCGACATTAAAGATTAAAAATAATAAAAAGATGTTTAAAATTTTAATTTTTTAATAAAATAAATAAAATTTATAAGAAAATAAAAAAAAAATTTACCTTCTAAATTTTATTTTTTTAATGAGGAGATCCCGTCTCCTTGGAGACAAACGGCCCCTCACATGAGGCCTTTGTGTTAAGTCAATTTTATTCGCCGATGAACAAAGAATATATATATTTTTTCTTAAAATAAAAATATATAAAAATTTTGTTGTAATATATTTTAATTCCCTTTGTAACAGAAAAACGCGAATGGGTTATTAATTTGCCACATGTCATTCTTTTATCCATACTTGCTAAGCTAACTCCTGACCTTTTTTTTTTTTTTTCCTGTCAAAATGAAAAAAAATTCCCAAACCTATAAAAATAAATAAATAAATAAAAAATAAAACCTTTAAAATCCAGCAATGAAGATAAGACACTTGTGGAGAGCTCGTGGTGGAAGCACACTACACTCTTCTCACCCATCATCTTAAATCCCATCCAACGGTCCAGAATTCACTGCAAACACTATACCCATAAAACCATGTTTCTACAATGCCATGATCACCTTGCTCACTTCTTCACCATCACTGAAGAGACAGTTGAAGAAGAAAGAACTAGTCCAAGCTGAGTGTCTATGGCTTCTCTGCCAATTTCCTTTGCTCCTTCTACAACAAGGGTCTTTGCAGCAACAGCTGCAAAAGGTGCAGGTGGAAGCAAAGAAGAGAAAGGGCTTTTTGATTGGATTCTTGGGAACTTGCAGAAAGAAGACCAGTTTTATGAAACTGATCCTCTCCTCAATAAAGTTGAAGAAAAGAATGGTGGTGGCAAATCCAATGGGCCCAAGAACTCTGTTTCTGTCCCACAAAAGAAGAAAGGTGGTGGTGGCTTTGGAGGACTCTTCGCCAAGAAATGAGAATACCATTGGGGGGACCTTTCTTGATTCTTGAACACTTAGCTGTTATTAATTTCCTTCAATAATGCACACTACTTTTTGTTTTTCTCTATAAGTTCTTATAAATTATAAATTCATTTGAAGTTAGATGTTTGGATTTATTGATTTTTTCGTCAGTTTACTGTTACAAGCACAAAATTTTTACGTTGAGGAGGGTTATATGTATGTAATTTTTACACCAAGATTTCTTTTAGGTTAGTTCATTGATAAGAAATTAAAACATTACTACCATGAAAATGAAAATAAAGTGGCAGGTTGATTATTGGATGGAAGGGTCATTAAGAGTTTAGGTTGTGATTTATCTGTTTGTCTGCTTGGAAACGTTAGAATGGAACAAGGAAACGTTAATGGCATATTTGATATACCGTATCAGATGAATTTATCTGCAAAAATCTGATTGTGTATGGCAACATTTCATGCAACAGTGACCGAACAGAAACTGCTATGTCTGTTGTACTGCTTTTTCTGAGAATGCAACTGTTCGGTTCTGTTTGTGATTGAGCTATGTCATGAATTTGCTCACTATTTGTTGACACGTTGTTTTAACCCTTGTGTAGTTGTCATCGAGGTGAAAGTGACAGCTTGTAATGCATGAACGTGACAAAACCTAAAGACAAAGAACTCCATGCCTGGTAGAAATCTTAGCATTCTGCGGATGATGTTACAATAAAACAGAGTAGAGAGAAACAGCCAGAGCTGGCATTTGTTGTAGAAATTAAGTAGAGCTATCTTGGAGAAAGGGCCTGGATCAGTATCCAAGCAGATATACAAGAGCAGGTGAAAAATAAATTGGGTTGAATCTTGGTGTACATTAAAGATTGTTTGTAATTTGAATGTCACATATTTATTTCACGGAAATAAATCCGGAAGCTTTGTGCATTTGTTTACCTTTTATTTAATCTAATCAACTGCAAAAGTTGAACAAGCAAAGGATGTGTTAGGATCTTGTTACATTCAATTAAATCTGGTACCTACCTCATTTCTGTCATAGTCGACATGGTTGGACATCCTATTAGCTGGCATCTTGCTGTTTAGAGACTTTTGGTTATAGAACAAAGGCCTGTTCAATCCAAATTCCAAACATTCAAATCAAGCTTTGTAGTGGACAGGATGGATAATAGGGGTGATTGCTGTTGGGTGCCAATTGACAAGCATTAAGGACGAATCCCACACTATTGGCATGTCAATTTTGGTCTTGCACTGTAGAAGGCTAGCCATGCTCAGCCTATTGTGTGTCAAAAAGCTAAGAATTCCAATGCACACGCTCGATTTGAATAACATCATCTGATTGCTGTCTCAACTCAAGTCCTATATAGTTGGTTCGGGTCTTCATTCTCTTTTTTCTTTTTTTTGTTCTTAGAGAGAAAAAAAATCGAATTGTGAACTTAATTCTTCTTAAAGTATGACAATAACCGTTGAGTTAAGCAGCAATAATTTGTCTTCCTTCTCTTTGAATGTTGTAATAACTTCAAGATCTAGAAATGTACTACTCTTCACCTTAGAAAATGTGGCGCAAAAAAAAAAAAAAAAAGGATTCAATAACAAACCATACACCTATATCAAGGCTAGAAATGGACTGATTTGGAAACCTATGAAGCACAGCAATTTAGCTGGTAAGGCTGTCTGAAATATGCACCCCCACATGAATGTACAGTAGGAGATACCAAACCAAAAAGATAATATAAGATACTCCATTGTCCTTCATAGGTAAATTAATCATGCTTTACTTTCATTATCTAAAGAAAAAGACAATGTACATAAAAGTTACTAGGATGCTTAATATTTTTCAGCAAACTATCTTTAGACAAATACGACCATGAACTACAGAGTTGAATGAGAATTAGCAGAAACAGAATTTGATCTAGGCAAAGAAGCAGAAGAGTTGATAAATTCGATGCAGTCTTCGATGGCAGCATTTCTATGAGAATCAACAGGAGTTACAAACGGCTTCGATCTTCCTGATGAAGAAGAAACCTTAGGAGAAGGCCTAATTCTCATGGACACCACATGTAAACCTTTTGCTACTTTACTACCAAGATGCTTGAGAAACCTTACCGGCGAAAATTCAGATCTTTTACATCGCATGAAGCCACAACTCCAGGTAACCCCCCTGTTCCCAGCAGCCCTGGTACTAGTCTTATGTATAGCAGAACCATTTGCCTTGTTGTTTCCCTTATCCTGACTGACTTTGTTGTTAGCTTCGGTAGACATCTTCTGCAGTAATTAGCTGAACTTTGAGAAAGATCAAAGATGGAGGGAGTTGCAGTAGAGGTAACAACTGAAGTTGCAGATAGAAAATGGATTGCGGATGAATGGGGGAGCTTGACAAATATAAAGGGAGAGAATGCTGAAACAGTGAGCTAAAAAAAGTCAAGGCAAGGAGGGAAAAGTAATTAAAAAGAAAACAGAGAAACAAAAGTTATAAATGAAAATGACCCGACACTTCCACAGTGAAGTGGTCTGTGTAATCAAACCCAAATCATGGACTTACCTTCTTTAACTTTTCTTAGAAGGGATACTATCCGTAGTTTTGCTTTTTTTCTTTTATATACCCTGCAAAGGATGATGATAAATGATCAAAGGAAAAAGAATCAAGACTGAAAGTGGTTCAAGCAAAATAAAAATATTGCAACCAGCATCTTAACTAGAGTTTGTAATCACTCAGGCTGGGGCAAATCTGACTTAGGGTACAAGTTTGCAGTTGCTACTTACTCTTTGGCTCAACTGTAGGGTAGTTGGCTATTAAAAAGATTCCAAGCATTGCTTCTCTCTTCTTACACAAAAGAAAAAAAAGGAATAGACATCCCTAAGGTTGCATGTTATATGACTTTCAAGCATTTTGATTTACGTGATTAAGGGTCTCATACTTCTTATCTTTAGGATCAAATTGTTATGGAGTTTAGGCAGGTTTCAGGAATCTGTTGCCAGGCAAGACTTTATACATGGAGGAGAAATGTCAACACCAGCAGCTGGCTTGCAAATTCATGTCAGGATCTCTAAAATGTTTAGCAAACGAATCTACTTACTCTGATGTCCATTTCTTTCATGCCACCTAAAAATCCACCAGCATTTCGCATCATAAATTCATATATTAAAAAAAAAATGTGTAAATCATTATTTGGGTTTCCAGAACGCTTACATCATGACTAAGTTAGGAAGATGCCCCTCTCTGCAAGCCTACAAATGAAAGCCCAAATGCCATCATTGTCTGCAGTATTTGGTGGGGACCTGGAATTCTTATGCACACACGGGGGGCTATGAACTAAAATCAGTACCAATATCAAAATCAAATCATATCCATCAGAAAAGATGTTCAAAGAAGTTGGCAAGAACCCCTTAGAGAGTAGGAAAAAAGAGAAAAAAAAAAAAAAAACCAAGGCATAAGCTAGGGTAGCCTCCTTTGAGTTTTCTTTGATTGTCCAGAGCTCTTTTCATTTGGAATCTCTAAAGCAGGTGTTCCAGAGAGAGAAAACGAGGAGGATTTTTTTTTTTTTTTTAAGGGACCCATCTGCTATTTTCATGGAGCTGAATCTCTTCCCTTTAGAAAAAGTAGTTTTAGATGAGATAACCTTTCGGTAAATCTGCTTTGATCATAAATAAGCGCTAAAAGCTTTTCTGACTGTTGGAAATGGAGAGCTTCAAACAACATTCTTTGATAATTATGGAAGCCACTGATTCCCTGCTTTTTCTGGGGATTTTTATTTCTGTTCCTAGCTCAGGAGAACAGAGTTGGAGATTGGTATTTTCCATCAATTGAATTCACCAAAAACTGACAAAACAGATGTCAAAAGTGGTTAGAAGAAACTTGAAAAGTCACAGAAAACCATGTATGTAAAAGACACAGCAGGCCTCAATTTCCTAACCTCTCCAACCTTCAAGACAAGAGATACAGATTCATTAAGGATAAATCAATATTATTACATGATAATTTATGATTAGACAATTCAAAATATGCACGATGATGACAATGTAACATTAGTATGTCTAAAAGCCAAAAGAAAAATTACAAATACAACAGTATCTGCACTTCTGAAGTTGATTACTGATTGTGTTATCCATGAAAAATATCACAATCAATTGATAAAGTAGGAGAAATTTTCCATTTCAGTGCAAAAGCATTCTTTACATTAAAGATTATTAAGTCTGATTGAGTTCAAGACAAGGGGACTTAAAATGACAATCTAACCAATGGGTAAATGCTATGATGAAAGCTGGACTCATACATGCGGTCTGAAATATGCATGTGATTTCATATTTCCTTTTCCCTGATATATGCAATCTGAAATTCAGAAATATCTAGCTAAAGCCAAATGCTCATGATTTCAAGTCCTGCAGATTCCAAATGTCGGGAAACAAATTCAATTATAATAGCATTAGATTATGTGTAAAGACTAAAGGAGTTGTATATTTGTTAGTACAGAATTAAAAGCAAAAATCAAACTGAAATAAGCCTGCAATACTAAGACTAACTACTTGACACATGAAAAAAATGATCCAATCAGGCTTTAGTGATTACCAAACCAGGTTGATCTCAAGAAGGTGTAGCTATGCCTATCATGCTTTAGTGGTTAACAAACCAGGTTGATCTCGAGAAGGTGCTTGTCTGGAGTTTGATACTCATTCCTAAAAATCGCGTGTGATGACGGAGAAAAAGAAGGTTTTTTTATCCGCTCAACCAAGTGAATATCAGTATGAGCTCAGCTGAAAACTTTCCCTCTCCGACCACTTGCAATAAATCAAAGCTGAAAGGTAACTGGCTAACTGCTGCCTGCAACTACTAAGCACAAATAGACCTTGGGTTGAGAGTATGAGAAAACCAGATGTCAACTACTGTAATTGGGGAATGATGACTAGAGGCTCCAAGTCCTTGTGATGGGGATTTTAGGTTAACCAAAAAAAGGGCAGGCATATGAACACACTAACTGGATTTAAAACATATACTATATTATCTTCCCTATTTCAATTGGTATCGTGGATTGAAGTTCATTAGCAAACACCTGTTACATTTGTAGGCACAATCAATTAGTCAAATTTCAGTAATCTAATCTTCAACCATCTACTCTGACGCCAGAGGAGCATAGAGCAGTAGTTTTTTGCTATTTTGTCCAGTTACAAGCACAGTATGTTCCATGCTTTTAATGAGGTTTCTGTCCCCAAACTGTCACAACATTCACACAATCTTTACGCTTGTATTGAACATAAGAAATACGAAGTAAATCATGATTTTCAATAAACGTCATCTTGTTCATTCAACGTACAAATAGATACAGAGCTTTTCAATGTACATATTCCTGTAATTCAAAGTAAAGAAAACTTACTGTCTTTCATTTTTTACAAGCAAAACCTGTCCATCATGAGTAATGATATAATCCAAGAATTTCCTAACTTCTCCACAATCCTTAAAACCCTGAGGTGAGTCAAGATCACTATCCAAATTGTACCAAACCCCATCAATCTTTCTCAGTGCAATCCAATGCCTACTTTTCCAAAGCCCACCATATCGCCTAGCAGGAACATTAATCACAATTCCCATCAACAATCCATCGTTAAGATCAATAGCTGATGCCCCATTTCGAGAATCATGCCAAATGACAGTCTTCCCTCTTCCTTCAAGTGCAGCAATTAAAACATTTATATCATAGTTTCCAGTAACTGAATTATGGTGAGGCTTGAAGACTAAAGAAAAGGGTGTCCAAGTTTCCTTCTTTGGGTCATCAAGAACGAGTCTTTCAGCAATTGAATTCAAACTTGCTCGAGTAAATGCATCCCTTTGCTGAATTATAAAAAAAATACTACAAATTATTAACAGAAAACCATTCAGAAGAACATGCTGGAAAAGAGAGAAAGTACCTGGAAGAGATTGTTAAGGGAATGCAAGAGGCAAAATTGTAATCTTTGCCTTTCGTGATAGATTTGGTTCCCCCCGCTTGCCATGAATCAAAGGTTGTTGAAATTTGATTCCTGCAAATGGACCGCAATAGCTGGTTCAGTCAGGGTTCGGTTGCTCGTCCAATTCAAGGGATGTAAGTTTTTCCGGCCTTGAAAGAGCCGAAAAAAATCGAAAATAAAAGCTTTGCCTTTGTGTTTTAGGTTCTTCTACCCTTTTCTTGTCGGGTTTGGGGTTTGGTGGACGTGATTTACTGAAAAGACGGTTACAAATTTTAATTCGTCCCATTCAAATAAAAAATTGATTATTTCTTATTAAAACTATTAGTAATTTTATTGAAATAAATATTATTATTTAATTATTATTTTTAACCTCAAGATAATTTTTCCTTCATTTATTTGCATTTTTTTAATTAAAGTTGAATTTCACTAATTAAATGAGAATCTATTCTAATGTTATGATACTTCATAATAATATTATAGTGTTTAATTGAATTAGTGTTACGAATTAATTAGACGCTAACTCAATCTGAATAATTATTTAAAATCCAAATTAAAATTACAATAATAAAATAAAAATAAAGATATTCATCATTTTAATTTAAAAAAAAAACTAGAAACTCATTAAATAACTTAACTATTATTTTTTTTCCACTGCCAAAATCTAGTGTATGATAAATCCCATTATTTATGTACAATCTGGTGAAATCAAGAATGCCCCGACTTGAGTGCAAACTCAGAATACATGCGCCAATGACCAATATGAGTTGGCTCAGCGATCCAAACTATTCCAACTTGCAATGCCGACTCCATTACAGAAACAATGAAAACAATGGCCTGCAACAAATGGTTCTCCATTGTGAATTATTATGAATTCAAGAATCCTAGACAGAAAACATGTAATAACTACAGCAGATTGAAGAGGAAGAAAAGAGTGATAAGTCGACTTCATTCAGAGTCAATTCTAAGGACTATCAGAATAGAGTTTTCATATGCCATTGGAAAGAACAGAGATAAGCAGTCAAACATCATAAGCTTGCCCCATGTAAGTGGTCAATTGGACCGGTTTGGCACGGCAGGACAGTGCAGTGACCGGTGACAGTGACTTGAGCTCTGCTAACTCGACCTGAATTTCAATTCAGACATGACTATTTCAATGCCATGGAGAGTGGAGACTTGTCTGTTTTGCCATCCAATTTCTGTGGCCAGAAACTTACAAATATGACCAACTATGGTGCAGGATCACAGGTTTCGCCCCAGAGCTGCAGCTCACCTTACTGGAAAGGGGGGCACAAAGACAACAGAGCCAAAGTCTGTTGGTTAATTGCCAAATCTTCTCTTGATTATAGATAAGCAGGCTTTTTCCATATACATACTTCCATTTCTTTAAATTTCCATTCCACAACCACTTCAAAATTTCTTTATCTTTCTTAACCCATGTTTCAATAAGTTCAAAGACTTGAATACAACATAAGATAAAATCCCCTAGCACAAACTAGAATAAATTCTGAAAAATGGTATCTGTAAACAGGAAGTTTTTCAGGATTCTCTTACCTGGAGTTAATCCTTCTGTTCGTACCATGTACCAAATTCCTGTGATTCCAGACTCCAAAACTTGAAGAAACCACAGTGATATCTAAAATTAGTCCACTGCCAAGACTGGTGCACGAAAAGAAGAAAAGTAGATTCCTGAAGTTTATTAGTCACCTCCAAACAATCACTAGCTATTTCAGGACAGTTTTGCTCAGACAATTTGGGGCGTCTTAATATTATTACTTGAACCCCAAAATTGCCTTCCCATTGCGGGCAAGCAAATTAATGTTATCAAAAGTAATGAATATTAATAAACAATTTGCAAAAAGAGGAGAACAACACAGGAAGTTATGGTGGGAAGAATGTTGCAACTTACAACATTGATGAATTAAATAGATACAAATTTGTCATGATTTGCAAAGACACAAAATTAGTACACTATAAAAAGTTACCAAAACTAGCCTGCAACAATTGTTGGTTTAGGCACAGCAGAGAAATTCTTCAGGCTAGGCAAAATATGATGGCTTATACATTAACCAAGGGAAAAGGAGTTCATTGTGCTGCATCAGCATCCTCATCCACCCCTGCGATGTTAAACATTGAAAAGAAAAAACAAATTAATAAAGATATAATATCTCAAACAGCACATAAATTTCTTGTTTCCTTTTAAGATCCCTTAGGGAAAAGAGAAAATAGACAAAGACTGGCAATTCACAGGATTTACACAAATTTTTTTTTAGGGGCAGCCTGTCATCCCTATATCAGCTAACATAAATACAAACAAGCTTCAATCAAGAACCACATATCAGAAGTCATGCATAATACTTGTTACAAACAGACTATTTAGCATTTTGCAATTATTCGTTACAAGTTATTGACATGAAGAATAATGCAAGAACAGCTCTTTCCAAGAAGAATAAACCGCTCGCTACTCTCTTTGCATCCTTACACAGGTTCAATGTACACTACATATTCTCCATATTAGCATCATTTCCAAACAGCACCCACTTTGCATTTCCAAATTTCAATCCTACTAAAAACATTTCTCAACTAAATATGTTTTGATACATCTTCTTATAGAAGTAAATCTCCAACAAGTATCATCTTCATCTTCCAAAAGTATACAGGCCACATTCACATTAAAAACAATACTTCTACAAACCAAATGCAATGCAATAAAACATGGCATTTAAGCACCATTACTTCCAAACAAGTTCTAATAATAACTTTAAAAACTTTACCTTCACCGCCTTCTTCTTCTCCTTCATCATCGTCCTCAGTGCCACCCTCATAATCTTCTCCATACCTTTCATTCAGATAGTCCACCGCGTCCGGAGTCAAAACCAGATCATCGCAATTCAAAATATCAAACAAATTAAGCGTCCTCGGCGTCAACATTCTCAAAGTCCCGATATTTCGACTTGATAAACTCACATTCTCGGGTACTTCCATCATTAAGAACATTGATTTCCGCTTCGGGTCCAATCCCCACCTCTTCAATGCTTCAATAAACTCCTTTGTCTTCGGTTTCTCGAATTTATCCCCGAATTCCTCCACAACTATCGTGTTCTCAGCTGCACTTGATAATGCCGTCGAAATCGCCAATCTTTTCTCTTTCTTGTTGATTTTAATTGACCAGTCTCTGGGCATGGGCCCAAAGATAACACCACCGCCGGGTCGGAGTGGGCTGCGCATGGACCCACGACGTGCCCGCCCGGTTTTCTTTTGGGGATAAGGTTTTTTCCCACCACCTCGAACCTCGCTGCGGGTGAGGGTGGAGGCGGTGCCACGTCGCTTGTTTTGTAGGTCCGTGATGATTGCTCGGTGAACGACGGCTCGAGCGGTCTCAGATGGGGCCGACTTGAGGTCGAGATAGGTTTCGCCGATTTTTTCGCCGGTGAAGGATAAAATGGGGAGCGTGGAAAGTTGGGAAGAAATGGAGAAATTGGATTTTGAGGAGGTTTTGAGAGAGAAGGAAATGCGGGTGGGGAGTTTGGCTGAGGAAGAGGAGATAAAAAGGGATGACGAGGAGAAGGAAAGTGAAGTGGGCGTCGGAGCTGTAGTCGCCATTTCTGTTGTTTGGATTTTGGGTGCGATAGGAAACCAAGGAAAGATGAGAAGGAAAAGAAGAGTTGAGCTGATCGTTGCGTTATCCAATCGTACGCGTGTGAGTATATTATAAAAATGTGGTAACAAAATTTATATTATAAAAACTCGGGAACAAAATTTTTTTATTTTAATTTGTATCATTTAAATAATTTTTTATTAATCTTAAATTATCAAATTTAGCATCCCACAACATTATATATTATGTTTTGCTTCGAGAAAGGGAGTTAGTTAATAAAAATAAAATAATTATTTTATCATCACATATTTTAATATTATAATAAATGGAATAATGGATCATAAATATAGTTTATTATCAACAAAAATTTTAATTTGATAAGTAAGATTGAAAATTAATACATGTCTCATTTTATTTTAATTAAATTTTTTATTTTTTAATATTAATGTTTTCATTGTTATTAAAATTATTTTTTTTGTTTATAAAGAGGTACAAGAAAAGGGATTCGAATCTTAAACTTAATCTCTTTTAAAGAACAGTAACAACTAAATCAAGTCTTAATTGTTTATTATTGGATTCAATTTTATTACCATCTAAATGAACAAGTAATATGATATTAATTACTTTTTAATTGTTTAAAAAAATTCAAAACTTTTTAACTGAATAGTGATTTATAAGTTTAAATTCGAATTTAAACTAATTTAAACTATCTCATTCATCTAAATAAGCAATTTAATATGTATCACTTTTTAATTGTTTAGATTTTTTAACTTAATAGTAATTTATAAATTTAAATTCAAATTTAAACTATCTCATCTATCTAAATAAGTAATATAATATATATCACTTTTTAATTGTTAAAAAAATTTCAAAATCTAATATATATCACTTTAAAAATTCAAAATTATTAGTCAATGATTTTTAACTGAATAATGATTTATAAGTTTGAATTCGAATTTAAACTATCTCATCCATCAAAATAAGTATCTATCGGTATAGATATTATCATTTATATCCAAAAAATCGTTGCTTTGGAAGAAACTTGTATCGTTTGGGATTAATTGATCAAGATATACCTTTCGATACAACCATACATAACATAAAAATCACACTTGGAAAGGAGGGGTGGACAATTAGCTAGAACAATGGGTATTGTGGTGAACCTAATTGCAAAAGAGGGGAAATTGTTTCGATATTCAAAAACTGCTCAGCAACAATTAGCGTAATTCTCTTATTCGAATGATAGATGAGTCAATTCGGGTGAGATCCAATGTAGATCCAACTTTCTATTTTTGAGAAGTCCATTTGATATCTGAAATCTACTTAACAACAATCGAACAAGTAAGGAATGTTGGGGTGAACCAAAAAATTTGGGTAGAGTCCGATCTAAATGTTGGCTAGATAAGCGACTAGCCCTTTTTAATTACTTAAAAAATTTCAAAATTATTAACCTTATATATAAGTTTGAATTCGAATTTAAATTAGTTTATTCTTGAATAAGTAATTTAATATATATCACTTTTTAATTGTTAAAAAAATCAAACTTTTTAACTAATTCAAATCTAAATTACTTCATCTCTCAATTGTCAAAAAAAAAAATTGAAATCCTATAAAAATGTTTTAGGCCTCTAAAAACATTTATTTTATTTTTTAATATAGTTGATATATAAAGAAACAAGTGAAATTTGACATTTATTTAATATAATTGGTTTTACGATAGATTCCTTTAAAAATAATAAAAATTAAGTTGATTTGATTACAAAATAAAAGATAAACATAACGGGATAAAAAATATATATAATAGAATTTTAACTTACATAAGATAATTTAAAACACTTTTTATGTCTATTTAAATATATTATCATATTATAAATATGATAAATATATGATAATAAACGAATGAGCGTAAAATTAATGTTAATAAATTTAATGTAAATACATGAAAATAATATCTATAAGCACAAAAAAAAAAAGAGTAAAGATAAGAGTAAAATAGGCATAAACAACTATTATTAAATTAAAAATCTACTATTAAGTAACTCCAAATTTATTTTTTTGTTTTATTACCATAAAAATTCCGAAGTGAAAAATAAAAAGCAAAACTGCAGAGTACGTAAAAGAGCAAAACTAATCGATGACCAAAAATCAAAGTACATGGCAGAACTTGAATCGAAAGATAGTAATTAATTAGTACTCAAGCTGGCCTCTTTGCTTGTTGAGGTTTTTCGATGTCAGCGGCTGGATAAAACCTTCTCCAAAACCAGTGCGGCTTCCACGCTCTTTCAAGCATTTCATCGATTGGTATACCCTTTGTTTCAGGGAGAAAGGCCATTACTGAAACGTTCATTAGGACAAGCAATACAGCGAAGAAGAAGAAGATGTAAGCTCGCATATGGCAGAGCATGGTCAGGAATGCTTGAGCTATAATGAAAGTGCACAGCATATTGGTGGCGACGGAGAAGAAGTAACCGGAATTTCGAACCTCCAGTGGGAACATTTCGCTAGATATTAGCCACGCCAAGGGACCCCATGACCATGCATATCCATTTACAAAGATGCAGATTAAAACCACCACAGTAAAGGCTACGGGTTTAGTCACTTGGTTGGTTGATTTCAAATAATGAAGCAGAATTCCACCGATCACACACTGCAAACCCAAGGAAACATAATCTTAATTTGTTAGATTATCTTTATTGATTTGTTCATGACATTGTTTGTTATAGGTTAAATAATTTAAACAATCACCTGTCCAATCAACATAAGAAATGCTCCCAAAACAAGTAGTTTTTTCCTTCCAGCTCTATCCACACTGACGTTAGCAATAAATGTAGACAATACATTGACTGTACCGGTGATCACAGCTGAGAGAAGTGATGCATCGGATCCGAGTCCCATGGTTTGGAACAAAACCGGAGCATAAAACATGATCGCATTGATCCCTGTAAACTGCTGGAAGATATGAAGAATGATGCCAGAAATCCATGGAGGACGATTAGGGCGCTTCAAGAGTTCCCTGAAAGGGTGTTTAATCATCTTGGAAACTTCAGTGGCTTGAACGATCTCTTCAAACTCTTTGTCAACCGTATCTACACCCCTGATTCTCTTTAGAGCTTTTAAACCTTCATCTTTCTTCCCTCTCTCTATGAGACTTGTTGGGGTTTCCAATATCACAAAAGAGCCAACCAGGAGAAATATAGCTGGCACTGCGGCACCACCCAAAGAATACCTCCAACCGTACTTTTTTATATTTGCGGTGTAATAATTAATAATATTTGCAATCAGAATGCCAATGGTGATGAGCAACTGAAAGCAAATGTTGAGCCCTCCTCTATATTGTGCTGGTGCAATTTCTGATATAAACAGTGGTACTGCCTGTTTCAACCATGTGAATTGAATTATACAAATATGAATTATACAAAAATAATGAGGTTAAAGATTTGATGGGAATTACCTGGTTAGCAGCTCCTACACCGGCGCCAAGAAAAAGCCTTCCTAGGATCAACATAGGGAGGTTCAAAGCAGCAACGTTGAGAATGGCTCCAATGAAAAAGAAGATTGAAGCAGCTTGCATGGTTGGTTTTCTGCCATATTTCTTGCAAAAGATTGCTGCGGCGCCGCTGGCAACGATGGCAGCGAGGTAGAGGGAGGACGTGAAGAGTTGAAGATATTCATCATCGAATTTGCAGTAGTTGTCTTCTTTTACTCGGTGCTTTCTAGCGTAAACGTCCGGGAAGAACTTTATAAGGAAATCATCCATTGATGTAACTCCGCCTGAGATATCAAAGTTAAGCAAAGTCGATGTTGTGTTTATTATTAAGAAATCACTGCATGAGTAGGCTGAAAACTTACCTGAAATTCCAATATCGTAGCCAAACATGAGGCCACCGAACGCTGCTATGGTGGTGCAAGTAAGGACTTGAAACGTGAGCTTGGCCGGAAAGTCTTCTCTTCCGCCGGAATTAGCCATGACTATGGCGGCCGGCATTGTGAAAAGGTACTGAAACTAGAAGTTTAACAAAGGAAGAGAATTCTAAGAAAAATTATTAGATAACATTGATGGGTTGGATGTAGATTATATATATCTCTAAGAATCTTTTGCCAAGAGACTTGTGATCTGTGGCAAATAGAATTATCTTATTCTAATAAAATCTTATCATAAATTAAAAAACCTGATAAATAAATTATCTTATCCTAATAGACTTTTACCATAACAAAAAAGATAAGAGGAGTTCCCTCCGGTTTCCTAAAGCTACCAAAACTCCGCTAAAATGTCAAAAAAAAAAAAAAAAAAAAAAAAGCAATTGGTGTGAAGGATGAGTATTTAAATTAATATTAAGTTTTTTGAGCTTTATTACGTAATACTTATCCCATCTTGAGCTTTTTTAACTTTAACTCTTATATTAAGTCAATGATGTTTTATACGACTAATTAAAGAAAAATTATGATATGTTATGAAGTTTAATCGTAAATGATTTTTTTTATAATATGTTTCGAGAAAAGATTTAAATCAGAGATTCATTATAATCATGATATTGAAAAAATCAAAATTTAATTTTTTTTATTAAAAAAAATTTCAAAATTCACAAGAAATTTAAGAAAAAACTTAAAATGTTCTTTTATTTTAAAATCCTCCTAAAAAAGTGATTTTTCAACTTTTTTCCAAATCTTCATTTACTTTGTTATACATGACTCACTATTAAATACAAAATTAAAAAATAATTTTTATTTAAATATAAAATATATTTTTTGTTTTTATTATTAATAATCTTTATATATTTTTACAATCTAATATACTCATATCACATTTTTTATATATAATATCATTATTTTTAATTATTTTCTTATTTCATCAAATTCGAAAATTCAATACATTTAAAATTTGAAAAGTGAAAAGTTCAGATACAAATACCTTTAAAAAAATTGATTGATAACCAAAGTTAAAAGTTTTTTTTTTTATTTAATTCTCAAAGATAAGAGTTTTTTTTTTTTTCATGTCAATGATATATTTAAGCAATCGTGCTTGGAATAAGCCAAGAGATATTGTAATTAGTTGACAAAGCTCAAAATAAAAATAAGAGTAAAAATTAAAAAATTTAAGATAAGTGTTCCATTCAATGAAAGAACTGATTTAGCCCAAAAAAAATGTTCCATGAATAACTTATTAGAAATTGTTTTAATATTACACTTAAGTAACATAGTTTCTGTTATAATAATAATATAAATTATATTGAAAAATTGATCCATACATTTAAAATAGCTTAAATTGAATTGAATGGTTAAAAGTTAAATTAATCAACTTATAATTTTATTTCGCCCTTAGATTAAAGGCTTTTACTTATTTAATTTGTTCACAAAACCAAAAGTTTTTTTTTAATTTTGTTTACAAAATAAAAATTGATGATGGGGAATAGTTAGATTTGTTCCCATTATAAATAACACTAGATTGAAGGTGATCTATTAAGTACTTAAAATTTTTTTTTCTTTTATTTATTATTTTACTTATATATTTTGTTCACCAAACTAAAAGTCTTTTTTTTTTTTTCTTGTTTACAAAATCAAAATCGAATATTTAGATTTGTTCCCATTATAAATAACACTAGGTTGAAGGTGATCAATTATGTACTTAAAACTTAATTTTTTTCTTTTTTAATTATTTTAGTTCAATTCAATTTTCTTTAGTTACGCCAGTCATTATGTCACATAATTATCCATGTAGATGAGATAACAATTGTTAGTACTTATGGCTTGCATAGGTTATAAATTAAGCTAAAATGGTTTATTTAGATACAATCGAAGTATAGAGATTTATTCAGGAAAAACATAAAATTAGTATAAGAGCTATTTTAGTAGTTTAATTAAAATTATTTTTAAAAATAAATAAAAGTATACTCATTTTTATATTTTTAAATTATTTATGTGACACAAAAGGTATAGTTATTTTTTTTAATTCAATTTTCTTTGTTATAAAATGATGAAAAAAAACACTTCTTATAGACAAATTCTTAATTTTTAATGGTCCAATTTGCACCAAACGTCAAATCCATAGAATAAAAAAAAATGATTATGATATACGAATAAAAATATGTAAGAAAAATGGTTAAAAAAATCTAATATATTAATTAAATTTTTACAATTATAATTATCACGTTCAAAAATTGTAATAAACTTTCGATGGTAGTGATTCAAAAAGATCAAAATTTCCATCAAAAGAAAATCCATTCTCCCAAATTAGTGTCATCTAAAATGTGTAAACTGAAATTTGCTACTTGTTTTAGCTTTATTATTATGGTAAGAAACTAATTTTTTGTGCTTCGTTACACTTTAGCATGAGAGTTGGTTATGAAGGATGCCTGAATATCATTGGATAATTGAAAATATGAGTACAGGATTTGACGCTCAGGATCACAGGCAATGGTTTGTAACAATTTGCATTACACTGCAAATAAATAAATATAAAAAAATGCTAATAACTAATGTTCTTAAGACTTTATTTTTATTTAATTAATTTGAAAAAAAATATTTTGTATATTATCAGTAAAAAATTTTAAACTAAATTGATAGATTAATAATATTAAAAAAAATCAATAATATCTTAATTTGTTTATAAAATAAAACAATTCTAATGGTTTTTTTCCAAAAAAAAAAAATCTAAAGCTAATTTACAAAAAACAAAATGAACTTATCTCTAAAACCATGGCCTCATGCTCTTCAATTTTGTGTCCATTTAAAATTGCTAGAATAGTTATCTCAAGGTTAATTTATAATATCAAAAAGTGATAAAATAATAACAGTATTAACAATTCTAAATTTAAGGGAAAGATTTGCCTTATATATATATATATATATATATAACAATTTAATATATATTTATATTTATATTTAAGAAAGAGATGAGGGTTCAAGTTACATAAACATGAAACAAATTAATTTATACAATTTTTATAATTTTATATAAAATTAGGATTTTTACAAACCAATTTTATAATTTTACCACAATTTTTTTTTAACTGCTCAATTAAAAGATCATTGGTTATACCCAATCGGCTTGCTAAACACTTAATGGAGAACCATAATTTGAAAAACGATTTGTTTAGCTAAAGGAATCACACAAATCCAAAGAAGCCATTAGCAGGTTTGCATTTTCAAAGCCACAATAACTTCAAAATTCTTGTAAAAGAAAACACTTGAATGCTAACCTAATCAATTTTGCTATCTAAGAAAATTGTAGTTCTAATATTTACTTTTTAAGAAAACGGTTTTTCACTTTTATATAGCAATTACAATTTCTAAAGCTTATTGCACAAAACGGATCCACACGTTATGAGAATTAAGTATAAACTTTTATTTTTCATAGATAAATCATAAACCTTTTAAAATCATACAATTAAATTTAAATTTATTAAATAATATTAATTTTTGTTTATGTTACAAATATTGTACACTACATGACAATCTACAAAATTATCGACATAAAATATTCAAATGACAAATAATATCATTTAACTAATTTGAATTTTCAAAAAATAAAAAAAATATTGAAGGCTTTGTATATATTTTGTACAAAGTATATTCAAGCATTAAATCAAATAATAATAAATGAAAATGAAAATTTATTTTACCTAAAATTTCTAAATTCACCTCATTTTACTCTCCTTGTTAGACTTGATAATTCATCTATATTATTCATATTCATATTATATAAAATACCAAAATTTTAAGTTAAAATTCGAATGGACTCACTAAAGACAATTTTTTTTTTATTTTTACTATATTCATATACAAATTTTATCAAATTTTAATCCGCATCACTTTCATATCTTTTATTGGTATCATTTTCTTATCGTATCACTGTACCATATTTAAAATTATCCAACTTACTCCAAGTTGTCCGTACACCCTATTACACTCTCTTCATTCCACCATTTGAATGGAGAGAGTAAAATGAGTATGTTTAGTCTCTCATTTTACTTTGTGAATCGAGACGTGATGAATAGTGAAAACCCTTCTCACCATTTTTTTAGTGCCAAATGCACCATAAGCATGAAAATTTTACAAAATATTAATTTTAAGTTTTGTTTCGCAGATATTGACTTTCAAAAATATATTAAAAAAGAGTAGAAAGTAAAAAAAATTTCATTTTTTTGGAAGAATCAATAAAAAATAAGAATGTTGCAAGTCTAGTTTTAAATGATATTAACGTAAATATTAAAATAATAAAAATATTCATGATTAGAAATTATTAAAATATTATATTAATACTAAACACTTTAAAAATTATTCATTAAAGTATTATTCAATATTATTCATATCAATATTTTAAAATATATTATTTTATCTATATAAAATTAATATTTAATATTAAATAAAAAATGTATTATTTATTAATATTGATTATTAACATAGTAATATAAATACATTTAGCAATAAAATATATGTTTTAGATTGAAAATATTAAGAAATGATTAAAAATTATAATATTATTTAAATAATAATATTACTATAATAAATAATATTATTTATCAAAATAATAAAATATAATTGACAAAACAAATATTTATTCTTTATTATTAAAATAATATTATTTATTATAAAAATATTTAAAATATTTCTGTTTAATAATATATTTAAATTAAAATATAAATTATTATCCAATATACTATTAATAAAATTTGATTCACAAGCAATATTAAGATAACGGCATGACCCTTTAAAAATAAATTAAAATTAATACATAGGAAAGACTATTCAAACCCCACAATGTAAGAGTTTTGTATATTGAGTTGCTCTTTATGTGTCACCAACTTAAACATTTGTAAAATTTAAAAGCTTCACGATAATTTATTAGATAATAATTTTTAAATAAGGTCAAATAAAAAACATTTTTATTTATATAAGAATATTTCAGATTAGATCAAATTAAATTCGAATTTAAATAACCATGTTCAAGATTTGACTTCAGTATAATGATATTTGTGACTTTGATAAATAATAATACACATAAATAAGTATATTTCAAAAATTGTTTTTTACCCCTTTTGAAAGGGTATAATCATTTTTAAAAATATAATTTTATTTTTCATTGATCAATCAATATTTTATAAAACAAATAAAGAATTTTAAAAAATATTTTGAAAATCGTTTTCTGCGAAACAAACTTAACTTTGATTTTACCTACTAATATTGGAGTGAAAAATCTGGCCATAAAGCCGTATCTATCCCCGTGGATCAGCTAGTCCAAACCATCAACGGGACATGGGAGCTCCATTCCTGTACAAGCCACAGAAAGGGAAAAAAAATGCACACTCCCTACGCAGGCATTATCCTGTTCAGGTTCAAAGGGTCTTTCTCAGCCTCATCTGCCAGCATCCTGGCCAAATGCCAAGAGCTAAAAGCAAATAAAGGCACCCCTGGTGCTTTTTTATGTTAATACAACATAGAAAACATAAATACTATGGAAGTTGTAGCGGGAACACAGTACTGTTGAAACTCAATAGAAAAGTTTAAGAAATATGTATGTCTTGAGAGCTACTCAGCAAACAAAACTGACAAAGCAGAACAAAATATCAATGTCTTTATAGAGCTACTCAACAAACTAAACTGGTACTCACCAATCTTAGTAGTGAGCTATTATTACATCATGCTCCAATACTTTCTGAAGGCATTAGTCGCCTTTTTCATGTGACTCTGCAAGGAAATCGCGACGATACATAGGACCACATGAGGGCAGAAACAGAGGCAGAAAAAAAAAAAGAATAAAGTTAAAAATGATAACATGCTTTGAGTTCGGGTAAGACCGATCATGCTTAACCATGAATTTCAAGTGAATATTAACCAAGCAGATTTCTAACTGGGCTCTTATGAAGATAATCATAATCCGTGCTGCAAACACAACCTTTAATTTGTATCAAGTGAGAATTTTAAAATCAGTCGGGAAAGCACGTGAAAATTATAGGACAAAGTAAATATGCAGGGGATTAATCATCTTGCATTGACGTTGACCTAGCCAGTCTGTTGTACATGAGGGAAATTACGCACCGGATTTTTCTAAAAAAATAACCATTCAATAGAATTTGACCTGTTTTACCATTAACTGAGTTTATTTGAAATCACATGTGTATTTCAATCTTTACCGGATTAACATTTCCAATGCAGCATGCATATGATACCTTCTAGAATTTCAGTACCAAAGTAAAAATCCACTATACTCACCTTCACCTGTCAGAGGAGGTGAAATAACTGGCTGGCAGGTAGATTTCCCCACCAACTTCACCATGTTGTTCGCCACTAATAGTTTTCTTAGCAGCCAGGAATTCAGCGCTCTTAGCATCCATCCCATGTTGCACAGCTTCCTCAGGGCTACCATAACCATGCTCCTCGGCATACTTCCGAACATCCTCTGTTATCCTCATTGAGCAAAACTTCGGTCCACACATGGAGCAAAAATGAGCCACTTTGGCACCTTCAGATGGCAGGGTTTCATCATGGAAGGACATGGCAGTCATGGGGTCCAGTGACAAAGCAAACTGGTCCATCCATCGGAACTCAAATCTTGCCTTGCTTAATGCATCATCCCATGCCTGAGCATGTGGATGACCTTTGGCTAAATCAGCAGCATGAGCAGCTATCTTATATGCTATTACTCCGACCTTCACATCATCTCTGTTTGGCAACCCAAGGTGCTCCTTTGGAGTTACATAACAGAGAAGCGCTGTGCCAAGAGCCCCGATATTGGCAGCTCCAATTGCTGAAGTGATATGGTCATATCCAGGGGCAATATCAGTTGTCAAAGGACCAAGGGTATAGAAAGGTGCTTCGTTGCACCACTCCAACTGCTTTTGCATATTTTCAGGAATCTTGTGCATTGGGATGTGTCCGGGTCCTTCATTCATTACCTGAAAAACATAAAAATAAAATTTTCATCTTGCAAGCTCTACATATAAATTAAAAAGTTTAGGTTCATTTGATTTACTGGAAATAATTTTCAAAAAAAAAATTGTATTTTTTTGTAATCAGTTGGAAGAGAATGGATTAATCAATTAAAAATAATTTTTTGATCAATGAAAAATTAAATAATACTTTAGAAACTGACTTACACTTTTAAAAATGAAAAGAAATTTTTCAAAAAATAACTGTATATGTATAAAGATATTTATAAAGCGTCTGAGTATAATTCTATTCAAGTTAGACCTTAAATATAATTTTTTTTTTAAACTTGATTTAATTTAACCATACATAAAATAATTAATAAGAATATTTTTATTTAATTAGATTTAAAATTTTAAATATTAACATTACAAATCTTTCAATATTTTAAGTTTAAATATTTCATTTTCTATATTATTAATTTTAAATATTTTTAACATTTAAATGGTAAACGATGATAAATACTAATCTAATAAATAATATATTTTTATATTAATATTTTAATAAATATAAATAAATAATATTTTTGTTATGATTTTAATAATAAATACTTTTAGTATAAAATATAATAATTTTAATAGTAAAAATATTTTAAATATTTCAAAATAAATATTAATATATTTTTAAATTTATATATTAAAATAATAATATTACTTTAAGTTTTTAAAAATATTAACATAAGTAATAATGAATAATTTTCTTTAAAATTTTTAATAATATAATATTTTAATATTAATATTATTTTCAAAATATAATTATTTTTTAAGATTATTAAATTAATTAATAAATAATTTTTAATTTTTAATTTTTTTAATTATATTAATATCATTTAAAAAGAAAACAAATTTTACAAAAAACAATCAAACAACAAAAAATATTTTTCACTCACTCATCTAAACAACGAAAAATTTTTAGTTTTTCAAAAATTGTAAACATTTTCCAAAAATCAATTTTCGATAGTCATTTTTAGTGAACTAAACGGAATATTAGATTAGAAATTTTAGCAAAAAACATAAAAGACCATTAATGTAATAAAGGATGCATAGTGAAGAAAATATGACAACCTAGCTAATTTAAGAATAATACAAGCAATTATTTGGTTTGACAGTTAAGATATCTCAAAATAAGATTGCCAATTACGTGAAATTTCATTTGAAAAAGAGTGAATTTAAATTCACAACCTGACATCAGCATTGCAAAATTTTTTTACCAGTGTTGTAAGATAACCAAAACCATGCAAAGCCAGTAATATGCTTCAAACTGAGCAAAACTTCTTAACATTGTTATAAACAAAATGCAAAATAAGCTTTTTGTAAGTTGTAATGAGATACCTGTACATCCTTTTCCCAAGCCCTACGGGTTAGATCCCCTTGGGTTAAAAGCTCAGCAAATTGAGCAGTGTCATTGGCATCATATATAGATCCAGGTCTTAGTCCATCCCCAATGGAAAGAGCCACATCATATTGGTTGCAGATATCGAGTATGTCATCCCAATGCTCATAAGCAAAGTTCTCCTTATGGTGCGCCAAGCACCATTTTGCATGAATAGAACCTCCGCGAGAAACGATTCCTGTCATGCGCTTTGCTGTTAAGGGAATGTACCGGAGCAATACCCCAGCATGGATTGTGAAGTAATCTACACCCTGCTCAGCTTGCTCAATCAAGGTGTCCCTGAAGACTTCCCAACTAAGATCTTCAGCAATTCCATTCACTTTTTCAAGTGCTTGATAGATGGGCACAGTCCCAACTGGCACAGCAGAGTTACGTAGGATCCACTCACGGGTTTCATGAATGTGGCGTCCAGTTGACAAATCCATAACAGTATCAGCACCCCACATTGTTGCCCACTGAACCTTGTAAACTTCTTCCTCAATAGAACTTGCAACAGCAGAATTTCCAATATTTGCATTTACTTTGACCAAAAAGTTTCGTCCAACTATCATTGGTTCCAACTCTAAGTGCTTCTTATTCGAAGGAATGATCGCCCTCCCACGGGCAACCTCTGACCTTACAAATTCAGGGTCAAGTTTCTCACGGGCAGCACAAAATAACATTTCCTCAGTAATAATTCCCTGCTTAGCATAGTACATTTGAGTGTACCTCGGTGCACCCAGCTTTTCACGTCTGTCAACCCAGTCCTTGCGCAATTTAGGGAGTCCTGTTTAACGATTTATTGCACAAGAGTTGGCAATTAGTAGATATGCAAACTATAACCATATCAGGAGACCCAATATATTAAAGCATTGGAATTTTGGAGAAACTAGAAAAGGATCAGACTAGAATAAACACCCAAACAAACAATCAAGATTTAGCAAGAAGAGGAGAGGGGAGTTGGATAAGTAGAACAAAGAGATAAAAGGAATAATAAATCCTTCAAACAAGAGCAAGAAAGTCAAAAAGCTCCCTACCAATGCGTGGATTGATGTTTTGAGGACCACTAGTGTCATATGTGTCAAAGTTTGGCTCATCTCCAGTCAAGTGGACCCTTCGAAAGGGAACCTTGAGTACATGGCCAGATTGTTCATGAATAACTTCCCTGTGAGATTGACTAAGCATAAGAAACCCTTTCGAGCGAAAAGGAAAGAAAACACAAGCAACTAGCTACATATATATGACACAATTAACCTGAATTCTTTTGAGCTCTTTGGGAAACATTCTTCAAATGATGGAAGTGGCATAAAATCAGGGGAAGCAGGATTGATTGTATGCTTCGTCTGTTTGCTTCTATCTGAATTGGTTATTGGAGGATCAAATGTCAACGTAGCTTTTGGACCCCAACTCATAGAAGAAGGGCATATTTCCCTTTTACAAGCATTTGAAACACGCCTAACCATGTGAAAGCCTAAGAAGGCCGACCTTGGAAACCTTTTAGGAGTAGAATGGTTGCCATTCTTGCGTACAACTGACGTGAAGCTAGCAGGCACTGATGTCATATCTAGATTGAGCCAGTAAACAACCATCAAATAATTAACTACATATACAAAATTTTCATATCTAGATTGAGCTAGCAGACAACTATCAAATAATTAGCTCCATATACAAAATCTACAACAAACATAATCGATAAACACAGCGCAAGAAAGTTGATTTTGATAAAAGCGACTCATTGTCCTACTTTTAGAATAGAATATTATATCTGTGGAAATATACATTAATTTAACTATCAGTAAAATATATACCATTTTAATCAGAATTAATGGAATGATAATAGATCTCCAGCATCTCAAACTTTATAAAGTTTTCACTAGATAAATAGAATATTTTTGGTCAAGTTTCAAACACCCTGAAGGACTCCAAGATGGACCTAAATGCGATTTGAAAACTCCACAAATTACTACGCTTTTTGATTAAAAAAAAAATCATCACTGTCTATGCACAAAATGTCTGCTAGAGCTTTAATAGATTTTAGATTCTACAAGTCACAAGTGAGATTCAGATTAAAAAAATAAAAATAAATAAAATAAACATATTTATAAAATCTAAAAACTTCAATGAATGTTGATGGATAATAATGCTAAACAAAAAAAATGCATAAAAAAAATCTCTAAGTAGATATCTTTAATATCACAGCCCTAATCTAATAAAAATTAAAACTTACAGTAACTTAACTATGTTTGAATTAAAACTGCATTCGCGGAGTTAAGAGAAAAGAAAAGAAAAAGAGCAGGATATTCTGATTTCATTTGATTTTCTCACCATCCAAGCAAAAGAAGAGAAAGAAAGTGAAGCGGAATGTAAAAAGAGGAGAAGGAGAACCTGGAAGAAAAGGATTGGATCTTATCCTTTCAACTCTCTGAAACCTGAAGCGCAGAGAGCTATCCAATTACAATGTACGGCTGCTCGTCGTGATTCACTGGGTTCTTCAATATACTATCATAACCTAACAAAAAAACAAAAACAGCGGTCATCTCGTGAGGCGGTTTAAATTTTCGATGGACTTGGTAAATTTCGCCCGCGGTAATCTGTATAACCAAATTTTAAACGTTTGTACGAGATGTGCCTGTGTATGCACTGACAGCTGTCCAACTAAACTCACAATTTTGTCGTGGGAAAATTTGAAAGACGTGATCTAGTTTGGTTTTTAATGAGTCCTCTGTTAGTAGAGGAAATGAAAACTTTCAACTTTATTTGGGAAGTGTTGTGACCGAGGATGATAATAATAATAATAATAATAATAATAATAATAATAATAATAATAATAAAAGAGTAATTGATTTTGAATTCAAATTTAATCTCATCTACATGATTGTAATATTATCAAGGTAAAAATTAGAATATATATAAATAAAAAAAAATTTCAATCAGATACAAACTCATGTCTTTAAAAACACAATCACTACCAACAAGTTAGGAAAGAGATATGATACGTGAAATTAAGGCTCTATTTTATTTACAGAAACATTGTCAAATTCTCTGGCTAACTTAAGTATTGGAGTGTTTACGCAGGGAACAACTCGTGCGTCCCTCTAATCATTTTTTTTCTTGCAGAACTTTCGGTAACATGTGTCACAAAAATTAAGGCGATGACATAAACAATTCGTAATTGTTGTAATCGAGCAACAACAATTGGCGCCGTCTGTGGGAATTCGACTCTGTCTTTTGTTTTAATTTTTATATGCTCTATTTTACATGCTCTGTTTTTTCTCTTAAATGGACTAATTTTTTGTGCAACAATAACCTCGCGGCAAAGATGAACACTGTTTTTGAAGTGCTCTTAACAGCTACATGCTTATGATTCCTGCTTGTGGTAGTCTCCATTATTTATGCTAACTAAAGTTAAGTTTGTTATGCAAGAGGCAGGCAAGATCATTTTACTTGGTTTTGCAATTTTTACATGATATTATAAAACAACATGAGGCTAACAATTGCATATGTAGGGCATAGGTCATTTCTCATAACAAGTGAGATATGAGTTAGTCATGTAAAAGTATGTGTATAAGTATATTTAAATTGTAAGAATTCAGTTATTTTTCTTAAGACAACGGGGATTTTGAGTTTTTGACTGCTTTTATTTTGATAAGGAAGACACATTGGATTCCTCCAGTCATATTGTTGATGCAAATTTTGTGTTACCCTATCAGCTAATTTCTGTGATCTTGAGTCACGAAGTTCTTTCCGATGCATTTGAAAGAGAAAGTTTGAGATTCTAAATACAAGAAAGAAACAAAAAGAGAAATATAAAAGGAGGAATATGCAACAGAGGCAAAATTTTTTAAAGTATATTTTTCCTTGACGCGCCTAAAGAGACTTTCAAGTCCTTCTTCGAAGTCTTGAATGCAAGACTGATTTTTGCAGTTCATTTTGAACATTCTCAATTTGCATGATGTCAGATTTTCTTATTGCAAGGGATAGCAATGCCCAAAAGTGAAGGACAATAAGGAGTCTAGCATACTGACTGTGACTGCTTGCGCCTCCTTAAGAGTCTAATCGTGGCTCTAGTCTCATTACAGACAGTGCTTGTTTATTTTCCTTATGCTCCAAATCTTTTAGGGCCCTCAAGATTGCCTTTTTAGCTGCCTTCCTAGAGGACAGCCTTGACGGTGGAGCACACATCCAAAAGCCTAAGAGATCCATTTAACAGCTCATCGACGTATTCTCTCTGCTTCTCTTGGGCTAAGATTTGTTGTGTGGGGAGCAGATTGAGACTTGAAAATGCTGCTTGAAGGTTCCTAGTATCTTTTGCTGTAAGGTATTTGTCATATGGTTATTCCCTTGAATCCACACATGTTCAGAGTAAAGAGGATTCCCCTAGTTGTGGTCATGAATTATACAAAATATATGTCCCTCAAACTGAACCAAATCTCTTTGGTCCTGCATTCATTGAGGTTGAGCATCAGTCTGGATTATCAAATTTTATTCTTGTCCTAATTGGAGACAAGAAAGTTTGTTCTGAAATGAAGTCAATACAGCGGAGGTTTGATGCATCTCTTTTTCAAGGAAGATCAAAAGTTTTCTGCCTCCTTTCAGATTATTAACTGTTTTTGCAAAGAGCAGATGTTCATTTCTGTATGTCATTGTTCGACAAAATCATTTTTCCTATATTTTATGTAAAAAGGACATCAATTGCAACTCCTGGTGAAACGATCACTACATGCAGGGGCAAGAGAAGAAGTGATTTTGCTGAGAGGTTGCTAAAAGTACTATGACTGGGTTATGGGTAATAGTGTCAACTCAAAACCTGCTCGTTAATTGGCAATTGCTGCTATCTTCTTTGGGAGTTCTACCTTGTCAACACCTAATCTTTCTCGGAACTTCCTCGTAGAATTCGAAGGACCTTTGCAAAATATAAAGTCCTAGTGTTCTTGACCTTCATAACAACCAGTTGCAAGGGAAAATTTCATTTCTTCCACAATATGCCACCTATCTGGATTACTCGAACAACGATTTCAGCTCTATTTTGTCAGTTGTCATCAGTGCCTACCTCAATTTTGCTTATTTCTTCTCTCTCGGGTAATACATTTCAAGGGAGCATCCTCAAGTCGATATGCAACAATACATATCTTCAAGTACTTGATCTGTCTAATAATTCCCTGAGTGGGTCAATTCCTCAATGACTAACTCAATAGAGTTTGTCCTTTGGGGTGCTGAATTTAAGGATAAACAATCCGGATGGTGTTATTCCTGATATATTCCCGCAAGAATGTGGGTTACAAACTCTAGATCTCAATCGAAACTTACAACAAACAAAGGGCTTGAAGCGAAAAATGCGCGAGGTAAGCCACGCACTCAAATAAAGGGCTTGAAGCGAAAAATGCGCGAGGTAAGCTACACACTCAACAAACAAAGGGCTTGAAGCGAAAAATGCACGAGGTAAGTCACGCACTCAACAAACAATGGGCTTGAAGCGAAAAATGCGCGAGGTAAGCCACATACTCAACAAACAAAGGGCTTGAAGCGAAAAATGTTCGAGGTAAACCACGAAAACAAAGTGCAAGGGCTTGAAGCAAAAAATGCGCGAGGTAAGCCATGCATTCAACAAACAAAGGGCTTGAAGCGAAAAATGCACGAGGTAAGCCACGAAAACAAAGTGTAAGGGCTTGAAGCGAAAAATACGAGAGGTAAGCCACGAAAAAAAAAAGTACAAGAGCTTGAAGCGAAAAGTACGCGAGGTAAGCTATGCACTCAAAGTAAGGGCTTGATGCGTGAGGTAAGTCACGCACTCAAACAAGAGCTTGAGAATTTGGTATAAGAGTCTAGCTTGATAATTCGACTTCAGAGTCTAACGTGAGGACTTGACCTAAGGCTACGATGTGAATAGATGTACTCTTCCGCAAGATTATACCTAGCGAAAGAGTGGGGAGCAATTGTTGTGACTGATAATAATAATAAATAAAAAGTGGCAAAAAAGAGTAATTAACATTGGATTCAAACTCAACTTTATCTACATAGTTGTAACATTATCAAGGTAAAAATCAGAATATATATAGATAAAGAAAGAGAGTTTCAATCAGATATAAACTCATGTCTTTAAAATTACAATCACCGCCAACAAACTAGAGGTGAGATATGATACGTAAAACTAAGTCTCTATTTTATTTACAGAAACTCTGTCAAATTCTTTGGCTAACTTAAGCATCGGAGTGCTTACGCAGGGAACAACCCTTGCGTCTCTCTGATCATTATTTTTCTTGCAGAGTTTTCAATAGCACGTGTCACAAAAATCAAGACGATGACGTAAGCAATTCATAATTGTTGTAATCGAGCAACAACAGAAAAAAATTAAAATAATTATTACACTTTTAATGGAAGGTTAAGAATAAAACACGTCTTTTTATTTTGAAAATTACGATTAAAAATTTTATTACTTCAAATAAAATATTCGAATATTCATAAGTACGAAGTTTTATAAATTTATAGATTTTTAAGATAAATTTTATATAAATCTTTGTATCTAATTTAATTTTAGTGTATTAATATTAAAATAGACACTTAATCAGCGTTAAGTAATTTTTTTTTATTCTATTTTATTCTATTTCGTAGAATAAGTAATTTTTTTTATTAATCAGCGTTAAGTAAAATGTTAAAACCTGAAGTTTGAGATCATTTTGCAATTGAATCATTTAGAATACTTTAAATACTCAAAATTAAACAAAAATAAAAAAGAAAATGCTAAAGAACTATTAAGTTTTGAATATTTTATTTTTCTTTTTACTTCTATTATTTTTTTTATTTTTTTAAATTATTTTTATTTATTTACTTCTAATAAAAATGTAAATAACTTAATTTAAAATGGCATAATATAAAATGATTTATATTTGAAATTATTCAAAATTAAAATAATTTAAAATTTGAAAATTTGGAAGCATTGATTGAAATTATTAAAATTTAAATTAAGTATAATATATTTTTAGTAATTAATAAGATTAGATTTAATACATTTGAGAAGAAAATTATGGCTTAAACAATGCTCATGAAAAAAATTTCGGAAAAAAAATAAAAAATTGTGGAAGATAAAAAATAAAATAATGAAAAATTATTTATATTGAATATTTTAAGGTTAGATAATTTTGTAATTACTCACATTCCATTAACTTTTGTTAACATTGTTAAGTTATTTGGGGTGGGGTGTCCATTTTTAACACTAGTGGACTAAATTTATACCGTACTTAGATAAAATTTATCCTAGAGTTTATGATATAAACATATATATATATATATATATATGCATTTTTTCTAAAAAAGAGTTATTCGAATACCTCATCGTAGGTAATTGAATATTTAAAATTAATTTTTCTTTTGGAACAAAAGTAAATGAGTTTATATCATGATATACATATAATTCTAAAAGATATTGTGAATACTAGTAGATTGTTAAATCTTTATAAAATATTAATCTTACATATAATTATAAAAATAATGTAAAACATATATATTATTTTTATATTTTGTGACATTTTTTAAATAAAATTGAATGTATTTGATTCCCGCACTGGAGAGCAGACATTTTTAGTATACTAATATTTGTGTGAATTGAAGAGATATTTTATATATTTTTTAGAAATTATGGTATAAAAATATAAAATTAAGTATTTAAATATATGTTATATTCACATAAAATATCGAATCTCATCTTACTCACTTCCTTTTATAAAAGAAAAAAATAAAAATAAAAAAACCGAAGTCAGAGTAAGGAAAAAAATCACCATTATTAAAATTTGAACATCACCTTGCTAAATGTTCGTTAAGCAACTCAAATGGGTTAGAGCCTGCAAATTAGTTTGTTTATTTGTTTACTTTCGAAGATTAAAATTTTTAAAATGTTAGTTTATTTAAATGTGAATATAATAAATTCGATCCATTAATTAAATAAAAGATAATTATTATACAAAAGTTAATAAAAGTTTTAAATATAATATTTTAAATTTATTGAATGATATAAATTTGATTGTTGTTTATATAAAATATCATATAAAATTTTTTATTTGTTTAATCACAAATCAATCCATTAACCCAGTGATAGTGTCACAGGGTTATCTCGGACTATAATTTTTTCGCATCTCATGATGACACTAAGTCTCGCACTTAGTCAACCAACCAACACTCAAATCAAACACTCACAAGCAACATGACCAATACGTAAGAAAACACACACTTACATGAATTCTCAACTTTTATATTCACAATTTACAAAGAAAAATGTCTGCTGCAGGGACACAACAACAACTCACACTCGGAGGTCTATGTCGCACTGCCATTCACAACCAACATTATATAGGCAAGTACTCGCTGACACCCCTAGCCAGAAAAAGGAAAGCATATCGAATATATTCATTGTAATCCCGAGGATTACAGACAGATTGCTTCCAGAGATCTCGTCCCGCATATGACAAGTCAACTGTCTTAAAGCGGATCATACCAAATACTTCCGGATTCTCTCAAGATCCTCGCAATCCCCCACAATCACGTTTGTCCATCAATGCCCCTTGATGCGCGCCTGAATATCCGTCTGACACGTATCAATCTGCATTCAGTATTCATCAATTCCTTTGCTGCCTATCAAGCACGATGTCTGCACTACGCAGATTCGATAGCAGCCAATTGTTATTGATCCCAAATCTTCAGCCCGAGACTTGCTCAATACCATCATATGCCAACTTACGCATAATCGCACATTTCGCGTGCATATCGCACGTCCCTCGTGCATCTCGTGCGCACTGCACGCATTGAGTTCACAAGGGTGTGACAGATAAAAAGTAGGAGAGATAAGACTTTGATATTTTAAGCTCACAAAATATGTAAATTGATTTGACTTAACCCCTTTAATGTCAATCCATGACGAATTAACTTACAAATAGACCAAACCGACCCCGTTTAACACTTCTCACTCAGCACATATTGTTTGAAGAGCAATACTAGAGGCGAAAATGGAAACGTCTTCAGTGACTTTCTTCAAAGGCGGCTATGCAGACATTACTTTCCCTGAATAAAATCAGAATGAATCAGTCATAAATGAACATTTGGATAAAGGAAATAACATTTCCAGTCTCTTGTCAATGCACCAAAAGGATGCTTCCAGGTTCCATGTTGGGAAACTATTAGAAACAGCATGTATTGTATTGTCCATGTACAATGTTCTTCTGAAGACGACCTTCTGCACCCAGCTTGTTCATGTGCAATAATCTTAAATTCCACACATTAATTACGTATACAACTCAATCACTGTCACACCGGCCACCGGCTAGAGCTTTTTCGACGGAAATAATAGTCATACAACAGAACAGACGTCGGAGACCAATTAGTAGTTATCGACAAAATGTCAAGATGGGCTAGACGGACTTGAAGGTTCTTAAGGGAATAGATCTTCAGCTTTACCACTCTTTCCTTCATGTTTCCTCGGGTAAGTGTAGTGAGAATAAAACTAGAACAATAAAAAGACTTGGTAGAGTTAAAAATAGAGCCAAAATTTACCTTGTTTTAATGCTCAATGTTGGCACGCAATGAGAAAGAAGCTCTAATTTATTTCATTAATGCTCAATGTTGGCCCACAATAAGCAATTTTAAATTTGATAATTTTAGATACGATACGAAAATAATATAAATAAAAAATATAAAAATGATATAAATTAAAATTAAATAATATATATATATATAAATATAGCAAAAATTTAAAAAAATAAATTTTTTTATTTTTTATATCAAACAAATTTTGACACAAAATTATTTTATTTTACCTTATATAAATATAATTTTACATTATATTTACACGAATAATAAACATAAATTACCAAATCTACTTGCACATAGACTCTTGCTTGCCTTCAATGAAGACTGTTAGTTCCTTTGGTGCAACAACCAATTTCAACCATTCTTCTACTTTCTCATTTTCTGAACTAAAGCAAGAGTTAGACTTAGATCACAATATAAAGTAAAGGTAATAATTTTATCCTCCTTTCCACTTCAAAAACATCGTCAAATATCCATTTAACTTTTTTTTTTTTTTTTTAACTTGCAACCAATGGATTTATTTTATTTTATTTTATTTTATTTAAGCCTTTTAATGTGTATTTAGTAAAAACCTTAAATCAAACTAAATACCTATCTGCAATTGATAAGAAAACTATAGACAGTCAGCCACTCTCAACTCTCTCAAGTGAAAACCATAGACAACCACTCTCAACTTTCTCAAGAGACTGTCGACCACAACATCTTACTTTTAGGTAAGGTTTTGACTTTCTGCCCTTTTCAACTTTTCTCACTCTCTCATCCATTAATTATGTTTCTGTTCGATCCAACACTCCATCTTCTTTGTTATGTTCTAAAATTCACAGCTTTTTTTTTTTATTTTTTTTATTTTTTCTTTTGTAGAATCATTTTAAAAATTTTCTTTTTTTTTTAAGAATTTTTTTTATTAATTTTTTTATACTTGACATATAACAACGCTAGTGAGAGTTTTTTTTTCTTCTTAATTTTGTTTGTCAAATGTCATCCATCAATTCTGTTTCTTGATTTTATTAATGCGTATATATTAATCATTTTAGCTTCACTTGTACCATAGCTTTTGCTTATCTAATAAGAAGAAAAACAAAAATTAAACTGATAAATAATTTAAAAATGAGTTTTCTTTGCAATTAAAAAAAGGAAAAGTGGGAAATGTACAACATTAGAACAAGCACAAACACATTTGTGTTTATGGTTGCCTTTCATTGTCATATGGGACTTCATTTAGAATTTTATTGTCTTATGTAACTTGTTAACTTGTTATTTGAAATGTTTTATTCACTTTAGAACATTATTCAAGTGCTTTGTGTAATTTTTTTGAGCTATTATGATCATTTTATTGCCTTTTATTAGATTACATATATTTTTTTATTAAAAAATGGTTGTGATTGTGTCTAATAACAGTCGCTACACTATCCACTATTCATTTATAGCAGATTTTATATTAGTAAACAACAATATTAATACGGCAGTAATAATCTTTAGACGTATAGAATTATATTTTTTTTAGTATAATATTATTTAATAGAGAAGTAAACTATCTCATGATACAATAAAATTTTAGAATTTTTTTTGTGAAAATTGAGAAAAGTAGAGTAATCATAATCTAAAACATGTCCATGCCCTTTATAGAGCTTGAATGATGATAATAGAACAGTTGTTATTTGTTTACTAACAACTGTCTATTTATAGATACTTATTAATTGTTGTAATAATTATCTATTAAAAAAAAAAGGTTTTTAAAAAGTATATATTAATTATGTGCATGTAAAGCAAAAAAAAAAAAGACAAATCTTTAAAATTTATTTCAAAGCCCAAATACAAATAGATTAAAATCCAAAGGGCTTGTTACTCCTTAAATTACTATATGAGTTTAGTTAAAATATATAAAGGCTTTTTTTTCTTAATACAAAACCAATATAAAACTTGTTCCCTTTCAATATTATAAACTGTAGCCTTCTCGCCATTATCTGCCATTTGCTATTAATAGCACTGCATTTCCCTTTCTTTTCTTAAAGAACGAAGGAAATTTAAGGTCAATGACATGGCAGTCGTGGGGTCCAGTGACAAAGCAAAGTGATCCATCCATCGGAGCTCAAATCTTGCCTTACTTAATGCATCATCCCATGCCTGAGCGCGTGGATGACCTTTAGCTAAATCGGCAGCATGAGCAGCTATCTTAGATGCTAGTATTCCAGCCTTCACATCATTTCTATTTGGCAACCCAAGGTGCTCCTTTGGAGTTACACAACAGAGAAGTGCTGTGCCAAGAGCCCCAATAGTGGCAGCTCCAATTGTAGAAGTAATATGGTCATACCCAGGGGAGATATCAGTTGTCATAGGACCAAGGGTATAGAAAGGTGCTTCATTACACCACTCGAACTGCTTTTGCATGTTTTCAGGAATCTTGTGCAGTGGGATGTGTCCAGGCCCTTCGTCCATTACCTAAAAGAACACACACACACACACACACACAAAAAAAAAAAATCATGTTGCAAGCTATCAAGCTATACATGTAACTTAAAAAATTTGGATTAGGCATTGAATAGTGATGAAATAAATTACCATGACCTAGCTTATTTAAGAATACAACGAGTATTTTTTGTTTTTGCTTTGACAATAAACATATCTCTAAAGAAGATTGCAAGCTGCGTGAAATTTCATAAAATATTTTCATTTAAAATAGAGGGATTGAAATTTATATCCTAATATCAGCATTGTAAAAATTTATTGTCAATGTTAAAAGATAGCCAATACCATGCAGAGTCAATAATACGCTTCAAATTGAGCAAAACTTCTGAACACTGTTATAAACAAAATGCAAAATGGGCCCTTGTGTCAGTTGCAATGAGATACCTGTACATCCTTTTCCCAAGCCCTACGAGTCAGTTCCCCCTGGGTTGAAAGCTCAGCAAATCGAGCAGTGTCATGTGCATCATATATAGATCCAGGTCCTAATCCACTCCCAATGGAAAGAGCCACATCATATCGGTTGCAGATATCAAGTATGTCATCCCAATGCTCAAATGCAAAGTTCTCCTTTTGGTGTGCCATGCACCATTTTGCATGAATAGAACCTCCGCGAGAACCGATTCCAGTCATGCGCTTTGCTGCTGAGGAAATGTGTCGGAATAGTACCCCAGCATGGATTGTAAAGTAATCTACACCCTGCTCAGCTTGCTCAATCAAGGTGTCCCTGAAGACTTCCCAACTAAGATTCTTAGCAATTCCATTCACTTTTTCAAGTGCTTGATTGATGGGCACAGTCCCAACTGGCACAGCAGAGTTACGTAGGATCCACTTAAGGGTTTTACGAATGTGGAGTCCGGTTGACAGATCCATAACAGTATCAGCACCCCACAGTGTTGCCCACTGAACCTTGTAAACTTCCTCCTCAATAGAACTTACAACAGCTGAATTTCCAATGCTTGCATTTACTTTGACCAAAAACTTTCGTCCAACTATCATTGGTTCCAGCTCTAAGTGCTTTTTATTCGACGGAATGATTGCCCTCCCACAGGCAACCTCTGACCTTACAAGTTCCGGGTCAACTTTCTCACGGGTAGCACAAAATAACATTTCCTCAGTAATAATTCCCATCTTAGCATAGTACATCTGAGTGTCCCTAGGTGACCCCTGCTTTTCGCGTCTGTCAACCCAATCCTTGCGCAGTTTAGGTAGTCCTGTTTAAAGATTTGATGCACAAGACTTGGTAATTAACTTAACTATAGATATGAAAAGTATAACCATATCAGGAGATCCAATATATTAAAGGATTAGAATGATGGATTAACTAGAAAAGGATCAGACTGGAATAAACACCCAAACAAACAATCGAGATTTAGTAAGAAGAGGAGAGGGGAGTTGGATAAGTAGAACAAAGTGAAAAAGGAGATAATAAATCCTTTAAATAAGAGTAAGGAAGTCAAGAAGCTCCCTACCAATGCTTGGACTGATGTTTTGAGGACCACTAGTGTCATATGTGTCAAAGTTTGGCTCATTTCCAGTCAAATGGACCCTTCGAAAGGGAACCTTGAGTACATGGCCAGATTTTTCATGCTTAATTTCCCTGTAAGATTGATTAAGCATAAAGAATCCTTTCGAGCAAAAGCGAAAGAAAACAGGACCAATAAGCTACATATATATGACCAAATTACCTGAATTCTTTTGAGCTCTTTGGGAAACATTTTTCAAAGGATGGAAGTGGTATAAAATGGGGGGAAGCACAATTGATTGTATGCTTCCTCCATTTGCTTCTATCCGAATTGGCCGTTGGAAGATGAAATGGTAATGTACCAGAACTCAAAGAAAGAGGGCATATTTCCATCTTAGAAGCATTTGAAACACGCCTAACCATGTAAAAGCCAGGGAAGAAGGCTGAACTTGGAAACCTCGTAGGAGTAGAATCGTTGCCATTCTTGCCTACAACTGATGTCAAGCTAGCATGCACCGATGCCATATCTGTGGATTGTCCTAGCAGACAACCATCAAATAATTAACTACATATGCAAAATGTACAACAAACATAATCGATAAACACCACACAAGAAAGTTAATTTTGATAAAAACAACTCATTGTTCTGCTCTTAGAATAGAATAATAGATTTGTGGATATATCATATAGACATAAATTTAACTATTCATAAAAGATATATCATTTTAATCAGAATTACTAGGAATGATAATAGATCTATAGCATATCAAACTTCAAAATGTTTTCATCAGATAAATAGAATATTTCTGGTCAAGTTTCCAATATTCTAAAGTACACCACGATGGACCTAAATGCGATTTGAGAACTCCGCAAATTATTATGCATTTTGGTAAAAGGAATCATCATTGTATCTGTACAAAGCTTAAGTTAGAGCTTTAAGAGATTTTAGATTATATTAGCAAGGTTAAAATAATATCATATATTTATAAAAATATTAAAATTTAAATAAAATAAAATATGTATTATTATTATTTTAATTCTACATTTATAAAATTTATAAATTTTAACAATCGAGTATTAGATAATATTAATAATACTTAATAAAATAAGCATATAAAAATCTCTTAAGCAGATTTCTTGTTATATCACGACTTGATCTAATAAAAATTACAAACTTATAGTAACTCAACTATGTTGGAATTAAAATTGCATGCACGGAGTTAAAAGAAACGAAAAAGAGCTGGATATTTTGATTTCATTTGATTTTCTGACGACCCAAACAAAAGAAAAGAAAGAAAGTGGAGCAGAATGTAAAAGGAGGAGAAGCAGAAGCTGGAGGAAAAGGACCCGACCTTACACTTTCAGGACTCTCTGAAACCTGAAGTGCAGAAAGATATCCAATCACAATGTACGGCCCAGCACTCGTCGTTCACTGGCGGTTAACTCTCTTTTCACATTAAGGTTTCCCTACTTATAAATATTTTCTCATAAAAAGTTCCTCTCCACTCACAAGTGACAGTGGCTCACTACAGGGACGGGGGCAGTGGTGGGGACGAAACGAATATTACATTTTGTCGCCCTTTTTTGCAGATTACTTGCTTCTTTAATATCATATATATTTACTTTTCTTTTCTCTCAGAAAATAAAAGTGCCATTTGCTTCTTCAATATTATATACTTCTCTTTGCCCTCGTAAAAGTGCTACTTGCTTCTTCAATATTATATGCTTGACTTTTCTTTTTTTATCGTAAAAGTGATATTGTCGACGTCATGGTGACCCGAGAGCTTGACTTCACGAGATATTTTTTATATTTTTTAAAAGGTTATAATATAAAAATCTGAAATTAAGTATTTAAATATACATAATATACCAAAAATATGTAAGTTAAATATTAAAAATTTATATTAAAAATAAATAATAAATACAAACTTCACAAAAAATAAAAATAACAAAAATATTATCAATAACTATTAAGTGACAAATGTCATTTGATATTAATATTAAATACAAATAAACAAAAAATGAAAAAAAATATTGTCAAAACTAATTGAGTGACAATTTTTTATTTAATTAAAATTTTATTTAAAAATAAATAACAAATAAAAAATTATCAAGACAACTAAATTATAAATGTCATTAAATAAAACTTTCATTTCAAGATACTATTGTATATAAATTTAAGATTATTTTTTATAGATGATGAAATTGATTTTGATAAAATTAAAAAATATAAAATAATTATTAAAAATATATATTTTTATTGAAATAAAATAATTTAAAAATTAAAAATAAAAATATAATTAATTTAAATTTTTTTTATCCTATTAAAACTGTCTATCATTGATCTCGAAGGTGCGTTAAGATACAGAAGAAGCGTTAATTTGAAGACGCAGATCAAATGGTCAAGTAAGGACAAATCAAGCTGTCAATCAAGGCATGTAGGATGCTTTGGTTGATTTCTTGTAATGCTCAATGTTGACAGGCAATGAAAAAGAAGCTTCAGCTTAGTTTGGGACACTGGTACGGTGAGATTGGGATAATAGGAAATATAAATGAAGTGAGAAATTTTTTTTCTTATTTTGGTTTTGATTTTATTAATTATTTTATTAAAAATATATATTTTTAATAATTATTTTTTTTTCATTTTATCAAAATTAATTGTATAATTTATCTAAATTAATCTATAGAGAATTTCATTAATGCTCAATGTTGGCACGCGAGGAGCAAAATCACTATTCAGAGTAAGGGTGTAATCGAGTCGAGTCGAATCGATATAGTGAAGTGCTCGAATTCGAGTTCGACTCAAAAATTCAGTACTCGATTCGAATTCGATCGAACTTTATTTTTTAAACTCGAACTCGTCTCGAGATTGAGTTCGAGCTCACTTGATTAGATTCGATTATATAAGTTCAATTTTTTGCTCGAACTCGAATTCGATTCTAAAATTCGACTCAAACTCGCTCTTATACTCATTATATAAATATTATTATATAATAATATATATTATTAAAATATAAAAACTTGAGATTCGATTAGGTTCGCGAGCTACTCAAGTCAAATATCTAAATACTCAAATTCGACTCGTTCGATAACTCAAGCTCGAGTCCAATTTAAATTTTTTTCAAATCTAATCTAAATATTTTACGAATACCAACATATCTTGCACCGACAAATACTCTTGCCTGACTCCAATAAAGACCGTTAGTTCCTTTCTTGTAGCTCTTCACTTTCTGCTTTTCTCGTTTTCCAAATAAAAGCAAGAGTTAGTACCACAAATACAGCATAAAGTAAAGGTAACAATTTTATTCTCTTTTCCCTTTTGAATGATACAGTATATAGACTTCATAACTAGATTTGAGCTGTTAAAGAGTGGGGAATCTGACAACTACAACTGAATAGTTTGTCGGGAAAATTGCTAACACAGCTATACATAGTCGTCATACTTGACGCAGGTTGGTAACGCAATATTATAGAAAGAAAAAAGCTTAACAGTTAAATTTTCTGTATGTTATTCCCTAAACAGAGAAGATGGCAAATAGGCCTCAAGAAAACACTAGGTTTGGTATAAAAAAGTTTGATATTTTACATTACAATTTATTTAAATGTAAAGTGATTACAATATTTGATATAAGTATTGAGATTATAAAATATTTTACAACAGAAATTACTTTACAATCTTAGATTGCAAAATGATTGCAATAGACTATATAAAGTAATTTTTTTAAATACATTTTTAGTAAAACAATTCAACTTTATTATTATGAATTATTATGACTTTTATAAATATTTTAGATAATTATCATGTATGAAAAATATTTTATTAGGATTTATATGAATTATTAATATTTTATGATGTTATAAATAATTATCATGTATGAAAAATACATTATAAGGACTTATATGAATTATTATGACTTTCATGGATGTTATAGGTAATTTTCATGTATGAAAAATATTTTATTATGACTTATATGAATTATTATGACTTTCATAGATGTGTTAGGTAATTATCATGTATGAAATATATTTTACTAGAAGATCGATGAATTATTATGATTTAGTAAAAAAATAAATTATGTGAATTTTTTAATTATTTATTTTTTTAATATAATAATGTGAATTTCTTAATTAAATGGGTTGGTACATTTTTTAATTATTTATATTTTAATATACTATTAAATTTTAAATTAATAATAATACATAAAAATTTAGAATTACAAATGATGAGGAATATCAATAATATAACTTTTATCATTTACATTTGCATTTTGTAATTAAATTCCTAATTAATTTCATTGTACCAAAGTTGTTTTTATAGATAAGAGTATTTTTTAAATTTGCCACTACTTGCCCAGCAAAGTGAATGCATAACAAACATCACAAAATTACTTTTTCTGTAATTTAAACAGAATTTTACATTACATACCAAATATTGCAAAATTACTTTTTCAATAATTACTTTCCTAACAATCACTTTGCATTGCAATTACTTTCCTTATAATGCACCAAACGCTACTTTAAGTTGCCTTTGGTATTGTTAAAGTAATCATATTACGCTATAATTTAATTGAGAGCAAAGTGATTACATGGTATGAGTATTTAGGTTCCAAAGAAACTTTAGAGTTGCAAACACTTTGTAGCTTTAGGTTACAAAGTGATTGCAATCAATTATGCAAAGTAAATTGTTCCCCAAATACGTTTTTAATAAAACAACCCAACCATATTATTATGAATTATTATGATTTTAGTGGATATTTTAAAAAATTATCATGTATGAAAAATATTTTATTAGAATTTATATGAATTATTATGAGTTTCATGTATATTATAGATAATTATCATATATAAAAAATATTTTATTAGAACTTATATAAATTATTATGACTTTCATGGATATTATAGGTAATTATGGTGTATGAAACATATTTTACCACAAGGTAGATAAATTATTATGATTTGGTGAAAATGATTTGATGAATTTTTTAATTATTTATATTTTTAACATAATAATGTGAATTTCTTATTTAAACAGTTTGGTTCATTTTATAATTATTTATATTTTAATATATTATTAAATTTTAAATTAATAAGAATATATAAAAATTTAAAATTACAAATGATGAGCAATATTAATAATATAACTTTATATCACTTACATTTTCATTTGGTAATTAAAATTTTAATTAATTTGATTGTATTAAAGTTGTTTTTATAGATAAGAGTATTTTTAGAATTTGTCACTATTTTTTCGCGAAAGTAAATTACTTTTACTACAAAATTATTTTATCAGTAATCACTTTATCAATAATCACTTTGCACTTCAATCACTTACCATGCTGGACACTAAACGCTAGCTTACTGCTTGTTTGGTTGCCTGGAAAGCAAAGTCTTTTCCACCTTGTTTCTGATGTCCCCAAACAATCCATGTTTGGTTCAACATTTTACTTAGAATTACACTTCAACAGATTTACTTGATTCCAGTAACGAAAGAAATCTAAAATTTGAGCTTTTACTTTGAATTTTTATTAATAATATAACTTTATATCATTTACATTTTCATTTGGTAATTAAAATTTTAATTAATTTGATTGTATTAAAGTTGTTTTTATAGATAAGGGTATTTTTATAATTTGTCACTATTTTTTCGCCAAAGTAAATGCATATCTAATACTGCAAAATTACTTTTCCTATAATTTAAATAGAATTTCACACTACATATCAAATACTACAAAATTACTTTACCAGTAATCACTTTTTTTACAATCACTTTATCAGTAATCACTTTACGCTTCAATCACTTACCATGCTATACACTAAACGCTAGGTTACGGCTTGTTTGGTTGCCTGGAAAGCACAGTCTTTTCCACCTTGCTTCTGATGTCCCCAAACAATCCATGTTTGGTTCAACATTTTACTTAGAATTACACTTCAACAGATTTACTTGATTCCAGTAACGAAAGAAATCTAAAATTTGAGCTTTTACTTTGAATTTTTATTAATATCGACACCCCACTGAACCTTGTAAACTTTGTCTTCAATAGAACTTGCAATAGCTGAATTTCCAATATTTGCATTTACTATGACCAAAAAGTTTCGTCCAACTGTATTGGTTTCAGCTCTAAGTGATTTTTATTCGAATGAATGATTGCCTTCCCACGGGCAACCTCAGACCTTACAAATTTTGGGTCAACTTTCTCACGGCTAGCACAAAATAACATTTCCTCACTAATAATTCCCTGCTTAGCATAGTGCATCTGAGTGTAACTAGGTGCACCCAACTTTTCTCATTTGTCAACCCAGTCCTTGCGAAGTTTATGGAGTCCTGTTTAAAGATTTAATGCAGAAGACTTGGCAATTAACTTAACTATAGATATGGAAACTATAACCATATCAGGAGTTCCAATATAATAAAGGATTAGAATGATGGAGAAACTAGAAAAGGATCAGACCAAGACGTCTAAATTTACCAAGTCTTCAAACAAGAGCAAAAGAGTCAAAAAGCTCCCAATCAATGCATGGGTTGATGTTTTAAGGACCACTAGTGCCATATGTGTCAAAGTTTGGCTCATCTCTAGTCAAGTGGACCCTTCGAAAGGGAACCTTGAGTACATGACCAGATCGTTTATGAATAGCTTCCCCGTAAGATTAATTAAGCATAAAAAATGTTTTCGAGCAAGGGAGAGAACAGAATGAACAAGCTACAATATATGACCAAATTAACTTGAATTCTTTTGAGCTCTTTTGGAAACATTCTTCAAGATGATAATGTAGCTTTAGGACACAAACTCGTAGGAGAGCATATTTCCTTTATTACAAGCATTTGAAACACGCCTAACCATACGAAAGCCAAGTGAGAAGGTTGAACTTGGAAACCTTTTGGGAGTCGAATGGTTGCCATTCTTGTGTACAACTGATGTGAAGCTAACATACACCGATGCCATATCTAAATTCATAAAAACGACCCATTGTCCTGCTCTTAGAATAGAATAATAGATTTGAGGATATAATCATATATTTAACTATTCGTATATCGTTTTAATCATAATTACTAGGAATGATAATAGATCTCAAACGTATCAAACTTCAGAAAGTTTTTATTAGATAAACAAAATATTTGTTAAAAATTTTTAAAATAGTGAAAGGATGATTGATTAAAAATTATGTTTAATCAATGGTATCAGAAATCATATATAATTATTCAATGAATAGTTTCTTCTTCGAATAGTTACATATTCTTTAAAGAGGTGTTATTTTACTAGTAAATGATTAAAATCATAACTATTGGTTTTTAAAAATTGTTATTATATTAAAAATTGCGTTTGTTAGATCAAACAACACAATTAAAAAATCATAATATTTGGTTGTGAGGACACAACTTTTTGGATTGGATCTCTATAAATAGAGATGTTAAGGTTCATTTTAAGATATCCTTGAAAATACTTGAACCATCAAAAAATTTATACATTCTTTTTTTCCTTTCATTCTAAAAGTAGAAAAAATTCTCTTAGATATTATTTACTGCAGGAAATAATGGCTAAACAAGATATTTTTTTTACTTATAAAAAATGTTTAGGGATTTGATTTCACAAGTGCAATCTGATTTCAAACAGTGATTTCATTGTATCCTACGACTATTTGACAAACCCCTATTACATACCGTAATTGATAGGGGTGAAATAAATCTAAAGAAAATGTCATTAGTAGCATGCTTTGAAGCCTTTTCTGCATTTGTTATTGTTTCATCGAAGATCAACAAGGAATTCAAAGATTAATGTGTTGAAGCACTCAATGATAAACGAATTCATTTTCGTCCACCATCAAAGAGGCTGGACCAATTTTTCCAACAATATTTGTGGTCAAGTTTCCAAGAACACCAGGATGGACCCAAATGCAATTTGAGAACTCCACAAATTACTATGCATTTTGGTAAAAAAAAAATTCATCACCGGATATGTACAAAACATCGGCTAGAGCTTAAAAAACTTTTAAATTTTACAAACGAATTAAAATAATACATATACTTTTAAAAATATTAAAAAATAAAAAATAAAATATATCAATATTTTAAATTATTTTTGTAAAATTTAAAAATTTCATGTAATATTAATTAAATAATAATGTTAATAAAATAACCATATAAAAATCTATATCACGGCCCTAATCTAATAAAAATTACAAGCTTAGAGTGACTCAACTATGTTTGAATTAAAACTGCATGCACGGAGTTGAAAGAAAAGAAAACGAACTGGATATTTTGATTTCATTTGATTTTACTTTATAAAAATTACAAGCTGACGGTAACTCAACTATGTTTCATTTCCCCAAGGTAAAATAAAAGAAAAAGAGTGGGATATTTTGATTTCATTTAATTTCCTCATAACCCAAACAAAACAAAAGAAAGAAAACAACCTTGAAGAAAAGGATTGGATTTTCAAGACTCTTTGAAATCTGAAATGCAGAGAGCTATCCAATTACAATGTACGGCCAAGTTCTCGTCGTTCACTGGCTTCTTCAATATTATATATGAACTTTTTTTCAACGAAAGTTCCCCTATATAACCTTTTTTTACTCATAAAAGCTCCCATCGAGTGACAGCTCACTGGCCGCAAGGGGGTGCAATCGGATGAAAAATTATATTTCTATCTCCTTTTTAACAGTTTTTTATTTTATTTTTTAAATAATTTAAATAATTTAATTATTTAATTTTTTTATTCTTGATATTTTATTTTTAAAATATACATAAAATAATTTTCAAATATTTTATATCAAAAATATTATTTAATATAAAATAATTTATTATATATAAATATAAAATCCATATTATAAATTTTATTATATATAAAATTTAATCTAACGTCTTTAATAATATTTTATTTTTCTATTACATTAAAATTTAATTTGAATAAATAATAAAATTAATTCTAATAAAATTAAAAACGGTAAAAAAAATTTAAAAATATATCTTTTATAATAAAATAATAAAAAAAAGACAAATGTAAAAACAAAATCTCAAAATTTTGTACCACCCCATTAGCCCTCCATTTTCACTAGTGCCCCAAGCTAAGCTTAACTTATTATTGTATTACTAACAATATTATACATTTAAATTAACCTTAAATTAAAATGGTGTTATCAATGTCGCAATTTAAATTTCGATATACGAGACCAGATCATTGCTGATCACAATGATATTTGCGTTAACTGATGAAATATTTTATATATTTTAAAAATTATAGTATAAAAATGTAGAATTAAGTAATTAAATATATGTTATACTTACTTAATATACAAAATAAACAAACTAAATAATTTATCAAGACATAATAGATCATATATGTCTGTCATTCAATGAAACTTTCCTTTCAAGAGACTACTGCAAGTATCGTTTGTTTCGCGTTACCACCGTCCTCAGCACATTATGTTTGAAGAACAACCTTTGACTACCATTTTTAAAAACTTCCAACTTTTTTAGTTCAAACCCAAAGAGGCAGCAAACGATTTCAGTGTCTTTCTTCAAAGGCGGCTAAGCAGAAATTGAATTCTCTGAATAAAATCAGATTAAATCAGTTATGACTGAACACTTGGGTACAGGAAATTACATTTCCACTCTCATTTCAATGCACCAAAAGGATGCTTCCAGTCTATTGTCAATGCTCCAAAAGGATGCTTCCAGGTTCCATGTTGGGAAACTATTAGAAACAGCATGTATTGCATTGTCTATGTACAATGTTCTTCTGAAGACAACCTTTCTCCACCCAGCTTGTTTATGTGCAATAATCTTAAATTTCACACATTAATTATGTGTACAACTCAATTACTGTTACACCAGCCACCGGCTAGAGCTTTCTCGACGGAAATAATAGTCATACAACAGAACAGACGTCAGAGACCAATTAGTAGTTATCGACATAATCTCAAAATAAGTGAGACGGGCTTGAAGGTTCTTAAGGAAATAGATCTTCAGCTTTACCACTCTTTCCTTTACGTTTCCTCGGGTAATTGTAGAGAGAATAAAAAAATGAAAAAGTGTCGATAGAGTTAAAAATGGAGCCAAAATTTACCTTGTTGAAATGCAGCGAGAGAGCTGTTGCCATTAAGGAGAAGCTCATTGACAAGTCCAAACCGTCAATCAAGCAGGAAGGAAGCTTTGGTTGATTTCATGTAATGCCCGAAGTTGACATGCGATGAGAACATTTAGTTGATTTCATCAATGCTCAATGTTGAACCACAATGAGCAAAACCACTATCCAGAGCTAGCTTTCACAGGCAAAATAGACTCTTGCTTGCCTCCAATAAAGACTGTTAGTTCCTTTGGTACAACAACCAATTCTAACCATTCTTGTAGCTCTTCACCTTCCACTTTCTCATTTTCTAAATAAAAGCAAGAGTTAAACAACAATATAAAGATAATCTGTTAGTACATTTGGTGCAACAACCAATTCTAACCATTCTAATAGCTCTGCACCTTCCACTTTCTCATTTTCTAAATAAAAGCAAGACTTTGACCACAATATAGAGATATAAAGGTAATGATTTTATTCTCTTTTCCCCTTTTTAAAGATACAGAACAGACTTCATAGCTAGATTTGAACTGTTTAAGAGTGTGCATGTTATCTACACTATGATATGAAACCCATAGGTACTAAGATAATTAACTAAAAAATGCAGAATAGCATTGAAGATCTGACAGCCACAACCGAATAGTTTGTTGGGGAACATTGCAAAAAGAGCAATACATAGTCATCATACAGCACACAGGTTAGGTGACGCAAGATAGAATGAAAAAACATAACAATTAAGCTTTCTGAATATTATTCCCTAAACAGAAGGTGGGAAAAAGGTCTCAGGAAAACACTAATACAACTTAATGCTAGGAGGCCTTTACTTGATACCAATTTGGGCAAACAACTACCTGTTCCATCCCATCTTAAGTTTCCATTAGATTGTATGTTCAGAAAATATGACAATGCCCATAACAAAAAAAGAACATATACCACGTAGACACGAAAAGAAACGAAAAATGAATAGAATGTACAGGAATTTTAACATATGGAAAAGGTGACAACAGCAAATTACCTTCCAGGTGGGCACCAAGCCCTTCCAAAACAGTTGGATTAGCACGTACAACAGAAAGGGCTACTTCCAGGGCAGACTGTAATAATGCTTTCACCTCTCTTTGAACAAGATCAACTAGATGTCCCTGTATGTTCCATTCTGGATAAGTCTTCATTACAGATAGTGTAGGAACTGAAAACAAAGAGCATAAACTAAATTTATTAAGTGTAAAAAGGGACCTGATCTCGTCCCCAAGGAACTGCTCCCCCGGATTCATCCATGCCTCCACCGGAAAGTGTGGCTAAAGACAGAGGTCCTATAGTCTGATTAAGACCATATTCAGCTACTGCCTTGTATGCCATGTCTGTTGCCCGCCTAATATCATCAAGCGCACCGGTAGAAACACGACCTGAATAGACAACTTCCTCTGCAGCTCGTCCACCAAGAAGAGTAACCAAACGGCCACGTAACTCATCAATGAAGAGTAAATACCTATCCTCATTGGTAGGAGGAATGTAAGTAAAGCCCAGTGCTCCTCCTGATCTTGGCAATATGCTCAGTTTCTGCAAACACAGACAAGAGTCGATTGGTTACCATATTATCCATTTCATGTGAACAGAAGCAGCTGCAGTGATTGAAGTCCATTGTATGACAATTGTGTCTCCATGGAACAACCCAATATAAATAAGTTGAAACTTATAATTGAGAAATTCATGTGTAGCCCAATACCAAGTGGACTTCCACAAGTACCAAAAAAGAAAGAAAAACTCTATAACATATGAAGAAATCTAATACTCCAATTTCTTTTTTTAATGTTCAGAATTATTCCTTGAAATTTTGATCGAAAACTATTGTTTCTGAATTTGGTATAATGTACAAACATTAAAATCCCCACCCTCCCCTCCCCCCCCCCCCAAAAAAAAATAATAATAATAATAAATTAATATAAATAAAAATAAAAAGATTGGGAAAAGAAATCAGGTCTTTTAACATATTCCAAGTTTCTCAACCGCAATTCTACTCAGGCTCCACATGCTAGACACTCCATTTTCAACATCCAAAAATGGAGATCAATGTTGATTCATCCGAAAGAACAAGTCGGTCAGCCTTTTTACTCTAGGTTTAGCCTGACCTTCCCAAGTATCAAAAAAGAAACTAACAATTAGGAAGGGAAATTTAATAGGCCAACCATCTTCTAAATTGCAAACCAATAAAAATGATTGCACTGTAACCATCACTGGTACATGACATGAATAGTGCATGCAGTCTCCTAAGCCAAATCTTACAAAGCCACAGGTTTACGTCTCATTAAAATTTCATAATTTCCTTAATTGTTTTCAAATTTCATACTAAGATAAACAAGAGCATAAAAAAACAAATAAAGAAATAAAATGAGAACATTCACTATAATATAGCTGTAGTTTACCTGAACACGTGGCTGTCCAGGAAGAAGGTTTGCAACAGCCGTACCCACTACTGCATGGCCGACTTCATGCCTTGCAACAACAGCCTTCTCACTTCCCTTTAACTTGGCAGTTTTCTTCTCTATGCCCTATTAAATATGATTCTTTTCATCACTCAACTTGCAATTCAATGTCTACTCATAATTCTTTAGCATAATAGCACATCTTGTGAGAAAGATATGTAAGAGGGAATTGAATAAATTACAGTAAATAGGTTAAAATATTATTATCCCCAATGATAGTCTCATGAGAAAGTGCAAAAAGTAAGAAAAATGAATTGCATGAAAACATTTTTTGCCCTCAAGTATCAATTGTATCATGTCTTTATAAGGTAACTTAAAATTCGTATGATACACATTAAAGCCTGGAAACAAGAATGATGATGATTGCATAACATCCTCGGATAGAGGAAGTAAAAATTAAAACTTAACTTTCAAGGCGAGGAAAAATGTGATGTAAATTCTTTTAAAACAAGCAGGAAATAGTCGAACTAATGAATGTGAATAACAATAAAGACAAAAAAATGTGAGAAATACAGAAACAAGATTTTGCTCAGAGAGAGAGAGAGAGAGAGAGAGAGAGAGTGAGAGTTACAGCTATCGATCGCTCTACTGCCTGAATGAAATCAATTCTCTCTACAACAACTTTGTTACTTCTTCCAGCAAGCAAGGCAGCTTCATTTACCAGATTTGCAAGGTCAGCCCTGCAAAAAGTAATAGTTATTCCCACTGCATCAACAACAAATAGAAGTTTAAGAAGTACAAAGGTAGGCTAGAGGACGAGGATGGGGAAGCAGTGGCATTTAAATATGACAAATTAAAAGAGAAAATACCCAGTAAAACCAGTAGTCATAGAGGCAATGTCACAAAGATCAACATCTTCACCAAGAGGAAGCTCCCTCTTCGAAACATGTACTTTCAATATAGCTTCTCTTCCAATCCTGTCAGGAGTCTCTACCTGGAAATCATACGAGACATGATATCCTTGAGATAAAATTAAGCAAAAGGGAACTGGTTTATGCAACAGATTCCAACATTCAAAGAGTTAATTGTAATACAATTCATCATACAAACCATAACAACGCGATCAAATCTCCCGGGTCGACGAAGGGCAGGATCCAAGACATCAGATCGATTTGTAGCTCCAAGAACAATCACGGCGGAATTACTGTCAAATCCATCCATCTCCTGCAATGTAGTTCAAAAAAGGCTTCAGAGGTATGGCCAAAAGGCCCACACAGCAGAAAAACTATGATGTGGGGAAACTTACAGTGAGCAATTGGTTTAAAGTTTGCTCTCGTTCATCATTGCTAACAATGCGAAATTTACCATCACGACTTTTAGCCACGGCATCTATCTGTGCATGAAGAAAGGTGTCAGAAAATTCTACTGGAAATCAAAAAGTTGAAGAGATTGTTCCAACAAAATAATAAAACCCATAGACTGACCTCATCAATAAAAATTATTGATGGCGCCTCCTTCTTTGCTCGTGCAAAGAGATCTCTAACTCGAGATGCGCCCATGCCAACATATAACTCTACAAACTCACTGGCAGAACAACTTATGAATGGAACTTCTGCTTCACTGGCCACAGCTTTCGCTAGAAGTGTCTTACCTGTCCCAGGAAGTCCCACCTGTAACACAAAAAAAAAAAACTGTAAATACCAACTGCATTTCCAATTTTTACATAAGAGGGTAATAATGCAAGGAAACCATCACTTACTACTGGCATCTAAGCACTAAGTGGAAACTTTGAACGTGTTGAATTCCATCCAAAAAGTTTTTGAACTTATCATAACAAGAATAACAAGTAATTTTTTTCGACATCAGGAAGTAAAGTTAATTTTTTTCAAAAGGCCAGAAAGTATCAACTCACCAGGAGAACTCCTCGGGGAGGACGAGCACCAAGCCGTACATACCTGTCTGGATTCCTAAGAAATTCCTGGGCAGTAAACATAAGCATATTAAAATCATAGCTTGAATTCATATGATCATTTACTACAAAATATCAATTGCTGGCAGCAAATGACGTAGAGGAATATTTAACGTACCACAATTTCTTCTAGCTCCTCCTTGGCCTCATCAACACCAGCAACATCAGCAAAAGTGATTGTTTCACCTTGTTCAGGCACCTTTGAACCCCCAGAACTTCCAGATTTGCGATTCCTAATCTGACCAGCTGTATGCTGCATACATGCATGATTTAGAAGTAAATCCACAAAAATTACATAGACATTAAGGTAATCACAAAACTTACAAATAAATCCACACCTGAGAAAAGCTCATAGGGAATCGATGGAGAAGTCCAGCAAGGACAGCAACATAGAACACAGCAATCTGGCAAAGAGAGAGTCAAATAGATAAAAAAATCCGCATTTCAGTTGTATATGAACACATGATTTAGAAAGAAACATGTGAAGGTTGGTATCTCTATTACAAATTTAGCAACTTTTAGAGGAATGCCTATCATCTTCCCTCTGACAACCAATCTTTAGGCATATTTGAAGCCGAACTGCCATTTTAATCAAGGCTATACATGCTTAGCCCATTTTAAACACCAACAGGTCATCATAAATATACTCTTCACTAGTCACCAATAAGTAGACTAACCTGAGAAAAATGATACATTGGCTGTATTTGGTTTGAGAAATTCCAGACAAGACATTATATTTCTAGGTACATACTGTCCAGTAAAACATACATCCGGATTGCAATATCTTATTTGGTGCCACAATGAACAATCTCTATTAATTTTCTTCTAATTGGTCCTTTTTTGTGTGACTGAAGATAATTTTTTCCCAAATTATAAGCAATTTTAATTCCACCAACTATAACCTTTACATTCCCGCCACCTCAAGAGGGAATAAGATTCCCAATAGTAAGGCCACATAACATAACTACTTGAGATACCTAGTCAAAGCTAAAGAAGGAAAGAGAAGATACCCTCAGCTAAATCTAAATTACATACCATTGAGCAGGCAGCTTACCAGGATAAACTACATCGCCAACATAACCAAGACACTTCAAACAATTATCATCATACGCAAAATACTTCAAAAACAAGCAAATTAAACTAGTTTCACTCCCTTTCATAACAACAAACAAATAAACAACACAACTTACCAATGCAGAATTCAAAAAGCCACCAGACCGCTTATCAGGAGAACCGAACTCCACGTCATTTTCCAGCATCTTCTCATATGGAGTCTTGATATCACTAGGCCGCGTGGTTGTATAGACAACTCTCTTCGTAGGTGCCACGCTCCTCAACAAAGACTCCGAATCTTGAAATTTACTATTACTAACTCCACCAATTTCACTGTCTTGAACACTGCCTTCATTCTTCAATTTAAACATTATATGAACCCCATCAACCTCCACTTTTTGAACTTGATTAATATTAATCTTACTCAAAAACTCACTGTAAGGAACGCTGACGAAAGTCGTTGGATTCCTGGGCTCAGACCCGGGTAATGGAATCCCGGGTCGCAGCAGCCGCATGACGAACATAACAATACCTAACTGTAAAAGCAAAACACCGATTTCTTGAGCTTGAATTATCGGCTGCCATTGCCATTTCTTCTTTTTGGACCACCAAAAACCACTTTTTCCTCTCTTTTCTCCTCTCTGATTGGTTGAACCGCCCGAATTTTTCGGATTTTTCACTCCTTTCCCACCTTCGCTTTCATTTTTCTCGCTGGAAGTCGTCTTCGACTCGCTGCTATCTGAACAATTAGCCAAAATTTTGCTCTCTTTGAACCTTAATTTACCTCCTCCGTATAGATTGAACCTTTCGTGGTTTCTTAAAACGATAACGCTATGTGGGGAGAAAGTGATCGAATTGGGGATAAAACGGTTCGTGTTTTGTTGCAAAACCCTAATTCGATTGGTGCAGAAACTTAATCCATGTAGATAAAGAAGCTTAGAGTAAGAATTGGTGCTCAATTTACTGTGGCTCGCTATCGTCGTCGGTCTTAAAAATTCAATCGATGACATTGGGGAACCCTAAAAAATCAGAAAACAAAATAAAACTTCAAAAATCTAAATTGAAAATAAAGATTATTTATATGTGAAAGGTTTTGCTTTTTTTGGTCCGTTTTTTACGTTCAGAAAGCAGAATTTCGTATCGAGAGAGGGATAGGGACGGAGAGCTTTGGATTAGAGGAATTCGAGCCGTTGGATTAGAGGAAACGTTGGGCTTTAACCATCGAGCTTGCTTCGTGGGATTATCAGGAGTGAATGGGTTAAGATTGGGTGTGTCGAGAATTACATAGAGTTTTGTCACGTATAACACGTGGTATCATTGGGTTGAAAGGTGAGGAAGAATGGGCGCAGACCACATCCTTTGCGCTGATTGGTAACCACACGCTTGGTTTCATTAGGGCCGTAGCTTTGGATTTTTTTTTTTTTGTTTTTTGGGCTTTAACTTGAGAAGAATTTTATGATTGAGTTTGGGGGTGGAAATCAATCGATATTAAAAAAATATATAAAAAATTTAATAAATTTATAATATAAATAATAAGACGAGCTATTTATATTTTTTACATTTATATCATATAATTATTTTAAAATTATTTAATTTTTTTCTTAAAGATTATGCTTTTTAATAACAAAAGTTAAATAATCTTAGATTTATTAGATATTACCTCTTAAAAATTATTATATGAACTATCTTACTTAAATTTTAAATTCAACTTCTTATTATTCTTAAAAAAACTATGAAAAAAATACTCAAAATGTCAATAAAGTTTTGACCTAGTTGCAAATAAAAAATAAAAAATTTTAAAGTTTTAAATTAAAATCTTACAATATTTAAATTTGTAAATCTATATATTTAATTATAACTGTAATGCTTATTGTAATTTAACTTTTTAAATAAAAATACTAAAAAAATGTAATTTTTTTATTCTCCCAAAATATTTTTTTTTTCTCGTCAACCTCACATCACGCCTACATCTATTTCCGATCAACATATGCGTGAGAAAAGCAACGACTTGAAAAACAACAAAGTTAATATTGATTATTTGAGTATAAATTCAAATAATTATACTTACAGTTTTAAAATATAAAAAAAATTATAAATATAAAATTCGAGATCTAATAATTACGTTCTCACTTTTTTGGACTTCAAACTTACATTGTACCCAAAAAAAAAAGAGTTAATGATCTAGTTGTTGTAACATGGACCGAATGTTACAGCTTAGAAGCAGTTGTCCATTTATTCCTCTCTTTGCCCAAGACACACCAAGGAGCTCTCCCCTTACTCCACTCGTGACAATGTCTCCATTTAGCTTGAATGACACGTTAAAAACGTAGAATTGACAGGATGAAATTATATTTTTATATTTTTATTATTTTATTAAAAAATATATTTTTTAGTAATTATTTTATAATTTTATAATTTTATCAAAATCATTGATATCGTTTAATCCTCTTCATTTAGAGTTGTCTAAATCAATTTGAGTGATAAGTTTAAATGTACAAATCAATATTTTAATTTTTCGTTTATTTTTTTTAAGTTAGAACTTTTAAAATATAAATCTACTTAAGGGGCCGTTTGGTATTTTAGAGCAAAAGTGAGTTTGGTATCTTAAAACAAAAGTGATTGTAGTACAAAATGATTGCTGAAAAAGTAATTGTTGAGAAAATAATTACTAAAAAAGTAACTTTACAGTATTTGGTATGTAATGTAAAGTTATGTTTAAATTGAAGGGAAAATAACTTTACAGCGTATGGTATGCACTCACTTTATTGAGAAAATTGTGTCAAATTTCAAAAATATTCATAACTATAAAAAAACAACTTTAATGTAATGAAAAAATTAATTAAAATGAAAATATAAATGATATAAAATTATATTATTAATATTGCTCATTATTTGTAATTCTCAATTTTCATGATTATTAATTTAAATTTTAATTAGTATATTATTACAAATTCATTTATTAATTTAAATTTACAAATTCATGTATTATTAATTTAAATTTTAATTCATCTATTATTTTTAATGAATGTCATAATAATTTATTTTAGTCCTTATAAAATATTTTTTATGTATGATAATTACCTATAATATTTATGAAAATATTTTTGTGTTTTTGGTAAAAGGGTAATTTGGATAAAATTGAGGTAAAATTAACTTTACAGTCAAACTCGTAAAGTGATTACAGCCTACTTGAACTGCAATCACTTCACAGTTTTTAGATGTAAAGTGATTGCAGTTATAATCACTTTACATCCAGTTTTCTTGATAACAAACATTGTAATCACTTTGCGTCCAATTAAATAAAATAATATATCCTATCCATAAAATGAAAATAATAATAAGAACACAGCTGGCCCAATTAGCCTAGAACCATATTATTTATTTATTTATTTACTCTATTAAAACCATAAACTCAAATGGCCCAAACCTTCGGACTGCCACTTGGTTTGCTAAGCCTAGTAACATTCTATTAATATTAACAAAAACCAAACGAGCAAATCCGTTTATTTTACTTTAATGTTTTACTTCCCATATTTAATATAAATTATGAGATATTTTCGTATAAAATTAATTTTTGTTTATATTATATAATTGATATTAATTTTAAAAAAATTAAATTTATTAAAAATTTAAATATAAAATCTTTCGTTGCTAATCACCTTACTCAAAAAGTTATTAATGTGGTATTTTGTAAAAATAATAACAACTCTATTTGTATTTAGTAAATTTTTCATTCAAAGTTCGGTATTTTGTACGGTGAGGAAAAATTAATATATTAAAATATTTCATATATTGAAAAGTTAATACTGCAACAGATGTCCGCTACACTCGCCGTATATTAATATTTAAAACTTAAATCGAATAATATTTTAACATTTAAATTATATTATAAAAATAACAATACCCCAAATAAAACTAGAACAGAAACAACAATACGAGAATCCCAAAATATTTTTTACCTTTATTATTTATATTTGAGTTTGTATTTCATGCATGAATAGCCTATATCGGATAGCAAATTTACATTAACGAATTCAAATATATATAGTCAATAATAAAATATAATTTCATTAATAAAATATATGCTATTCTTATATGAAAAATAAATATTTTTGTATTTATGGTGAGAGTGTTATTTAGGAAAAGATGTTGCCATAAGAATGTTATTATTATATTTCATGAACTTAATGTATCTTAAGCTTTGAATTAGATATTATAATATAACATGTTTTAAAAAAATTACAATATTAATTAATTATTATAATTTTTTATTAATCTACAACCATCACTCCTCTGAAGTAGCCTAATATTATTGTACTTTGTTACAAAGTTGTTAGTTGAAATTTTCCACTTTATTACAAAAAAAAAAATAAAAGCAAAGAAATAACTTTTAAAAACTACTTTTATTATTTAAAATTTTGTTTGAATTGCATCCAATATATTGAGTTTTGAATTACAATTTTGCAAGTAAAAATAATAGAAGCTAATATTTATGTTCATCCTTTGGGCAGTTTAATTGGTGATGTCAAATGAATTGGCTAAGTCAGCTTGTGATATAAAGTTTGACTATGAAAGTCTCCATGATACTCTGAAGAATTTGCAACATTTGCTATTCGTCCCTGGGCTTCAATTTAAGGATAATTTGAGTGAGTATTATAATTGATTCAGATGAAATTAAATATAAAAAAATATATTATTAAATATATATTTTTTAATAAAATAACAAAAAAAATAAAACAAGACAAAAGCATAAAATTATCCTTAAAATTTTTTATCATTTATCTCCCCGGTCATGCCGTACCAAACCCATTGGGATCTAAACTAGACATTGGATTAGGAGTATTTTTTGTTTTAAATTTGTAAAAAAAAAAAATCAGATTTAAAAATAATTTAAATTTTTAATAAAATATTTCGTTATTTATAAAAAAGAATTAATTTATTTCGGAAAAAAGAAAAACCTATTTCTTAGAATTGGTTATGATTTGAAATCAAAAGATTACGAAGTTTGACCGAATATTTTATAATTTCCAAACTAAAAATATCTAAAACCAATTTCATTCTAGATTCGGTAACAATAAATATCCCACTGTCAGTAGTCTCTCCTGAACTTGGTTTTAATCCAATATCGCTTTGGAATTCTTCTTCTCCTTGAAAATTCTTGGTTAGACGTCTGGTTTTTAGTGCTTTGTCACGATGCCTGCCATTGTTATAGCTGATTCTGGCGGCGGCCAGGACTTCCCCGCCAAACTCACGCTGCAAGTCCTTATTTGCACCACCATAGCAGCTTTTGGTGGCCTCATGTTTGGCTATGATATTGGAATTTCAGGTACAGTTTTCAGCCTAAATTTGTAGTCATTTCTTACTAATAAACACAACATGGATTCCACTTCTCTTTGATATGTCAGGTGGAGTTACATCCATGGACGATTTCCTGATAGAGTTCTTCCCGAACGTTTACGAACGAAAACACCGAGCCAGAGAAGACAACTACTGCAAATTCGATGACGAATATCTTCAACTCTTCACGTCCTCCCTCTACCTCGCTGCCATTGTTTCCAGCGGCGCTGCATCCATCTTTTCTAAGAAATATGGCCGAAAACCGACCATGCAAGCTGCCTCTGTCTTCTTTTTCGTTGGAGCCATTCTCAACGTTGCTGCCTTGAACCTCCCTATGTTGATCCTTGGAAGGCTTTTTCTTGGGGCCGGTGTTGGAGCTGCTAACCAGGTAATTCACGCCAAAACTCATGAAATACCAACTCCTTATCTTCAGCATTTTTGTATTATTAATTTTCAATTCACACGGTTGAAACAGGCAGTGCCACTGTTTATATCAGAAATTGCACCAGCAAAATATAGAGGAGGACTCAACGTTTGCTTTCAGTTGCTCATCACTGTTGGCATTCTGATTGCAAATATTATAAATTATTACACTGCAAATATAAAAAAGTATGGTTGGAGGTATTCTTTGGGTGGTGCTGCTGTGCCAGCCATAGTTCTTCTTGCTGGGTCTTTTGTGATTGTGGAGACCCCAACAAGTCTTATAGAGAGAGGAAAGAAAGAACAAGGTTTAAAAGCTCTGAAGAAAATCAGGGGTGTGGATACTGTTGACAAAGAGTTCGAAGAAATCATTAAAGCCACTGAAGTTGCCAATAGGACTAAACACCCTTTCAGGGAACTCTTGAAGCGCCATAATCGTCCCCCATTGATTTGTGGCATCATTCTTCATATCTTCCAGCAGTTTACAGGGATCAATGTGGTCATGTTTTATGCTCCGGTTTTGTTTCAAACTATGGGACTCGGATCCGATGCATCGCTTTCATCAGCTGTGATCACCGGCACAGTCAACTCAGTGTCTACACTTATTGCCATCTTCACTGTGGATAAAGCTGGAAGGAAAAAGCTACTCATTTATGGAGCTTTTCTTATGCTGGCTGGACAGGTGATTGTTTAAATTATATAACCTATAACTATATTATGAACAAGTGAAGATATTCGAACAAATTAAGATTACGAGTAATTTCCTTATTGTTTTGCAGTGTGTGATCGGTGGAATTCTGCTTCATTATTTGAAATCAACCAACAAAGTAACTGGAACCACAGCCTTGGTTGTGGTGGTTCTAATCTGCGTCTTTGTAAATGGATTTGCATGGTCATGGGGTCCCTTGGCATGGCTAATAGCTAGCGAAATATTCCCACTGGAGATTCGAAATTCCGGTTACTTCTTCGCCGTCGCCGCCAATATGCTGTGCACTTTCATTATAGCTCAAGCATTCCTGACCATGCTTTGCCATATGCGAGCCCACATCTACTTCTTCTTCGCTGCAATTCTTGTTCTAATGAACATTTCAGTAATGGCCATGCTCCCAGAAACGAAAGGTATCCCAATCGATGAAATGGTTGAAAGAGCATGGATGCGGCACTGGTTTTGGAAAAGGTTTTACAAATCAGCTGGTGCTGGTGACGTTGAAAAACCAAAGCAAGTTCAGCTTGAGTGATTAATTGTACATGCAGCATCTTTTAGTTCTTGTTCTGCCATAGATTTGGTTTCTAGCATTTGTGTCTCATAATAAGGTAGACAGTTTAAGGTGAACAGTTGAGAAATTAAAGTCTTTGCTTTTCTGTTTTCAGCAAGAAATTTTTTGTTATATTTTTTTCTGTAATAAAATTTTATAATTTTCTAATCAAGGGTAATATAAAAATAAAAAAAGAATTAATTTTGTGTCCATCAATAATAGATTTTTAAATGTGGCATGTTTTTAGTAGATGCTCAAAAATTGATTTTCTTTTTTAAATTTTAAAAATTTCTTAATATAAGTTAAAATTTTAATTACATATATATTTTATTTAATTACCTGATTTTAAAAATTTTAAAATTTATTTAAAATAAAATAAAATAAAATAAAGAAATTTATATCTTTAACAAAAAAAAAAGAAGTTTTATATCCATTTTATACTAAAAGTTAAGTCTAATAATTTAATATATTAAAAATTTTTTAAACTAAAGTTTTAATTTCAAATAGTGTGAATTTAAAATTTTAATTTAGTTATTTATTATTTTAATTAATTATAATTATTCCTTAATTCATCTAATATAATTTTTGTAATTAGCCTGAAATGTAATAAATTAATTATAATTGTAATATGTACTATTTTAAAATGCCAAATGTATATGTAATTAAAATTTTAACTTACATTAAGAAAAATTATTTTCCTTAACGATTCTTCTTATATATTAAGCAAATATTTTGTCTTGTTTTTACAAAATTATGGTAAAAAAGTAACCCAAATTTCACTCAATTTAAATTGACTTAAAAATTATAATTCGATTTTAAAAAATAAAAAAATGGCAAATTAAAAGACTTCTAAAATATATCGAAATTGGTAGCAATCGGATTTCAATTGACCCGAACCGACTGGAATTGCCTGTGGCTGAGTATTTGAAAGTTAGTTGCCTAACAAAAACTATATGAAGATCAGTAGGTGGATAGATAACGCTTTGAGCTTCATTTATTTCCCGCTGTTTCAATTACTCCATACCCAACCGGCTGAATCCTCCCATTCCAAGCTTTTTACTTTCTTTGGGATCTACGAATCCTTCCATTCCGAGCTTTTTTTACTTTCTTTGGGATTTCCTATTCCTATCTGGGTATTTTTGTTTTGGTTGAATCCATTTCTGTTCAATCCATTTGGATCAATGGATTTTATTTACAAGAAACCAAATGCACCCGTAGAGGATCGAGTCAAAGACCTTCTTTCTCGAATGACTCTACAGGAAAAGATTGGTCAAATGACCCAAATTGAGCGAAGTGTCGCCACTCCTTCAGCTCTCAAATACCTTTCTATTGGTAACTTTTATCTTTGACAATTTTTCAAGCAGTTTGTTTACAGTTACGAAAACAGGAAAACAATAACTGGCCTTTGGTTTTCTTTTTTCTTTTGGCAGGGAGTATACTGAGTGCTGGTGGAAGTGGGCCATTTGAGAAAGCTCTGTCACATGATTGGGCTGATATGGTGGACAGGTTCCAGCAGGCAGCACTTCAGTCGCGGCTTGGGATACCGCTTATATACGGTGTTGATGCAGTTCATGGTAACAATAATGTTTATGGTGCCACCATATTTCCTCACAATGTTGGCCTGGGAGCCACTAGGTTTGTTTCTTCTTTGACCCCAAAACTTTCTCTTTTTTGGGTAATTTCTAACTTTTTTATCAATTACAACGCTGATAAAGGAAAAGAAATAAAGATTGTGATATTACTTTTTCCTCCAAATCATAAAGTCCATTACAGAGAAAAAGAAACAGAAAAAGAAAAATTGTTAAACTAGGTACTCTTGTATTTAGCCTTGTTTATTTCCTCCTCTAACTTTACAGTAAAATATTCATTAGAAAATTATTTAAAATATGTTAAGTTGGTAACAATATCTCTATTATTCAAAATATATGATAGAGATGCAGATTTGGCTCAAAGAATCGGGGCAGCAACTGCTCTTGAAGTTAGGGCAAGCGGCGTTCACTATAGCTTTGCTCCCTGTGTGGCTGTAAGTCATTGTAAACATACTTTGTCAAATGTGCTTCTGTTCTACTGTGTTTGCACTCATTCAATCATTACTGATCTAAACAAGGAATGTGACTTCAGTAAGTCAGTAACTCACTTTAACAATGTACAGCTTGCTTGATCATCTTATTTCACGAGTCCCTATCACTTGAACGGGCTATATCGCTGTAGCATTTGGATTTAGTTTCATCTGAAAATAGGACATCATACGTTCTTATTTTTGTTTCTACCTCATACTACTTTTGTCTGAACATTTTTTAAGTTGAGTTTAAAACAGCAGTTTATCTGAGCAATTTGCGTTAACGAATTATCACAGGTATGCAGAGATCCCAGATGGGGAAGATGTTATGAGAGTTATAGTGAAGACACCAACATTGTTAGAAAAATGACTTCCATTGTTACTGGTTTGCAAGGACAACCACCAGTGGGACACCCGAGGGGATATCCTTTTGTGGCTGGCAGGTAGATATATTTGTATTGATTTCTGTATTATCAGCCATATACCTCATTAGAAACTTGCTCGAACCTCTCATTGATTTTGCTTGATTCCAGAAACAATGTTATTGCATGCGCCAAGCATTTTGTTGGAGATGGGGGTACTGAAAAAGGTATAAATGAGGGGAATACCATATTATCATATGATGATTTAGAGAGCATCCACATGGCACCATATCTGGACTGTATTTCTCAGGGGGTTTCCACCATTATGGCCTCATATTCCAGTTGGAATGGAAGTAAACTTCATGCTGATCATTTCCTCTTGACAGAAATTTTAAAAGATAAGCTAGGCTTTAAGGTTAGGGGCCCTAATTGTATTTCGTGTATCCTAAATGGCCTATAGGTTTATCCTGAAGTGCCTATTATAATAAAGCATTCAGTTGAAAGGTTATGTAGCATATGTAATTTCTGGGGAATGTTCTGTTCAGGGTTTTGTGATTTCTGATTGGGAAGCACTTGATCGACTCTGGGAACCTCGGCGCTCAAACTATCGTTACTGCATTTCTACTGCTGTTAATGCTGGAATTGACATGGTATGGTTTGTCTCCCGAAGTCTGGGACAATTTTTTCTTTCTTTGATTCATATCTTCATTGCCTGACTGAGAAATGTGCAGGTGATGGTTCCTCACAGATACAAACAATTCATGGAGGATTTGACATTTCTGGTTGAATCAGGGGAAGTACAGATGTCCAGGATTGATGATGCTGTTGAACGAATATTGCGAGTGAAATTTGTTTGTGGTCTTTTTGAATATCCCTTCTCTGATAGATCTCTGCTAGATATAGTTGGCTGCAAGGTAAATTTTTCAGAATTCAGCAACTGACGTATTCACCTCAATTATAGAGTCTATCTGTGTTTCAACAAACTGCACTATTGCAACATAATTATTATTTTCTAGATCTCGAGGGGAGTTTTTGTCACCATCTTTACAAGAATTTATTTTATGTTTGTGTATTTCAATTTGTACTGTAGAGTGTACACGTCAGAATTTCCAAGATTTGGCATATTTGCTTGTCAGAAACATGTTTGCTACTTCATACATTAGATAAATTTTTCAAAAAGATATCTTTTTAATATTGTCTATCCTACTGAAGTATTTTCAGATAAATACTATCTAGTTTCTTTTAGAAAACCAAACGCCCTTTTATTAGCTAGTCCTAGTTGATTTTGGATTGGAGAAAGGAACCCTGGACATTGAGTATCGACTCTCATTTTGCTCCAGCTACACAGGGAACTAGCACGTGAAGCAGTTCGCAAGTCCTTGGTTCTATTAAAAAACGGAAAGAACCCAGAAAATCCTTTTCTTCCATTGGACAGGAATGCTAAAAGAATTCTTGTTGCTGGAACACATGCTGACGATCTTGGGTACCAGTGCGGAGGGTGGGCAGGTACCTGGCATGGAGATAGTGGCAGAATTACAATCGGTAAGCAGATAAATGGCCCATATATTCATCCCAAACCTCCCATCCTCCAATTTCCTCTTTTTTGTCTTATCTATTCTCTTTCTATTTTTTCTCTTCTCTATACTTTCTGAAAGTTAATTAATCTATCATCTGTTCAGAAAGCCATACCATTTATCAATAAAATGCATGCTCAGTCTTCTGTTAGGCAGTTTTTTGTACTTGCTTATATTTGATAAAAGGATTTCATCAAATTATCATACTTTCTTTGTATCTTCCAATTGATGATAACTTTGCTACAACTAGAACAATGCTTTCTATTTTTGAGTTCATTTAGGCATTGGATTGATTGGTTTATTTGTTCTTTAGGCACAACCATCTTGGATGCCATTAGAGAATCTGTAGGAGACAAAACAGAGGTGATCTATGATCAATATCCCTCACCAAGCTCGTTAGCAGGGCAGAACTTCTCTTTTGCCGTTGTAGTTGTAGGTGAACCAGCTTTTGCTGAAACCTTGGGTGACAACAAAGAGCTTGTAATCCCTTTCAAAGGAAGTGATATAATCAGTTCAGTGGCTGACAGAATACCCACATTGGCAATCCTGATATCTGGGAGACCATTGGTTTTGGAGCCCCGGGTTTTGGAAAAAGTAAATGCTTTAATTGCTGCTTGGTTGCCTGGAAGTGAAGGAGGAGGAATAACAGATGTAGTATTCGGAGATTTTGAATTTGAGGGTCGATTACCAATGACATGGTTTAGAAGCGTTGATCAGCTGCCAATGAATGCTGGACATAATTCATATGACCCTTTGTTTCCCCTTGGGTTTGGATTGACATGCAACAAGGAGGAACCTGTGGAGTAAACGCCAATGGTCTATTTGGTAAACTTTTATTTGTTGTTGGACTTCTTGTGTATAATGCTGTAAATGGTGTGCTCAATCACATTGTCATTCCATTCCACTTGAACCCTCTTCTGTTTCAGATGTTATAATTATGCCAGCGGTGCTTAATTAGCCCTGCACATGATTTACGGTTTTTGTTGAGTAGACTGAAATCAATTTGGCATCCTCATTTGCAAGGGATATTTCCTGAGAAAGGAACTGATAAAGTTCGTGTTATCGTATCTCATGTCCTATGTAGATATTTCAAACTAAAAAATCACCACCTCTTTAGATTCCTTACCAAGTCCCAGACTTCCAACTAATGCTGAATACTATGGTTTAAACAAGGATGTTAGTAAATGAAAGTCTAAACATAAAATTGTGAATAATTTCTTAATTCATATGCCAAATTTTTATTTATGAGAAATTCAGGTACAAAAATGAACATTAACTAAAGTTCATTTCTATTCTTGTGATTAGAAAGCAAAAGCAGCCCCTCGACTCCCATTTCCCCATATATTTATAACTACCACCATTTGTCTTTTTCCCGCCTTTTATATTCTTTAATTATGTAGCATGAATCACCAAACTCTCATTGCCGTCTTCCACTATTCTACCATTTTTTAAAGAAGACCTATCCAATACAAGTCAAGCTAAGCAACATTTCTTCTCATCTGCCTTCACTTCCACTTCTGTCTGATTTTGCTTTGGAGTAGTTCGTAGAGAACTAGAGATGAGCAAAGTAGAGGAGCTGAGCTGCGTTTACAAGAACCCAAAAGCGCCAATAGAGGATCGAATCAAAGACCTTGTTGCTCGGATGACACTGCAAGAAAAGATTGGTCAAATGACTCAAATCGAGCTCTGTGTGGCTGCTCCCTCTGATATCAGAGACCTCTCCATCGGTACTTAACATGATCCATGCACCACTTGTTGTCGCCATTGTTGTCGTTGCTGTTGTTTGTTTTCATGCAATTATTGTGAACTGTTTTGTAGGAAGTATGATCAGTGGTGGAGGAAAAGAGCCACTAGAGAAAGAAATGCCATCCGATTGGGCGGATACGGTTGACAGGTTTCAGCAGGCAGCACTTGATTCGAGGCTTGGAATACCACTTATATATGGGATTGATGCAGTTCATGGCAACAACAGATTCTATGGTGCCACTATATTTCCTCACAATATTGGCCTTGGAGCTACAAGGTTAGTTTCATCTTTAACCCCAAAGTTGAATTATCATTCAACAATCTGGTTTTATCAATCACAATTATGATAAAGCAAAAGACATGAAGATTTTCACACAACTTTCCCCAAATCATGTCCCTTACCAGAATACAATTAGCTTGCATTTGGGAATTACATGTTCATATGAGAAATTTGTATTTCAAATGTGTTATAGAGATGCAGATTTGGCTCAAAGGATTGGGGCTGCAGTAGCTCTTGAGGTCACGGCAAGTGGCATTCACTTTAATTTTGCTCCTTGTGTTGCTGTAAGTCATTGTAAATGTAATTGGTCAAGAATCTTCTTTCTTTGAAATGGTTGCACTGGTTAAATTGACTTCTGATATGAAATCAAATAGAATTCTCATAATTTGATTTAATAATGTCAATCAAACTTCTTTTGTCCATATTGAAAAAATATGAATAGTAAAAGAAGCTTTTTGCCTTGCTTAAGATTGCTTAGCTCCTTTGATTGCTTTCAATTTCCCAACTTATTTCTAATAAGGAATGATAGTCATCTCTTAATCTTCAGGAGCTCATTTTTGGTGCATATTTGAAGTTTTTAAAACTTCAACAATGAATATTGTCCTAAGTGAAAATCAGACGAACCAGATGCTTGTTTGTGTGAATCTTAACTGGATATCTGATATCAGACTAGTGCTCAAATCAGAAGTTCCATATAAATAACATGGGACTATCAAGCACTTATATACTTTGACATAAGAAAATCAATTTGTCTGAGCAGTTTATTTCATTGGTTCATGACAGGTATGCAGAGATCCTAGATGGGGAAGATGCTATGAGAGTTTCAGTGAAGACACTAACATTGTTAGAAAGATGACTTCCATTATTACAGGCTTACAGGGACAGCCACCGGTGGGACATCCGAAGGGCTATCCTTTTGTAGCTGGCAGGTTTTGCCTACTCATTTTCAGTCTCATTACTTCAAAAATAAAAGGTTTTGCTAAACTTTAGAGTCTTAGACTTGTTTGGGAAAATGCAAGTCCAGAACTACATGGTCAACAGATGCCATCATAACATGGGCAATATAGCACTTTAACCATGCATGAATTAAAGTTTCTCCCTTTTCACATCATTTTATGACATACTGTGGATGCTTTACAGTTCCGTAACAACTTGCCAGCTTCTTTACTCACCTTTTACCTCTGTTCTACCTATATATTTCTGATGAATTCCTGTTCAGCAATAATGTAACTTATTGGAATATCATTGGAACTTAATGATTTACTTGTTTGATTCCAGAGACAAAGTCATCGCATGTGCTAAGCATTTTGTGGGAGATGGGGGTACAGAAAAGGGTATAAATGAGGGAAATACTGTATCATCATATGATGAGTTAGAGAGGATCCACTTGGCACCTTATCTAGATTGTCTTCATCAGGGAGTTTCAACAGTTATGGCATCTTATTCTAGTTGGAATGGATGTAAACTCCATGCTCATCAGTTTCTCTTGACAGAGATTTTGAAAGACAAACTAGGTTTTAAGGTAGACAATTTCTTTGCAGTACTACTATTAGTGTGAAGAACGAACCTGGTGAATAAAGATTACATATTTATAGTAATCACATACCAACAAGATAAAATTTACATGAGTCACCAATTTGCCTACATCCACAACGGCACTAAGTTTTTCTTATAAATTTTTCTCAAACCTTTTACAAGAAGAAAGGTTATATATTTATAGTATAGTGAAGTTAGGACAGCTTAAAGTAATTGGGTTTCATTAGGCTTATATACTAGGCCTTTACATCGTGTACTAGTTTTGTGTAAGTGTCATATGAGGTGGGCCTTATTAGACTCCACAAACTCCAACAAATAGCCACCTTTGCAATCAGTTTTATTTTGTATTGGGGGGAGGGCAGGGGGTGAATGAATGGGAGTTTTCTTCCTTTCTTATTGTTCTACAGAGGAGGATGAGGCAATACACTTATGTAAGACTCTAACTGAAATTGCTCAACATGGATGAAGAATCTGTGTTAAAATGGTTGAGTAATACCTCAGCTAACTAAGTGATACTTGGTTGAAGTCTTGTGAAATATGGTATTTGCATGCATGGGGAAATTTGATAGTGGAAGAGGAAAATTTATGTTGATGACTTAGCGTGAGTTATACATTGGTTCATATAACATACCTTAGTATTGGGACAAAGACTCTGATGACGACGATGATGATAAACTTTTGGGGAATTTCTGTGACAGGGTTTTGTGATTTCTGATTGGAAAGCACTTGACAGACTTAGCGAACCTAGAGGCTCAAACTATCGCCATTGTGTCTATACTGCCATTAATGCAGGAATTGACATGGTAGAATTCTGTTCTCAAACTTAAGGGCTTCTTTCTTGGATTCATTTCTCTATTGACTCTCAAACTGGAAACATATGCAGGTGATGCTGCCTTACAGATATAAGCAATTTATTGAGGATTTGACATCTCTGGTGGAATCAGGAGAGATACAAATGTCAAGGATAGATGATGCTGTTGAAAGAATACTGAGAGTGAAGTTCGTTGCTGGTCTTTTTGAACATCCCTTCTCTGACAGATCTCTGCTAGACACGGTTGGCTGCAAGGTAATGTTTATAGAATTTAGCATTCAGTTTGTTCACCTCAATCATTTTTGATATACACTTCTAGGACAATGCAAAGTTTCTCCAATGTCTCACCACACTGAATTGCTTGGAACATAATTCATTGTTTTCAGGTTCTAAAAAATATACTTTAACAAAGGCATTTTAACTTTCCAAGAATTTGTACATTCACCGTCACCTCTATGATTTTCTTGCAGCTGCATAGGGAGCTAGCCCGTGAAGCTGTTCGCAAGTCCTTGGTTCTACTGAAGAACGGAAGGAGTCCAGGGAAGCCTCTACTGCCATTGGATAAAAGTGCTAAAAGAGTTCTTGTTGCAGGAACTCATGCTGATGATCTTGGATTCCAGTGTGGAGGGTGGACGCGTTGCTGGCAGGGAAGCAGTGGCAGGATTACAATTGGTAAGCAGTTATATCAGCCATATTTTCTTATCCTCTACAAAACCCTACCAGCTATCCTTAAATTTTCCCCAGTTCATTCAAGTATTACTTAGATTACAAGCAACCTGAATGTGTTATAATAAAGTATTCCTACTTGGGTAATTTCTACCTTAACCTCAGCTGACGGTAGAGTAGCAAACAAGCCTTACACCTGGATAGTTGGTTTAAAAACTCTAGTTATGATCATTTTAAAGAAGTTAGATCCATTTCAAGAACTTTGGCTTCCATGACCTTAATGTTCAAAGTCCTTGTTTGTTCAGATTGTGATATTACTACTTTACAAAGAACGTACATTGTTTTTCATGTAGACATTCGTGAATGTTTCATGGATTTGTTTCTTTTTAGGCACCACAATCTTGGATGCGTTCAAAGAAGCCATGGGAGAGAAAACGGAGGTGATTTATGAAAAGTATCCTTCAGCAGAGACCTTGGATAGGCAGAACTTTTCTTTCGCCATTGTAGCTGTGGGTGAAGAACCATATGCAGAGACTGCAGGAGACAATTCAGAGCTAATAATCCCCTGCAACGGAAGTGAGTTAATAAGTTCAGTTGCTGAAAGAATCCCCACATTGGCAATCCTGATATCTGGAAGACCCTTGGTCATAGAGCCATGGCTTTTGGAAAAAGTGGATGCTCTAGTTGCTGCTTGGTTGCCCGGAACTGAGGGAAAGGGAATAACTGATGTAGTTTTCGGAAACTATGAATTCGAGGGTCGACTACCAATGACATGGTTTAGGACAATTGAGCAACTGCCAGTAAACACAGGAGACAATTCATGCGATCCTTTGTTTCCTCTCGGCTTTGGATTGACATACAGCAAGGAGAAACCTGTAAGCTAAATAATTTCATGGCCCAGGCCAGCAGTGCTCTCAACGTCTGGTCCATGAGCAAATTCCATTCTTGATTTTTCCATTTTGGACTTGTCCTGAAAGGCTGCCCATGAATGAACTCAACCACATTTTTTTTGCATTGCAATCTCTCACAGTTTCCAAGTCACAATCATGTCAGTCATATCTGGGGGCCTGTCTTTCCTTTCTGCTTGATGGTGATTCATGGCGTTTTCAGCATTAAATCAACATCTTAGCTTTGCATGGATGCATTTCTGGATGGAATTGATCCAGAAAAGTGGTATTTATGGGTCATATCTATCAAGAAAAAAAAAATCTCTGGACACAGAATTGATGCCTCCTCAGATTCTTAACCAAATTCCAATCTCCATTTAATAATACCAATAAGTAAATCATCAATGGTATGTCCTTTCTGTTTTATCATTTTCTATTGTCCTCAGATGCAGATCATTTTCAAATCTTTTGTGGACCATTGAAGCCTTATAGGGAATACCTCTAGCCACTGCAGCCTACAGATCAGAGCTTCACTTACAAACATCAGTTTTATTTCCCAACCAGAAGCATTATAAAAGAAGAATCAGAATAATGTTCTGAAAACAGTAGAAACAAGATAACCAAAAGTGTTATAAATTATGACATAATATGTGTGGTCGTCACTAGTTAATGTGCTGATCAAAATAAGAATAAAGTTGGCAAGGTGCTTTTCTTTTTCCTCCAACTTGCAGAAAGACTTCTCCTTTTGAAAAAGATGATTGTGGTTAGTTTTGTCAATGTAGCTTCAAAACAAAAGATGACCACATTGGTCTGTTAATTAAAAAAAAAAAAAGAAGATGATTGTGGTCATCGCTTTCATCAGCTGTGATCACCGGCACACTCAACTCATTGCCATCTTCACTGTGGATAAAGCTGGAAGGAAAAAACTACTCGTTTGTGGAGCTTTTCTTATGCTGGCTGGACAGGTGGTCGTTTAAGTTAGTTAACCTATAACAATATTATGAACAAATGAAGATATTCTAACAATTTAAGAATCTGATTAATTTCCTTGTTTTGCATTGTGTGATTGGTGGAATTCTGCTTCACTATTTGAAATCAACCAACAAAGGAACTGGAACCGTAGCCTTGGTTTTGGTGGTTCTAATCTGCATCTTTGTAAATGGATTTGCATGGCCATGGGGTCCCTTGGCATGGCTAATAGCCAGCGAAATATTCCCACTAGAGATTCAAAAATTCCGGTTACTTCTTCGCCGTCGCCACCAATATAACGTGCACATTCATTATAGCTCAAGCATTCCTGACCATGCTTTGCCATATGCGAGCTCACATCTACTTCTTGGCTGCAATTCTTGTTCTAATGAACGTTTCGGTAATGGCGATGCTCCCAGAAACAAAGGGTATCCCAACCGATGAAACGGTTGAAAGAGCATGGATGGTGGCGACGATGAAAAACCAAAGCAAGTTCAGTTTGAGTAATTGATCGCACATGCATCTTTCAATTTACGAGTTTTGGTGAATAATTCTGATCTGAGTTCCTGTCCATTGGATCTCTAGAGTTGCTTGCTTCTGCTTTATTTGGAAAACATTCATTTTCATTTGCTACATATGTTTTTCGTTTCTCGGTTGAGATTAGAGGTAGAAAGAAGACAAATTATATTGGCCCATTTGAAGAAAACAACGTTGATATGAAATATAATGCTCATGTCGAATTCAACAACATCAAAAAAAAAAAAAATTAAATGAATTAAGATTTTAATCTACCTTAGTTAAGGAAAAAACCTCTGAGAATCTCATTGTTAAGTCCTTGCTTTTCTGTTTTCAGTTTCAGAATTATCAAAGATTCAAGAAATTTTCTACAATAAAATTTTATAATATTTTAATCAAGGGTAATATAAAAATAAAAAAGAATTAATTTTGTGTCCATCAATAATAGATTTTTAAGAAAATTTGGCATTTTTTAGTAGCTGCTCAAAAAGTCATATTTTAAGAATTTAAAAAATTTCTTAATATAAGTTAATTTTTTAATTGCATATATGTATTTGATTTAATTTTATTATTTTAAAAGTTAAAAACGTATTTACAATAAAATAAAAATTTATAAATTAATTTGAATACAATAAAAAAAATTATATTCATTTTATGCTAAAAATTAAGCCAAATATATTAATATATTGTGCTAATGAGGCTATGAGTTTGTGCCAAACAGAAAATCTTTTGAAATCTTAAATTAGACTCTCTTTAACTATAAACTTGAGATTAACGTAGTTATTTACTAATTTAATTAGTTATAATTTTTTATTAATTTACCTAAAGTTATTTTTATAATTAGTAGTTAGTGAAATGTAATAGATTAATTATAATTGTAATATGCACTTTTCAAAAAAAGCCAAATGTATATGTAATTAAAAATTGGAATAATATCTAATACATCGTTAGTAAATTTTTTTAACTTTACAATCGAATTTAAGATGTTAACATACATCTTTTAAAAATATTAAAAAAATTAAATAAAACATGTGTCATCATTACAATTTCATTTATAAAGTCAAAAATTTAACTGTCGATGTAAGAGGTGATTATCTTTAAAATTTTAACTTATATTAAAAAAATTTATCTTCTTTTTAATTCTTCTTATACATTAATTATTTTAAAATTATGATAAAAAAGTAACCCAAATTTCACTCGTTTTAAATTGACTTAAAAATTATAAATCGATTTTAAAAAATAAAAAAAATGACTAATTAAAAGAGTTTTGAGATATATCGAAAATTCGAAATTGGAAACAATCGGATTTCAATTGACCCGAACCGACAGGAATTGCCTATGAGTATTTAAAATTCAGTTACCTTACAAAAACTTTAGAGGGCAGGAAGATCAGTAGATGAATGATGGATAGATAACGCTATGACCTTCATTTATTTCCCGCTGTTTCAATTACTCCTTACCCAGCCAGGTGAATCCTCCCATTCCAAGCTTTTTACTTTCTTTGGGATCTAGGAACCCTCCCATTCCGAGCTTGTTACTTTCTTTGGAATCTACTCGTTAAGTCAAAGCCAAAGGAAGATTTCCTCCCCATTTGGGTATTTTTGTTTTGGTTGAATCCATCTCTGTTCAATCCATCTGGATCAATGTATTTTATTTACAAGGACCCAAATGCACCCATAGAGGATCGAGTCAAAGACCTTCTTTCTCGAATGACTCTACAAGAAAAGATTGGTCAAATGACCCAAATTAAGCGAAGTGCCGCCACTCCTTCTGTTCTCAAAGACCTTTGCATTGGTAACTTTTATCTTTAACAATTTTTCAAGCAGTTTGTTGACAATTATGAAAACCGGAAAACTATAACCGGCCTTTTTTTCTTTTTTTTTTTTCTTTCGGCAGGGAGTGTAATGAGTCCTGCAGGAAATGGGCCATTTCAGAAAGCTCTGTCACATGATTGGGCTGATATGGTGGACAGGTTCCAGCAGGCAGCACTTGAGTCGCGGCTCGGGATACCGCTTATATACGGTGTTGATGCAATTCATGGTAACAATAATGTTTATGGTGCCACCATATTTCCTCACAATATTGGCCTTGGAGCCACTAGGTTTGCTTCTTCTTTGACCCCCAAACTTTTTTTGGGTAATTTTTAACTTTTTTATCAATGACAATGCTGATATAGGAAAAGAAATGAAAATAGTAAGATTACTTTTTTCCTCCATATCATAAAGTCCATTAGAGAGAAAAGAAACAGAAAAGGAGAAAGTGTTACAGCAGGTACTCTTGTATTTAGCCTTATATATTTCCTCTTCCAACTTTACTCATGGGAAGATTATTTAAAACATGGTAAGTTGGTAACAATATCTTTAATCATTCAAAATATATGATAGAGATGCTGATTTGGTTCGAAGAATCGGGGCTGCAACTGCTCTTGAAGTTAGGGCAAGCGGCGGTCACTACAGCTTTGCTCCCTCTGTGACTGTGAGTCATTGTAAACATAATTTGTCAAATATGCTTCTGTTACACCGTGTTTGCACTCATTCAATCATTACCGATCTAAACAAGGAATGTGACTTCAGTAAGTCAGTACCTCACTTTAACAATGTACAGCTTGCATCGATCATCAAATTTCACGAGTCCCTATCACGTGAATGGGCTATGGCACTGCAGCATTTGAATATAGTTCCATGTGAATATAAGACATAATATGTTCTTATTTTAGTTTCTACCTTATACTACTTTTGTCTGAACATTTAATTTGAGTTTAAAACTGCAATTTATCTGAGCAATTTGCGTTAATGGATTTTCACAGGTATGCAGAGATCCCAGATGGGGAAGATGTTATGAGAGTTATAGTGAAGAAACCAACATTGTTAGAAAAATGACTTCCATTGTTACAGGTTTGCAAGGACAACCACCGGTGGGATACCCGAAGGGATACCCTTTTGTGGCTGGCAGGTATATATATTTGTATTGATTTCTGTATTAACAGTCATATGCCTCATTAGAAACTTGTTGGAATCTCTCATTGATTTTGCTTGATTCCAGAAACAATGTTATTGCATGCGCCAAGCATTTTGTTGGAGATGGGGGTACTGAAAAGGGTATAAACGAGGGGAATACCATATTATCATATGATGATTTAGAGCAGATCCACATAGCACCGTATATGGACTGTATTTCTCAGGGGGTTTGCACCATTATGGCATCATATTCCAGTTGGAATGGACGTAAACTTCATGCCGATCATTTCCTCTTGACAGAAATTTTAAAAGATAAGCTAGGCTTTAAGGTTGGGAGCCCTAATTGTATTTTGTGAATCCTAAATGGCCTATAGGTTTATCCTGGAGTGCCTATTGTAATAAGGCTTTAATGGTTATGTAGCATATATAATTTCAGGGGCATGTTCTGTTCAGGGTTTTGTGATTTCTGATTGGGAAGCACTTGATCGACTCTCTGAACCTCTAGGCTCGAACTATCGTTACTGCATCTCTATTGCTGTTAATGCTGGAATTGACATGGTATGGTTTGTCTCCCGAAGTCTAGGATAATTTTTTTGTTCTTCGATTTATATCTTCATTGCATAACTGAGAAATATGCAGGTGATGATGCCTTACAGATACAAAGAATTCATGGAGGATTTAACATTTCTGGTTGAATCAGGGGAGGTACAGATGTCCAGGATAGATGATGCTGTTGAACGAATATTGAGAGTGAAATTTGTTTGTGGTCTTTTTGAATATCCCTTCTCCGATAGATCTCTGCTAGATATAGTTGGCTGCAAGGTAAATTTTGCAGAATTCAGCAACTGATGTATTCACCTCAATTATAGTCCTCCTGTGTTTCAACAAACTGAACTATTGCAACATAATTGATTATTTTCTGGATCTCAAAGTAAGCTTTTTGTCAACATCTTTACAAGAATTTATTTTATGTTTGTGTATTTCAATTACTACTGTAGAGTGTACATGTCAGGTTTTCCAAGATTTGGCATATTTGCTTTTCAGAAACATGTTTGCTACACTATACATCAGATAAATTTTTCAAAATGATTCCTTTTCAATATTGTCTACTTCAGTATTTTCAGATAAATACTATCTAGTTTCTTTTAGAAAACCTGACATTAGATAAATTCATTAGATAAATTCTTTTAGAAAACCAAATGCCCTTTTATTACCTAGTCCTAGCTTATTTGTACAGTCCTTGTTGATTTTATATTGGAGAAAGGAACCCTTGACATTGAGTACCAACTCTCATTTTCCTGCAGCTACACAGGGAACTAGCACGTGGAGCAGTTCGCAAGTCCTTGGTTCTATTAAAAAATGGAAAGAACCCAGCAAATCCTTTTCTTCCATTAGACAGAAATGCTAAAAGAATTCTTGTTGCTGGAACACATGCTGATGATCTTGGGTACCAGTGCGGAGGGTGGACAATTACCTGGGGTGGAGACAGCGGCAGAATTACAATCGGTAGGCAGATATATGGCCCATATATTCATCCCAAACCTCACACCCTCCAATTTCCTTTTTTTGTCTCATCTATTTTCTTTCTATTTTTTCTCCTCTATGCTTCCTGACAGTCAATTAATCTATAATGAATCTATAATCTGTTCATAAAGCCATATCATTTATCAATAAAATGAATGCACTGACTTCTGGTAGACAGTTTTTTGTGCTTGCATATATTTGATAAAAGGATTTCATGAAATTATCATACTTTCTTTTTATCTTCCAATTAATGATATCGTTGCTGCAACAAGAAGTATGCTTTCTATTTCTGAGTTCATTTAGGCATTGGATTGATGGGTTTATTTATTTTTTAGGCACAACCATCTTGGATGCCATTAGAGTATCTGTAGGAGACAAAACAGAGGTGATCTATGATCAATGTCCCTCACCAAGCTCCTTAGCAGGGCAGAACTTCTCTTTTGCTGTTGTAGTTGTAGGTGAACCAACTTATGCTGAATGCTTGGGTGACAACGAAGGGCTTGTAATCCCCTTAAATGGAAGTGATATAATCAGTTCAGTGGCTGACAGAATCCCCACATTGGCAATCCTGATATCTGGAAGACCATTGGTAGTGGAGCCGTGGGTTTTGGAAAAAGTGGATGCTTTAATCGCTGCCTGGATGCCTGGAAGTGAAGGAGGGGGAATAACAGATGTAGTATTTGGAGATTTTGAATTTGAGGGTCGATTACCAATGACATGGTTTAGAAGCGTTGATCAGCTGCCAATGAATGCTGGACTTAATTCATATGACCCTTTGTTTCCCCTTGGGTTTGGATTGACATGCAACAAGGAGAAACCTCTGGAGTAAATAATTTCATGGCATGCCAATGGTGTGAGTTTTATGAACAATTAAGGAAGAAACAACAGCTGGTCTATTTGGTAAACTTTTTATTTGTTGTTGGACTTCTTATGCATAATGCTGTAAATGGTGTGCTCAATCACATTGTCATTCCATTCCACTTGAACCCTGTTTCGGAAGTTATAATTATGCCAGCGGTGCTTAATTAGCCCTGCAGTCTCCCTCCTTTTTTGTTGATGGTGATTTATGGTTTTTGTTGAGTAAACTTAAATCAATTTGGCATCCTCATTTGCAAGGGATATTTCCTGAGAAAGGAATTGATAATATTCGTGTTATCGTGTCTAATGTCTTAAGTAGATATTTCAATCTACAAAATCACCACCTCTTTAGATTCCTTACCAAATCCCAGACTTCCAACTAATGCTGAATACTATGACATAATCAAGGATGTTAGTAAATGAAAGTCTAAACAGAAAATTGTGAATAAATTCTTAATTCAGCTGACAAATTTTATTTATGACAAATTCAGGTACCAAAATGAACATGAACTAAAGTTCAATCTCTATTCTTGTGAATAGAAAGAAAAACAGCCGCTCTACTCTCATTTCCCCATATATTTATAACTGCCACCATTCGTCTATTTTCCGCTTTGTATATTCTTTAATTATGAGCATGAAACTCCAAACTCTCATGGCCACCTTCCACAATTCTACCATTTTTTAAAGAAGACCTATCCAATACAAGTCAAGCAAAGAAACATTTCTTCTCATCTGCCTTCGCTTCCACTTCTGTCTTATTTAGCTTTAGAGTAGTCAGTAGAGATGAGCAAAGTAGAGGAGATGAGCTGCGTTTACTAGAACCCAAATGCGCCAATAGAGGATCGAATCAAAGACCTTGTTGCTCGGATGACCCTGCAAGAAAGAATCTTCTTTCTTTGAAGTGGTTGCACTGGTCAAATTGACTTTTGATATGAAATCAAATAGAATTCCAATAATTTTCTTTAATAATGGCAATCAAACTTCTTTTGTCCGTATTGAAAAAGTATGAATAGTAAAAGAAGCTTTTTGCCTAGCTCCTCTGATTGCTTGCCGTTTTCCAACTTTTTTCAAATAAGGAATGATTGTCATCTTTTAATCTTCTGGAGCTCATTTTTGGTGCATATTTGAAGTTTTGAACACTTCAACAACGAATATTGTCCTAAATGAATATCAGACGAACCAGATGCTTGTTTGTGAATCTTAACTGGATATCTGATATCAGACTAGTGCTCAAATCAGAAGTTCCATATAAATAACATGGGATTATCAAGCTCTTTTATTCTTTGACATAAGAAAACCAATTGGTCTGAGCAGTTTATTTCATTGGTTCATGACAGGTATGCATAGATCCTAGATGGGGAAGATGCTATGAGAGTTTCAGTGAAGACACTAACATTGTTAGAAGGATGACTTCCATTATTACAGGTTTACAGGGACAGCCACTGGTGGGACATCCGAAGCGCTATCCTTTTGTAGCTGGCAGGTTTTGCCTACTCATTTTCGGTTTCATTAGTTCTAAAATAAAAGGTTTCCATTATAGATCTTTGCTAAACTTTAGAGTCTTAGTATTGTTTGGGAAAATGCAAGTCCAGAACTACATGGTCAACATATGCCATCATAACATGGGCAATAAAGCACTTTAACCATGCATGAATTAAAGTTTCTCCCTTTTCACATCATTTTATAACATACTGTGTAGGATTTACTGTTCCGTAACAACTTGCCACCTTCTTTACTCACCTTTTACCTCTGTTCTACCTCTGTTGCACAACATATATTTCTGATGAATTCCTGTTCAGCAATCATGTAACTAATTGGAATATCATTGGAACTTAATGATTTACTTGTTTGATTCTAGAGACAAACTCATGGCTTGTGCTATAAGCATTTTGTAGGAGATGGGGGTGCAGAAAAGGGTATAAATGAGGGAAATACTGTATCATCATATGATGAGTTAGAGAGGATCCACATGGCACCTTATCTAGATTGTCTTCATCAGGGAGTTTCAACAGTTATGGCATCTTATTCTAGTTGGAATGGATGTAAACTCCGTGCTCATCAGTTTCTCTGGACAGAGATTTTGAAAGACAAACTAGGTTTTAAGGTAGGCAATTTCTTTGCAGTGTATCCTATAAGGCCTATAGGGTACTGTAATTAGCATTCCTATTGCCATTAGTGTTAAGAACGAATCTCGCAAATAAAAAGCAAAAAAATAATCACATACCAACAAGACAAAATTAAGTGGTTCAATAATTTGACTACATCTACAGTCTCACTACGTTTTTCGTATTAATATTTCTGAAACATTCTAAGAAGGAAGATTACTTATTTATAGTACAGTAAAACTAGGGCCACTTAAAATGACTGGGTTTACTTGAATGTATATACTGGGCCTTTGCACTGCCGTACTAATCTACGTAGGTTCCATATGAGTTGGCTTATCATATTCCACAAAATCCAATCATTAGCCACCTCTGCAATACACTTATGTCAGACTGTAACTGAAATTGCTCAACATAGGTGAAGAATCTTTTGTTAAAATGGTTGACTAATACCTCAGCTAACTAAATGATACAAGGTTTAAGTCTAGTGAAATACGGCATTTGCATGCATAGGGAAATTTGATTTATATCTAGATAAACTGTTGGGAAATTTCTGTGGCAGGGTTTTGTGATTTCTGATTGGAAAGCACTTGACAGACTTAGCAAACCTAGAGGTTCAAACTATCGCCATTGTGTTTATACTGCCATTGATGCAGGAATTGACATGGTAGAATTATGTTCCGAAACTTAAAGGCTTCTTTCTTGGATTCAATTTTCTATTTACCTCATCTGGAAACATATGCAGGTGATGCTGCCTTACAGATATAAGCAGTTTATTGAGGATTTGAAATCTCTGGTGGAATCAGGAGAGATACAAATGTCGAGGATAGATGATGCTGTTGAAAGAATACTGAGAGTGAAGTTCATTGCTGGTCTTTTTGAACATCCCTTCTCTGACAGATCTCTGCTTGACACTGTTAGCTGCAAGGTAATGTTTGTAGAATTTAGCACTCAATTTGTTCACCTCAATCATATTTGATATACACTTCTTGGACAATGCAAAGTTTCTCCAATGTCTCACCACACTGAATTGCTTGGAACATGATTTATTGTTTTCCAGGTTTAAAGAATATACTTTCACAAAGGCATTTTAACTTTCTAAGGATTTGTGGATTCACTTTCACCTCTGTGATTTTCCTGTAGCTGCACAGGAAACTAGCCTGTGAAGCCGTTCGAGTCCTTGGTTCTATTGAAGAATGGAAAGAGTCCAGGGAAGCCTTACCTGCCATTGGATAAAAATGCTAAAAGAGTTCTTGTTGCAGGAACTCATGCTGATGATCTCGGATTCTAGTGTGGAGGGTGGAGGCGTTACTGGCAGGGAAGCAGTGGCAGGATTACAATTGGTAAGCAGTTATATCAGCCATATTTTCTTCTCCTCTATTAAACCTTACCGGCCATCTTTAATTTCTTCCCCAGTTCATACAAGTATTATTTAGGTTACAACTAACCTGAATTTGTTATAGTAAAGTATTCCTACTTGGGTAATTTCTACCTTAACCACAGCTGACGGTAGAGCAGCAAACAAGCTTTACACGTGGATAATTGGTTTAAAAACTCTAGTTATGATCATTTTAACGAAGTTAGATCCATTTCAAGAACTTTGGCCTCCATAGACTTTAAAGATTTTGTTTGTTCAGATTGTGATATTACTACTTTACAAAGAATGTACAATGTTTTTCATGTAGACATTCGTGAATGGTTCCATGCATTTATTTCTTTTTAGGGACAACAATCTTGGATGGGTTCATAGAACCCGTGGGAGAGAAAACGGAGGTGATTTATGAAAAGTATCCTTCAACAGACACCTTTGATAGGCAGAACTTTTCTTTCGCCATTGTAGCTGTGGGTGAAGAACCATATGCAGAGTCTGCAGGAGAAAATTCAGAGCTAATAATCCCCTGCAACGGAAGTGAGTTAATAAGTTCAGTTGCTGAAAGAATCCCCACATTGGCAATCCTGATATCTAGAAGACCCTTGGTCATAGAGCCTTGGCTTTTGGAAAAAGTGGATGCTCCAGTTGCTGCTTGGTTGCCCGGAACTGAGGGAAAGGGAATAACTGATGTAGTTTTCGGAAACTATGAATTCAAGGGTCGACTACCAATGACATGGTTTATGACAATTGAGCAACTGCCAGTAAACACAGGAGACAATTCATGTGATCCTTTGTTTCCTCTCGGCTTTGGATTGACATACAGCAAGGAGAAACCTGTAAGCTAAATAATTTCATGGCCCAGGCCAGCAGTGCTCTCAGCATCTGGTCCATGAGCAAATTCCATCCTTGATTTTGCCATTTTGGACTTGTCCTGAAAGGCTGCCCATGAATGAACTAAACCACATTGTTTTTGCATTGCAATCTCACAGTTTCGATGTCACAATTATGTCAGTCATGTCTCGGGGCCTGTCTCTCCTTTTTGCTTGATGGTGATTCATGGCGTTTTCAGCATAAATCAAGTTGACATCTTAGCTTGCATGGGTGCATTTCTGAGGATGGAATTTATCCAGAAAAGTGGTATTTATCGGTCATATCCAACAAGAAAAAAAAAAAATCTAAGGACACGGAATTGATACCTCCTCAGATTCTTAACCAAATCCCAAACTCCATTTAGTAATACCAATGAGTAAATCATCAATGGTATGTCCTTTCTATTTTATCATTTTCTATTGTCCTCAGATGCAGATCATTTTCAAATCTTGTGGACCATTGAAGCCTCATAGGGAATACCTCTAGCCACTGCAGCCTACAGATAAGAGCTTCACTTACAAACATCAGTTTTATTTCCCAACCGGAAGTATTATAAGAGAAGAATCAGAATAATGTTAGGAAAATAGTAGAAACAAGATAACCGAAAGTGTTATAAATTATGACATACTATGTGTGGCCGTCACTAGTTAATGTGTTGATCAAAATAAGAATAAAGTTGGCAAGGTGCTTTTCTTTTTCCTCCAACTTGCAGAAAGACTTCTCCTTTTAAAAAAGATGACTCTGGTTGTGGTTAGTTTTGCCAATGTAGCTTCAAAGAAAAAGATGACCATATTGGTCTGTTTTTCTGTATTCCCTGTCTGATATGTGGGACTGAATTTACAATATGCCAGAGACTTTGGGTGGTTAGTAAGGTAGCTTTTCTTGATGGTTGCCTTCTGCATAGTAAAACACAGGTGCTAGTATTAACAAAATGCTTAAAACCAGCTTGAAGAAAAGGTATAAGGAATTGGAATAGCACACAGAATTGAAGTTTGTTTTTACCATTTGTCATTATATTGAAATACAAACAAATAATGATCCAAGGCTACAAGAACTTGCTATAATGGCCTACATACTAATGGTCACATGATTAAACCCTCAATCAGTGAATCATATATGGAGAAAGAATCCCTGCGTGTCAGTGCAGTGTATGCGTGTGCACGCGTGTGCATGTAGAGAGATTCATAGAGAAAAAAGGAAATGTAAAGTTAAACAATCATGGCCATGGAGGAAACTAAGTTGACGGTTTCTTGACACTTATAATTAAGTTTACAGCATTGTTATTTTGCACTGTTTAAGGTAATAAGTTCAGTCAATGCCACAATTGATTAATATGAAGAAGAGTTTATGGTTCAGAAAGAGAAAGAAAAGTGGGCTAAACCTAACTTGATAGCTGAAGGGAAATGTGTTACTTCAATGAACTTTATGGATGTATTAGTTAATCATCAATTATCATTGTAACTTTGTCTTAGTAAATGATACAAACCATTAGTTCAAATTAGCACTTGATTAGAGAGAAGATTCTTTTTCTCTTTTCTTTTTCTGAAAGAATGAAGGAAATTTAAGGTCAATGAGATTTTCCCACTAAAAGCGGGGAATCTCAAGGCCCATTTTTCAGAAATTTAAAATAAAATTGTGATCCACTTATTAAGAGAGAAGGTAAAGAAACTCTTTTCTATCCACTGAAAAGCTTAATAGTCTGTCTCCATGAAAGAGTTTGAGAATTTGAACTTAAGATTGAGAAACAAGTAGAACCTTTATTATATTCCAAAGTTGATTTCCAACGTAGGCTTAGTATCACAAGACCATGATGATTTCATAGACTTACCAAGATCAGTTGAGCTAATGTAACACTCTAGCCACCATTGTTAAGAAGATTGAAGCAGAGAGATATCTTAAATAACATACTTTAAAAGGGCTTTGCTAGTATTAATAAGCAAGGAAATCAGCAGGGTAATCCAACTGAATCTTGCTTTTGGACACTATATTCTCTTGGTCTATCCAATGATCTACATTTCAAAGCGGAATCTTCTTCCTTTGGAAGAGAATCTCTGAACCAAGATCTCACAATGAAGAATGATGAATACCAAGAATGAAAGAGAAGGCATTGGAGAATATGATGCTCAAGTTAGTGGAATTCAGTGTCAGCCTCGACCATGGTTTGAAGGCCGAGAACAGTCAAGTAGGCCATTTGGGGTGTACGAAAATGGGTTAGTGCGATAGTCTAAAGAGGTTGAATGGCGAAGTGGGCAATCTGATACCATGGAATTCTAAATCTAGTGCCCTGTGACTCAGCCAATTTGAACTGAGCATCCAGTCGGCTGTGTTCAACCCGTGTTCACTAACTAATGGAGTATCCAAACCCGTTCAGAAGCCTGCAGCCATTTTAAAGATTTAGGCTTTACCTAAAAATGCAGACCCTACGTAGGATGCTTGGAAACCTTTCAACCTGTAGGTCAGAGCTTTTGTTCATGATTTCAGCATAGCAGAAAATGTTGAGGTTCAAGTTCTGTTGGAAATTTGGAATCATTGGTTTGAATCAAATGACTAAGATTTACAACATGGAATTGCCAAATGTTTACAGGCAGATTGATGAACTTCTGCAAACATGAAAGAAAAATTCTGCAATATTTACAACCAGTCATGCGTACAACAGTCTAAGCTTTCAACTTCTGAATGTAAGAGCTTATTCATTTACTTCATTCTCCATGTGAGCCTGCAATTCCAACCCTACTCGGTGATGCAGGTTTCAGGTTTCGTGCACGCCAATCTTGTCTTTTGGGAGCCTACTTAAGGTGCCGAATGATAGTACAAATTTAATGTAGTCTTCTCTTATGCTTCAAATCATATTCCTAGACTCTAAGACAACTTTATCCATAAGACATCCACATGTCCATCTGTGGATGCAGTCTGGATAAGCTCACCATTCACCATTGTTACCACATAGCATAGCAATTTGCTCAAGGGAACACAGAATCTTAAATACAAGGGAAACCCATGTTTATGAATCTTCTTTCAGAGTTTCACATTTCAGACTCCGAAATTCCTAGCAAAACTCAATCCTATCCCCTCGTGTTTAAATGCTATGGACTAAACTAAACTCAAGTTCTTGATAATATATTCACATAAAACCATAAAGAAAAGTACAAAGACAGTATACTAATCAACTGAAATAAGGCATGGGGCATGGCTTATCCAGCCAGGAGAAACTCTGAATAGGTGTTGTCTCATCCGTGAGGATATTGCTGTGCTGATTGCATCTGAAAAACCAAATTTTGAGGTCCAAAGTAAGACTCATGAGCAGAACTTCTGTGCAGATTCTGCCCCTGCATTTTTAATCCATAGGAGGGAACCCCATAAGGAGAGGAAATTAACATGCTCCCTTGTGTTGAATTAAAAGCCATTGTTGCCCCACTGCAAGGCTGATTCCATTGAAAATGTGTTCTGGGCATGGCAGCAGAAGTGGGCTGCTGAGGGAGCACTGAAGACTGCTCCGGTGAAGGAGTTCCCTTATTGTCCGGTGAAGGAGTTCTCATGTCATTGAAATTAACAGTTGTTATGTCATGAATGCTAGCTCTTCTCTTATCCTTCCCTCCTGAAAGCTGCCTGATGAAATACTTCTGCGCATGGCTAGCCACTTGAGTAGGTGTTCTAGTGACAACAAAATTGCGTGAGATATTCCTCCAATCCCCTTTGCCATACTTTTTTAGACCCATGAGAAACAATCTGTCAACAAAATTCAAGTTAAACAAGAAAATTATCAGTCAAATATCTCAACCAAAATCATTATAAGCAGCACAAATGTAAAGCAGTCAAGGTAAGAACTTACCTATGCTCCTCTTCTGTCCAAGGAACCCCTTTCTTCCTCTCCTGCTCGGCAGGCCTGCCTGCAGAAGATCTCTTTCCCCCAAGTCCATATGACTGTTTCAATCCATCATAGCCACGGCTATTCACCCAATCCAATGTGAATTGAGAGGTGCTATAACCAGGAATTGGAACCAACCCTGCTTCTATACTGCTAACATCAGCTTCTAATTCTCTATACTGCTTGATTACATCCCCCACCGTCTTCCCCGGGATCATGGCGGCCACTTTCTGCCATCGGTCAGGAGTATCCTTATCATAGACCGCCAAGGCATTCTCGAACATCTTGTTCTCTGCAGAGGTCCATTTCGTGCTCTTACTCTCTTCAAACCAGTTTGTGCTAGAGAGATAAGATGTCGGTGACAGAATTTCCATTTCCCACTTCATAACATCAAATTTAAGCACAAAATACTACCAAAACATGAAAGTTTTACTCAAACAAGTTCTTAATTCACTGATTGTTGCAGGTGATTGATCACTAGGAACCTACAGGAAAATGCAGAGAGGTAGGGGTATCAAAGGAAATATATCAACGTTAAATCAAAGAGCATTTGCAAGGAATCAGAATACTTTTTTTTTCAGTGTGTAGGCAATGCCTGAGGAATCTAGAAAAGACCCACTTTGAAAAGAAATAAAAATTCCAAAGAAAATCTACAAAATTATGTACCTTTTTCTAAAGTAAAAACACTCCAACTATCCAAACAAAGAACAGGAACACCACAATTAAGATCTAAAACAGTGAACTTTCCTGTAATAACAACAGAAAAACTGTAAAAGAATAAAAACCCAGAAAGAATCGAAAGAAACTGGGTAAGGAACTCTCTATACAGAAAACAGTTGTAGCTTTTTTTTTTTTTTTTGTTCTTTCTTTTGTTATCCAAAGTAGTTCATAACTGAAAACTAACACTGAACTTCAACTTCCTTGGTAACCCAATTACGCAAAAAGTAGAAGCTGACAGCTGAAAGCAAGAAACAAAGATGAACTTGGGTATGAAAACCCAATTGGGAAAAAATAAAAAAGATACGGAATTGACTATAGAAGAAGCGAGAAAAGCTGAGAAAAGATCTGTTCTTGCTTCCTTTTACCCTGAGAATGAACACAAAGAAAAAAGAAGGGGAGAAAAAAAATATATGTTGGTGAACTATAACCAATAGAAGAGCGACAAACTAAGCTCAAAAGCAAAGCTACCAACCTTCAAGGAATGAATCTAAAATTTGTTAAAGAACTTTGGGAAGAGAGAGAATAACCAAAGTAGAATGGAAAAGAGAAAAGCAGAGGGAGAAGGTGGTGGGCAGTGATTGGAGAGTATGGGGTTTATTGGATACTGCAACTCATGAAAAGTTCTTATTAAAATAGAGCTCACAGACTCGCTCTTTTTGCTTTTAATTTTTTTATACTAAATTACAAATATTCTAATATTTTATTCTGTATAATCACTAATTTTGCTTCCAAAAATTAATATATTTATGCTTACACTTTTTTTAACTTCTTTTTCATTTTTTTATTTTTATTTTTTTAAAGGCATCTACTTTTTTTTTTTTTTTAATTTTTCAGTTGCCAGAGAAAGTAGGAACAGGGTTTGGCAGCTCATTATTTTAGTCTTAACATTTTATACCATACAATGATGGAATATAAAAATATATGAAAAATAATATGAGAATATATATATATATATATATAAAAGTTATAATTTTATAAAAAAATAAATTTTATATATGTTCAATACGAAAAAGGTATATTATAACACACAAAATACCAAAATTATTGTTAACCATTGTAATTCACCCATCCTGCCCTGCCATTAGTATTAAGCAAGAACAGACCATATACTTCCAAAACTAATTTTGCTTTATTGTTTCAAAACTTATTTTCATGCTGTCAAATTTTTACAAAATTGAATTTAAACTTTCCTATTAGTAGTAAATCTAAAATAATTAAAAACAAATACTAGAAATTGTTTTAATAAATTAAATCATGAAATTGATAAAAAATAAAAATATTTAAATATATGCAGAGCTTTAACCAAATGATAAAATGCTTTATCAAAAATATTTAAATAACATAATTAGTTTTAAAAATTTTACCTTTTAAAGTTAATTAAAATTTACCAGAAAAGATGCAAATTTCATAAAAAGAATTCTTATTTTTTATTCTTAGGATGCAATTTACACTTAAAAGTAATAAAAACACAAAAAAAAAAAAAAAGGAAAAAGAATAGTTGGGGCTGGTCAGCATCAAGGGGTAGCCGCCAAAAGAACGGTCCAGATCAACGGTAAAATTACATGCGGCAATTTGATTAGTGGGGCCCTCACACGGTTACAACACTTTGATTGGCCAGTCTCCTACATAATTGTACAGGTTACAATCTCAAGAAGGAAAAACTGGGTCCCCGATATCAGAGACCTGATTTCCATACGTGGGAGAGTCTCATTGGTCAACACAGGGTCATGTTGTAGGCCAAGTCGTAAGTAGCCAAGGTCATTATTGGTTCAATGAGCTATATCCACGTAGGAAGTTAAAATGTGTTAATGGTAGTAGCAACCGCATGAAATTAGTTGCCACTTGGCAAGCACTATTGGCACACCCTCGGCCAACCCAACCAACCACCGCCACTCACATCTCCGTTTGCTTTTTCACAATGTTGGTTTTTGGAACTGAGTAGGAAGAATCATACCTCCCCCACGCTCGTTCTCAGTCCGTGTAATGCACTATTAAAACATTCCAATTAGGGGTGCTTGTTTCATAAATTTTAAGATTCTTTCATGAATTTAATTTCCTATAAATATTTAATTTTATTTGATTGTACAATTTTTTTCTCTCCTCAAAACTCATACATTCTCAAAGAGATTTTTAATTTTAAAAGTTTTAATTGTGTACATGTGGTGATTCATGTACATCATTTATATTTGTATTATATTAAATTATATTTATATTGAGTAAAAATTAAAAATTTTAAATCTAAATTCATGTAGATTCATCAAATATAAAATTATTTTTAATTTTTATTAAAGTCATATATAATTTTTTATCAAATTTTAAACAAAATAACTTTCCTAACTTCTTTTGATGTCAAGTCTAAGATTATCAAATTTACATAGATTAGATATTCATGTCAAATTTATTATCAATTATACTTCTATTGAATTTTATTTAATTTGTTGTTAAATTTTTAATTTTATTAAATTTTAATAAAAGTAATAGTTTATGTAAGTTGCAATTTTCAATAATTTTATTAGTTTTTAAAATTATTTTTTAGTTTCATTTTTTCTAATTTATAAATTATATATATGAATTGATTAAAAAAAAATCAACAAACTCCATGCATAGAAAGCATTTATTAACTCATCATGGCGCGTGGTATCAAGCTTGCAATGTCGGTTGTACCCAATTATTTCTATTTGCTCCTCCTCTCCTACAACCAAAGCGGTCCCCTTCGGTACCAAAAAGAAGCGGTCCCCTTCAGATGTGACCAACTGCTCCACTGCTATTGTCTCGTGTCCAGCCTCAATTTTTTATTTTTTTTTTACATTTTTAACCCTTCTTAATTCCCAATAAAAAAAATAGACATAATAATTCTATATACAACATGGGACACATACGAAAATGATAAAAAAAAAAAAACAATACAGATTGAAAATTAATAAAATTATATATAATTAGAATAAAAATTAAAAAAATAAATTTTATATTTAAATTGTATGATCTAATAAACAACCGACCTTGAACAAAGTATTTCTTTATATTACAATTTTATTCACATGCAAGTAGCCCATACTTTTTATTTCCTCATTTAGGAGTTTTTTTAAACAAAAAAAAACATATTATATTAAAAATTATAATCATAGTTAAGTATCATATCTATATAAAAAATTACTTAAATCAAACAATTAATCAATATATAACTTAATAAATACAACACAGAAATGAACTAAAGTCACAAATGATAACACTTGAATATAAGATCTTAAGAATTTAAAGCTTACACATTGTCGTTAAGTTAAGGTTTCAACTAAATTAAAGTTTCAAGTAACCTAAAACCCTAAGTACACAAAAACTATGATAGATTTGTTCGGTGGATTTATATTTGATTAATTATCAGTGTATAAATTTTTAAATTTTATTAGTAAATAATAACTTATCACTTCATTAATTTATATATTTTTAAATGAAAACTATTTAAAAAATTAAAATTTACTAATTAATCAATTTTTATGACATAATTTAATAATGTTATATAAATTTTATTATTGATAACGTGTTAAATAAAACGGTCTATAGGTTGATTAGAATCTTCAACATTAATGATTTTTTGCTGGATTTATGAATGGGTTGTATTAATCGGTACCAACCCTTTTTCATTTTTTTGTTCCCACTCTATTGAAACAAAGGGACAAAGAGGCATTTTGAGTGTCATTAATTCTTGGACTACTTTGATTGTCGTTTTTTTAAAATGATTGATATGATAATTTTAAACACTATGTGATATGAAAATGATATAAAAGTATCACGAGTTAAAATTAAGTAAAAATTGTATATGAATACGGTAAGTATTAAAAATAATTTTTTTGTTTTTTATATTAATACGAAATTTTTATATTTTACACGATACGAATATAAATTATAAACACGAATTATCGGATTTAGATAAAAGCTTCATTTTTTTTTTGTTTTTCATTTATTTGATTGGATTAAATTAATATAACTTAGTGTTGGAAAATTATTTGTGTGGGCCTACATATATCAATTTATTGTACATTACAGGCTATCTAATTTGTTTTAGTCCATTTAAAAGTGATCAAATAAAGTCATTGGATTTCAGTGCATCTCAATTGGTATGGGTTTTACAATGTGTAGAGACCGGATATTTTATTTTATTTTAATGATGGGCCAAAATAGGATAAAATATACTTCAGTTATAAATAGGTTATGGTCTCCAGTCTAAACGTAATTTTTCTCATTCTCATATCCCATCAGTGAGTGAGCTAAGGTTTTCTCTCATAAATATAAAGTTTAGACTGGAAGACTGCTAACCCCAATCGATCAATTTCAATGGATCCAAGTACGCTTCCGTATTTTAATTTTCTTGATGATTGAACATGAGATCCTGGATATAATTATTATGTAATTACAGTATTCCTAACACTTAGATTTTTCCTTTTTGCAATTTTTGAATCTAATAATTTTCAATAAAGTCATTAAAATTTGTGGTTACATTTGATTTTGACGTGCAAATCTTACATTCAATAATGCCAATGAAAATTTTCAATGTAATTCTATGCCACGATATTTAAGAAAATATATCAAGAAAAGAATCTGATTAAAAAAAAAATTATATAATATAATAACCATCCAAAGGTGAGAGACATGAAAATGAAAGATGGTTTCTCTACTCTTTAAGTAAAAGCATAGCTACTTTACTCTAAGTGCTATCTTTTTCAAAGAATAGACAAATGATAAAAATGATTTCAATTGCTTAATATATTTAGACACAAATGCCTGTAACATGCACTTTTTGGGTAAGCATATAATGTAAGAAGTGCCATATATATATTTATTAAATTTTGTAAACAGATTAAAATGGTCAAGCATATTTTACTTTTTTTATTGTTTATTTTTTAATATATTTTAAGAGTGTGCATCACGATTTTAATCAATTTATAAAATTTAAATTTATATTAACAATATATTAAATAATAAAATTTTATTTATTGGGTGTTAGTGTGGTGTCTCGACTTTATTTTTTAAATTTTTTTTATAATGAATGTTTAAGGATGTAAGGAATTCCAATGTGATTGAATTAATTTTTTACATTGATTTGAAATATTTAAAATTTTATTTTTTAAGTATTCCAAATCGAATTAAAAAGTCTCACACATCTATCACTGTATTAATAATAATAATATTGAAAAAATATCATAAAAATAATTTAACAAATTGTAAGTATTTTACACATGGGTACTACGACCATATAGATTTTCTAAAATATGAATATATTTTTTTACCTACAATTTTTTTTCTTCTTATTAAAAAGAAATCAAAGTTTTTGCAAAAATCTAAGCTAAGTTGGGCTAAAGCAAGAGAGATATCTAGATCCAGCAGCAAAGATTCTGGAGTGCCACGTGTAACATGTCGTAATTTTGGGTGGCTACTTGGGTAGGGCCCGCTGCCCTCAACCAGCCTTTATTGTGGGCACCTCGAATCTCGAACCAAATTCAATGAGAAAACGTGTCCTGTCAACGAATGCCAGCAATTTGCATCATAATTCATATTCCTCCATGCCCAAAGTTTGTCAACACCAACAAAAAAAAAAGTAAAAGAGAAGAACAAATACATTGTTTTCGGCGTTAGCCTTTGGATTCATAAGTTCGAATTTTTTTTTTTTAATAATCTTTAAACTGTCTTTTTTTAAGAATACATCTTTAATTTGAGCTATAATTTTATATTGAATTTTTATCATGTTAAAATTTTTAAATTAAATTGATAATTTTAGATATAATATAATAATAAATATAAATAAAAAATAAAAAATAAAAAATAATACAAAATAAAATTTAATAAAATTTATATATAAATATGATAAAAATTAAAAAAAATTCTCCATTGTTACACAAATTTTTGAGTTTTTATTTGTCAAAACTATTTTTATATTATTGTTATTATTATTTTGGGTAATAATATATTTAATTTCATATTCAAACATTCTTCAGTAAAAATAGCAACAAAAAAAGTTTAATTCACAATGTCTTAAAATTATTTTTTCCCTTTTACTTCTATTTATTATATATAATGAAAACTTCCTCCGGTTGGTAGAGTAAATTGGAAAAATGTTACTTTATATTGTACAATTAACATATTAAACTCCTCGCCAACAAAAAAAATTTAATTCACTTGATAAGTATTCATTCATTTATTTCGTTTAAAATTCGACTTTTGTTAAAAGTATTTTTATTGTAAAATTTTAAATGCATCAAATTAATATAAAAAGGTATATTTTTTAAATTATTTAAGATAAATATTCAAACAAATCCAAACTTAAAAGCACTTTGAAGTTTACTTTTTATTTTCAAGTTTTTTTTTTAAATAAGGAAAAAAATTGTAAGCACTCAATGGTTTGCATATGTATAGATAGCAATAAACAATAGATACACTTGTTGTGGGCAATCTAGGATGAAGACGAAGTTTTTGTAAAGTGATCACTAATTCACTATTAAGATCTCTAAAAGGGATACGCATGAACTTGAAAAAGTTTCGTGACAATTATATATATAACGATAAATGGGGTAAAGTTGAAGATATTTGCATTTAAATTTATATATTATAGTATGTTATAATTTTTTATATTAATTTTAAAATTTAAAATTTAAATTTAATCATTAAAATTTCAATTTCATACTCTTGAATGAATTATTTTAACTCAAATCAGTTACATTTTTAATTAAATTTAATTCATGCATAAAGAGAGCAACTCGAATGAAAGGGCGATAAAAATTGCAGATCTCAATTTCAGGGTTCTTTTCTTTTTTTTTTTTCTTTACAAAAACTGACTGTTGTGGCTCGGTTACAACAGTATTGAATTGCAGACGTCTTTACTTCAATCTTTGTCCCACGTGTCACTAAAAATTCTGCAAGAAAAAGGATGATCAGAGGAACGCAAGGGTTGTTTTCTGCGTTGGCACTTCAATGCTTAAGTCAACCAGAGAATTGAGCAAAATTTCAATAGGAAAATTCAGAATTAGGTTAACGAATCGTACATGAACTCTATTTATAAAGATTTACTCTGTTATTGATTACATTTTTGTCATTTTTATCTTTCTCACATGTTTTATTCGTGCGTCACGTGAGACATTCTTCGTACGTCAAAATATTTATTTTTTTATTCGTGCATCACGCGACGTACTATTATTTTTTTATCATGCATAATACTGACAAAATATCGATTTCATAGTAAAAAAAAAATCCCACTTCTCTTTTTTTTTTTTTGTTCTTTAATTCATTTATATAATAAGCTTAGTGGCATTAAACTGGAAAAAAGAAAAAAAAAAAAGAATGGTGCATTGACCCTTCGATGCAATTAGGACGTTGGGGAATCATGGTAGAGGGAGAAGAAAGCGACTGCAAAATGCAGCAAAATATTTATGTGAGACGATAACTATTGAACCACCAACAGTTTTGTTTTCCATTAAGGGAAAGATTCCTTTTCAATCCGTTCCTTCCAAAAAGTCAAAAATTCGGACAAGTGTGATCCAGAATTTAGATTTTGAGGACTGTGGGCTCAATGAAGGCACGCTCTGATCTGTTCTTTTAGATTAAGATTTAACTTTAAATATACTATCTGTTAATTTTTAACGACCTCGTAAGATTTAAGATTCGTGTTTTAAATATATTAAATGTTAATTTTAGCAACAGTTTTCAATTTTTTTTATTGTAAAATTTAAATCTCAAATTTATTTAATATCAATTTTAAAAGTAATTAGATTTAAATATGAACGTGGTAATAATTTTAATTTATAATAAATTTTTTTAAATATAAAATAAAATTATAAAAAAATATTTTAAAATTCATGTTGAATAATGTATTAAAAATTTTGATACATATATAGAATACATAAATAAATAAAATAACTTGAAATTAAATGCCAATTTAAACAATTATAAAAAAATTAAATATAACAAATCTTAAATATTAAATAAATAAATTGAATAGTTACAACCTTAATGAAAATAATTCGTATCATATTAGTCATTAATAAATTGAATAATTATTCTATACATCACCAATAGTATTTTTTAACTTCACAAACGAAATTAAGATAATGATATATATTCTTAAAATACATTAAAAAAATAAAAATAAATAAAATAAAATATATTTTATCATCCTAACCCCATTTGTAGAGTAAAAAAATTCACTGACAGTGTATATTAATTCTTAATAGATTATTGGTTAACGTTTCATATTTGAAACTGATGTATCTTTAAAATTTCAATTTAAATGATTCCATTAAGGTTGAAAACTCTATTTTAAAGATTTTTTTTAAAAAAAAACTTTTTTTAATAATAGTCTCAAACATAAAAGATAAATAAAGTAATATTAAATAAAATTGAAATGAAATTTGAAAAAAAAAAGACATGGATGTTCAATTCACTGATAAAATATATTGACTTTAATACCTAATTTTAATTTTTTTGAGAAAAAATTAACAAAAAGAAAATTCATCATACAATGCATACTACTGTTCATATGAAATATATATTTTTCTTTTAAAAAATGCATCCAAGTAAAAAGTTTATACTAAAATTAATTATTTCTATATATATGTTTTTAATGTATATAAAAAGTAAAAAAGATGTGTAAAGAAATAGATAAATAATATTCGATTTTTCTTTAACTTTAATATATATAAATATAGATGTTTATCTTTTAAAAAATTAAAAAACATAATTAATTTAAAAAATAATTGATTTATTTTGTAATTTTAATACATATAGATTCTTATCTTTTTAAGGAATTTAAAAAATATATATATATATTTAAAATATTACACGTATCATACATATAAACTATTTGTTTTACTTTACCTAAATGCTTTTTAACTTATATATATATATATATATATATAGATATATATAAGATTTTATAAATCATTTAAATTAAATCATTCTTTTTACTAAATCATACTTTTATTTTTCACTGGACTAATGCATCCACACTTTCAAAGGTATCCTAGGAAGAACTGCAAAGGAATGTGAGATGAGTAAATTGAAGAATCCTATAATTAAATTTAAAGTTTAGTTCAATTAAAACATGTAATAAACTCTTAAAATTATATATAGAAAGCCGAATTCAAACTCTATCATCTGTAATCTCTTTCTTATGGGTTATGGGAAATATATATCTCAATTAAGAGCTACATCGAACATTAGGATAGAGTCTCTTTTGAACAAAATGCTGAAAAACATGGTACTATACAAGGGCGGAGACCCATGAGCCCCTGCCTTAAAAAATTATATTTTAAATAAATAAACAGTATTAAATATTCTACTAAGTTTTATCTTTTTTCTTTTTCAAAAAAAAATTTTGACTATTGAAATTTACTTTCAAAATTATATTATAGATATATAATGTAATATATAGTTTTTAAGATTAAAATAAATTGTCGTCAAAAAAAAATTAAAAGAAATTAACGATTTTGCTAATGTAATAAAAAAGATTGAGTCAAAAAAAATAAAATAAAATATATCGATTAATTTATTTATTGTGAAAATTATTTACTTGATCGAATGAGAGATCGATGACTGAATGGTAGATTAATTATATATATTAAAAAATATATGTTCAAAAATATTATAACAAAATTATTATGCAATGTTTTCAAAACCACATTAAAGATAATTGTAATATTTTTAACAATTATGACTGAATTAATTTAATTTTTTCTTATTATTATTAGTATTATCGTTGTTCTTACCAATACGTATTTATAATTAAATTGAATTAAACTCTCATTAAATAAAATTCTTAGCTCCGCAACTGGCACTACATGGAGCAGCCGGAAAGGGTCATCTCCACTGACCATGGTTCTATACCGCCGCCACATGCATGATTTGTGCAGAGAAGCTCACTAACCAAGAACTTGCATCGTTCATATAAGAACCAGCCTTCCCTTCACTGGGCCTGGGGTTTGAGAAAGGTAACTTTCATGCTGCAGTGCCTTCCCAAATATCCATGCCAAATCAACTTATCCTTACTGCCCAAACTGGAGCTTTCGGTGTTCATTCAGAAACTTTTACTTTCTCTTCCATTTCTTTGTTCTTTTCAGCTATTTCTCCGCTAATCGTTTTTGTCTTGAGGTTTTTCTGGCACTTGGGAAGGTCAGCGGTGGCAGAAGAGATTCGTTAGGGTATTAGCCATTATCCAAATGGAAATGCATGAACCAAACCTCTGTAAATTGCAAAACAAGAGAAAACAAAGAATTACAATTTCAGTTGGATCTTAATATAAATTGCTAAGTTTGAAATTACCAAATCTGATAGGACTCCAATGGTGTTCCTCTCAATAGGAGCAACGAGATTGAATCTCTTAGGAAGGTTGAAATTCCTCAATCCGCTCTCAACCTCAAAGAAGCTGAATACTTGAATCCATGCAAATGAAGAGGGTGGTTCTTCAAAAGCAAGTCTGTAAAGTTTTCTTCCTTGGTCGCAAAGTTTGTTAGTTGCGTTCTTATATAGTTAGATTGAACAGGAAGACTGCCAGGGAAATCATCAGTGGGAACTCCACTTATGTTGCAGAAATGGAATTGAAGAAGAGAGAGGCTTTTGGCAAAACAAAGGTAACATTGCTAATAGAAGTCATACTCTAATTTATTTAATAGAGGTCAAATATCATGTCTCTCAATCAGGTTTTATCCTAAATCTCAAGGGATGAAACAAGAAAAGATTTGATAAACTGAAAATATGAGCTAAACACATTAAAATTTCATAACGGATAATATTTCACGGATAGAATACTAATTTTCACGTTTTTATCGATCTCGTCCAACTAGAATATATATATATATATAAGAATGATACTAATAATTAAGGTTTAATTTAATAGTTGTAGGTTAAGCCTAGGGTTTTATTCTCAAGATTAGCACTCAAGAAAATTAATTTATTTAAATCCATTAGGTAGACATATGAGGTGCATCCTTAAGATCATACGAGAAAGAATAAGTTTCGAGATGAGTACAAATTAACTCGAAAATGTCTTGACCGTGAAAATTAAAAAATATCAATTCAAAGTACGATTTTTTCCATTTGTACCTAGCTAAAAAAAAAAAAAAAAAAAAAAAAACTGGAATGATATTCAAATTTAAGCCGGTTTCCTGATCTCGTAGACGGCATTGCCGTGTGAAAGGCTAGCTATGTCCAGTGTGCATGTGGGGGTATCTACCTTTGTCACGGATGCATAAACATTTAAGAAACTAACTACAAATGCATGGGTTTCTTTGATAGAAAATTGTATACAAAGCTTGTCATTTAGGAGAGAAATTCAAAGCATTCGCTTGGGACTCTTATTTTGTTCACACTAATATTTGCTGGTGAAGTCAATCCAAATAAACTCACAAAAGTTAGCTTAGTTGACAGGGATAGGATCCTTTTTTCCTTGTGATTTCAGACTTAAATTTTTAGAAAATATAATTTAAAAATAAAATTCTGAATATATTATACCAATATAAAAATGCAAGTCTTTAAAATCTTTCGAACGAAAACTATGTTTATATTAGATATGAAGAAATGATTGATTGTATTAGATATAAAAATAAATCGGTCTAAATATATTATTATCAAATAATTAGAGCAATGATTAATGAAAAGAACCTTTGATCCCAAAACCAATGCATGCAATGCTTCTTAATTGGCTGTTTATGCGTCGTCTTTCATTGCACGCTTTTATTATAATATAGGGAGAAAATGTCATAAGTTTCTCCCCATATGAAAAGAAGAAACCAAAAACAACTTTTCTGTGTGAAACATATCCCAACGTCGCGGAGATGTAACTAGTGAAAGCTTCATAAACGGAATTTAGGGCAATAAATTATAGTGGAAGAAGCAACTGATCAAGTTCAAGAGCCGAGAGGTAGTTAGGCGTGGAGAGTGGAGACTGGAGACAATTCCTTGATGAACTCAACGCTCTCCCATGTCGAAAACAAAGCCTTCTCCTCCAGTCTTTCCGTCATAGAAGAAAGATTTTCTGAAAGCCTCGTTAAATTGAGCAGAAGAAACCATTGTTCCAGGTTGCTTGAAACTTAACGTAAGGAAAATAAAGCAACGTTTCCTTTTTCATGCAGCTTGTTTGAGAACTGTTTATTAGTACCTGGGATGTATGTCACTATAATTCTTTTATTTTCCTCAAGCTGGAAACTGATTTAACTGAGCATAGTCTGAATGTCTGATCAGTTTTTTGTGTTCGAGCTTAATTGATTTATCTACTATGGAAAAAACTGCCATGATTGGTCAAACTCCAAGTTTTAGTTAGCAAATTATGTTCTTGAGTAGGAAAGTTTCACTAGACTCTTAGCTATTCAAATTTGTCACATCAGATGGACCATATTGCTGGCCTCTTCTTCATTCTTCAAGGTCTACTTTGGCCAGCTGACATTATCTTCTTGGAATACAACATAATAGTCACTAGCGAAGTATGATAAATAGTTCAATATATAAAAGATTATAATATATTCGAAATAATAGAATAAAAATACTTGAATGAGATCGTTTGCATGATTTATTGGTGGAAAGCAAAATTATAAACTAAAATTTGTGGAATCGTAATTTTCTTTTTGAATGTGTTCCACCCATTATGGGCAGAGCCGTTTCCCAACAGTATGCATATTCCCACTTGCGATCCATGTTAGAATCTTTCACATTCAAATGGCCCACAACGTCTCATCATCATGCAAGCAAGTCCATGATTCAATGCAACTCAAGTCGTCTCCTTTGGATCTTTATGCAGAAATTTTGCATTTTAAGGAACACTAGGAAAGAATAGTCTATAGCTGGGCCAAGTAGAACTGACCCGAACCCCATGACAATTGATTCAAGTTTTAACATTCAATTGTAGTGCTAGAGCAAATCGAAGCAGTCTTCAATCTCAAGTTCTGAGTCTTTCTGTTTGAGTGAATTCCAAAACTACATCTAAGCAGGCTTAGGTAAATTTCTGCGAAGCAATGGAAGAAGATGATATTTACACAAAAGATGGGACAGTGGATTACAAGGGAAATCCTGCAAATGGAAAGGAAACTGGAACCTGGAGAGCCTGCCCATTTATCATAGGTAATGATGAAAACTAGTGGCTGAAATTAGTAGTTAAAGATTGAGAATGCTTACTTGAGCATTTATCAACAGGAACTGAAGGCTGTGAAAGACTGGCATACTATGGGATGAGCACCAATCTGGTGCTTTATTTCAAGCATCGGCTAAATCAGCATAGCGCAGTTGCCGCTAAAAATAACCAGAACTGGGGTGGAACATGCTACATGACACCATTAATTGGAGCATTTCTGGCAGATTCTTATCTAGGAAGATATTGGACAATTGCCTGTTTCTCAACCATCTATATCATTGTAAGTTTTACTCACTTGATACTTGCTATATAATTGTAATTTCATCTCTTAAAGAAGCTTCTACTACTAGAATTGCATCATAAAAACTAACAAAATTAAATTGCTGATACCTAAATCTAAAGTCCCAATCTCATGTTGGGGTAGGTATTGTGAGATTTCGCTATATAATATATTATATAATATATAAGTAGTGATTTGAGTGGAATTGTCTTTTGTGGGATAAAACTACGATAGATTTATGACTTATGGGTCAAAGCGAACAATGCTTTTGTATTAAGAAGGAAAGGTGAACCTGGAAATTTTTGTTCTCCAATTTATAGCCTAATAATTGAGACAAGAAAAGTTGGCATTTTCAACAGGGAATGGCACTTTTAGCTTTGTCTGCATCAGTCCATAGCATAAGGCCAAGATGTTATGCAGAAGATAACTGCGACCCAACAGATACACAAAGCGCTATGGCGTTTCTGGCGCTTTACCTGATAGCACTAGGAACGGGAGGAATTAAGCCTTGTGTTTCATCATATGGAGCCGATCAGTTTGATGACACGGACGAAAAGGAGAATAAACACAAGAGTTCTTTCTTCAATTGGTTCTATCTTTCCATAAACATCGGTGCTCTCATTGCAGCTTCTGTGCTGGTGTGGGTGCAAGATAATGTGAGCTGGGGTTGGGGTTTTGGCATCCCTGCTATAGCCATGGCAATTGCTGTCAGCCTTTTCTTTTCAGGTACCCGTTTATACCGAAACCAAAAGCCTGGAGGCAGCCCTCTCACACGCCTCTGTCAGGTGTTGGTGGCATCCATCAGGAAATACAAAGTTGCAGTACCGGCTGATAAGTCTCTTTTGTATGAGACAGTAGATGCAGAATCCAATATCAAAGGAAGCCGCAAGATTGACCACACTAATTTTCTCAGGTCAGCGCCTAAGTTTAAATAAGAATCCAGTTTACATGGATTAAATAATTGGTTGTTGATGCCTGAACAACTCAACATAAAACTGCTAGTTAAGCTATGAACATATTCAGATTTTTCCAGATGCCATTTGATGTGCTGAGACAAATTGTAACTAGCAACTTGATAAGGATTAAAAACTTATTGAAATTTGAACTTGAGATTTAGCTCAAGTGGTTCATACAGCCATTTGTTCGGACAATTCAACTAGTTAAGCCATAAACATGTTCAGACAATTCAGTATGATTGAAGTTTAAATCTTAGCACCTGCAATCCTTTTCTCTGTTCCCAATCTTCTGTCTTCTTCGTACCAAAAGAAAATAACTCATTGGATTCGCCGAGTTCAATTTCCAATTCTAGTTCTGCAAGTCAGATTTGATATTTCTATGCATTACACAAAAGTGGCCAATTTTCTTTTGATTACATGTTCAAACTGTTGTTTTGGTTTCTTACCTTTGGACTATGGCTGTAATCTTCAGTTTCTTTGACAAAGCGGCTGTGGAAACTCAAACAGACCAATTAAAGGGCTCAGTGAATCCGTGGAGACTTTGCTCAGTTACACAGGTTGAGGAGCTGAAAGCTATCATTCGGTTGCTCCCTGTATGGGCCTCTGGGATCATCTTTTCCACCGTTTACAGTCAGATGGGGAGCTTATTTGTGTTGCAAGGTGAAAGAATGGATACTCGGGTTGGTCACTCTAACTTCAGGATCCCACCAGCATCACTCTCCATCTTCGACATTCTCAGTGTGATCTTCTGGGTGCCAGTCTATGACAGAATCATTGTCCCAGTGACAAGGAAATTCACAGGTCACAAGAATGGCCTAACTCAACTTCAACGGATGGGAATTGGCCTCTTCATATCAATATTTGCCATGGTAGTTGCAGCACTTCTGGAGCAAGAAAGACTGGAAATAATCAGAAGACACAACTACTACGAGCTAAAGGAAATGCCCATGACAATATTTTGGCAAGTTCCACAGTATTTCCTGCTAGGTTGTGGAGAGGTTTTCACAGTCATTGGACAGTTGGAGTTTTTCTATGAACAAGCACCTGATGCAATGAGAAGTTTCTGCGCTGCTCTACAACTTACCACCATTGCTCTTGGTAGCTACATGAGCTCTCTGCTTGTAACCATTGTTACCAGTTTGACTGCTAAGAACGGGAAGCCCGGTTGGATACCAGACAACCTGAATTATGGTCACGTTGATTACTTCTTCTGGCTCTTGGTAGCGCTGAGTGTGCTGAATTTAGGCGTTTTTGTCTGGATTGCCAATTGGTACACATATAAAAGGGCAGTGGGGACTCTTCGTTGATTATATGTGGTGGCTTGTTGAAGCAACCGTAACTTATTCTCTTGCTGCTTAACAAGAATTAAGAATGTAACTCATTCTCTTATTATGAATAAAATACGATCTCTTCATATCAATCTTACAAAACAATGTAACATACCATGCAACCAAACATAGTGAAAAAGTCGGAAAGCATATGTTATGATTAGGGCTACAGAAAATAATCGAGAAAATCTAAAAGATTGTATCAAATTGGAGAATTTAGATGGATTTGATTTGTATGTAAATAATGACCTCATCAAAAAGTTTACATTCAAATCAATTTAGAAGTGAATTGAATTGGTTCTAATATTACAATGGAATATTTTGTTAGTTAATACTTTATAATTTGTACTTATTATATCAAAAGGCCAAATTTTTTATTTTAATTAAAAGTTCAAACTAAAATTAAAATAAAACTCAAAATTATCTTATTAATGTTTTCAACAATAGGGGTAAAGATCGTAGGATATTTTGGTTGTTTAAGTAATTTTATTCAAATTTATTAAATAAAAATGATAAAAAAAATATTAAAATTACGTTTTTGACGCGTGTTTCAACATTCAAGTTAATAAAAAATTCGAAAGATGAAAAAAAAAACTAATCAAAAAGAAAAAATAGATCCAGACTCTTGGAAAGAAGAGGGGGACACTTGGCCTTTTGGTGAGTAGAGGATGGATGGTTGTGATGATCCTAACCATTAAGGACTCTAACCCTTACATACTTGCTTCATGCGGTGTATCTTATGTAAACATCTTTTCTCACGAAACTTTAAGTTACAATCAAGTGGTTTTCGTGACTGTCAAGTGGTTACATCTGGTGAAACTTGCTTTATCAAACGTCATCTTTCAAATGAGTTTACCAATAAGAGTTGCAAGTAAGAGATTAGGCTTGAGCTAAAAACAATTGGATATCGATTATTCGACTTGTGGCTTGGGCTAATGATGTAAACTTTCTTTGATGACGCTTGAGCCAACCTATGGTTTGGTTCTTGATTTCTTGTGTTTAAGTCCTTGAATTTTGCAATTTTTATGACTATATCATATATCTATATATATATATATAAACTTAAACATTTGAATAATTGACTTAAATCGAATCAAATTTATACTTAATTATGACAAAACAATACTCAATTAGCCAATAATCTTTTAATCAAATAATAAAAAAATGTTGTAATATGCTATAAGATTTAAGATCCTTCTCAAATAACCTCAATCCCACCCCTCAATAATTAAAAAAAAAAAAACTCCATTACATCTCTTTTCTCCATTACGGTTTAAAAGGATATTAATAGACAGATTTTAGTTTTAGTTTAGGTAAGACAGATTTTAGTCTTAGTTTAGGGTAACCCATGTTTCTTCATGGGCTGGCCTCAGTCTCAGTAGGCCAGTACAATATAAGATAAAGCAACCCAAATTTGTCTCGACGACCCATTTCTCTGCAATTATAGTTTCCTTCATGAGGCAGTTGAAATTATTTGAGCCAGGTGCCAACCCAATTAAGTTTTATATCCAACAATAGCTCATAGGAATCTTGAGGCCCAGATTCCCGCTGTTAATGCGCCATGATTATGAGCTATGATCTCTAGGATTTGGTTCTTGATTTCTTGTGTTTGAGTCCTTGAATTTTGCAATCTTTATGACTATATATATATATATATATATATATATATAAACTTAAAAATTTGAATAATTAACTTAAATCGAATCAAATTTATACTTAATTATGACAAAACAACACTCAATTAGCCAATAATCTTTTAATTAAATAATAAAAAAATGTTGTAATATGCTATAAGATTTAAGATCTTTCTCAAATAACCTCAATCCCACCCCTCAATTATCAAAAAAAAAAAAAAAAACTCCATTACATATATATGACTATATCATATATATATATATATATATATATATATATATATATATATATATAAACTTAAAAATTTAAATAATTGACTTAAATTGAATCAAATTTATACTTAATTATGACAAAACAACACTCAATTAGCCAATAATCTTTTAATTAAATAATAAAAAAATGTTGTAATATGCTATAAGATTTAAGATCCTTCTCAAATAACCTCAATCCCACCCCTCAATTATCAAAAAAAAAAAAAACTCTATTACATCTCTTTTCTCCATTACGGTTTGGAAGGATATTAATAGACAGATTTTAGTTTTAGTTTAGGTAAGACAGATTTTAGTCTTAGTTCAGGGTAGCCCATGTTTCTTCATGGGCTGGCCTCAGTCTCAGTAGGCCAGTACAATATAAGATAAAGCAACCCAAATTTGTCTCGACGACCCATTTCTCTGCAATTATAGTTTCCTCCATGAGGCAGTTGAAATTATTTGAGCCAGGTGCCAACCCAATTAAGTTTTATATCCAACAATAGCTCATAGGAATCTTGAGGCCCAGATTCCCGCTGTTAATGCGCCATGATTATGAGCTATCATCTCTAGGATTTTCAATGTCATCAACTCCCAATGTCACTCTCTCTTCATTACAACATCCACACGTCTCACTCTCGCGCTATCATTGAAATATCCCAGTCAACAAATTCAAGTATCCAATTCATGCTTTCCTTTGAATCTTTATAAAAAAATTAGAACACAGAGTTGTGTAGGACAGACGAGGATAGACTTCTCCAGCTGAATCCAGTTTCGGTGGCTGCCTCAACTTAGTATCCTGTAAGTTTGATTCCATCTCGGCCTGTGTGTTTGAATTGTTTCTTCTCTTCTTGTTTTTGAAACTTGTTTCCAGTTAGTGTAAGAACTCAATTTCTGCTTATTCAGGTTAATTTTGCTTGAATAGATATAGATTTGATTAGCAGTCATGGGGCAGAAGAGCTGAAACCTGGCAGTTGAGCTTCTACATGCTGACTTTCTGCAATTTATTGTTAAGTGCAGCTATGATTCTTCAAGTTCTCTGCCCTTCTGCTTTTGACTGAATTCTCGAACCAAGAGTAAGCAGGGAAAGATAAAGTTCTGGAAAGTCATGGCTGAAGATGACTTTTACACGAAAGATGGTACAGTAGATTACCATGGAAACCCGGCCAACAAGAAGAATACCGGAACCTGGAGAGCTTGTCCCTTTATTATTGGTAATTTTAAAATCAACCAGTTATATTTGGTGATGTTTAGTCATAAATGGTTGCTTATCAGTTTAGCATTAATCAACAGGAAATGAATGCTGTGAAAGGTTGGCCTACTATGGGATGAGTAGCAATCTGGTGCGCTACTTCAAGCATCGACTCAATCAACATAGTTCTGTTGCTACTAGAAATAACCAGAACTGGAGTGGAACATGCTACATCACACCGTTGATTGGAGCGTTTCTGGCTGATGCTTACCTGGGAAGATATTGGACAATTGCCCTTTTCTCAATCATTTATGTCTTTGTAAGTTTTGCAGAACTCTTGTGGAACAGATTGAAGTTTATGAGTTAAATAAGACCTATGCTTATCAATGGAAGAATGAAAAAGAAATGGTGCCTGAGATTTTGAAGCAAACTTTCTATGAAATCTTCATCTTCTTAATTATTGTAAAATCATTTCTAATTTTCTCACAGGGAATGACACTTTTAGCATTGTCTGCAACCGTACATGGCATCAGGCCAAGGTGTTATGCAGAAGATAACTGCAACCCAACAGTTACACAGAGCGCAGCTTTCTTTGTAGCACTTTACATGGTTGCACTGGGAACAGGAGGGATTAAGCCTTGTGTCTCATCATATGGAGCAGATCAGTTTGATGACACTGATGAGGCTGAGAAGAAACACAAGAGCTCTTTCTTCAATTGGTTTTACTTTTCCATAAACATAGGTGCTCTTATTGCTTCTTCTGTGTTGGTCTGGGTACAGGATAATGTGAGTTGGGGGTGGGGATTTGGAATCCCTGCCATTGCTATGGCAGTAGCTGTTACATTTTTCTTTTCAGGTACTCGTTTGTTCCGCAACCAAAAGTCCGGAGGTAGCCCTCTCACGCGCCTCTGTCAGGTGCTGGTGGCATCCTTCAGGAAATTCCGATTGGCAGTACCAGCCGATAAGTCTCTTCTGTATGAGACTGCAGATGCAGAATCCAATATCAGAGGAAGCCGGAAGATTGAGCACACAGAAGATCTTAGGTCAGTGCCTGAATGTCAATCTCAAACTTGCAACTGGTTACAGTCATGTCTAATATTATGGAAGCTATGAAGGTTTCTTGATATTTCCTCAAAGTTATTAGGAACATAGGCTAACTGTGGTTTTCATATTGACAAGAAATATAATAATCCATGTTCGTGTGTTTCGACTTTCGAACTTCTGCCTAATTTAAACTTCAGATTTTCACCATGCTCAAGCTCTAAGATAGCTGTTCTGTTCTTCAGTTTCTTTGACAAAGCGGCTGTGGAAACTGAATCAGACTGCAAAAAAGGTACAGTAAACCCATGGAAACTTTGCACAGTTACTCAAGTTGAGGAGCTAAAAGCTGTCATTCGTTTGCTCCCCATATGGGCCACTGGAATCATCTTTGCTGCTGTGTACAGTCAGATGGGCAATTTATTCGTGTTGCAAGGTGAAAGAATGAATACTCACATCGGAAATTCTTCCTTCCAGATCCCACCAGCATCACTTTCGATCTTTGACACCCTCAGTGTTATCTTTTGGGTGCCAATCTATGACAGAATCATTGTCCCAGTGACAAGAAAATTCACTGGCCACAAGAATGGCTTAACTCAACTTCAGCGGATGGGCATTGGCCTTGTCATATCAATATTTTCCATGGTAGTTGCAGCAATTCTGGAACTTGAAAGACTCCGAAGAGTGAGGAAGCACAATTACTATGAGCTTAAGGAAATGCCCATGACAATATTTTGGCAAGTTCCACAATATTTCCTTATCGGGTGTGCAGAGGTTTTCACACTCATTGGACAGTTGGAGTTTTTCTATGAGCAAGCACCTGATGCTATGAGGAGTTTCTGCTCGGCTCTACAACTCACTACAATTGCACTTGGTAACTACTTGAGCTCTCTGCTTGTGACTATTGTTACAAGTATAAGCACTAGGAATGGAAAGCTGGGGTGGATACCAGACAACCTAAACTATGGCCACGTTCATTACTTCTTCTGGCTATTAGCAGTGCTGAGTGTGCTAAATTTAGGGGCGTTTCTCTTGATTGCAAAATGGTACACATATAAAAGGCCAGTGGGGACTCTTCGTTGATTTTGTACCTTCCCCTTTACATGCTGACGTGACTTTAAATAATATTTCGCCTGCTAAAATTGTAGTATGTCCCCCAGCCCCTCCCCCTTATTATTTATACAGTTAAAGGGCTTCCTCATGTCTGTATTTCTCTATGATTTAATGAACAATAAAACAGGGTGAAATTCAAATGCAACTGGAGTGTAACCATTGACCCTTTAGCTTTTGCAATGATATTAAGTTATTTAAAGTAACTATTGTTCTCTTTTTTTGTAAAGTAAAGGCCTTTGGCCTGGAACTTCAGACCTGCAGAATTCCCGCCCCTTATAAGTAGGGACATGGTCATTTGAACAAATGCTCAAGGTAAAGTAACTATTGTTCTTTTAAGACCATAATGAAGAAACAATTTTAGTTTTCGTCCTTCTATTTTCAAGTTCCAATTTGTATCTCCATAAAATTCTGAATTATCACAAAGAGTAGGCCAATAATGACATAAAACTTATGACAGAAGTTACAGGAACTTGCAAATTTGCCACGATGCGGATCTTTATTAAGTTAAAATCACATAATACACTTAATAAAAGCAGTTCAGTACAAAGTAGAACCATAACACTTACCAGTGCCCTAGAAGGATTTTCTTACATAAACCTTGAAATGGAACTAGAGTTTGCTAGCTTGTTTACCGAACAATGAATGCCGGCCTTCAGCAATTAATTCCCCTGTTGCTTTGTTTCTCATAAGAACAACTGTTCCTGAATAACTTCCTCTTTGTCCTAAAACCTTTGAGGTAATCTCTAACTCATCCTGCAAATTGCCTCCTAGAGATCAGAATTGTATCGAACGAGGTATACCCAAATTCTCTAACAGCTACTAGCTGGTAACTGTTCTAAAAGAAAAACAAGTATCAATAACTGGCCCTTCATTTTGTCTGCCGAGGATCATAATCTTGGACTAACAGAACTGATTATCAAAAATCAGTAGGATAATACAAAGATATCATTTCTCCCTTCAGCTTCACAACAGGAAGCATGCTATAGATCCTCTCCCACCTCTACATATCCAAATCCTCAAGAAGGGGCAAATTCAATCTCACATCCTTGTTACAATTCTATACTATTTTCGGATTATTATCCAATACACTGTTAATGGAGTTTTTAAACATTATAAGCGAGGTTAAGACGGTGATATATACATTTAAGAATATTACAAAACAGATAATAAATAAAATAATAATACGTTACTATCTTAACCTATTTGTAGAGTTTAAAAACTAATTTATCTTTCAATCAGTTTTAATTCATTATCAAACTGAGTAACAGAATTGATTTAGATTAATTTTGGAAACATTCAAGGGATTCTAAGAAATGATAAAGCATTAATGGAAACTATTAGTACTCAATTCAAAGCAACTCACTACATTGAAGGACAAAGAGATTCTTAATCGAGCTCATAAGGAAGATGACTTACATTTAGCTTAGCAGTTCCAAGAAACGAGATGGACATGTCGACTGAAACATTCATAGGAAGACCTTCAACATGGACTACAGCCCCACCAACTTCATCAATAAGATTCGCAACAGCACCTGATGCCAGATTTCCACTTTTATCCTGCCATTAATTTATCCAAATAAGAAAAATGAAAAAGAAATCAACCCGATTCTCAAATAATTCTAATTCTATGGAATTCGAGATGGGGTTTTTGGTAGCTTACGGTGAGGCGAGGAGGGACTTTGAAAGTGCAGGAAACGAAGCCAGGCTCGACTCTGTCGACGCGTATGCCACGTAAGGCGAAATCTTCGTAGAAGCTGAACTCGGAGCCGACTCGGTGAGGGTGAATAGTGAGTCGTGACACGCTCTCTGCTTCTTCTTTGTTCAGTTCCAGGAATTGTTTGACTTTTTCCATGTTCGATCTTCTTAGCTCTATAGCCGAGATTTGACTGTGAAAATCGAAAACCATGAAAGACGGTTAAAAATGGTTTCAGTTACCGGTAATTCAATCAGATTGGGTTGGATTGGACCTGGAATGGGAATCGAGCGGATCAATTTGGGCCTAGTTTTTCCCATTTTCCTTGAAGTGCAAGGGAATTCATAACATGGTGGGAAAAGAGATAGTAAGTATTAGAATTTGAATTCGGGTATCATCATTTTTATTTGAATTTAATTTCAAATTTTTATTTTCAAATTTGATTTTAAGAATTTTTAAATTGAAAATTTCATATTCTAACAATAGGGTTTTAGTTTGGTCATAAATTTAATATTGTGGCTGTATTTATTGACACAATTAAATGATTAATCCACAACCACTTGCATATCCCATTTACATATTAACTTTATATAACCTTCTTTCACTAATGAAGTAACATTTTGTGATTAAATGGTAATATATATCATTTATATACTATTTGAGCATTAAAGTATAAATTTAAAATTTAATATTGCTATGAAAAAAATATTGTAATGATATGAAATATCTAAGAAAATTTTTAAAAATAATAAAAGTTTGAAAATATGAAATCCATAAATTATTTTACTTACAAATATTACGCTTAAACGGGTTTACAAATCAAAATTTAAATAAAAAGAATTCACTTTTTTTGTTTTGTTATTAAGATTAAACAAAAAAAACACTTTTAAATAGAAGGGGTAAACTTATCTTCATATAATATTTTTTAATTTTTTTATTATTTTATTAAAAAAATATATTTTTAATGATATTTTTATTATTTTCAATCTCGTTGTAAACTTATCTTATTGTTCATTGAAATTAACTCTAAACTTAAATACATTTCCATTTTAAATTTTCATATAGAGTTTTAACTCTATTGTTATCAATAAACATATTTAACTTTTATTTTTTCTATAAAACTATTGATATTCTATTGTCATTTTTTAAATATTAATTAAATTTAAAATCAAATTAAATTAAATTAAATCCCGTTAAAAAAATAACTCTTTCAAAATTATATGCTTCATCTACAAAACTCGAGTTTAAAATCGTACTTAAAAAACATCATATTCTTTTTATTTAAATCACATTTGTAGATTTAACTCTTATTATATACACATTTGTTGGTTATTTATTCATTTATTTACAGTTGGATTTTTTAGTTAAAAAAAAAAAAATTGGTTATTGTTTCATTAAAAATTTACCTCGCTTGTTTAAAAACACACTTTAAGGGAAGAAAACAAACGTGTGGGTTTCAAATTCCAATGCTATTATGATGTGATCTGCCTCGGAAGAGTTGACTTCCAGAATGTAAACAGACATACGGAAGTGGCAATTGCGGGGACATTTCCCATAAAAATAGCCAAACCCCAACCGTTGTTTGGACTCTTATTCTCATAGAATCCTAAGTTGACAACAAATCTCCCAAATAATCCTCCCATTAAAAAAATATATATAACAAAAATTTCTTAATATAATCCTTGAAGTTAGTGTTATTAATGGTTTGATATAAATGATTAAAATTTAAATATTGAATGAAAAATATTTAAATTTAAATTTTTAGGTCTCTTTTAATATATAATATTTAAATTTTAAAAATTTTTTTATATAAAAATATAATAAATTTATAAATCTCAATAACAAATTAGTGTTATATCTAACCTTTGAGATTGGATAATTTTTTCTATTTTTAAACTTTTTATAACAAAGATAATGTATAATTTTTATATACTATTATTGTATTATAGATTCACTTTACTAATGAATAAATTTTAAAAAATATTTCAAGTTCTAGTAAATAATACAAATGATTTTTTTTTTTTTATTTACTCATAAGGATTTGACATATTTTAGCTTATTCAGTATTAAAATATCAATTTTTAATAAAATGACAGTGTATAAAAGTTATACATTATTAATGCATCATAAAATATTTTTTTTTTATAATTGAGAGCCAAGACTTCCTTATTTAAATTCAAACAATTGAAGGGTATAAATATCTTTATTATTAGATTTTCTATTTTTTAATTAAATTAGTGCCATTTGATTAATGATATACTATATCAATCAAGTATTTTATAATAAATGAAATTTTTTATTTTACAAGAGAAATTAAAACAATTGTACATATTTTTTTTGTTATTATTATTTTTATTTTTAAATATATTTTAATTGGTATGGATTAGTTTACTAAAAATCTAAAAAATCAATAGGCAATGTATAAATTAATTTCTGCATATACTAATGATATAATGTTTTCTTTCTACATTATTGTTTCTGAAAATCAATTATTTTGTCCCTACAACCTACACCAATAAAATTAATAATTATTTTTTATTTTTTGTGAGGAATAAACTTTAGAAAAACAAATTGATGTGATATGATTCGATTACAACCAAATATTTTGAAGCCCATTATTGATTGTAAGATTGCAAATTTTATCATTTACTTATCAGAAAGAAATACCAAACATTATTATTTTTAGGAAAAGTATGAGAATTTATTTGATACATTTAAAATTTGTAAAACAGTAAAATATATTAAAAATAAAAAAAAATTCGACGATTTCTTAATTTTACTCGAAAAATTAAAATTTTGTATTTAAATTGTAATTAGACAATAAAACCCAAAATAGAAAGGGTTTAACCAGGGCTTGCCGTTTCTCTTCCGAATCTTAATACTCTTGTCTTTCTCCGACAGTAATCATCTGCGTAGTACATTACATTCTCTCTCTTTTTTTTTTCTTTTTCTTTCTCGGAGCATGAGCTCATTGCCTTCCTCGAGTCATGACTCTGCAGCCCCACCGCCACCATAGACACCGTCTCTCCTCCTGCCACCGCCACCACACTATCACACCTGTCACTGGCTTCTGCGCATCATGTCTCAGGGAACGCCTCGCTGGCATCCAAAACAACTCGCCTACCACTACCGCCTCTCCCTCTTCCTCAACCTCGCAGCTCCGACGCTCCAAATCCTGCTCCGGCGGCCTTAACCCATCTTCCTCCTCTGCCGCCTCCGAGCCCCATCGTAAGTCTTGTGACGTAAGGGCTCACAATACCCTCCACCACCTTTTCGCCATCGATGACAATATAAAAACTCTCCATGTTAACCACCCTCCTTCAAAAGTTGAAGCTTTTCAAGGCTTTGAAGAGGAAGAAGACGTAGAAGGAGAGTTAAAAACGATGAAGGAGTTCATAGATCTCGAATGGGGACGCAAAACAACTTCAGGGAAATCTTTATGGGAAGCAGCTTCGGTTTTTAGCAAGAAATTGAGGAAATGGAGGAAAAAACAGAGCAAAAAGAAGGAGAAAGTTGAGGGTTTGGTTCTTGAGAAGGCAAACGAAAGGGGATTAAGAGAGACTCAGTCGGAGATCGGGGAATATGGGTTGTTTGGGAGAAGATCTTGTGATACTGATCCTAGATTTTCAGTTGATATTGGCCGTTTATCTGTTGACGATTCAAGGTTTTCTTTTGATAAACCAAGGGCTTCTTGGGACGGTTATTTGATAGGGAAACAGAATGCAAAGGTTAACGAGGAAGGGAATGCTGGGGAAGAGAGATTGAGTGTGGTAAAAGAGGAAGAAAGGAGTAGCCCTGGTGGGTCAGCTCAAACGAGAGATTATTATGCGGATTCTCCGAGTAGTAGGAGGAGAAGTTTCGACCGGTCAGCCTCGAACAGGAAGATTAGCTTGGGGGAAGCTGAGGAAGTTAAATCTTCGATTTTGAATGCTAAAGTATCTCCTGAGACTGTCGGGTTGTTTCATGGGGCGAAATTGTTGGTTACCGAGAAGGAATTGAGGGATTCCAATTGGTATTCTAACGTGGAATCTGGTTCTAAGGATGTTGAGTTTGTTGCTGCCGGGGTTGGTCAAAAAGGGTTTAATTTGAAGAAGCCTAGGGGGTGGAAAAATGTTTGGAGTATCTGGGGTTTGATTCAGAGGCGAAAACAGAGTGAATTTGGAGATGAGGAGAGGAATACTGGAGGAGATTTGGGTGATGGGCCGCTAAAAGAGTCGTTGCAGAAGCTTAGAGGGGTGGCTAATGGAGATGAAGATATTAGAGGAGCTGTAGGCGAAGGAACACTGGCGGAGTCATTGCAAAAGCTGAGGAAGTTGGCCACTGGAGATGAAAGTAAAGGTATAGGAGGAAATGTGGCTGATGGGACGCTAGCAGAGTCTTTGCAGAAGTTAAGAAGGGTGGTCAATGGAGATGCAAATGGGAGTGTTGTAAGCCAGAGGCTTATGCGGAGCTATAGTGTTAGTGCTCGGAATTCAGTTGATGGGTCATCTTTCCATGGGATGAGTGTGACTGATTCTAAAGGCGATGGCGAGAAGAGAAGGGATAATTTTATGCTGCTGCAGAATAGGAGTGTCAGGTATTCTCCAAACAACCTTGATAATGGGCTATTGCGGTTCTACTTGACGCCATTGAGGAGTTATAAGAGAAGCAAATCTGGAAGAAGAAGGCTAAGAAACTCAAACACCATAGGTGGGAGTGTGCTGTAATGCCTAACGCCGCTTAAATCTGTTACGAGTAAGAAATTAAGTTGTAAAAAAGTGATAAATGCATTTCTCCTTGTTCTATAGATAAACAGAACACAATATCATATGATCATCTATCTCGTGTTAAGCATATGTTTTTCAAATAACGCAGCAACGGAAAAAATGGAGTAGTATCTTCATATTGTTAGTATAGTGAGAATTGTTGCAGAAATGTAGCTTAGTATTTACATGAAATGATATCACTTTATTCAGATATTCCCCCTTTTTCCAGTGATGGATTGGCTGGTACTTCCATTTTCCCTTTTGGAACCTTGCTTGTGCAATTGGATAATGTTTGTGAAACTTATAATCAGTTTGACTATGAGCTGAATGTGTTAAAACTTAAAACTACAATTTGCTTGTCAACTTTGAATTCAAGGCTGAGGTGCATAACATAACTAGGATAAGTCTGTTCTAGGACAGTAATGATTTTTGTCTTGTCTTCTGCATGTTAACTGCTGTTTAAGTTATGCATTTTACAGTCCACTTTGCTTCTGCTTACATGCACAGTGAAATGTGGTGGACACTGCATTGACTTCTTCATGACTAATTGCATCTCTATTCTCTACCCAAACTGGTATGTGTTAGTGGAGCTGTCATACTCAACTGTAGCAAAAATGGAGTTGCCTTGTAGGATGTTTAACATGATGTGAGGGCTTAGCTAGATGTTTGACAAAGATAGCCTTCCTTGGAGGGGCTTGGGTTTCTATTCTTAGCTTTTTCGTGAAATTGACCTGATGTTGTGATAATCAAACCAAATCCACATTACTTCATATTAACTAATTCATTGATCATTGGCAATGGAGACTTGAAATCCTTTTTGAGTTTCCTGATCCTTGGAATTTGCTCAATCAGATTTTCCATTTCTTGACATATATTTAGCTTGAATTTATCCATCTGAAAGCAGGGTATCATTTCATGCATTGAGGTTTATGCTGATTAGAGCGCAGTCGATTGATGAACATCTGATATAGATTTCTGACCAACCTACTCATTTGATTCATGAATAACTGATCTTTAATGTTTGGAATATTATTGGCCTTAAAAGTTCATGCAGTTCAAGATAATTGTATAATGAAAGTAAGCCCTTGTTTTCTGCAACTAGTTTGGAAAGTCACTATTATCACAATTATAGAAGTTAATTGCTTGTTTTAGACATAGAAAGCATCACTTTGCTAGCTTAGTTCTCACACGTAAAACAAAAAACTTTGGTGGCAAGCATTATTTTTTACCTTATTTGTTGTCCCAGAAAAGAACATAGCAGATAAGAAAAATGCCTTTCTCTGTAACGACCTCTTTCCCGAAAAGGACCAGTCCATGATCTTCTCAAATACCAAGATCGCAAGATCAGTGATATTTGTCTATTCGATGAAATATGCTTTCACCAACAGACAAATCCGATTACAACACCACATATCTGTTTTAGCTTTCAAGTTCTATAATTCCACGTGCTAGTTGTCGACATTCATGTCGAGCTCTCTAATAATTTTTTTTTCCATGAAAATTGCTTCCCATTGGAAATTCCCAAAGAGAAAACATTCCAGATGAAGGATGATGCCAATGGGAAAATTCCAGTGCCAAAATGAACAAGACAAGCACAAAACATCTTCATAAACAACAGTAAAAATCAAAGCACATTGTGACTTGCTCTTAGTTAAAGTAATAAAACTGACATGAAATGTAGCAGAGATCTTAGTTTAGCCGAGATGAAGCATCTAATTCGGATATCAAGCAGGAAAGAGGACCAGTCTATAGTCTACTCAAATACCAAGATCAATGGTATTCGTCTATTGATGAAATATGCTTCCACCAACACACAAATCTGATTACTACACCACATCTGTTATAGCTTTCAAGTTCTATAATTCCACGTGCAAGTTGTCGCCATTTATGTTGAGCTCTCTAATAACTTTTTTACCATGAAAATTGCTTCCCATTGGAAATTCCCGAAGAGAAACATTCCAGATGAAGGATGATGCCAATGGAAAAATTCCAGTGCTAAAATGAACAAGACAAGCACAAAACATATTCACAAAGTACAGTAAAAATCAAAGCACATTGCCACTTGCTTTTAGTTAAAGTAATAAAATTGAGATGAAATGTAGGCAGAGATCTTAGTTTAGTCAAGATGAAGCATCTAATTCGGATATCAAGCAGGAAAGAGGCTGCAGCACATAAGGGTTAGCAAAACATGGATTATTAAACATAACTTGGATCATCCTGGAAACTCAATCTTCAAACACGATACAAAGAAATCCATGCAACACCCCCACAGATTCTTCAAGCAATACACTCTACAACCTGAAAGCTATAGCAGAAATCAGTCACTCAACATCATACCCCTTCTCCTGAAGCTCCGAAATAACCTCATTCCTCATCCTGAGCCACAGCTTCATTGCTTCCTGCTCAAATTTCTTGTTCTGCATCTCTTTCTGATAGTTAGTGGAATCTTTATCTGTTTCAACTATCCCTTTCGGGCCAATCGTGGTTCCAATCATGCCTCCCTTAGCAACAAACTCTTCCATTGCCTCAGCATCACCAGGATAAGGAAACTCTCTCCGCTCATATAAGTGGGCTAGCTCTCTTTCTTCCTTCGGCCTAGGCTTCAACGTCCACCACCCCAGGGGGGATGTTTCGTTGTAAAGCCAAGCGACGCCGAAGAGCGTGTACGTGCACAGCAACGCCTTCCCAACTTGTTTCCAGAAGTGGTAGTCTTCTTTGCCTAACCCTATCTTCCTCAAATACTTATCCGCATCTATCGATTTCAACAACTGGAAACCTGAAATTTTGATAAACTAGCTTCATATAGCCATTTCATCAAACAGGTTGCAGCCAACCAATTGAAGGAAATATAATACATGCTGCTCACATTTGTCATTAGAATTTACCTGTCTTAGCTTCCTGATATCGTTTCCGAATCATGGCTGAAGAAAGACGAAATCTTGATCAAACTAAACCCAATCCGTTGATCAAGAAATAATTTATGTCTGTCGCATGATAATCCGATAACTTACCTCACCTAATTTCAATTGACGATAAGATCACAAGAGCAATACAGTTTTACGAACTTCCAAATTTATCCATACACTTTATCAATATTGACGAAAATCTTCTTTCACACTTTTACGGGTAAGTAAGGGGTAGTTGAGTCATTTTATAAAATTAACGGTATATAATGTCAACAAGGCGGCTAAGCTTCTCGAGTAGCGGTCGGCGGCGGTGGCTGCAACAATGAAATCAACACCATGTTTAAATCGACCGGTTAGCAATTGTACTTTGATTAGCTTTAAAAACCCAAAATTTATCGAAGCTAAGCAATTTAAACTTCAATTACCTTCTTTTTCGATCGAGTTTTCAAAACTTAAATGCTTCGGAAATGTAAATTCGAGGACCGGAGTGAGAGTTCGGCAGCTTCTTCGAGATGACTTGGGTGAGTCGAGGAGGATTCTATCCCGTCGAATTAGGGTTTCATCCAACAATGCTCAGTTCGGTTCGTTGCCGAACAAAGACGGGGCTGAGTCGTCAAGTTTCGCTGAGTTTATCACGTCCGAGCGTGTTAAAGTGGTGGCGATGCTGGCTTTAGCTCTGGCGCTTTGTAATGCTGATAGAGTCGTCATGTCAGTGGCGATTGTGCCGTTGTCTCTTGCTCATGGCTGGAGCCGATCGTTTTCCGGCATCGTTCAGGTGGCCTTTTTAATGTATTTGTTTACTTCTCTTGCTTTAATATTCCCTTTTTGATACTTTGGAACTTAAATGATAGTATTACAGTATAACTTGCTAAATAAACTGACAAGTACTTGAAAAAAATGCATGATTTTACTGCTTATGTTAGAGTGGGCATGTTAGTATTATTTAGATCAGATGTATGATATTCTTTTCAGCCATTTACTTTTGCTTTTTAACAACATTGTAGGATTGTGCAAGTAGTAAAGGTGACAACCAAAGCGAACCTTAAATGCAGACATGTCTGTTTCTTATAATTGGTAGAAACAACTGATCGTAGTCAAGTGGTTTTTATTACATGATCAAACTTGGGTGTATGGTTTTTTTAGAATTATGTTTTTGAAAATTAAGTGACCACTTTAAAATTTTTTGCAGTCATCTTTTCTATGGGGATACTTGATTTCACCTATAGCAGGAGGGACATTGGTGGACTATTATGGTGGCAAGGTTTTAATGGCCTGGGGAGTGGCGTTGTGGTCATTAGCTACATTTCTTACGCCATGGGCTGCTGAAAACTCTTTATGGGCGCTACTTTTTACCAGAGCTATGCTTGGTGTTGCAGAAGGTGTGGCCCTTCCTTGCATGAACAACATGGTAGCAAGGTATTGATGGTCTGCTTATTTTACTGTTTGATGATGATCACCCTCTATTGTTGTTATAATCATGTACTTTCAAGCAAGTTCATTTTCATATCGACAATATGGAGAAGCCAAATTTCTGAAGAAATTGTGCAAACTTTTTCTTTTAGATGGTTTCCACCAACAGAACGTGCCAGGGCTGTTGCAATTGCAATGGCTGGATTTCAGCTTGGAAATGCAATAGGACTGACTTTGTCCCCAATTCTCATGTCCCAAGCTGGTATTTTTGGACCATTTGTGATATTTGGACTCTGCGGATTTCTTTGGGTTTTAGTATGGTTATCTGCGACATCAAGTACTCCTGACCGAAGTCCTCAGATATCAAAATATGAACTGGACTACATAATGAACAAGAGACAGAAATCTCAGGCAGTGGAAAACAATCCCAAGACCAAAATGGTCCCTCCATTCAGAAGATTGCTTTCTAAAATGCCAACATGGTCCCTAATTGTTGCTAATGCCATGCATAGCTGGGTAATGCACATTCCTTCCCCTGTAGCTTATTATGTGATTATGTTAATAATTTTCTATATATGCTCTCTGACCATTCTACCATAAGCTCCTTTACAAGTTAAAACAAACACTGCTATTGCCTTGCCTTACGCCCCTATATTATCACACTACATCCCCTCCCCTAACACAATATTTTATACTTTTGGCACACAATATTTTATACTTTTGGCCTTCTTTTTTTCAGTCAATGTGAAAATTTATAAGAAATGGATGCATTAAAAGCTAAAATCACATTAATTGACAGGGCGAATAGTTCTCTAACAAAGGAAAATTCTCATACAGTATTATTGCTCAGTCAGCTTTGCATATCTGCAAATACTCAAATTTTTTAACAATATTATTTTTGCAGGGCTTTTTTGTTATTCTTTCATGGATGCCTATCTACTTTAACTCAGTAAGCGCAAAAACTTAACTATAAGCTGTTCATTTTGTGACGTGTGCATGAATTTTGTCTTATTATAAGGTGCAAATAAGAACATTTTGGCATAGGTTCATCATGTTGATCTCAGACAAGCAGCATGGTTTAGTGCTGTTCCATGGAGCATGATGGCATTGACAGGATACTTTGCTGGTTTATGGTCAGACACATTGATACGGAATGGTACCAGTATCACTTTCACTCGCAAGATCATGCAGGTAATGTTGGAAGAAAATGATACTATTCACTTTAAAAATGGGTCACTTATACCATGTTTCTTTTGCTTCTAGCTCCTTTTCTTCCGGTGGTTGTTTGCTTGTCTTCATTTAGTTCTGAGCTTCCTTTCTGCTCATTAAGCATCCAATCTATGTCTTATCTGCAGTCCATTGGTTTTATTGGTCCTGGGATTTCTCTGATTGGTTTAACTGCTGCTAAAAGTCCATCAATTGCATCTGCTTGGCTTAGTTTAGCTGTTGGACTGAAAGCATTCAGTCATAGTGGTTTCCTTGTCAACCTTCAGGTCAGATTACTGAATAATTATCAAAAGGTAAATTATAAGATTGAATGAAATTTTCTCATTCTTCTAACTTTCTCCCTTTTGTTTCTGTTACCAGGAGATTGCTCCACATTATGCTGGTGTTTTACATGGTACGGTGATTCCTTTGCATCAGCATGTATTTTTTGCTTGATTGCTTTCTTCAAGTGAAAAGTTTTATAGCAGACTGCCTTACATGACAAACTTCTTGCTATAAGTGAAATGGTCGGTGTTAAATTAGTCCACCGAAGTATAAATTATTGTTACCTCTGCTTTGAACACTTATTCCTATGCTCTTGATGTAGATGCTAACTCCTCCATATGATACGTCATGTGCATTGCCTGGTAGAATTTGTGTATATGATCCCTTTGTTTATTGGCAAGAAGGTAAATTGTTAACCACTGTTCAAACAATTATCATGGTACATGGATTTTCAGTAGAAACGAACTCGAGCATGATAATTAGATCTTAATTTTAATGAGAAATAAATAATTTATTGGGAGCATATTGCATTATTAGACTCTAGTGGAAGAGAAGTGTCCAGTTATTTATTTATTTATTTTGGGGCTGGAGAAAGATAGAGTTTGGTTATGTTTAAATAATGATCCCTTTATTTCTGACCGTAGGATTGTCAAATACTGCTGGAACAGTTGCTGCTATTTTGGGAACAGTTGGAGCTGGTTTCTTTGTTGAATTGGTGGGATCATTCCAAGGATTTTTGTTGCTCACATCACTCTTATATTTTCTTGCGGCTCTTTTCTACAATATATTTTCCACTGGAGAGAGAGTCAACTTCAATGAAAATGGTCAGTATCATAGCCAGTTTTTCTAATGATTTTTTAGTTCTTTTCTTTAACTTACTCTGACAAAGCCGTGCGAAATAAACCCCAAACCCCTTTAACCTATCCTTAAGGTCATAATGGATATGCTTAAACTATAAGATTTAAATGCTAAAAATTAACTGTATATATAAAACTTTTGAATTAGTTTTATTAAGAAAGATAATGCATCTTTTAATATTTGTGATTATAAGCTGACTGGTAGCTTCACTAGTTTAATTCTACCCTATACCTCGCTTTATCTTGCTAATCGGTTGCATGCATAATTTGTGGTCAACAGTTTCATGAACAAGTTCTGGGACTTCTCATCATACCCTCTACCCCTTTCTTTAGTTGATGGTGCAGTGTGGAGTCCTCTACTGCAACAAGATGATCAAAATGGTTGAGTCATAGAGATCGATGAGCAGTATATCCTGTAAAAAGAAATAACCTTCCTGTTAATTTCCTATATAAAGCTGAAGAAATGTACAGTACGTGATTTTACTGTCCAAGAGTGTGCGGAGAATCTGATTTTCCTATGCATTCAGGGCTTAACTCAAAATACAAAATCTTGAAGGGAAGTGATAAATGCTTTAAACCTTTCATCCGTTGACCTGTTTTTTATTATGTGTTATCTTTATCTTTCTCCTAAAGATGGGGTTGACCCTGCTTGGTTGACCTGTAAAATCTGCATCTTAAAAAATGATTTGCTGCAGGAAGGAAAAATGAGGACTACCATTAATGGCAGACTTCACATAAGCAAGTTGGTAAGTGGAGTTCCCGTCTGGAAATTAATGGCGTTTAGATGAACATAAAACTGCCTACAGGGTGCAAGGAATTCGGAGCTCTTTAGCTACATTCATTTTACCTAGCTATTATATATTATATTGACCGATGACTCTGAATGAAATGAAAGCAACTGCTCTGATAGGCCACACGAAAATCTATTTCTTTACCTGCAATCACAAATGATGTAGGGTCCAAAGTTCCTTAGCCTTACAAGAAAGAATGAAAGACAGTAATCTCTTTCTACAGGAATGGACTGATTCGAACTTTTGCATTGGGCTTCGCTTGTTTTACGGACGTGTCGATTGCTTCCACTGGATCTTGTGTGGTGGACTTTTAAAATCATCCGAACCTCTTTTCCTTTGCGATGGTTTTTTTTTTTTTTTTTTTTGAAATTTCATTTATTTATATTAACTTTTAAAAATATTTTAATTGTTTGAAAAGGTAAAATATTTCAAAAATGATTTTTAATAATAAAATATTAATATAAAATAATTTTATTAATTTTATAAATATAATATATATATATATATATATATATATATATATATATATATATATATGTTAAAAGCTTCTCGTTGTTATTTTTTGGATTTAGATATTTAATTGCCACCTACTTAAGCTTTTGGCCGGCTCCACAAGGAAAATAATTCATTTGCTTGAAGTGGTCCCGCTGGCTTAAAATATGAAGTCCATATCCTATAGGGAAGAGGGAGGCTACGATAACCATTTTGCCTTTTCTCGTTGCAAGTTGCAACCGACAGACTCAAACTGACTTCAGGGAAAAGGCCAAAACCTCTGCAAATGATGCAAGCACCTCAACCGGGTATGCTCCAATCAAGTCGAGGAAAACAAGATTCTAGCTCTCATCTTGATCAGCCTGGCAAAATCTCTTACAAGAATCAACATAAAACTCAAAGAGTCCGGAACTACTTCAAAGCTGCATCCAGGAAACTAGCTGGGGTTTTCACAGTATTACTGTTTAGGAAAAGAAAAAAGGGTATCACTGATGTCAACACAACGGACAACCAAGTCAAAAGAATTTCCTGTAAGTTTTTCATGGTTTGATTTCTTTCTTGTTGATCAGAAAGCACAAGTAACCAATGAGCTCTCCGCTGTTAATTCAATGACTATATCCTATGAGACAGGCTAAGAAGTTAATCTTATATCTGCTGATCAGAGGCTTTCTTATGTTTTTGCAGTTTCTACTTCAATGGATCGTTCGACAGGAAGTGACTTTAGGAGCTCAGAAATGTTAAAGTCCTTTGATTCATATGGTTCTCCCAGTTGTGTGAGTGGACATATCCCAACACCCGATTTCTCCTTTGAAGATATTTGTAAGGCGACTGGAAACTTTTCTGCTGGAAATAAAATTGGGGAAGGTGGGTTTGGAACAGTTTATAAAGGGAAGCTCAAGGGTGGATCTCTTGTTGCTGTAAAGCGTGCTAAAAAGGTACACAAATATGTACATATGCATAGGTTGTTTAGTCTTAAATAATGAGTTACAGTAACATCATCAGTCATTGTTTGCATATACATTCATTAGAGTGTCATTTGGATGCAAAACAGCAACAAATCTTAAGAACACGGGGGGATCTTTCAAAAATTTTATGCTAATAGCTTGGAGAAATAGATGCTGAAGTATTTAATACATGTGCACTTAATAATTTAATCTGTGACAGGACAAGTATAACCAGGGCTCACCACTGCAATTCAAGAACGAAATACTTACGTTATCGAAGATTGAACATGTGAATTTAGTAAGGTTATTTGGATTTCTGGAGCACAAAGATGAGCATATTATCGTGGTTGAATATGTTGGAAATGGAAATCTTCGGGAACATCTTGATGGTAAGGAACAATTTTCACACTGGTTACTGTACAGAGAGTTGTTTGTGGAAACTAGGGTATAACACAACAAAGTTAGAACTACAGTGGCTTTAGCTCTTTTAGTGACTATGTAGTAGACTAGCATCTGCTTCTTTTCGGATTTTGAATTAAAATTTTCAGTTATCCATAAAAAAGTTTCACACTCTTAAACTACCAAAACTAGAGTCAGCAGAAGCAGAAATGGGAAATAGATATTTTAGTTTTGGAAATTTAAGTTGATTTTTAGGCTATAATTCATGAATGAGAATAGGGTTAATTCTTAGCATGAAAAATAGGCAGAGTTGATTTTAGATTAAATAGCTTCAATGGCTCATTTAGCAGCAGATAGTTGGGTGCTCCATATAGCTTAATATTGGCAGTAACTAGAAAGAAATCTTCTGTAAATGCAGGTGCAAGGGGGAATGGGCTTGAAATTGCAGAACGCCTGGACATTGCAATTGATGTCGCCCATGCAGTTACCTATCTTCATACATACACAGGTAGTATTAATACTTTCTCAAGTACACCAGGCATTTCCTTGTCTGTAAAATGATTCTAAGAGTTATATCTTATTCCCTACCTGATTCAATGTTATGAATTTCTGAAGTACAAACTCAAATTGTAGCACTATGAGAATGTTCTGGATCCTTGTTATAATCTGGAAATAGTTGATTGTCTTAGCAAGGTCAGCCAGCTGGTTTCTGACAGATTTGCACCTCAAGAACATTAGATTACACGGCTTTTGTAACAATGTATCAGGATAGTAAAGTCTTTTAAGATAATGAATTCTTTTTTTTTTTTTTTTTTTTTTTTTTGTAACTTACAGATCCTCCTATAATCCATAGAGACATAAAAGCATCAAATATCCTTATCACAGAGAAACTTCGGGCCAAAGTGGCAGATTTTGGATTTGCACGACTTGCTGCAGAGGATCCCACTGCAACCCATATCTCTACTGAAGTCAAAGGAACTGCAGGCTATGTGGATCCTGAATACACCAGAACCTATCAGCTCACTGACAAAAGTGATGTATACTCCTTCGGTGTATTGCTTGTGGAGTTGATGACTGGAAGATATCCTATAGAATCAAAGAGACCTGTTAAGGAAAGGATAACCATACGATGGGTGAGTATTTCCTACTTTCCCTAGAACTACAAATAAAAATACTGGTTATTTGGAGAGGTGCTTGGTATTTTGCAGTTAATTGAGCATTTTTCTGAGTGCATATTGCTCTTATGGTAACATGATCGTATTTTAACAAGGGTTTGAACATCAAAGACATCAACCATGCACGTTATAGAGATAGGAATTTAGCTTCTCATTTGAATGTATCAGATACTAGGTGTATCAATTCCCAAGATGCTATTTAGCCTTTGTCAAGCATAATCTGAGTATTTATCGAAAAAGATCTGAGATAAACAGTGTTTCCATTCACACACAGTGCTCTTTGTGCGTCTGCTTTGATGTAAAAAGAGCACACCATAAGTTGCAAGATAAGAATCCCATTACTCTGCCTCCTCTCCTATGCCCAAAATCAGGTTTTAAGTAGCATGTGTCTAAAGAAGGCTGGTTCAAATTACACTCATAACCAAGTTCCTTTGCTTAGGCTTGTAACTTAATCCTGCATGGCGAATTTTAGGATTTGAACCAATCTTCAACAACCTAAATTTTTTACAAATGAATGACTTATGTTCATAATGGTAATTCAATAGAATAAAAGTTTAGTGAAAACTGAAGTCATAACCAACTGTAACTCTTATCCAGTTTACTAATTAAAGAGAAAGAAGTTGGTTATAGGTAATCACTATATTCTTATTTCAAGGTACCCTCTTTAATCTAGACTTGAATATGATGCTGCTTTTACATAAGAATGATGTCATTTCAGCTCAGTAAGACAAAAGAAATTTTCTAGTATTTTTGTATGAAACATCCATCATGATGATCACATGAAGTAGCAAGTTTTAGTTGCTTTCACATCCTTTTGGGGCCTGTTTCCTTGTATTATGGCCAATCATTGAGGGATTGAAATGATTTTCTGACTCAAATGCAAGTGTTGGTGTATACTATCATCTCCGTTGGATAACATCTCCAACAAAGTGATACATTGCAAGTGAGAAAACGGGTAATATCCGGAAGGGAAACTATTGATAAAGGAAACTCACATCTTCAACAAAGTTGAAGTTAGGAAAAATGATTCCATAGATTTCCTTGACTGCACATTGCTTAAGTTGCATGAAAGAATGGTCTGTGTATACATGTGCGTGCCCGTCAGCGTAAATTACCCTAGGGTCATATCTTCAACACTACTATTTCTACTTTCAAGTAAAATTAGGGTCTGTGCAGTCTAGTCCAGAATGGAAGTCATTTTATGTTACATCATATTATCATATTAAATGATAATTACTCTGGAAATTTGTTCATTTCCGGACTTGCTTCACCCGCAATTCGTGTTCACTGATTAGTAGCAGAAATAGGATGTTATGTCCAATAACAAAACCACTTCTGCTAAATTCCTAAAGCTGCCAACCATAATGTTCTCTGTGATCGAGAGCTTTCTATTTGTGCAGACAATGAAGAAATTAAAGGAAGGAGAGTCTGTCATTGCCATGGACCCAAGAATAAGGAGAAATCCAGCATCTAACTTGGTGGTGGAGGAAGTGCTGAAACTGGCTCGCCAATGCCTTGCACCAGTGAGACAATATAGACCATCCATGAAGAAGTGTGCGGAGGTTTTGTGGGGAATCCGTAAAGATTTCAAAGAAAAGGTCTCCTCTTCTGCTCCCTCGGCCTCTCACTATTCTGCAAATTTTCCTGATACACATGCAAAGACTAACAGGCATTTATTTGGAATAGAAGAGGATGAGAGCTATGGATTTATATCTGCATAATGTAGTGAGTGATTTCTTGAATTGTTTGTCTATTATTTTCCCATTCTTTTCACTGATGAAATGAAGCGAGAATATAAACAAATGATTACTGTTCCTAGAGCTTGTGCCGCAGTTTTCTATTCATTAGGGGTTTATAGGATTCATACATAAAGCTAGTGAATCTTTTTATATTCTTACAAAAGCTTTGCCTCTTGGCTTTACTACTTTACATTTGTGCATTTCCCCAGACGAAGTAATGGACCATGATAGTTAAGACAAGCAATACTGAATTCTTTTGATAAGAGATTCTATTTAAAGTAGCCAAATATAATACAAAAATTGTGTCATGTTAATCGTGGTAGTTTGCTTGGTGTAAATTGTGCAAACCACGAAAAATACCAAATAATATTTTTAATTTTTTCATATAAAGGTTTGTTAAAATTATAATCGGTTTTTGTACCCTTTTTTCGTATTTGTTCTAAAATTATGATCTAAAACATATACAAAATCATAGAAATTGGAAAAAAATTATCGAAATGATAATTAATCAAAATTAATAAACACTTTCATATTTCACTCTTCATGCATCTTAAATGTTCAAAATTAAAGAAAATGGAGTAAAAGGTGGAACCAAATTAAAACTTTATATCAAAGATACCATTATAAAAAAGGTCAAATACATATATATTATATAAAAACATAATATTTCCATTGATTTATCAATTATTTTCAGTTTAGGTGAATGGGCATGGGCTTTGGGTCCCGATCAGCGGAAAAGTTCAAGAAAGACAGGAAGCCCGTGATATTGACCCATTACATTTTCAGATCCGTTGGTTGAGCCATCCCGTTGAGCGCGCGTTCCCTTCAATCTCGCCACGTGTTCCCTCGCGCCTTTCCAGACCCCAAGTAAGCTAGAGAACGTGAAGTTGCCCACCACCTCATGCCTCCTCCGCAATCTCTCCGATATTTCTCCCTTTTTCTTTCAAATTATTATCAATTTCTCTTTGTTTCCTTTCTTGTCTTTTTTCAATTTTCGCCGTGAAAAATCTCAGCTCTTTCGCATATTCCCCGAAAATATCTTCTTTTCGCAACTTGCTTTGGAAAATTTTGGAACTTCCGTTCGAAAATAGTATTAGAGTGAGTGAGTGAGTGAGTGAGTGAGTTACCTCTCGCTACACTACTCTCTTTGGATTCACTGGATTTTCTCTCGTTTTCTTTCTCTCTTTTTTCAGTACTTTTTTTAAAATTTTTATTGTTAAGGAAATTGAAGATGGCGAAAAACGGCAAAGCTGCAATGGACAAAGTACCGGCGGTTGCGAATCCGTTGAGCGAGAAACCGGTGGAAATCGCATCGAATATTAGTTATCACGCGCAGTTCAATCCTCATTTCTCGCCGTTCAAGTTCGAGCCAGAGCAAGCGTTCTTTGCTACAGCCGAGAGCGTTCGCGATCGTCTCATCAAAGTATTTAATTGTTTCTGTTTTGTTTTCTTTGTCGTTATTTTTGTGAAGTTTTTCGCTAATTATGTTTTATGAACTTTTTCTAATATTATTTTTATATTTTTGTGAAGCAATGGAATGAAACTTTCCTTCACTATCACAAAGTTGATCCGAAACAAACTTATTACTTTTCAATGGAATATCTTCAAGGACGAGCTTTGACTAATGCGATTGGGAATCTCAACATTCAACATGCTTACGCGGATGCTTTGAATAAGTTAGGACATGAGCTCGAAGAGATTGTGGAGCAGGTAATTTGTAAACCAGTTTAGTCATTGTTTTGTTTATTAATTCTTATTTCTTCATTTTAAAAGTAATTATATTGTGAAAAAAAGAAGTAATTATTTTAATAATAAGATTCATGATTTTATTTTTATATGACATAATTATGTGCAAAATAATCCAAAGAAGCCTTGTCTTATAGCACCTTAACTCCAATTGGCAGACATGCATTTTTCGTTTTTAATCTTTTTAAATTTTTAGTTTTAATGTGCATTATTTCGATGACTGAACAATTTGTAGGAGAAAGATGCTGCTCTTGGAAATGGTGGTTTGGGAAGGCTTGCTTCTTGTTTTCTCGATTCCATGGCTACGTTGAATTTGCCTGCCTGGGGATATGGTTTAAGGTATAAATATGGGCTTTTCAAGCAGCGGATCACCAAACAAGGACAAGAGGAAATTGCTGAGGATTGGCTTGAGGTTGGCTCAATTTCATTTAACCTTTAAGTTGTTCCAGTGTTGTGAAGAGTTCTTGGGAATATACACTGATGCTTCTGTTTTGATTGGGAATTTTTGCAGAAGTTTAGTCCTTGGGAGGTTGTTAGGCATGATATAGTGTTTCCTGTCAGATTCTTTGGTCATGTGGATCTTAATCCAGATGGGTCGTAAGTGTTAATTTAAGACATAAATATGCCCTGTTTGGTTGATATTTTTACTGATTTTGTTTTATACTTCCTCCTAAGTTAAAAGTTAATTTGCGTTTTGAATTAAAGAAATGTTCAATTTTTAGCTTAATTCCTCAAAAATATTATGTTTGTCTCCAATGCACTTTTCCATTTTAGCTTCTGGAAGGAAAAAAAAAAGTAGCAAGAGAAACATTCTAATGCAGGCTTAGTACTGTATTCTGTTGACGTTTTCCTGGTCTGAATGTCTGTATCTACTGCCTCTGTTTTCATATAAATATAGATTTCATGATCTTATTTGATTTAAATGCATTGCAGTCGAAAATGGGTTGGAGGAGAGGTAGTGCAAGCTCTAGCTTATGATGTTCCAATTCCGGGATACAAAACCAAGAATACAATTAGTCTTCGCCTCTGGGAAGCAAAAGCTTGTGCTGAGGATTTCAATCTGTTTCAGTTTAATGATGGACAATATGAGTCTGCTGCAAAGCTTCATTCTGGTGCTCAACAGGTGAATTATCAAGAACCATTAATGAGAGGCTGCTCTTGAACGCCTTCATATTGCAGAGGGAATAAATTTGCTAATCTGGAAAGATAAATTGATTAATCAAATTGTTGGTTTCTGGGTACAAGAAGATATTAATCACCGAGCTTCTAAATGATTCTGTTGATTAGTATATATAACCTTCTGAAAAGTCTTGCCTACATATCATGCACACATCCCTCTGCTGGTTTTCTTGGCACTTACAGCCCATGAACATTTTGCTCACAGATATGTGCTGTTCTATATCCTGGAGATGCTACTGAAAATGGGAAGCTTTTACGTCTGAAACAACAATTTTTCCTCTGCAGTGCATCATTGCAGGTTAGTTGATGCAGTTTTTGTTTCCTTTCCTTTATAAAGATTCTGGTTCCTTGATTGTTCTATTCCCTTTTTTTCTGTTGTTACTGGCCTCTCCTTGTTACTTCATTCTTATATGCCTGAGGATTTACCATAGTCGTTGCAATGGGTTGGTTGCATGAAAATGGAATTCTTTTCTCCCAGTGTTTTTTACCCCCAAGGTTTCGTTACTTTTTGTAGAATTTGCCTTTTGAAAGCTAAAGAACAAATTTAAATAATATATGATAGAGGTTGATACGGCATGTACAGAATTAGTGCATGCTTTATAGAATTAAAGTATGAATCTGTATTAAGAATAATCTTGGTCATAGTTCCAAGTCAGTTTCTGATCAAATCTGTAAGTTTTGAGTGTAGTATGAATTCTGTAGGTGAAAGCCACCTCTTTGCTGCATTCAAGAATGCCGACCCAATTTTCATTTTATGAACAATTCTTACTGAGTTGATTGTCCCATATTCAACAGTCATAGGTGTTTAATTTTTTCTGCTTGAATTTATTATATTGGTCTCAGTGTTGGAATTATTACAGGACATTATTCTCAGATTCAAGGAGCGAAGAAGTGGAAAGGACTCATGGCAATGGTCTGAGTTTCCCAGCAAGGTTGCTGTTCAACTGAATGATACTCATCCTACGCTTGCAATTCCAGAGCTGATGCGCTTGCTAATGGACGATGAAGGACTTGGGTGGGATGAGGCTTGGGATGTGACAACAAGGTTCCTAGTTCTACTTTCCAAGTGTTTTATAGTAGCTTCTGTTTCTTTCTGGCATGTATTGCCATCAACATTTGTTTAGAATGCAACTATTAAATGTCAATAACTGAACCAGAACAATTGCATATACCAATCACACTGTCCTTCCTGAAGCACTTGAGAAGTGGTCACAACCTGTAATGTGGAAGCTCCTTCCTCGCCACATGGAAATCATAGAAGAAATTGACAGGAGGGTAATTCACTTGTCTTTTTCTTTCTATTTGTTTGAGTCTGCTAATCACAAATTTTAAGTTTTTGCAGTTTCTTGCAATGATAAATGCCACCCATCCTGACCTTGAGCATAAGCTTCCTAGCATGCGTATCTTAGATCATAATCCCCGGAAGCCTGTTGTGAGGATGGCAAACTTAAGTGTGGTATCTGCACATACGGTAAGTAAGCCATTTTACAAAAGCACTTCGGATAAAGTTATTTCGAGATGACAAATTCAGCTCTAGGTTTCTCTTAAAGATCACCAAGGTTCTTAAAATTGTATTAAAAATCTTAATAGTCATGAACTGTGTTTTGAGGAAATCACTGACTTTGGACAGACAGACACGTGTTTCTTTAACCTTTACTTGGTGAAAGTGTCAGCAACTGCAATGGCTTGAAATGCTTTTGAGGAAAGGGTTTTTTAGACCTATCACTGATTTCAACTCCTAATGATTCAAATATACATCTTGCTTTATATCATGTTATTTATTTCTCCTCAGGTTTCTTTATTATTTTGTCATCTTTTCCCTTAGGAAAAAGAAGAGAGAAAAAAGTTCTGTTTTTTTCTCCTTTCATGAATCAAAAGTACTGCTTTTGTGCTGTTCACTGATTCATTACATGATCTTCAAAGTAACTTTATATCGCTGACAGGTGAATGGCGTAGCCCAGCTGCACAGTGACATCTTAAAGGCTGAGTTGTTTGCAGATTATGTCTCTATATGGCCCACCAAGTTCCAAAACAAGACTAATGGCATTACTCCTCGTCGATGGTTTCGGTTTTGCAATCCAGAGCTCAGTAACATAATCACCAAGTGGTTAAAAACTGACCAATGGGTGACCAACCTCGACCTGCTTTCTGGTCTTCAAAAAGTATGTATCAGAATAATTTTCTGGCGGATGACTTTTTTTTATGCAAACCTGTAATTGCAATAATGTTGCATACTGAACTTATGCTTCTCCAACAGTTTGCTGATAATGCAGATCTTCAAAATGAATGGGCATCTGCTAAGATGGCTAATAAACAACGCTTGGCGCAATACATATTGCTTGTAACAGGAGTAAGCATTGATCCAAACAGTTTGTTTGACATACAAGTCAAGCGTATTCATGAGTACAAGAGACAGCTGCTAAACATTTTGGGTGCAATCTATAGGTACAAGAAGTTAAAGGTATAAAAGCACACTGATCATTCTTGACATTTTGTTTGCTTGATGAAATGTCATTTACTGGCATTTGAACCAGTATGGTATACTTTGTGATCTACCAAATTTGAATTTCATCACCATTCTTGTATCCATATTACAACTTATATTGCAATTGTGTACGTGCCTAGTTTTTCAATCTGATTGCTGTCTCCATATATATAACGTTCACAGTTTCATCGCTATTAATCAAATTATGCAATCAAAATAACTTAAGATTAAACAAAAAAAGGGGCCAAACTAATATGTCCTCTTTGTAATCAAGCTTTTATATATGCTAGTTTTCATTCATCATATTGATTTAGATATTTGAATTTTTGGTTCTTAATGTTTGTTCGTAATGTTTATGTCAACTTACAGTCAATGATCAAGTAATGTTCCTCCCTAACAAGCTATCTTAATTTAACGTTATATTTTGATTTAACAAGATTCACAGAAATTTATTAACTTTCCTGAAACTAATTTATGGTAGGAGATGAGCCCTGAGCAGCGGAAAAAGACAACTCCCCGCACCATTATGATTGGAGGGAAAGCATTTGCTACATATACAAATGCTAAAAGAATAGTCAAATTGGTGAATGATGTTGGTGAAGTAGTCAACAGTGATCCTGAAGTCAATAGTTATTTGAAGGTAAACTAATTCTTTTTCACTCTTCTTTAAACTTTTTGAGATCCTTTTTTGTGTATGAAATATGAATGCAACGTGCATTTCTCTAGCTTTTGAAGCCTTTTTTCCCTTTTCTTTTTCAATCAGAAATCTCTTTTCCTAGATCATGCTGTTGTATCATATTTGTGAAACTTTGAAGACATTGTTATTTAGAAAAGCAACAAGGACTATTGACAGAACTGGCTTAAAATGGAAATGGAAAGTTACACAGAAGAAAAGTAGAAAACTGTGATATATCTGGTGATAAAATTGCTGCATGGATGCAGTAATGATTGCCAAATTGGTAAAGGATTCAAGTTTAAGGCTTCAACAAGGCTTGAGAAGCAATTAATTCTTCTTTACTGTTCAAAGTATGTAGGCTATAATTATAATATATATATATATATATATATATATAGATATATATATATATATGTAGGCTGCGTGACATTCTTTATATGCTGTTCTCTCTGAGGGGGCGTTTGGTTGGGGGGAATTTTTTTTTCCCCCCGTAATTTTTTTTTCCGTCATTCGATTCCCCCGTTTGGTTCAAGTCTTTTCCTCCTTGTCAGTCATTTTATTTTACCTACAGTGCTCAATTTTGGGAAAATCTGGGGTAAAATGATTACCTTCGGATCCTAAGGTATTTTTAGATTACCTGAGTCAAAAAATTGTTTTTTTGGATCTAAAGTAATTTTTTTTTCCCTAGAATTTACCCCTTAAAATTTTTTTCCTGGATAAAAGGTAATTTTGTTTTCCAAGGTAATTTTTTTTCCCCCGAACCAAACGCACCCTGATTGTTATTAAATAAGGAAGCATGAATCTTTATCTAGTTAATTTTGGAAATGAAAATGAAATTATATGATTGTTACCACGGTGCAGAATGTTTGATAAATATTTTGATGCATTGCTGATTTATTTCAATTATGTTGGATTCATGCTACTAAATAGTGTGTTCTGCACTCATCATTCTTTCATTCTTCTACTAATGGCAAATTTTCAGGTGGTATTTGTTCCAAACTATAATGTATCTGTAGCTGAAATGCTTATTCCAGGAAGTGAGCTTTCCCAGCATATTAGTACTGCAGGCATGGAGGCTAGTGGGACAAGCAACATGAAATTCGCTCTAAATGGCTGCCTCATAATAGGAACACTGGATGGGGCTAATGTGGAAATCAGAGAGGAAATAGGGGAGGAGAATTTCTTTCTTTTTGGTGCAAGAGCAGATGAAGTCCCTAGGTTGCGCAAGGAAAGAGAGAACGGATTGGTATGAATTTGATTTATATATTTGTCCATATATGCTTCTCCAATGTGTGAAGCCGAAAATTGCATAAGACTTCTATTTTAGCCCAATCTTTTGAGACATGCACACCAAACACGTTTCAAACTCAATGAACATATCACCTGATAAAAATATGCATAGCTTCATGGAATGCTGGCAAGAATTAGTGAGCTTAGATTCATCCTGAAATTAAAGTGCAACTTTTAACTCGATCTACTAATTGCATTTTTTACCCTTGTCTGATCTATCCAACAGTTCAAACCCGATCCTCGGTTTGAAGAGGCCAAGCAATACATAAGAAGTGGAGCATTTGGAAGTTATGACTACAACCCACTTCTTGATTCTCTAGAGGGTGACTCGGGTTATGGTCGAGGTGATTATTTCCTTGTCGGTCATGACTTCCCAAGTTACATGGATGCTCAAGCAAGAGTCGATGAAGCTTACAAGTAAAGTCTTGCTTGTCTTGAACATTTTTAAATCTGAATGTTTCTCACGTTGCATGACCTTTAATTTCATGGTATTGAAATCACGTCATATATTGCTTTGCACCTTCAGGGATCCGAAGAGGTGGCTAAAGATGTCTATACTAAGCACTGCTGGGAGTGGCAAGTTCAGCAGTGATCGGACCATAGCTCAGTATGCTAAGGAAATCTGGAACATAGAGGAATGCCGCGTGCCGTAGTTCCTACCAGTCTCAGCAGTCGGGTTTTCGTCATAGTGAAAGCATATAAGGAGAAAGTAAAATAGGATTTGCATTCCCAAAGCGTTTGTCTTCTGCAGATAAATATAAACATGAAGCCTTCTTCTTTTCACCGAACTTAATAATTTAAGAAGCTCTGTTTTAATAAATAAATGTTGCTTGTCTAATAATCTGTTAATTTCAGTAATTAAAAGCAATCCTTTATGGTTTGAAGTTATGCACGTAATTTTTATGTATTTTGGTCAGAGAACGTTATTTTTGTGCATTCTATTGTTTGAGGTTTTACATTATGTCAGTATTTGCTTGTGGCAGCAAGTTGTTTAACTTTCAACACTAAAGCTATATTTTCGGTTAGTATGTAAATTTCAAGTATTATAAAATTGTATTATCTAATTAATTATTAAATTTAATAATTTAAAATTCACAAATTAATGAAATAATATAAAATGATTCAATTGAACTTAATGATTTTAAATTTAATATAATAGCACAAACTACAATTATACTATAGTAAAATTAAAAATATATATATATATATATATATATATCTTGCATAGATATAAATTTTAACATGAAACTATATTTTAAATAATACAAATATAATTTAACATATTATCATTGTTTTTATCTCATCATTAGAATAAACTATATGATCCATCATACAATCTGATGCTAAATGAACATGAATATATTATTAAACAGATAATTGATAAATCATTTAGGGAGGCGACTTATCAAATACCTGGTAACATTTGATAAACGAGTCCATTTAGAGAAACAAACCCAATTCTTGAAGAGCGGTCAACCGTCTAGTTCTCTTGAAACTACAAGAACATGGCATTCGATCAAAATATACATCTAAGGTTCGCTGAAGAACTAAAGCAGAGCACAGAAATCCTTTATTGTTCTTAGGATGAAGAATTGGATCCAGGAGAAACTGATCTTGAAACAGATCTGGAAGTCGGACTTGGACTTCTACTTCTACTTCTAGAGTAGCTGTCATTAGACCTTTCCTGCCTGGAACTCTTGGAATTTTTCTTAGGTGATGGAGAAATGCTGCGTGAGTAACTTCGACTTGAGCTGGTGCTTCTCTTGGGGCTGACACTACGTGAGTAGCTTCTCCTTGGCCGAGGAGTTCGGCTTCGAGAAACAGATCGATAATGGTGTCTTCTATAGCATCGACCATCAGGTGAATCATACCCAGAGTCATATGGAGAGTAGGACCTGTCATGCCTTCTACTGTAATGATCCTCTGGTGAGGATGATCGATCTCGCCTTCTATAGTATCGATCATCAGGACAGTAGGAACGGTCCCTGCGATAGTAACGATCATCTGGCGAGTAGGACCTATCACGCCTTCTGTAGTATCGATCATCAGGAGAGTAGGAACCGTCTCGTCTACTGTAGTAACGATCTTCTGGCGAGTACGACCTATCCCACCTTCTATAATATCGCTCATCAGGAGAGTAGGAACTATCATGTCCTCTATAGTAGCAGTCATCCAATGATCTTCTATACGAGTAAGAACAAGAGTAGGACCTATGCCGAGGGGTGTAAGATCTGCTCCTACTCCTATCAGATGAATATCGAGGCGACCGACTACGGCTCCTTGAATAAGGAGAATAGCTAGGAGACCGACGAGGTGAGTAACTTGGAGATCGATGGCGCACTGTATACCAAAAAGGAGGTTATAAAACATAAACTAGTTGGCTCGAAAATTTAACTAAAAAGCAATCCAGATAACTAAAATATTAATCAATTACAAAAAGATAGAAAGAAGGATCCATACCACGAATGGTTCTCAACCCCAAATACCTTCCTGGGGTAGGCGTTCTCCCCCTACGCCTCTTGGCCTGCAGTGGACAAAACTCAAGGAATGAGATTGTGAAATTACCAGATAGTCCGCAGATAAGAGGTGCCGGAAGAGAGTATAGCTGAATCCCCCCACCCCCAACCAAATGGGTATGAAAATTTATATCAAGATGCAGAATAAATGAAACAGCAAGAGAGATAAACAGCAAAATAAAGAGAGAAATGCAGGGCATACAACCCTAGCAGTCTGATTCTTGTTGTTGTGTTTGATTTGTTTGGTTAGTTGTAAGACTTTTGGTGTTTGGTGAAGAGCTGCTACACACAGCTAACCTGCTGCCACAAAAACTTCAAGTGGAAAGAAGCAAACAACTTTCAAACTCATAGAACTGACAATCCATAATTCTAATGCAATTTTAAGCGAGAAGCAATCACTAATAACTATCAAAGCAGCCACTCATCATGACAAAACCGAATTACGACTCTTTTACCTTCTCCACAGTAATGACACGCCCTTCAAGAACAGAGCGGTTCAAATACTTGATGCAGCGATCAGCTTCTTCGATGCTGGCCATTGTAACAAACCCAAACCCACGGGATTCCCTCGTCCACAGATCAACCACAAGATGAACATCTATCACCTATATATCAAGCTTCTCATTGTAAGAGCACATATACATATTACCTGACCATATGGATTTAGTTGAATGATATTACATTAGGGAATGAAAACTATTGTTTTTGGTAACCAAAAATTCACAAAGTTCGAACATAAAAGTTAAATAATGCATATAATGAAAGTTATACTCATCCTACATTTCCCTCACTTGCAAAATGCTTCTCCAACTCTCTCTTTGTGATCCGAGGTGACAAGCCTGTCACATACAAATTGTTCCCAGGATTTTCAACATCACTTTCAGCACTCCTACCAATCAAAAGTCAAACAGGTAAACAAATTTCAAAATTGATACAGAATAAGCAGCAGAAAGGCAGAACTAGAAGAATTAATAATACCTTGAACGACTCCTTGGCCTCGACAAAGATCTTGAGACAGACCTGCTGTATCGCTTGTATGGGGAAGGAGAGGGAGAATACCTTGACCTCCTCGAGTATGACATCTGGCACGATAAACACTATACAATTCAGTACTGAATTCCAAAACAGTAATAGTTAATTACAATCTCTCCTCTATAATCCAAGAGGCCACGGTTTGACCTAATGATTGTTAGTCCTCTTTTGGAGAGATTAAGTTCAAAAATCAAATCCCCTATTTCCAGTGATAAAGAAGAAAATCATTTTCTTAACCCCAAATAACAAAATTTCACCATATTGTGAAACAATTCTTCATAACTAAGTCTTCAATTTAATCCTTATATAGCCAATAGATCAGAATTTAAGATCTCACAATTTTACAATAACCTTCCAGATTAAATTAGAAATACAAGTGTATAAGAATCTTGAATTGAAAACTTTATATATTGATTCACATAATTAGACTTTTATTATATTCGAAAGATGACAAATTGACCAGTTCTTTCTGCCTATAACATTAAATATTTAATTGATTTTTTTTCTTTTGTTCTAAAACTTATTAGTTGAGAAATCAAGATTCAAACAAACAAGAAACTCCCGTATAAGCAACTAAGCTAAGCGATTTAAATTTAATGCCAAACCTATTCCTCATCATATAAAGAAGCCAAATTCAAATTCACCAAAAAAATTTCACATAAAAATAATACAAATAAAAAAAACAATCACCTACAAAGAATTAAAGTTCGATGAAGGAAAAAAAAAAAAAAGAGAATTGATTGAATTCAAGGCAATAATATAATTAAAATCAATAACGTACCTTCGAACAAATGAGCAATTATATCCCTCTCTGTCGCTCTTTCTTTATAGCTAAGCTAAGATTTGTTTGATAACGGTTTAGATGAAACAACAATGGCGAAAAGATTTTATATAGTAATGAGGCTCTGACAGAAGTTTCTGGAGATGCGGACGTGACGAGTGCATTAAAAATTGGGTTGAATCCTTCTCTTCAAGCCCGTGGGCTGTGGGCTTTTTGGTCATTCCATTGGCTTTAAGAGCTTTAAGGTTCGAGTTGAGGCAACCATAGCGTCACACGTGGAGAAGAGAGTGGGAATTTTGGTAAAAAGGCTGCAAAGAGTGAAGTGACGAAAAAGGGCACAATTAATTGACGTGGCGAGTTGTGAATGAATACGTGATCAACTTGGGAATTGAGAGGATCCAACGTACAGATATTAAATTACACTCTCCGCCGTAGATTGTTGCCGCTTTATTATAAAAGGTTAAAGAGAATGCCTGTAATTGGACGCCACGTGTTTGATAACAATTGCTGTTGCTTGGATATGAGTAAATCTTTGTCAGCTTATGATAGGAAAATTAAATTCCCTTTTCTCTAGACATATTTATTTAAAAAAATTAAAATTTAATTTTGTATACTGAAATTTTTAAATTCATCACGATTATAAATTTATTAAAAAAATAACCATATAATAATAATCTTTTAACTCCGTCGTTGAAATTAAAATTTTTTTAATATCATCCAAAAAGCAATCCCTGGATCAAAAAATGGATGAGGGCAGTCATCAATAACACAAGTGAATCAGAGAAACAATCCACACTAGCAACATCTATTAGGAGGCGTTAGTATGAACTAAAGCCTAAGTAAAGCAAGTGGAATGCTAGTCTAGACAGCAATATAGTGAACCTTTACTGCTGAGATGATCCAGATGCAGAGGAAGCTGAGGGTGCCAGTGAAGGTGCCGAGCCAGATGGGCCGGATACAGAGGGTCCACTCGCTGGGGGTGCGCTCGCACTGGGTGGGGGCCTTGGTGGTCCAGATTGTTGATACTGCTGGGTTGCTGCTGGGGGCTGAGGAGGAGGTGGCACTGCAGAATGATATGTGGGATATTGTTGGTAAGGTGGCATTGGTGGCATATACCCATATGGTGGATAAAGCTGGTGAGGATACTGCCCATGTGGTGGTCGCATGGCTTGATAAGGATAATGCTGGCCTTGTGGTTTTTCTGATGTGGTTTTGTTCTCGCCATCTTGGGATGGAACAATTGCACCCATCCTTTGAGGATCCATTGAGGGATAGAAGGTTCTCTCTTGCTGAGGCGGTGGTGGGATATTGAAGTAGTGCATTGGTGGTTGCTGGTCCTGACTTCCAGATGCTTGAAACTGGTTCTGCTGCTGAGATATAACTGCTCGAGGTAACATCCCACTATGAGCTACAGCTGCCTGCTGCATTGCTCCCTCTGAGGTTTCTGACTCGGGTTTCGGCACCTGTGGTTTACCCCACATAAGCTTCAGCCTAAGACCCTTTATAACCAGCTTATTCGAGAGCTCTTCTGCAGCCTTCTCTGCACCTTCTCGGGTTGTGTAGGTTACAAAAGCACATGCTTTGTCGAGCACCATCTTTATGGACTCGATTTCACCATGGGCATAGAAGTTGTCCCTTAAATCTTGCTCATTGACCCTTTTATCAAGCCCACCCACATAGAGGGTTCTTATACTTTCATCGTCGGGCGGTTCCAAAGAAGGAATTTCACCAGCCTTGTTGAGTAGTTTCATTGCGACCGGATCATTCACCCTGAGATGTTCAGAAGTAAGAAAAAAAAAGGCAAAGGACAACTGGCTCCTTTAAAATCACACATGCCAAGCACGGGTATTTGGATTGCTCAGTGATAGGCTATGGTTTAATAACAATTCAAGTTTGTCTTTCATGCTAAAGCATCACCAAGAGCATTTATAAGAATATTGTCAAAGTGCAGAAATTTACCTAAGCACATAAAGGAAGAGAGGTCGATGGGATTATCAGTTTATGTGAAAGTACTATAATTAAACCAATTATCCAATGTACACAAGTACGCTAAATGAAGAATCAATTGCATTCAGAGTGATTAACCATGTAAAGAGGGAGCAAAAATTAAGAATGAGGCATCTGCTAGATGCATTAGCATGCAACAAAAACTACAAGAAATGTCATCGGACAGATTAACTGAGCAAAAGGCAATAGCAATAGATACTGGTCAGCCTCAGCCATATATGTGTAATGAGCAAAAGGCAATAGCAATAGATACTGGTCAGCCTCAGCCATATATGAGTAATGCCTATAGCTTATTTATTTTACCAGAACTCTACTGACAGCCAATTCATGGTGAGCACCATTAATGCACAGACCAGAAAAAATATATATCATCAAGAATTGCGCTTACCCATAGTAACGATCTTTTATATTTTGTTGCGACAACTCCCCAGTTTCAGGCATCTCATGCCTATAAGGGCACTCAGCACCTCTTGTACATTCACCCCGCACATAGAAACTGCAAATATGTGCTCGGTTTCTTTTATAGTAAGGTGTTGTTCTTTGCAGCTTCAGGATTGTGTCACTTGGTCGTACTTTTCCATAAGAGGATTCATAATCTAAACCAGCTCTGGTCTGCAGTTAATGTATTATTAAGTTAGAATACAAAAAGATTGGGTGAAGAAAAATAAGATGGAGGTGATTGCGGTGATCAAATAGAAAACATAACTTATTTACAACTTAAACCTTAAACGTCCATCTCATTCATACTACATCAACAAGATATTTAATTCTATGTAGACAACTGAACAGGCTACAAGGTTTACACACATACAAGTTGAGGCAGGAAAGGGTGCGCAGAGGGTTAAAATAAGAAATAGTGACCGAGTCCTTAATTAGTTGTGGAGTTCAACAAAAACTAACACCTAGAATTTATTCAAATACTTGATACAGTTTTAGTTTACAACCGATGATGTATGCAGAAGATTGTCCAAATAGTGGAATAGGACAGTAAATTAACCTCAAAAGGAGAAAGGAGCTAAACATCCTGCCAGAAAGCAATCAAACAACATGAACCATATTCCCATTCAAACTTCAAGAGATATGGCAGAAGCTCTCAAATAATCCAGAGCAGGGACTCATTTTAGTAACAGAAATCCGTAAACAAATCCTAAGGTTGGCCAAACCAATATTAAACACTAACTATAATATTAAACTGATATTGAACCAAGCAAAAACAATTTATAGCCGCAACATAAGTAGCACCATCTCATAAACCACCATACCTACCCAAAGAAAACTATTAGAAGCAGAAACAAATGAAAGACCAAAAAATATATAAGGTAAAGGAGAAAAAGGAGATTTACGCCACCTCGAAGGAATTGAGGAGAACAGGAGGCAAGGTATTTTAGGAAAAAAAAAAAGAACATATCAGACTCGTTATCAATAAAGGATAGTTATCAAAATATACACATCATTAAAAGAGTTCATTCTTAAACGAGAAGTGATCCCGCAAAAGAATGATGATACATATCATTATCAAGAGAAGTGATCCCACAAAAGAATGATGATACATATCATTATCAAGCATGCATATAAAAGTGATAAATCGCAAGGTGGTTAACATTGTCTTGTCTATAGAAGCAGTAGACGCATAGCTAACATCTAGCAACGCCATTTCATCTAGACAAGAAACCCAAGCTCGCCTTGAAAACATATATATTTGCATAAGTAACAGGTCACACAGATGATTAAGTAACCGTTGCTACTAACAGGCGAATTCCGCATCAATTAAGAAATGCTACAACCTTACCATTCCTTCAATAAGTCCAATGATAAGCTAATATTTGCATAAGTAACAGGTCACACAGATGATTAAGTAACCGTTGCTACTAACAGGCGAATTCCACATCAATTAAGAAATGTTACAACCTTACCATTCCTTCAATAAGTCCAATGATAAGCTAATAACCAATACTAAATCAAAACGCAAAAGAAAAACAATTAACATCAAAAACTTGTACTTAAAAGTTTATATAGCTTTAATTACTTCATAAAATAATAAAAAATAAGAGCTCTTAATCAAGATTCGCAAACATACATACCCTACGATCATGCTCCTCAGCAAAATACTCTCTGTTAACATCACTCTTAGGAATGGCATCGTGGGAATTTATAGTAAGAGCAGTATCACGAACTTGAACCGGCAATCCATATTCGAGGTCCAAAAGGCAAACCTGACAAACATTTTTCAATTTACTACATGTCTGGCAAATCTCAGTTTTCTTAAATCTAGCATCTCGTCCGGGCCTCCATCTGAAAACAGTAAATGGCCGTGTACAAATCTTGCATTCCTTATCATAATCAGCTCGAGTCTGCGCAAAATTTAACGCTAAATTTTAATGGGTTTTTTTTTTTTTAAATGAAATTTGAATGAAGTTGAACAATGAAGTACCATTCGAACATATGGATTGTCACCAAGGCATGACTCGCAAATAATAGGGAAATCGGAGCGCTCCCAGCCATCAGCCTCGTGATCTCTTAATAATCTATGTGCCATTTCTGTTAGGCTTTTAAGAATTTATTTCTCTATTTCAGTTAATTTCGAATGAATGTAAAGTGTCAGAGATTTAAAAAAAAAAAGATTATTAAAATCTTACAAACAATAGAATCAAATAGAAAGAATAAAAATTGGAAGGAAGCTACTATACCTTAAATCAAAATCAATTGCAACCCAGCTTCAAGAGAATAACGAAGGAGAGGGAGCACTGAAAGAGCTGATTCGATTTTTCCTTTCAGGTTTGAAAGTGGTTTCCACTCACCAGTCCAAACCCGGTTTGAGCCCTCTATTGATTTTTTTTGGGCCTGAGCCTGATTTAATTTAAAAATATTCGGGTTAATACTTTAAATAAAGTCTTGGATTTTATTAAAAAACCCACATTGATTTTTATTTCGTTATAATTATACCTATTAAATTTTAAAAATAAAGGAATAAACTCCAATTAATAAAATTTTTACAATAACTTTCTTTGAAATATTTATTTTCAACTCATCTAAATAAACATAATTTTTTAAATTAAATATATTTTATACCAGTAAAGTTCCAATTACACTAAAATAAATAATTGCTTTAACTTCATTTGAAAAAAAAAAATCAAGGCTTATTAAGAGTTATTTGAGTATTATCCTTTTTTATAATAACAGGCTTTTGTTAATTAAAGTTTTTAATTTTTTTTGTTGTAGTGATTAAAGTTTAAAATTATATAGTTTTAAATATATAAAAATATTCATAAAGATAAAAAGACGTTAATGATCTTTTAGAAATTCAAATTTAGATCTATTTAGATTTATTTTATAAATTTTGAAGATATAATGTGAAAAATTAGATGCTTAATGTTAGGATTTTCAAGTTTTCATAATCGGGTGATTTTTATTTTAAAGGGATAGTATAAAAGAATTAAGATTTGAATTTTGAACTTAATTGTTCTTAAAAATTAGTTTAAGAGAAGGATAATGACCTTTAAACCAAACATCGATCGTTAATAGTTATGTGATGTATTTTAATTTATGAAAAAAAATGATAAATTCAATTCATAAAACTCTCACGTTGTTATATATGAGAAAGATAATATATATTTTAGCTGATTCATTTGCAAGAAATTTTAAATTATGGTAATTGCGACTCATTAATTATTGATATTTGGATTGAAATCAAGAGATCTATTCTCTGCCATGCCATATGGGAATCTTACTTCTTCCAGGTTACATGTATGACGCAGCTATAAGACTTGGTAACCTTCAAGCAGAGTTCGAATTACAAATGATGCCCCAACATGCACAAGAAAATCTCAAGTTCGATCTTGTTGAAGTGGTTTAGACATTAATCTTAATCTATATTGTGGATTGTCGTTCCTTGTCGCAGGGAACTCCATTTGCAGATATTTGTCTGTCTGGAATGGAAACCCACCATTATCTATCAAAACTTTTTTATTTATCGTTATAATGGAACTCCTAATTGAAACAAAAATATTCATGATGTCAGCATTCCATCTCCACAAATTTTAAAGCCCAACGCCCTTGGCGAGAGCATCAACCTACCTGGAAGAACACTCGCTCTGTTGAGGCTTAGTGTGAGGCTTTGGAGCATTCTCATCAATGTATTCCCTCGTCTTCTCCTCCATTTTAGCCTCCTCTGGCCTCCACCGATAAATGTACATCACTCCTGTTAGACCTACAACACCCCATTTTTGGTTCCTATCTTTTACTTCCAAACTCGGTTTAGCTCTTTCCCATGCTGTTTTCAAGAGCTAGCGAGAGCTTTACTGGCAATGGAAGATATTGGTTTGGGTTTGCTTAGTTATTCAAAAGTTATTTAAAAAAATAAAACTCAATCGAATTCAAATAAATTTTCAATTATCTAAATGAGTTCTAACTCGAATATATTACTGTTTCGGTCGGATTATTATTGGTGAGAGGTGATATATAACATCATAGGGTCATTAAACCTACTACTTTTTGTGTTAAGCTAGTGAATGATTTGAGTTTGATTTAGATTAATATTTAGTAACATAAGTTGTTTGTATTGATCAAAAGTAGCATTTAATTCCCAGGATGACATTAACCATTTCAAGAGCTTTTAAACAGAACCTCAATAAATGGAAATAAATTAGAAACTATAGAATAGCTCTTAGCTCTGGGAAACAAATAATAAAAGTAATAGACACTTGTACGATTGAAATATGTAAACCATAAACGCTAAAAAGTTTTAACATTGACAGTAGCAAATCACTTGTATAAACTTTTTATTTTTTAATATACTTTAAAGAATAAATTTTATAGAATCATAACATTGAACTTTATTAATTCATAAATTTTAAAATATTTTAAAAAAATAAATAAGGTAAATTTCATCTAGATCTTTAAAATTTGACTATAATCTAATTTTAGTTTATTAGCATAAAAATTAGCATAAAAAATAGACAGTCTATCTCAAAGTTTTCTATTTTATAGGATAAGTTAGTCATTAAATCAACAGTTAAAAGTTTAATTTTGATATCATTTTACCTCTTAAACCATTTGAAATACTTTAAATATTCAAATCAATTAATAATGAATAAGAAAATACTTAAGGTTACTAGATTTTGAAATATTAGTTTTTTCTCTTAATTTATTTATTTTTTATTTATTTATTTAATATTTACTATTAATTATTTTTACATATTAGATACTATACTAAGTAACACAATGTTGTTATAATAAACAATAAATAATAAATAATAATAAATAAAAATAATAAACAACAAATAATAAGTAAATAAATAAACAAAAAATAAATTAAAAAGAAAAAAGAATACTAACCTTTCAAAGTTTAGTCGCTCTTAGTATTTCCTTATTCATTATTAATTGACTTGAGTATTTAAAACACTCCAAATGATTTAAGAGGTAAAATAATCTTAAAATTAAGTTTTTAATAGTTGACTAATGAAAAAATTAATTTGTTTTGTAAAATAGAAAAGTTTAGGATGGAATGTTCATTTTTAATACTAATGGATTAAAGTTAGATTAGGGTCAAACTGTAGTAGATATCATAATATGATTGAGTAATAATGTACGTATGAGATTTTTACACTCTCCATACATTAAGCATCAAATATAAAATCAAATATAAGCATACATACATACATACATACATCATAACATATTACTTAATTATTTCATAAAATTTGAAATAAAAATTTTAAAGATAAATATTCTTAAATTCACCAATTAATCAAATCTCATAATATTATTGAATGATAATGTATAACATTCATATGTTTTGTATTCGAATTCTCATCAAATCAAAATTCTCTTAGATCAAATCAGTCACAAAATACGAATTAGAATTACTCTTATATATAATGCGATATGAAAACACTTTATGATTTTCACACAAAAAAGTCATACACTACCTATACATCAAGCATCAAATATAAACTCGAATACAAACTCACAAGCATGCATACACACATGGATGTGTGTGTTTGTGTTGGTGAAGTAAAGAAGAAGACTCTAGAATTGAGGTCAACTTGGCAAGTG